>JABBWI010000034.1:0-675918 GCA_016647755.1 Suillus subluteus
TGGCTGTGGGAGGCGCGATCAGTCTCTCGGCGCACTGCAATCTTGGGCATGTGCTCACCGATACTTAGATGCACGAACAAATCGAGACATCGTCCGCGATTATCTGCAAACGACGAATACTTGACAGACGAACAGAACGAAACCGTATCCTGTGCTGTTGCAACGCAGCAACTTATGCCCTGCGGCTCTCGCCAATTAAAGTGTTTCGCACAGATGCTAATAGAGACTCTTACATGTTCGGGAATCACCGAAGTGGGGTTTACAGCGTGTGAAAGTTACGCGGGAAGGGGGGTCGTACTCTGCCCACATATGTCGAGTCTCAGACTCTCAGTCAACTCTTGAATATTGAAATTGGTTTTCTCGTGTTTCCTCTATTACATGCCTCGCTACTAGAAAAACCCAGTTGACTCACAGTATGTAATATGTCATAGTTTATATATCTGATCCGGCAAAATAGTACCGTCATAGAATAATACTAGCTCTTCATCGAGTTCCTCAGTGACTCCGAGCAGTCCCACTTGGATGGACCAACGACAAGCTCATCTATCATCATACGATGTACAAAAAATTATGCTTGCTCAATCTATTGCCCTGAGAGTGGACAAGATTGAACTTTCTGCAAGTTGTGGGGTCGTGTCGTTCAATGCTCGCTAGTGACATAGACTGGAATTCGGCAAGCCAAGAAGCATTCCCGGGCCATGTTGTTAATTCATACTTTCAAAGGATCACGATTAATTGTTCAGCCAGATGGCAGAGAACGCTTTAGTGGAACTTGAAGAATCAAAGGAGATGAGTAAGCCCTCTGCACCTTTCAATGGTCACTCGATCGTCTGCCCGCCATCAAACTCTTGAGACAAGTGACCCAAGGTCTTACATCCTCTAGTCATTTGTTTCTCGCAAGTAGCTTCATAATTTTTCTGTCTCGTCCCATGCAACACCAGTCTCAACACTATACACGAATATATGTAGCAACGGCTATCACAAAGCCAGTCCATTAATAGTAACAGTAAGTTTGAGGGGTATGATATCTACTGCAGATTCCAAGATCAAAATACCAAATGTGACAGTCCGGTATCCCAAACTTTATGCCTGTGGAATGAACTTGAGCATGACCCACACGATAAGAGCGCTTAGGCCCAGCATAAGCAACATTGCGCCAACGAGATAGGCGGCCAGCTCCCATGGGAACAAGTCCTGAGGCAAGGGTGCGTTCCTTGGATCAACGGCAAGACGCTCTGCCACCCTCTTCTCTTCTGCTCTGAAGATGACTGTTCTCTTGTCTGCAGAGTCGTATATCGGCCCCTTTTCACCGAGCATAACGAATGAAGGGAAATTTTGTTCACACCATTGCTCGATCTGAATAATGATGTTTAGTCATAGACGAACGATATGAGGGTGCGCGTGAAGTACCTTGCAGCACATCACTGAAATTTTGAGGAAATTTGGATCATGCGGTTTGGCCTTGTGGTGGATCTTCCGTGCGTACTCCCGGAAGATCAAGGCGACCTCTCTGGTATTTGTTGACCGCATGATAAGCTGCGGTGTGTCAGCATACCTAAATAGATTATAGGCGAATATGACGTACGTGAGCAGCCTCCGCTTTCCGTATCTTGATGTTACGCTGGAACATTTCTGGGTTCATAAAGCAAAGCGCCAATGTGGCCATTGCCATGGAGACGGGGACTGCGCAAAACACGAACACGCTCTGGTTTTTGAGTAGGCGCAGGTAGTCCAAAGAATCGCATGCATGTCGCAGAGCATCAAGGACCATGCCGCTTTGTATCCACGTGGCATGCTCAACGTCACCCTTCTTGTACATATCTTTCATTTCGTTGAAACCGTATTTAGCCCAAATTTCTCGAGGCCAAAAGAAGCGTTTCTCCTCGACGTCTTCCCTAAAATCACGGATGATATTAGTCTTTTGGAGGAGAAGGCCCATAGAGTTTGCTAGCTCGAGTTCATCGCAGAGAAAAGACGCTTCCTTGCCCGAAGCTGACCAAATGCGAGTGAGGCCTTCACCTACCAGACCTGCGACGTAGTGACAATAGAGGTCATAGTCCGCAATAGTCTCGAGGTAAACAGTGCCGTTGGTTGCGGCTTTATGTGCGTAATCCGCCATGCCGTTCTCCATTTTCTGACAGATGTCAAGAATGACAGTCTTGTATCTGTGGTAGGTGTTAGATGGAAGAGCGTGAATGAAGATGTGAACATACTGGGGTGGCAGTCTATTGACTTCATCCACGATAATGTGATATTCGAGGAGCAGGTTTCGATCTTTCTCATCAGGGCCGTTCTCTGTAAAGTTCCAGCCAGGGGTTACCGTTAAGTTATGGAATTGGCGGAGTATTGGCTGCTTCTTTTCGTCGGGGATAGTCATGTCGTCTTCAATTGTGTCCAGGCCGCGCAGAATGAGGTAGTACATGCAAATCTGGAAAGTCAAGGATCAATCATGAGGATGAGTTAGAATGGATGATTAATTAGTTAAAACTGCAAACATGGGCAGAGACCTATGCAAAAAAGAAACACAAAAGAGGCAAAGTGCTTACCGTCCTTGCAAGGTCTCCGTCAAGCTCCTTGATGACAGCCGCAAAACTTCTGCTTGTCATATCAAGGAATTCCCAGCAACGGCGCATAGAGGCTCGATCCCAGCCTGACGTGGGGTGCTCTTGCTGAGCGGTAATGTCGCGTTTCGTCTCATGGTAAAGGTAGAAATGAACAAGAGTTCTGAACTCAAGAGGATGTGTCAAGAGAAGACCTAGCATTGAAGTCAATTTTCCCATGGTTGCAGACGTCGAGAATTAGTTGTAAAAGATGGTTTGGAGGCCGCAGTGGTGTTGAATAAAAAGAGAGCACTTGCCAGCTGTCGCTTCTCCACCTGAAGTGAAATGAATTGAACGCGGTCGAACCACAAAAACGTCGCCTGGCGCTAATGAATCAAGCCTGCACCGCCCGGAAATTCCCGGGCCGTGGGGTAAAAGGTCGGCTTGCCAACAACACTAGGATAGAGCACCTGCCTGTACCTGCTTGCCCTCACTATTAGCTAGCTGTCTAATAGCACTGTGTATACAAAATAATACGCTTTTCAAACTCTATCAATGCAGAGTGAGAGAAAATTGACAGAAGAACTTCAAGAAAGGAGTTTGAATATGGTTAAGGTCGCCATCACGGGAACGCCCTAGTAGTATACCAGTAGTACTGTTTCATTACTTGAAAGGAAGGATCATCATCAACATAGCCTGGGCCTAAACTATCAGCGTTCATCGAACTCCAACCAACAAGTTGCAGAACATGGACGATATAGCCCATCCTCCAGTCCGTCTGCAAGCCGCCTCATCAGTCCCAATCTCCTCCAAACACGCTCTTTCTCTCATTAATAATTTCCTCGACGATTTTCAAGCTCGTAGCACACCCTCCAAGGGTAGTGATACTTCAATCACTGCCCAACTTCAGAAGCTGAGTAAAGCGCTTGAAGAGGAGTGCATCCGACAATCAAATTGACCAGGTCACGAGGTGAGCACTGAGCTGATCTTACTCATGGTATGCTTATCATAACGCGGACTGACCCATACGTGTAGATTCGGATAAATATATAGGAGACGGTCGAAAAATACCAGCCTTAGACCGTAGACTAAAAGAAAATGTTGAAGCACACCGCGAGACTATGGCTCAAATTCAGTTTTCCATGCGTATAGCATACACTCATGTCCCGCGCACGTCCGTACTAAGGCTCAGTGATGGCATTCGATAACCGAAATACTAAGAAATCTGGGAGATCTGACCTAGACTTGACCGTCGGACTAAAACCTCCCCTTGGCACTGTCACGAGCTCCCTTCTTGGCATAAACTACAGTACTTTGGTCCTTGATAAGATGCACCAGGATAGAACGACACGGGCCTCCTTGAGATTTGTAAGTGTTCTCGCTGTTCCGCACTTGTCAATTGATAGCACCTGTTCTCCAAAGAACAATGAATGTATCACACGAATGACTTTCGCTTATCTGTCTCGAATCTCGATATTCTTAGATGCTATGATAAAAATGAAAGCAAGCAGTATCTCCTGCAGTCTCGCAGCTCCACTTGTTTCGTGTTTGTGACAATGTCTCAATACACAGATTTCAAGCCCATTCTTGGTGCGAAATCATCATTTTCTCGAGTTACTCATTCACTCACTCCATGGATCAGACCAGAGCGTTGGATACGGTGTGGTTATCGGTGCGTTATCAAAAATCCATCGGCGTCAATCTCTAGATTCACTTCCAGGAGTCGGGTTTTTCTTTGCCCTCGTTATGTTATGTTTGACCGCGGTGCAATCTAACTTCTCTCGGATATACTCCAAGTTCATCTGAAGAGTTCACGGTTCGTCGCATTACGCTCGTGCACGTCATATAATTGGACTGCTTTCAGAGTGCTTCCCGTAGTGTCAAAGTGCGTCAGTCTTCCTAGCCAAATAGGACTTTCGCTTATTTACCCATGCTTAGCCCGGGTTGGTGTGCTGCGGCATGTAAGTCATCTTCGTCTGCACATCTAGGCACCTGTGACGCATCATCGCAGTGTCAGCGCCTGGACATGGAGCGCGACTCTCCTTCAGTCTAGCACTGCAGCTTATACATTTGGTATGGATCACAACGTGTGCTCGAGCAATACACGCTGATCGTGCCTAGGTGTCAGCGGCCCTTGGTCAGCCAGTTCATGCCTCTTCAAGCATTGACTGATCAAAATTCCTTAAGGTGGTACGGTGCGGGCGGTTCTATTCAAGTGGCGATGTTTGGAATGGTAGCTGCCAAAGTCAAGATGAACGCAAACGGCGCTCACACATTCTTGGAGGTATGTTACGTTCACTGCACGTGAGAACGGCCTGTCAACTTTTCTATAGATTGTCAAAGTTCGCTTCGGTACCGCAGCCCATATCGTGTTTACGATATATGCGTTCATCTGCGTTCTTGTTGTATGCGGATCTCTCTTAGGTGAGATTGCCGCGTGTGTCGAGATGGTTACTGACGCATGTTACAGTGGGAGGCGCCGCTACTGTGAATGCCCTCACCGGCATGAACATACTTGCTGCGTATTTTCTGTTGCCGATTGGCATCGCGGTCTATGTCGTATTCGGCGGATTGCGTGCCACCTTTATCTGTGATTGGACGCATACCATCATTCTATTCGCCATCATTTACACCTTCGTCTTCCGTGCATAGTAGGTGAAGTCCCCATGTCACAGGGATGTGCTACTGAGAATCTGCGCAAATACAGCGGGACATCACCGGAGATTGGTAGCTTAACTCGAATGTATGAGTTGCTCACACAAGCTGCAATTGATGTGCCTGTCCCCGGTAACGCAAATGGAAGTTATATGACCATGAAGTCGAATCAGGTGGGCGGATGGCATTAGCTCATTTACTCTGTCACATCATTCGGTGCTCATTCCTGTCAGGGTCTTGTCTTCGGAGCGTCAGCATTGCTTTCGGGATTTGCCGGCGTGTTTTGTGATCAGGGTATGTTATAGATTTACCTCATGTTTAGTCTTCTGACGTGGCGCGCGCAGGATACTGGCAAAGGGTAAATAACGTATATTTACACATCAGCTGTCAACTCATGTGTCAAGGCAATTGCAAGTCACCCTAACGGAACAACTAAAGCTTATGTATTTTCATCCCTTCATTTGCCGAATGATGCAACGCTTACCACAATGTCACAGATGCTTGGTGGTCTCTCTTGGTTTGCCGTTCCTTGGGCTTTCGGATCATGCCTCGGTCTGAGTGCCCGAGCGCTTCAAAGCAGTGTAGTGTTTCGTGTGCCGCCTTCTCAGCGCCAAGTTAACGTCATCTTAGCCTTTGTTCCCGACATACCCGTCCCCTTTGTCACCGCAACAAACAAGTGCAGGACTTGCCGCACCGGCTGCGGCTGCGGTGCTGATGGGAAAGGGCGGAGCTGTGGCGCTGTTGCTAGTGGTTTTGTGAGTCACAAAAAACTAAAAACCTTAGACATTAACCGTAATTATATTTTCTGCAGCATGGCCGTAACATCTGCTGCTAGCGCTGAGCTCATCGCAGTATCGAGTATTGTGTGAGTTTGGCTCATGCACGATTTCTGCGCACGCGCTCACCCAATGTAAGGTCGTATGAGTAAGACTTGTATGCCACATTGGCCGTTGTCATGACTCATTTAAATGTAGTATCTATCGTACCTATTGGCATCCACAGGCGACGGGTGCAGAGATTGTTCGTGTTTCACACTACGTAATTTGTGCATGGGCGATATGGATGGGGTGCTGGGCGACCATAGTAAATACTTTTTCCAGTCACTCATGGGGAATGTATTGATTTGCGTCGTAGCTCTATCAAGCGAACATCGACCTGGGTTGGGTGAGAACATTCCCTGACATTATTCCACCGATACTGAACCGGGTTACCCCAGTTGTACTATGTTCAGTGCGTGGCCAATTTGACAAATCAACTTAACACGCTTACTCTTCATGGGGTGGCGCAGGGGAATAGTGCTTAGTCCCGCAGTCATCCCTATCATCCTCACGGTATGGTGGTCTAAGCTCACGCGCACCGGGCTTTTGTGCGGCTCCATTATCGGGGCTATCCTCGGGATGCTTGCATGGATGATCGGCTGCTGGAAGATCAACGGAGAGTATTTTCGGTTCCGTCTGCAAAGACCTTCGTGATGACAAGCTATCTCATATTACAGGCGCCATCACCATAGCTAACCTCGCATTGCCGATATCCGCTGTATGCAGTGGTCTTACTGGTTTTATGTTCTCGGGGCTCATTACTGTCTTCGTGTCTCTGTTGAGTAAGCGGCCAGTCGCAACGCGCCTGCATGCAACTGATGATGACCGTGTCAGAACCTGATAATTACGATTTCGAAGGGACCCGGGCTATTGCAATGCTGGACAATTCGCAAAATAACGACCCCAATTCGGATGTGGCATCTGCCGAGAAGCGCGAAAAAGTGCCGTCAGATTTCGAGCTAGGGCCTACGGATCCAGTTGCCAAAGAGGACCCCCTCTGTCATGACACCCTGCAGAGGGTGTTCAGGCGAGCAGCATGGTATTCATCGGCAATGTCTGTCATTGTCATTCTTATTGGTTGGTTCCACCGCTTGCGTTTCCATGCAGACTCTTACCTAGACTTTCCAGTCCCGTTGACCATGTTTTTCACGAACTACGTGTTCAGCGAGCGGTTTTACACATTTTGGGTGACATGCTCCATGTGAGTATCAATCAAACTAGATGCACGAACCTCAATTGATGATGACGGCGAAGCGTGTGGGTTTTCATGAGCGGGACGTTCAGCGTTATTCTTCCCTTGCTGGAGTCGCGGAAGGAGATGGTTGCGATCTTGAAGAGACTCGGAAGACTTGTGTCTACGAAATTGTACATAAAATCGTGATCAAATTCGCGGGTAATCGACTAATCGACCCTGTGTCGTTGCGTAGATGAATATTATTCAAACAATACCCTGATCGCTGAGCCTGAGCCATTCAATGCTGTGACTGGAGACACGCATGTCCTCGATCTGAGCCTGTCTTCCTTCATAAACACATGCACAAAACAAAGTTCAAGTTCAACTGTTAGGCACGTTCATCCGCCGACTCGGGTGATCGTGGAACCCACATTGCGTACACTTTATATGCGGACGGACCGAAGCCTTTAAGGGGTAGAAACTAGTAGAAAGGGGGAATTATTTGTAAGCAGTTCGGAACGGCACCTCTTGGACTAATTCCAAAGGTACTACTACTTCGTTGATCGGCACTATCACGTCGGCAGCCAGTGACTCAGGCTTATAGTTTGTGCCTTGGCTTAGTTGACTCGGCGGACTGAGTCGGATAATAGATATTAGTTATTTGACTTCCAATTCAGCGCGCGCACTTATGGCATGCTAGTACTCTTAGCCAGGGTCAGGGTGACTCTAGGTTCGTCGGGTCTGCTCGCGAATACATATATGAGTCTTCACTAATGTCAATTGCTTGATATTTAATCCCTCTGACCGTCCAACTTCGTAGTGGGGCAGTTTCGGACTTTCGTCTGTCACTTCTTTATTATTCCCTGTTCAACTTCAGTCGCTCCTTTACTTAGCATTGCCGGTTCCTGCTTGCGCCAGTGATGTCCGACCCCTCCGTCGATCCTATTGCACGCAACATTGCTATAATGACAAGTACGTTATAATCGTTGTCTGAACATTCTTCCAGTTCAACTGATTTGGACTCATCAGCGATATTCACTGGGCTCATGGTCTCCGAGTACATGTGGTCTCTATCCGATGAAACCAGGCTGGTCTGGCCGTGAGTACTTGTCCGCGTATTGATAAACGCTGTCGATGAGTATTTTATGATCAACAGGCGATTTTGGAAGACTATCGAAGCCAAGAATTTTGTGGTGATCAGGTATGCCGGTTTAACCGGACAAATGTGAGCGGTTCGGCAACTCAAGGTCGTGTGCTCACTTCTGTCGCTCGCTAGCTTCAACATCTGGTTTGCGTTTAGGATGGCCTCGGGGGTTCCAAACAGTCCGTCCGTTTGCATAGCATGGTGCTTGTACCAGACTGTGACGACCCAGTGTCTGCTATTTTCAGTGGAGTTATTGCTTATGCGGCGGCGTGCGTGGCTCTCGGTCTTACTTTGGGTGACTGTTTATTGGCCCTTATTCCAGTGTACAAAATGTTCAACAAAAGCAAATCTATCTTTGCACTCTCGGTCATCTTCAGTGGCACGCAGTTGGCCGCTATGGCTGCCAGCGCTCGATTGTTTATAACTGGCACTGGCTATTCCCCCACTTGCGTCATAATCTCGTCTCACCACAGTCGGAACTATGTCGGGTGAGAATTTTTGCACCTCTTGTATATCTGATCGCCGAATCGAGAACCAGCGTCTCAATCATTGTGACCTTTATGTTCATCCTTCTTACAATGTTATGGCGGTTCTTCGGAAGCACATCCAGCGGGTCGGAAGCTCTGCGTGCTTGGCTCAGGCTTGCAGTCCGCGACGGCAGCTGCACGATCATTGCGATAATGGGTAGGTTTGCTGTATTTATTTGTTCATATACACTCATCACTCCAGTAATCATCATCTTTATGTTTCTCTGCAACATGCGCGTCATCGACACACAGATGAGTGGAAACATCATCTTTTAGTAAGTATTGCGTGTACCGCAGGTTTCTTTGCTCACTGAATTTCGTCAGCGTACTAATTCTCTGCCTTTGGTTTGCTGTTGAGTGCGCGATCTTAGGCGGTCATTCTCTTCCTCATTCACTTTTTCAGGCTGGACGTATAGTTCTTCACCAAGAGAAATTCCGTAAAATCCAAGAATCCCAGATGGGTGACGTTAATGATCCAAGTCGGTGGACTCAGTCGATCGAGGTGGACCTTGATGACATTGCCATTGCATCTTTTGATGTCCGAGATGCACGTCCGCCGAGTCCCTCCAGCTTGGAGGTCGAGTCGACCGAAGTTTCCACCCCGCTCGACTTTATGTCAGACGCAGGAACGAGGGACATCGCTGACGAACACCTTTGCGAGTGGGAGGAGGACAATGTGCCGCTGACGAGCTGTGCACCTACATTCGTGCTCATCGAAAGACGTATCGGTGGTGAGGGATCAGGTTCTACAGAGTAAAATAAATACATTCGTTTTATGAGACAATCATGAGCTCCGTAGTACATGACATATCACTAATAGTTTCAAATTGCCAGGCATATAGTGCCACCTTTGGACTGAGATGCACAGATAGTCACCCAGGTACCGGAACGCAGCCTGCATGAGGTATGATACTTTTCAGTACTGAGGACTTAGTAGACCTTCCGTGTCACCGAGTGCTTATGCTATTTTCACAAAGGCAGTAACAACCCACGTGCGCTCCTGCGAAACGTTGTCACACGTTAGATACTATGACACGCCACTGAGTCTTTGATCAGACTACTATGGAGGTCGGTGAGTGGAAAGTACTGTGTGAGGCTTCGAAATGATTAATACTAATATGACTTGCGCAATCTGGAGTACGCACGTCACTGTATTACGTGTCCCTCCCAGTAACACAGTGGGGGTTTCGATATTTTGCCACATTTTGCCACTAGTGAAATCACATTCGAAATGCAATCTAGAGCGCTCCAGGCTAGGTCTAGAATGCTCTAGCCAGGTCTAGATCTGCTTTTGATTGAAATTTTGCAAGAGGTAAAATGTCCAAACCTCCGATGTGTAACTATTCACATTACAGATCATGGACGGACTCATGCCTTTAATTGCCTTATGTAATGTCCATCTGCGTCCAGGCCTTCAATGGAGTGCTCTCACCATATTTACAGTGCCTCTCCGCATTCGTACTACTACTACTTGGGAACAATATAGTGTGCAACGTGCATCTTATGTTTCTTGTATTCCCTCTGATGATCTAATGTTGATTTTCAGACGCAGTGTGAAGTATTGTCTCACTAGTACTACCATCAGACTTCGACCGGAATCGACCCCACCTTGTCAAGTCTGATGCAGGCTCTCAGGCTGTATTCTGTACTACTATATTCAGGCTGGGTCAAGCCTGCACCACTCAAGTTCTCTCAAACATCTTCGTAGCCTCCGTGCTAATGTCAACCTCCACACTTACCTATGCCGCGTCAATGCCCCATCGATGCTACGTCAAACCTCATCCATGCCACATCAAACCCCACCCTATGCGTCAGCACTTCAAATGTCCGTGTAACTAAGTTAGGTATATTTTCAATCTGCCATAATAATCGATTTTTTAGTACCAGTATCCTTTCGTCCTAACAGAATTAGACGTTGCACACTGCTGGTGGTTCTGATCAAGTCGAAAAATGGCTCAGTGGCATGCCTTTGGTGCATGCTTTCACTCTCGTTGCTCATCGAAAGGCCGTTGATTTCAAAAAACGCGTCCAAGCTCGGAACGGGGAATGGAACAATGGCAAGCTATTGAAGATGGCCTGGGTTGATCTCATGGTAAGCTATCCTGCCGACAGCTTCATGGCCTTGAGTGTCTGACTACACTGGAAGCAAGGATATCCAAGAATTCTGAAGAAGCGGGACCTGCAGGCAACCAGCAATGGGTTCCAAATCGCAATTTCTTCCTGCCCCTTTGATTTTGCTTTTTATGTATCGCGGTTCTCGATAGTTCGCCGAAAAGCGGGATGAAAGACAGTCGTCGATGAGATCTGGTTGAAATGGGTATGTTTTCATTGGAAGGCAGCTCACACCATCCTCATATGTGCAGCAGACTACCTTCTCTGACGTAGCTGCTCAGTGCTGTTGTTCGAGAAGTTACTGATCACGCCATCGTTATCTCTGCCAAAGTATGGCAGTTTCAGGATGTAAAATCTATCTCTAATAGCACCTGTACAGCTACCTGACTGCATACTTAACAATTACCTCCCTCGTCGCCTTGCCCGCCCTCAGAAGCCTCATCCGCATCAATGGTATATCCTTCCCGGACGTCTGGGTCCTTCACTACGATACCAAGCATAAGTTCTAGTTCCTGTGTTCGGCATGGACCACAGTGATTATGTTGTGCACGATTTTTGTGCGGGCGTCAAGGCGTTGATGGCAACTGCAGACAGTCACATAAATCAACGCCAAGGTAGGCCTCCGTCCCTGTCAGTTCTCATCTGATCTTCACATCATCTTAAGTTCATCCATCCTCGTAGATCTGATCATCGTTTACTTACAGGAGTCCCAGAACTTTGACTGTTCATTCAGCTGATGAACCGACTGACCCTACGAGAGAAAAGATCGACAACGTGCCGTGCGGTATGGTGGCTTTGAAGGTTATGGGAGCGGTGACAGGCAATAGGGTGGATGGACGGTGCTGGTGTGCGTGGAGATAGAAGAAATGTGAGTGAAGACATTAGGTTCCGACTATGGGTGATGATTTCAGGGGAAAGTCTTAGCGCATGCGCGTCCTCATCGTTTGTAATGCTTCTTGATACGACCAAGTACAAACGGAGGTGCTAACGATATTGGCACTGCAGCTACGCGGTTGGTATGCGGTCCTCAGCGCTTGCTTCCCACGCCGTCAGCCTCATACGGTTTTGTTGGTGAAGTTTGCAGCTTGTCGTTCGACATTCAACAGTGAACATAAATTTCACATCCACGACTTTGCTCAGCGTTTCTTCCAGTTTTGCGAGAATCGGTCCACGCCAAAATGTCAACACTCAAATGAACCAGAAATTCGAGTTGGATGCACAAGTTATAGAGGCTGAGCGATTTCCTGCAACTGCAGTCTGCATCCCAATCTTTTCCTGTTATCCGATCGTCATTCCTGTCAACCGATTATCGAAGACATACTAGTACTCAAGGAGGATAGACCCATCGTCGCACTAGGTACGTCTGCACCCAGTATTCTCCTCAATGGTTGTCTCTCGTATTGCTTGTTGCTCTGCTCGTCCCAGGCTTTCCTCATTTCCATTTGTTCTTCAAATTTCGCATGTTCCTGTAAGGAGTGCCACTCCGCTGACAATGGAATTCCCTTTGTACCGCTTTGATGAGCCATTTGCTTAGATATAAAAGCATGTCCTTACTTTCCGTATCTTTAGTGAATCAATTCCTATTCACTCATCACTCATGATCCATCAATCCACGTCGAACTCATTACCAGCCTTACTCCTCGACGCCTCACGTCTCGTATATCCTTGCACACATCACTCTCATGGTGCTCTTGTCATCACCATACACATGTTGTACTGTGTGCAATAAACTTCGTTCTTTCCCAGTGACCCAGTTCTCTCAACATTCTAACACTTAAACTGTGGGCCACCGAAGCCCCATCATGATAATGTTCAAACACGCTACCGCTGTTGCCGCAATCCTCTGTTCAATTCACTGTGGGAGGTGCCTTGCACACTCTTCTCTTCATTCGTCTCGCCCGAACGCATCTTTGATCACTTTTTTCACCCTATAACCATTACGTGCTCTCAAAGACCTGTTACCCGGTCAGTCTTCTAACAAGTCGTTCACTCGAACAACTCCAAACTAAGACCCAAGGCTAGGTACACGATTACTAATTATGCCGTGGAACGTTGATGCAAGGTTCTCAGACGTCTCCGCGACTCGAGTCAATTTACTGGAATCAGATCATCGTCATCAAGAGCTAGAAGTATTGAATTGATTAATGCGAAGAACGGAAAGGACTGGAGACTCACTCGTAGCAGCGCTGCCAATGTGTCCCATGTGCCATGCGGCTCAGATCAAGCTCAATACATCCTCTCCCAATCACTAATGCCGTTCGAGGATTATATCTAAATGTCTCTCGTGAAGCGGGTGGTACCCAGAATAAGAGCCGACGATTGGGTCCCATTATCCATCCATCGTCTCCTAGAAGAGCGAATGTCGAACTGCGGTCATCATGGGGAGTGCCTGCGAGTAGCTCAGCAGTGTCACGCAGTGCATATGTCGAGTTTGATGAGAAGGAGATGAAGTCATCAATCGCAGTGTTGGGTGTGGGGACGGCCACTGTTGGATGTGGGATGTAACCGCCATGCGGGGAGGATGCTGGACAGTCTTCTTCGGCGTAATTCCTGCAACGACTTCCCAATCACTGCATACCAGATCCGGACAGTCCCATCCCATGAACAAGAAACGATACGAGTCCCATCCCGCGAGAAAGAGGCTGAGCTGACCGGCTCAGTATGCCCCCTCAAAGGCAAACCGACTGGCTGCCCCGTCGATGTATCCCACAGCCGGACAGTCTCATCATTCGAACCAGAAACGATACGAGTCCCATCCTGCGAGAAAGAGACTGACCTAACCCAATGGTTGTGCCCCCGGAAGGGCTCACCAACTGGTTGCCCCGTTCCTGCATCCCACAGCCGGACAGTTCTATCATCCGAACCAGTCACGATACAAGTTCCGTTCGGCGAGAACGAAACAGAGCTAACCTCACCAGTGTGCCCCATCAAGGGCTCACCGACTGGCTGCCCCGTTGCTGCATCCCACAATCGGATAGTCTTATCCCGAGATCCAGTCGCGATGCGAGTTCCGTTGGGCGAGAATGAGACTGACCTAACTCCATGATTGTGCCCCCGGAAGGGCTCACCAACTGGTTGCCCCGTTCCTGCATCCCACAGCCGGACAGTCTTATCGTCCGAACCAGTCACTATGCGAATTCCGTTCGGCGAGAATGAGATCGAGCTAACCTCATCGGTGTGCCCCATCAAGGGCTCACCGACTAGCTGCCCTGTTGCTGCATCCCACAGCCGGATGCTATGATCACGAGAACCAGTCGCCATGCGAGCCCCATCCGGAGAGAATGAGATTGAGGAGACCGCATGAATGTGCCCCTGGAGGAGCTCACCAATTGGCTGCCCCGTCGCTGTATCTAACAGCCGAACGGTGCCATCCGAAGAACCAGTCGCGAAGCGGGTCCCATCCGGCGATAGCGAGACTGAGGTAATTGAATTGGTGAGCCCTTGAAAGGGCTCACCGAGTGGCTGCCCTATAGCTGGATCCCATAGTCGGACAGTCTTATCCGCAGACCCAGTCGCGATGCGAGTTCCATCCGGAGAGAACGAGACTGAGAGAACCTGCCAAGTGTGCCCTAGTAAGGGCTCACCGACTGGCTCACCGACTGGCTGCCCTGTTGCTGCAACCCACAGCCGAACAGTCCCATCGTGTGAGCCTGTTACAATGCGGCTTCCGTCCGGCGAGAACGAAACTGACCCAACCCAATCGGTGTGCCCCTCCAAGGGCTCACAGATAGGCTTCCCTGTCGCTGCATCCCATAGCCGGACAGTCTTGTCTGCAGATCCAGTCGCGATGCGAGTCCCATCCGGAGAGAACTGAGACTGACTTAACCTCATCAGTGTGCCCCAGTAATGGCTCACCGGCTGGCTGCCCCGTTGCTGCTTCCCACAACCGGACAGTCATATCGCTTGAACCAGAAACGACGCGAGTCCCATCCGGTGAGAACGACACTGAGTTAACCCCATCAGTGTGCCCCCGTAAGGGTGCACCAATTGGCTGCCGCGTTGCTGCATCCCACAGCCGGACAGTCTTATCGTCCGAACCTGTCACGATGCGAGAACCATTCGGCGAGAACGAGACTGAGTAAACTGTTTCCGTGTGCCCCCATAAGGTACCAACAGGCTGCCATGTTGCTACATCCCACAGCCGGACGGTGTTATCGGCCGAGCCAGACACTATGCGGGTCCCATCCGGCGAGAATGAGACTGAGGTAACTGAGGAAGTGTGCCCCCGTAAAGGCTCGCCTACTGGCTTCCCCGTCGCTGCATCCCATAGCCGCACGGTGCAATCATCCGATCCGGTCACAATGCGAGTCCCATCTGGCGAGAACGAGACCGAGTAAACATAACTAGTGTGTCCGCTGATCACAGCCTGAACAGCCGTCCAGTTCTTATCACGTCCAGATGCCAGACGAAGAGTATTCAGAAATTTGGTAGTGCATTTTTGGGATATCATAGAGTTGAGGGGAGAGAACGATAGTGCTGATACATAAAGATGCGGGGTGCTGTGCAAGATCATGCCGCCGAAGACTTGGACAAATCTCTGCACATCCATTGCAGCAAACGAGGCATCTTCGTATCCAGACTGGCCCTGTGATTAACTGTCAGCGCTTCATCTGACATTCATTAATCATGTGCTTACCTTGAGCCACTGGGAAATGCGCGGAAGGGCGGGGACTGCGCCGCTGAGCGCCTTGATAATGCCAAGGACTTCGATCCAGAAAAGCAGTCGCTGATGGTCGAAGAATAATTTGACTTCATGTGCGAGCTCCGTTTCGAAGACTGTCGTCTGTACATGGAGAAGCCAAAATCGACAGGCGTAGGATAAGTGTGGGGGGATGCACTTTTCAACTCGTTCTCGCAACCCGAGATCTTCGGAATTAGGAAGATACGAAGATTTTAAATCGCAAACATTGAACGAAAGCCCATGTTCCATCACTTGAAGTGATGCGAAAGCAAGGTCGCGTTGTACTTTCGACATGTCGACGAAAAAATCCCCACTGTATGATTGGTTCGTCAGGAAATCGCGGAAGGATGCATGGAGGGGTCGGATGGGGGTAGATGAGTTGGTGGTACCGCTGAGGAGGGGTCCCATGTGTTCTATTATGACTTGCACTTCGTAATGCTCGCTTGTGTCTGGAAAATGGCTCCGCATAACATTCAGGGACTCCAAAGAGAGAGGTTCAGCTGCGCCAAGGATTTGTCCCATCACAGAACGAAACCTCGCTAGTTGTTTGTGCTGAGACGGGGTGTGCGTAGGCCTATCCTTTTGTATGATCTCTGTCAAAATGAACTGATATATATCAAATAATAAAATTTCCCGCTCGGCAAGATCACGGGACGTGACGAGACTGAAGGCCTCGATTGGAGATAAACCAGGAGGGGGCGCTTTGATGTATCTGCAGGCGAGACGCGCCCACTCGAAAAGCCCATCAGCTTTTTCAGCGAGAGTTGTGAATTCTCTATCCCCAAAATTCGAGAGCCCTTCCAGCTCCTTCGATACGTAAGTGCGGATGTCGCGCTCTGCGGCGACTGATGAGATGTCGTCCATGGACATCCGTCGAATATGCTGAGCATCTGCAAGCTCAGCTTCGATGTCACGAAGGGGACGAGAAGTGACGATAATCCGGAAGTTGGCTGGGAGTTCGGAGATTCGTTGAAAACCTAGTTTGCCTGCAAGAATTTGGAGAAGGTGGAGCCGTGTCTCAACTCCGCCGCTCTCGTCCAGTGCATCTATCACAATGACGACGGGTCTTACAATCGACCCTGAGGGTTTCCTCAATGGTTTCATGAGAAGCTTGTCCCACTGCTGGACGATATCTACTGTAGTCTTGAGCGAACTCGCATCTTCAACTGCCTCCGCCAATGCTCGCCTCATCTCTGGATCACGGTCGGCCAGGTCGCGCGCAATGGTAGAAAAAATCTTTTCATGACGACGGTCGGCATCTCGCTGGTGATCGAAGCAGTAACATGAACCGAGCCCTCCCACATCATTGAACCAGTTAGCAATCGTATGGACGATGGCCGACTTGCCCTTGCCTGCAGGGCCAGATAGCCAGAGCACACGCTGAACACCGTCACCGGTGCTGTTGACCCAGTCTGTGATCTCGGAGATGATTTCCATGCGCGTCCCTGGTAGGCATTGTTTCCCAGTATCTCGTCCTGCACCATCCGCATACGTCATACCGCTGAGATCTAGTGTTTCGCCTGGAGACGTATAAATAGATATTGGAGAAGCAGGTACAAACCCTTACCTGTACGATGGACATAAATGGCTACATCGCGAGTAACTTGTTTCTGGAAGTTGTCCATGAGCTTATCTAACTTTCCGCCGTACCCTCGAACTGCATAATCTGTTTCCCAGCCTATGTTCTTTCCGGCTCTACTCCCTATGATAATAGTAGAAGATTGAGACTGTGAAAAGTGCAATGACTTGCTAAAGACTCACAAAAGTTTTTGGTCTCCGAATAATCTCTAATAAAATAGGCACATTCAAGGATCTGCTGAGAAATCTGTCCAAGGATAGTGTGCATCGACAAAATCTGGTGAAGCCTCTTGTCTTCTGTAATGAGGCCATAAACATCACCCAACTTCTGGAGAAGGTCGAGTATTGCTGTATCGCGATCCGCTTGAGTAAGAATTATCTGCACGCATAACAACTGAGAAAGAGATACGAATGAGAGCAAAACCAAACATACCTTTGCGGCCCAAGACAACACGCTCAGTGCCAACTTGGCATATGGATGTACCTATGGAACGGAATTGGTTCGGTTCCGATCGAGAGAGATGATCCATACCTCCGCAAGCGTCCCGATAATACTGTCGAATATCCTGAGGGGTTGAAGATATGTGTCCTGGAAATTAGATGCAGCTTCGAGATCCGCTGGTACATTTTTGGCGGCAGATTTTCCAGATGTCACATGTACCGAAAGTGGCTTCATGAGCTTTGCGGCTTCTTTGGCGTCCTGAAGTGCTGATTGGGGATCGGCACCTTGTTCCACACCAGAGGGAGCATCCTGAACCTGCACAATCATCAGAACTATATATATATATATATATATATAGAGAGAGAGAGAGAGAGAGAGAGAACGAAAACTAGGAAAAGTGACTGACCTCGATATTCGCAGTCGATGAGGCACCTTCACGATCGACGTTCGGGAGAACAGAGTCACGGCCGCGGGAATCCTTCGGGGAGTGCTTTTGTACGATCACATACGATCACATGAGCCTTGATCCAGGAAAATCAAGATCCTTGTCGACTCACAGAAATCTTTTGAGTCGCATTCTTAACCTTCCCTAGAAACCGACGAATTTTGCCACGGCGTCTGCCCTTAGTGCCCTGGAGGAAGGATGTATCACAGTCAATGTTTCGAGTGAAATGAAAAGTGGTCCGCATCAGCGACATACCGAGCTTTCACCACCAGTTGCTTCACTGGATGTGCGGGTTTCGGGAGGAGGATTTTGACTCGAATTCCTTGATTGATTGTGCTCACTCATTGTTTGAAATAGTTAATGTTGGCCGCCCTAAGGATCAGTCTGAGCGAAGTAGGGTGCGATAAGTAGTTAGAGGAAGGGTGGGTCCCGCTTCGTTTAGCTAGATAACAACAGGTCATATTCTTGATCGTTGCACCTCGAGGCAATGTTTATTTGCTGTTGTGTTGACTTCAAGCGCTAAGCATTATAGAAAGTGTAAGGATTGTATACGCACGCTTCAAAACGAAAGACGCTCAAAGTCGTCCACGTGATTCATTGATGCGAAGGGCGGGCCTTAGGATTTTGCCGCATCGTACCGCACCGTGCCGCATCCGTGCCGCACCCTACCTAACATGTGTCTTATGTGTATATAATATGTTTACATCGCCCATACAGGCCTTAAATATGATTTTTGATTAAGCACTAACATAATACATGTATTTGTGTAGGAATTACAGTGGTATCACAGAGATGGTGGTACTTTATTGGTGTGGTAGTGATGCGGTAGGGTGCGGTAGGGTGCGGCAGTGGCTGTGCATAGGGTGCGGCAGTGGCTGTGCACTACCGCACCAACGCAACACACACCAACGCACCCTTCTACACACCAACGCACCCTTCTTATCAAGTACACATGCAGCACCGTCATGGTCAGTTGTGCAGATATACTAACCCATGAATACTAACACTAAATCTGCCGGAACAGGTACCAAGGCTTCAAGGTACATATGTATGTGCCTTTAGTCCTTACAAAACCAGTCTTGTATTCATTTCACAGTACGAACTAAGTACGGGGAACTTATGTACCCTTACCCTTATGTACCTTCCTTGGACGTGGCCTTGGTTTGGGCTTTTTGGTATGTTTCTCTTTCTTAATGACTTCGGGCTCACTTCCTTCACTAAAGTTCGGCCCACACTGTTGGGCGTTAGCGCAATCCGCCACAAAACATGCAAATCACGCACGTCCAGTTTCCCTTCGAATTCTGGTGCATATGGATCTCGGTCACCATGATTCCAGTACTCGGGGAGGCCCTCATATGGGTTCCATCGGTCTTGGTGTGTGCCTGCGTCTTTTCCCCATTGTTCATTCCCTGGGGCACCTGCGGCTGACCTCAGGCCGTTTGGATTCTTCACAGGAGTAAACTCGCACAATGTGACCATCGGGCCAGACGTCCCATTCGATATCGCCACTGGTAGGTACCTGGGGCTGGTGGACAACAGAGGCCCGTGCAGGTGGCTTTTGAGGTGGCTCGTCAACCATACGCGTGGTTGAACTGCTGACCTGAGCAGGGATTGGCAAATTTTTACGAGGCTGATCTCGCACCTCATTTGGTGGTAGACGGCTGGCCAGAGCAGGCTGCAGAGGCGCTGGCAGGTGTTGCAAAGCCGGAGTAGTGTGAACATCCGAGGTATAGTGCTGTGAGTGATGCCGTGGATTTTCTGAATCGAAAACATGGACGGAAACTGGAGGCACCGAGTCAAGGCTTGGCGCAGTGAAAGGGAAGGGCCAAAAAATGCTCACCGTCAACACGAACATGTTCATTGGGTGTGCCAGTGCGAGGTTGCGCAATCGTGGTGACCTGACAAGGTGTATGGGGCACTTCCGCAGTATCAAGCTGCGAGGCATCACACTCACATGGCCTCCTGGGCCGAAATAAATTACTGATAAAACTCTGGAAGGTGTTATGCAATCAGCACGAGAAAACTGGACACCAACATACCGTAATCATCCCTGACATTCAGGTGAGCATGGAGTTCCATTCGAGAGCATGATATTAAGGTAGACGTTGTCAGAAAATATGTTCCCCTGACATTATTAGTGGCTGTGCCGCATCTGAGGTCTGAGTCGTATATAATGTATTGCAACTAGCAGGTAGCTGTCAAGAGTGACAGATGGTTGTAAAGTGGGTGCTCTAGAGTATATACAATCTGATTGTTATTGCCTCGTACAAAATGCATAGTATATTAGTAGGACTCACTGCTGCCGCACACACTACCGCATCCGTGCCGCACCCTACCCAACAAGTGTCTTATAAATTCAGCCTCTCAAAGGAATAACCGAGAGGCGCAGAGTTGATGTGTTTGCTGCTAAGTCGATTGACTTGCACATGAAAACAGTAATTGTCGAAATTGAGTGATGATTGTAGGTTTTGATGCGGTGCGGCAGTGATGCGTACTGGTGCGGCAAGTTGCGGCAGTGATGCGGCAAAATACCTGAGCCCGCAACTTGCGCATCCGAGTCATGCGGATACACCTTTTCCATTTTCTTTCATTATCTTACCTTGTGCTCAGACTCCACCCTTTGTGTTGACCGTTCATTTCTCCTTCACCTTATGCTCCTTATGCTCATTCTGGCCTAGTCAAGTGTTCGAAAACGTATATATACAGCCCATGTACAGCAGGAACAGCAGAATCTCATCCGCTGATTCCCCGCTCACAAGCATGTCCGAACGCTACAACGAAAGTCTCCGCCTCTCAACGTCTCGTCTTGTTATCATTGCGCTATCTAACTATACTTTTTGCAACTACGTCGATCTGTTCGCAATTCCCTTCGAACTCATACCCAGCCTTACAAAAGCGATCAGCGCTAGCGCTCAGCTTCGGCTCAGCTTCGGCTAAGCATCCAATATGGTATTTGTTTGGTCAACCCCCGACCACTGATTCATAGAGAGTTAGTCCAACCTGTCACCACCCTTGACAGCACCCTCCCAAGCCACCCTCATCCATTCTCATTGGAGGGTAGCCCCCACCGGCCCTAATCCAAGAGCCCCAGCATGTTATACAGGTTTCTCCCGCCGTTGTCGGTATCCTCTCCCTCAACTCCTTAAGAGGTACAACATTATCCTCGCAAGCTACCCCACGGACTCATCCGTTATCGTTGGGAGGGTAGGCCCGCCGGTCTTAGGGCCTCGCTAGCCCCCAGCACGTTATACCAAGCTCCACCCGCCGTCGTCGGTTTAGTGACTTATCGTATCCTCCAATCATTTGTGTGACTACTTATGTTATGTTATTCAATCATTTGATACTTATTTTTGAGCAGATCCCCATATATTCAAGTTTTCTGATGCAAGAAAACATATCAGAGTCTGACAGCGTGATCATATATATTCCTGCGCAAGATTCTTGGTGTTCTGGAGGATGTTCTGAACGAGACAGAAGCAGGCTACGCAGCCGCTATACTGGTATTGATATCAAATTACAACATAGTAACTACTAAACAGGGCTGTATCAGCTTGGGTATGAACGTTTCCACTCACTGTGACGAAAGTGACCAAGTAAATCCGATGCAGGAGAGCTATCCTGAGTGTTGAAATCACTCTGCGCGAACCTCACTGGATCCGTAAATATCAAGAAGTGGGAAACCACCAGGTAGCAGGAATGACGGGAATCGCACTGGTACGAGGCATCGCGGGGGTGGAGAGAGTCGCAGTCAAAATTTGGAATTACTTCACGCTGTTTCAGGATCTCGCGATGACGCACATGGTAACGGTGGTCGTGTGGGTGCAGAGGGTCGCGAGAATTACCACGGGAAGGATGACGAGGGTCATGCTAAACATCATCCTAAGGGTCACGTCGGACAGGCTCATCACGCAAGGTCGTGGAGAGGCTCGCGAGGGTTGTGTACAGATGGATGATGCCGTTCGAGCTCGATGGTGGATTAAACCACTCAGTCTGTCAATAGATCAGCAATGGTTGGTCAGGCGTGAGGTTGTCAGATAATGAATGCACAGGCTCACGCCCTGACAATAAAACAGCGATTTCTCCGGTGAGCAAAGTGGGAGGTCGATAGAGGATGAATACACTCACAAGCTGTTCGGTGCTGTGCCACCAAGGTGACTAATGGTTAGGAATGGCGGGGGTAGCCAAACAAATATCATTTTTGTCGAGGCCTGATCACTCCCAGGGGCTTTTCATGAAGCATCGGGCGGGCGCCCAGGCCACAGTGTGACGGAACTCCGGGAAAGCCAGGAAGTCGAAGGACTACTTTCATTCGTCAATCGAAAACGCTGTGCTGATTGCAGACATGCAGGTAAGTGATTAGTACGCACCCAAAGACTTGCCAGTGGCAACTTGAAGTACACGACATTGGGACACTCGCCCCATCAGAGATCTAGCATCATAAGATACCGTCAGAGATATCAAGTTGCAGTGGGTCGGAAAAAGGCGTGCGGTTTATCACTGGCTTCGAATTCAAAGACTTGCAAGGAAGTCGAGAAACGACTCACTACTTGCGTGACTTACTCAAGGATATGACACGTCACGCCTATATATAGCATCTGATCTTTTGATTGGCATAACCCATAGCCACACCCCGCACTGATGTGCATGACAGTCATGAAATGTTGCACACAATCGTGATTTCCAACACAGGAGTCACATCGCGCAAATGATACTTTCGAATAAAGAGTGGAGGTGTCTACAGTATCATTTAACACAGAAGAGTTGAGTAACATCTACATATAAAACAAAATTATACATCGCACAACATCGATAAAATGGGGAATGTGAAAGACTATGTACACTTCAGTAGATAACATCGAGAGCCATAAAACCCAGCTAAACGGTACACCGAGAATAGTCAATGTAGTACACAAAGAATATTTCCAGAGAAGGTATGTAGTATGCTTGGGTCTTGCATATGTTCCATGTATCGTTATTTTTTACGTTTAGGAGCTACAAAAAGGCGTCAGGGATCAGCAGTCCACAGAAAGATCAATGGGATGCTTACCGCCTTCTTTCGAAGAAGAAGTTGCCTTCCTCTTTGTGCCCCCCTTGGTGTCCGGCGACGATTTGGTGCCCTTTTTTCCGGACGATTTGGAGTCGTGACCTGAAAGGGCACCCAGCTCACCAACGCATTTAGGACAGAACCATTCACCTTCTGGGATGGCCTCCAGAGGGGGATCAAGGCAGCCCAGGTGGTATGGATGGTCGCACTACCGATCCAACCTCGTAAGCACTGTCATCAAAAGTTAAGACGACTATAACCAACCTTGTCACATTCCAAGGCAGGATCGTCATCCCCGTTATCCTTGTCGCAGACTATACAGAGTTCAGGGGCGTCGACTTCAAAGGGATGACGTGGAAGATCAGAGAACTTGGCGTTTGGTTTTGCCAAGAATAAGGTGGTATGTTGACCGGCTGCCACGCTGGACGGGATCAAATAAACATTGTACCAACCTGCGAGCAGAATATGTTTCACCTTATAACCTCGATCCCAGCAAGAGGCTGGTTGCGAGTGGGTTTTGTGGCACTTTTTGGTTCATCAGGCCCCAGGCCGAGTTCACCTTGCAGTCATCGTTCAGGCTGGGTCAGTCATGAGGATTCTTCTTTTACTTACCGTAGGACGCATTTTGCCCCCAAGCAACTGTCATGACACCACCGTCGTCATCAGTCGTGAGAGCAAAATGGGTCACTCCACCGCAGCTGCCACCAGATATTTTGCAACCCCTGATAAAAAAAGTGCCATATTCGTGAATCAACAAGCAAGGCAAGAAGCAGAGATCCTACATTAGATCTTGGATAAACCTAAATGAGGAGTATGGCGAGCCAGAGGATCCTACCCAGATTAGATAAGTGAATGCATAAACGAACCGAGCCGATAGTTGATGCACACCTTCTCCGCTATTCTTCCACTGCAAAAGGGTCAGAAATGACACACGACTGTCTGACGTTTACGGACCTTTCCGGCCATCCAATACAATCTTTGCTTGTCCAGAACCACGGTATTCGAAGGGCCGGCGATAATATGAGCGCCCATTGTTATTTCATTCGGTCCGGCAAACTAAGTTAAGTTATTTCAACGCTAGTTCGCGAGGGACAATCAAACCAACACGTACATGCGGGACTACTTTAGGGATGAGGACGTCTTGTTGGTTGCCCAGACCAAGCCGACAGTAGCCGTTGTAACCCCACACGTACACGAGGCTAAGAGCACTTGAGTGACGTATCACCGAGCTTAGATGGTGCATACCCTTGGGAATCGAGGGCTACGCTGTGCTGCGGCCCGCATGCGATGTCAATGATAGTCTTATCGTCAAGTCCTTTTACGGGTACTTTTATGAACGGATCAGCTAGTGATGTTGCCAAATGAATGTCGAAGCTCACTAGGTTCCGTCTCAATGTCAAACGCCGTCTTGTTTCCGGTAATAATATGTTCTCCCGTCCTACCATTTCCTAACTGTCCCTTCTCGCCACTGCCAAAAGAAAAGACTGAGAGACGTTAGCTAGCAGAGGAACGGAATACGTCATGGGGTACGTACCTTTGCCATCATCGGTGAGTATAATGGAAAACGTTATGCCCACTGCTGCCTTGATGACGTGCAGTCTTTCGCCCTCAAGAAAAGGCCCTTCAATCGCTTCGAAAGCGGGTATCTGCGCGACGACCGGATGTCCGCACTGACATACCCCAGCCGGTCAACCTACACAACAAATATTGCAAGCTGAAAGCACGACTCACCTGACCCAAGTTGTTCGCGCCCGCAGACCAGACCTGTCCATCATCGCCTACTAACAAGGAATGACTACGTCCACATGCTGCATGCACGAATTTAGTGCCTTCTTCTGCACCCAAGTCCGTCGGAAGAACGCGTCGCGGAGTGTCTTCAGATATCGCGTCCTCTCCTGACACGCCAAGCGCAGAAGATGCATTCCGCCCAAACATCCACGCTGCGCCGTCCACGTCAAGAAGGATGAAGTGACACCCGCAACATGACGCGTGTATTGAAGCAATTTTGATATTGCTGAGAGAACGGAGGATATGGGGCTCGAGGAGGTCTGGTCTGGGATATAGAAAACTGTTTTTAAGCTGATGTAGCTCTGCTAGCTGGCAAACGACGCACGCATCAGGATTGCCTTCACCTTTTCCACCACGTTCTTTCCTCCCCAGTTTCGGCCTGTGAAAAGCGCACAACATCCATTCATAAATACCCGAGCTCAAATGACTGGTTCGTCGCTCTGAACTCGCTCACCAGTCCGTCCCACCGCAAATTAGTACTGTGCGCAAAAGTTCAGCTTCTATTCACAGAGATGCGACGTAGCATTTACCTCTTCCCCAGTTTGGGTTTTGTCCATCTGTAGATGTGGATGTTTTAGCCATAATTCTTGGAGGTTGGTTGCTGTGAAGAATCACGCTCAGCAGGCGCCAGCCAGTTCGAGTGTGTTTGGGAGATTTGATTGCTGCTTTCGGATTCGCTCTAGCGCTCTAACTACGATGCACGACGAGGACCCCCTCTCTTGTTATAAACGACCCAAGAACAAGAAACTATCGCATAATGACAATATTTAATATGTGGTTAACCTCAGATCTGAAACTTCCAAGACGACCACCGACCGATCCGTGCCGATCACTCATAAGACCCAATGAGAACTAGCCAAGCCATGTCATTTAAGTTAGAAACCAAAAGCTTCCAATTCAAAATACTCACGAATCGTAGTTCCGCTGCGCTTGATTTGGTACTAACGTACTTAGATCAGCAGTAATACATTAAAACACGGTCGCGTGATGCCCTCACCTCAAAGTCATCTCCCTCGAGAATGATAGCATCACCATGAACTAGGGTCATGGAGAGTTCCAAGGGCGCTTGCTTACTCTTTTTGCCACCAGTACCCTTCCCTTTTCCGGCTGGCTTGCCATCCCCCACATTACTTGATGGTCCAGATGCCTCCCCCAAAGCAAGGCTCGCTGGGTCAGGTTGATCTGCGGCGTTAAGGTCACCACCAGTTTGGCGGCAGTCGTCTGACACAATTACTGCTGCCGATGCAAGAGGTTCCGAACAACCATTATCCACCAGCTGTGACGCACTTAAGATCCGCTCGCCATCAATCTCCATGCGGTCCTCCGCATTTTCAATGGGGATCTCCGTGAAACCACGTTTGGGTACTAAATTCATGATGACCTCGGCACCCAGACAGATGATGGTGACAACGTGGCTCTTTGCGTTGAAAACGGCGCCCTAATCGCTTTTAGGAAAAAAACACAACATCGAGTGCCTTTCTGGCTTACCCGTCTCGAGCCTGGAGTAGCCCATGCCTGAATCATGATATGGTTGATGTTGGCATTGTTGATTTCACCATACGCCTGCATATAATGAAGCAGGATATCCTGGATGTCGGAGACAAATCTAGGTATTTCAGGCTGTCCTGCTGGATCCCCAGAACAGATATGTTCGTGATTAAGTTTCGTGGACCAGGTAAAATAAGGACCTGGGATTAAATGTTCGCACGTTTTAGAAGCAAAGCCACAAGGATACATACTGTGTAGGTCACTGCGGGAAAGGATAACATCTTTCTGTATGTCGAGGAGTAGTTTTGTCGCATCCTGTTGCAATATCTCTTGGTTACCGGTGAAGATATGTTGTACTCTCACACCACTGTTGACTTGATACGTCAAATTCCGCATCATGTCGTCCCACGAGGAATCCATTTTGCCAACTGACGAAGGTGCATAATCGAGAGGATCCCGTATGGGCAAACGGTGATGCGGTCCTCGAAGTGCTTGTAGCGGATCAGTGTGGCAAATCAAAGCACTATCATTGGTCGTTACTTTTCCCTGTTGCCATAATCAGTAAGGCTCGACAACGCTAGTTACGGACAAAAAATCACTTGGCATCTGGAACTCTGGCAGATCTGGTGTCGAAAACACCTCTGCGCATTAAGCATCCCACAGTCTCTGCAGTACCAGCCTCTTGGAAAATACTCGCTAGGTTTGAAGCCTGCCAGGAGGTCCAAAGGCAGAAAGCTGAAATAGAGGGCACTTAGGTCTCTGGGTGTCTTCACTGAGCCAGCATCCTTTTCAACAAGATCAATCCACCATGGGTGCGACTTCTCATTGATGTTTTCCAACAACCCCTCTTCACCTCCCGGTACCCATTCCAAGGTAAGGCGCCATCGTACGCGTTCGCACTTCTGAGTTTTAGAAATAGTTATGACTGTGTTGTCTATATCTGCCTGCAGGGAAATCAACAAACGTGACCAGTAAAACGAGCAAAGAACTGACGTTCAGGTCAGATATGGCAAATAATCCCAAGCAACAGCATGCGTATTCGGGAGGGAGCTGCAGTGGTAAGAGCCCGCTTTCTCGAGATATGAAAACAAGTAAGGGGGTTTTGTCCATGCGACACTGATCCAATGTCTCGATCTCAGATGGCCGTTGTTCGGGTATCTGGGGTTGGATTTGAGGAGTTGCTGAGGTATCCGGCTCCGGAACTAGAGATGGAGACAAGACCGTCGGCGATGGTGAATTTAGTACCGGTACTGGAGCTGACGTGGATAACTGTGACACAGCCATGGCATCGGATTCCAACACTTCTCGTAATTTAAGTGACGGAATAGAAAGAATTCGAACGAGCCCACCTTCGGATCCCGCAGCCAAAGGTGCAGTGAACGATGAGAAATTGAACTGCAGATGGTCGCTTTTGATGGGAATGAAGGAGGACGCGGCATCCTTGACAGACCCGCATTCTTCCACCTAAAATCGAGATCAGGACGCAAGCCTCGCAAATATGCCGAGTTCTAACCTGTGCTGCCAGATCACTGTTATCGGAGGGCCTCTCGTCGTGTGTTATGTCATGCGAATCGTCACGTACAAGTACTTCGGGTCCGTATCGATAACTCCACTCCCTATATTTGACGCCGCTCAATCAGTGAACAAGGGTTAAAAACAGAAGGAACTCACAAAACGACTTCCAGAGTATTTTTGTCTCTCCAAGAATGCTCGGGGTTAGGATACTCTAGGAACAATGCGGGCATTTGAAACTGCCGCCATAAGATACCCGTAAGAGATTTCGTGAGTTCAGGAAATATCGAAGCAAATTCTGCGCGAGACTGGGTATCTAGTTAAACTCAATTCGCATTCATTATTTCGAGGTACTTCACATTTGCCCAGACTCGAGGCGTGCAAGGTGTGCAAAGAAGGGTATCGACTGTGGGAACAGCACAGCTGTCAATCGCACACTTGGTCTTTGGAGGCCTAACAAAAGTCCAAACCGGCGCTGTGGAGACTGCGGTATCTATTCGTGACGCGTTATGTGCATGAATAGGAAAATCTGATGAGGTACCAACCGCTCCTAGTTTCCGGGTTGACTGGTTGTTTGAGTGGTATGCTCTGAAGGGGGTTACCATCGACCTTATTCTTATTCCCCTTGCATTTAGAAGTTTTCTTGGGAGTACTTGAAGAGTTCGGATGGGTCAATTTCGGTTTCTTGGGTGACCGAGAGTTTGAGGAAGTTGTTATGGGTTGGCTAGATCTTGAAGCTACTATCATCTTGGAGGGTGGCGCCAGAGGGGTCTGGGATATTCCGGATATTGGTGGGGATACAGAGGTTGGTGCACGTTTTTTAAGCTTGGTTATTTTGGGCGGGGGAAGCTTCTGATAGCCTGGTTGACTGGCATTACAAGGCCGCTCAGTCTTGGTGCACCGATCGCAGGGCAAGAGACGCGAACAGGATTGCTTTAACAAGCGACAATGGGTGCAGGAATAGGGAACAACGGATACATATTCGCCGGAGGGAGTTTCACGAAGTTCAAAAATAGCACGAGGATGAATAGCTTCGTGGTAGATCGTCGGATCGATGGGAATGATGGGTCGACGAATTGATGGATGCCAGGCTCGTACGAAATCTGGTACATCATGATCCGTGTCGATGTCGACGTCCATCTCCGAGCATGAAGAGAGTCGGAACTTGGGTGACTATATAGTACTTGCTTCAAACTTGGTACTCTCTGGAAGTCGATGGGGCGTCTATCATAACTCCGCGAATCACAAAATGAACGTGTCAGTGTCGTTTGTAACGTTCACATCGAGCTCGCAATGGGCAAAAAACCAAATCTCACCGGCTTATCTCGTTTTCTGCCACAAGACTTTCTTAATCCAAAAGCTACTAGCCTCTCAGAAAAATCACAAAATGAGAGCAGACCTGCAAAGAAACACAAAACGGATACCCATGGTCCTGTTCGCACAAGATACGATGCCACCGCCCTTGTTCCTCACTACACCACCGCTCACGAGGTTCCAGAAAACCTTCAGAAATGTCCGTCGTAACACAACTTAACAGTTCAAGGGCCATATGATTCAATCCCAGCTGTCTCTCAGATTTTTCGCAACGAAAACGTTACTTTTCTTTATACGACCAAGGATGTCTATTAGATGAAGAAGGCTGGTACAGCGTGACACCTGAAGATATTGCCGTCCAAATTGCAGATCGCTGCAGATGCGATACAATCCTCGATCCTTTCTGTGGCGTCGGAGGAAATGCGATTGCTTTTGCAAAAACCTGCGAGCATGGTGAGAGGCTTGTTCTATCGCTCACCACAATCTTGCTAATTTCATCAGTCATTGCTCTGGACATTTCCCCAACACGACTCGCTTTGGCTCGTCATAATGCTGCTATCTACGGTGTTGCAGACCGCATTGAGTTTATCCTTGCAGACTATATCTCATTTGCGAACGCATATCTTTCACGACCCCACCCAACGCGCAGAATTGACGTCGTCTTCTTGAGTCCCCCTTGGGGTGGCCCAGGATATATATCTCCCTCCGAAAACCATGTCTCTCCCTACAACAACACAGACTTCCAGGATGACCTAGAGACGCACTCACAGTATAGCCTCTCGAGGATACAGCCGGTACACGGAGCTGATCTATTTCGCCTGACGAAGCGGATCTCAGATAATATCGCTTACTTCCTTCCCAGAAACACGGACTTGAATGAAATATCCGCCTTGGGCCTGCTCGAAAAAGACGAGAAAGTCACCCCTGATGACAAGTCTCGAATGATTGAAGTGGAGGAAGAGTGGATGGGGTCGAAGTTGAAAGCTTTGACTTGTTATTTTGGTGGTCTGGTTGGTGGTCAAGAACACGTATTCTGACTTCACACTGCCAGAACTGGTGTAACGCAAACACATTTTTCGGACTACTCTTGGCTGCGAATTCTTGTCAATGTACCATGGTTGGTCGTACGAAGTGAAGTGCATTACACTTTGAGGTTTCAATTTAAATCTTGTAGCCCACGAGCTGCAGTAATTTGTGTGGCTCCTCATTTTTGGGCACCCACAGGCACCTATTTACACCCACAACCCTCTCTTATGCCCACAAGATCTTTGACAGGTCGATAATCGAATTCTGTTAAACGTCGAACCGCCACGCCAGGGCTCAGCTGTCCATGGTATTGTTCATGTCTCGATTTATGAATTCTATTAGTCTTTTTATTCCTCGGCGATACATAGTTCGCGCTTGACAATTCAAGGCAAGTACGTCAAGAAGGTATGATCACTAGTTCAAATACATCAACCCCCAACCTCGCTTAAACATCAGCTGACTCACGTGTACGCGAAGCCAACGCGGTTGTCATCAGCGTCGAAGACAACATAATACCTCTCCATGAACTTCTGACCGATGACGAAATCTAAGCCCCTCCCGCTGTCAGCGCCGATAGTAGCAACGACGCCGTATTGTAAACCAGTCTTGCCGCCAAACATGGCGTTCTGGTCCAATGGGATCAGTTGTGCAGCTGTATCCATGCTGAACACACAACCGCCGATTGTGAAGTTAAGGGGTTGTATGTCCGCGACAGAGGAAGAGGGGATGACAATGAAGCCAGTATTGTTAGCGTCGAGATAGGCTCCGGGAATAGCGTCTAAGTACATGGCAAAGAAATCGTCCGCAAGCAGGACCGCTGCGATAACTGTGGAGTTGGATGGTGCGAGTGATAACGAGTCAAATAATACGTACCAGTTGTACCCGTGTCGACAATGCCGGCGGTTGACTGAGGAGTAAAGGTGTGTGTGCCATATGTCAAGCAAGTCACGTTGATGCCCCAGAACTGTGCTGCTGGGAGAGTCTTGGTAACTGGAGTGTAGATTATTTCACCGGTGTACTGACGGATATATCAAGAGTTGCAATAACGATAAGTATGGTATTGTACGCACAAGAACATGATCAATGCCACCATATGTAAGTACTCCATCTGTTCAATCAATGGCCAGATGGGTTGCATGAAAGTCAGATACGATGAATGCGTACTAGTGTCATTAGAAGTCGTTGCCGGCGCGAATGAAACACCGAGAGTCTGCTTTTTGATCAGACCCTGCTTCAAAGCGTTGTTCGTGACGGTCGGGATTAAGGCGTTAGTATCGGGAGGCAGAGTGCCCTGAGTGAGATCAACTGGACCGACGCCAATAATGCCATCGACGCCGCCAAAGTCTGCGTATTGGAGTGCATCGCCGATAGATTGGTTCGTGATGACGAAGTCAGCTGCGAGAGTCACTGTGTCATAATCTAATGGGTTAGGCCATGTCAATTTATACATGCCGGAGCTAAGTGCTGAAGAAGACAGACATTCGACACCACTAAAAAAGCCAGTCCAATAGCTGACATTGACATCCTGTCCAGTAGGGACACTAGTTGACGTACGGTCATACTTTTTGCCCGTTCTGCACGGCATCATCAATCATTCAAGTCGCAAGGGCAATCCTCTACAAAAGTACTGACCCAACAAAGGTGTTGGAACTCCCCGTGTCAACAACTAAATTGTAGTAGGTGGCTGGACTGCCGATACCAACGCTCGTAGTGTACTGTGTGTATGCCAGGTTTGAGGCCGGGATGGTCGTTGGGCCACTGGTTGGTCGGCCCTTCAAGGATGACGCTCGGGCACGATCGGCATGTAGACTCTAGAGACCCTTGAAAGTACGACCCAGTACGCTCAAGCTTTGTCAATGGGATGTTGACCAAGGCCCACGAGATAGACCTGCTGGCTGCGATGAGAATTGTAAACAAAAGTGCGGAGAGCGACCGCATGACTATGGGGGGAGGTTTCTAACTGTTCGCATGCATGATGGGGTTGACAACCCATTTATACTAAAAGTATGTGCCCATGCATGTACACATGGGCACCGATAGGACGTGCCACGAATGCAAGACTCGTATAACCTTTCAGGGACAGCACTAACAGCAGCAATACCGCCGCCGCGTGAACCTGCTGCTGCAGCACATGGACATAACAGAGAATTCGGCACTGCGGCATAGCCTCCACTAGGGCCTATCACCAGACTTATAGGACAGAGAGTGGTTTGAACGGCCTGCTAGACGCGAACACCACAAGGAGCACGTGGTGACTAGCCAGGCCGATACTATACTAGAAAAACAATAATCGTTCCGATTTCAAGGTACGGCATGAGCATTTCGCAAGTGCTGGCAGGGCACCTGCGCTCTCCCGCAGTCTCCTACGCTTCGATATCTTGTTCCGTTGGCGAGGTTACGTGGGCACTGGGAACCACAGTGTTGAAATTTGTCCTTCCGTCTCGTAGGCTGCGATGAAGTAAGATTAATAATCACATTTATGTAAGCGAGGCAGCCTCAAGGCTCGACGTTAACGCTCATCTTTGGTTGTTAACATCCAGGTCACTCATGTCTTGTCTACGATTCTAGTGGTTTGATGTTTACAAACCATGATGCATGATGGGCCCACCGCGATCATCTTCCATCAAGGCCATCCACTTGACTCCAACTATGTCAAGATTCAATATACTATGAAGCTGGGCATCTAACTGGAGTGATCGATCCTGCACATGCCAGAATTTCACGTATTTTTCCTCTACCAGAAAAAAGAAAAATATGGTGCTCGCTGGGATCTACACGGTCCTAACCAGGGGGTGCTGCGCCGTCGTGGGCGGTGTGCATTTTCTGGTTTCACGGAGGAGAGAACGGAAGTGCGCGGCGCTCAAGGTGAACCCACTGTCCTTGATTTGCTATAAGAACATTCATTTCACGCTAATATATATCCCGGATCGAGTATATTCAATGATCAGGATCTGTGTTAGATGTTTGTATGAAACGTTACTGATGGTTCGTGCTAGCCAGAGTAGTGAGTAGCTTCTATCAACTTCATGAAAGTCATTCTTGCACCGTCACGGTAATTTTCTCGTGGTTCGAGTCTACTTCTGACACCTGCACGCCCATGCACACATTCACCTAAAATGAATCTTTGCACTCCAAACGTAAACGGTACACGTACATTGTTTCCAAGACTTGTATAAAAATGGTACATGCTCGCAAGTGTGCAATTTTATATAGAAGAAATGACTGTCTTCCTTCCATTATGGTAGGGGAGGCTAGTACTGGTACTATCACAAACAACAGCAAAAGTTAGAAACGTTCTAAGCAAGAAAGACGAAACATGATGCGGTCAAAAATGTAGCTTCGCACATAGCAAGATTTAGATAATGATGTAGCCTTCTATGATGGCAGTCATCGCAATGAGAATCGTGCATTGCAGGAAAGAAGTGAAAACAATCTCACATAGAGGAATAGCTGTGGATTTCACAAGGGACGCTTGGGAATTAGCTTGACGGTTCTGTCCTGCTTGACAATATTGACATCCTTCCCGAAATAGCGGGCGGTCACGAAGGACCATTGCAGCGGACCAGTAATCCAGTTCTGCAGTCCCTGGACGTAGAGAGCCACCTGCTTGTCGACTTCTTCTCCCCACGAGGGGATGATAGCACGGTTTTCTTCAAAGCGTTGGAGGGAGATATTGCATAGCCGGGCGCAGTAGTCAACAGCATCTTGCAGGTTGAGACCTTGATCAATCATGAGCACAGCAACTAAATTATGTGTGCTATGGTGAGATTGCTCCATGTTATAGGAGAAAATATCCTGTCAGCAGGGATGTCAGTAGTGCCCCAGATTCGATGACAGAATGAGGTGTTACGTTTGACCAAGAAACAAAGTCATTGGTAGCCTCCTCCAGGGCCATGATGACCGGATGCGAGACTACTTCGTCTGGAAGATCAATCCGATTGACGAATTCGATAAGGGCAAAGCAAGACTTGCAGCCACTCAAGTCGCGTCTCAATTCAATGTAAGATTCAACGTCATCGACATGTCCCTTGGCGCGGTTGTCCACCTCCTTTGCCGCAGAGATGAACCACAAGTCCATTGCGTGGATAAAGCGCTCTGTGCAGCCAGGGCCGCCAGTCTCCTTAAAGCGAGCGAAGTATCTAAAAACCGTAAGATGGTTAGAATGTGTGCGTGACGGAAAAAATTAGACGCACGATTTGCACATCTTTGCACAATATCTTTCCGTCTGGTAGTTGACGGGATCGCGGTACGCAGACAGGCAGCAGTCACGTACTCCCCACGCATCATTAACATCGGACCTCTCGATCTCGAGCCAGTCGTCTAATTTGAACGACCAGCCCAGGAAGTCCGCGCAGACTTTGAGATGGAAAGCATCCGCATCAGGGTAACAAGATGAAGCGAAGTAACCTGCGAGCAAGCTCGTATATTTGGTCCTCTCGGGCTCTACTAGATGGGCTTCACTACAGAGCCATTGTTCAGAAGCGCGAGATACCAGATCACAGTGAGGGTTTAGTTGCATGGGGTAGTGGCAATCGCTGACGAAGTCAGGTATAATGAACTCTGTAGGCTCGGAGTCAGAACAAGTGACTGTGCAGGTTGCAGTAGAAGCCATGGAGATTGTTGGAGTCGTGTCGTGAACGTCGAGATGAGTGAACGGAGAAATTAGAGGCCCGTGTTATGAGACAAGGGTTCTGAATATGCCAGTCTTTATACTTGTCAATCTTTGCTAGCGGGTATATCGTGTTGGCTCGGACCATCGTGTGCTTTTGGAAAGGAGGGTCCACCAGTCAGGTTGAAAGAAAGTGGGGTGTAGACTCACCTATCCCATGTGTCACCTACTCGAATAATAGCAAGGTTTGAACGGCGCTTCCATAAACAGGGTGAAACATTAATGCACTAGGCCATACAGTCTCCTAAGTTCCTGTGGCTTCAATGTCACTAACAAAAATGTGAGACTCGAATTCAATGCGCTATTCCATAGGCAGGATGTACAAATGACGAGAACTTTCTCGTTACACAATGTGTTGTTTTGTATTGTTTCGTATCAGTAGATCTCTTCTGTGAACATGACAGACCGCTCACCTCAAGCTTTTCCCGTCTGTATTCCCTTTCTGGAAGTCAGTCGTGCGATGAGTAGTAGAGATACTCAGAGTTAAGATGATCAGATGTCAAAATACGAGGACGATGAATTTGATCATTGACGGCGATTCACCTGTATGTAAAACGGGATTGACGGACCTATCTAAGATCTGTTCGTTGACTTGTGTGGGCGTCATGATTCATGATACTATATGTGGGTATCAGAAGTGTGCAAGCCGAGACATAGTATATGTCAACGGGTTTCAGTGCCGAATATAGATTTGTGGGTAGATCAGTCGACGAATTCTGTTCCGCCGCAGTTTGGAGACTAACGCTCAGTCAAAATGCTACTAGGCATCCATCGTGTCAATCGCAGTATCTGTCATAGCAACACAGTCACGGTGCTTTTCCTGATGCTGGCGATGAAACACGGAGCTGCTGTAGCTGTCGCCTGAATCTGTCTCGTGCGATAAGCCACTATCGATATCAGTTCCGAGACTCCTCGTATGTCACGATGAGTGATCTGATCCGATTTGCGGTCTGTCGCTCAACTGATAGATGCGTTAGTCCCATCAACGTTGAAAAATACGTGGTAAGAATCACATTACTCATCATGCTAGACATTCTTTATCAAACCACAAGTCGGGAAACAAAGCATTCTGGAAGTATGACATATCGGCGTAATTTCCGAATTTTAGTGCATCTAATTGGTGAGCGTCACGTACCGCACTACGTAGCCTAAACTTGTTATATCATTGTGAGTACACTGATTGAGGTGATTAGAAAATCTAACTTATATAAATTAGCAGGTTTCTGAGTATCGTTTGATGATAAGGCTATCCGCGTCAGGAGCGTATGCACACTCACACTCTCGTACATCGATGTAGGTCCATGCCCGCGCCGGGTTCTTAACAAGTTAACGTTCAAACGTTTACGGAAAGTGTTTTGGACCACGTGAGACGCGTCATTTGCCACCGCGATTGTACATCCCAGATTCCCAGTCGTAGTCACTAGTGGCCCACGACCAAAAAACGTGGTGGTCAAATGCTCAGAAAAATGGCATAGATACTAGAGCAGCATACAAAACATGGACGGAATGTCGAGAACGAGCAAAACCATTTCTAAAGAGCAAGGGTAGTAACGAGAAAGCTTGAAAGATGCAGAGACTGAAGGACATAGAGATACGGTGTAACACTGGATGGCTATGAGTGGGATATTGGTAACAAATGCAGCAGGGAATTAATATAGAACAGTAAATAGCTAACGGGGATATTGATGCACGGGAGTAAGTACGCAACCAGGCGCAGTGTCCAAACAAGCAGCGCTGATCGAAGCGCGTTCAGTTTTCTTTCATCTCTTCATCGATAGTACTTCCAAAATAACACTTGTGAGCCGGGCTGGAGGAGACACCAGGCGACATATTGGATGTGAACTGCATCACAGAATCAGGACTGAGTAGTCCAGAAGTGTTAGGACTGGACACAAAAAAATTCATGAGGGGCTGGCGAGGAATAGGTATAACGAGCGCAGGAGGCGCGAGAGTACGCGTGTATTTCGCAGATGGAGATGGCGGTGGGAGTGCAGGGAGAGGGGCAGTGGGGGGCGGAGCGAGTGGGACAGTTCGCTTGACGGCACGACGGAGGCTGCACGGGGTTTCAGAAGACGTCCAATTATAGGCATAGAGCCGCTTACCGTAGTGGAGCGACTGCGTTCAGACTGCCACTTCTTAGTCTTCCAAAAAGACTGTTAGTTTCTGAAGCGTTCTCTGCGATGCTGCCTGCACGACTCCGGGTGGGAGACATGACGCCGGAGCGTTGAAACGCGCTACCCGCATTCCGCGTCGGGGACTTAATAAGAGCCATCGGGTTCACACCAATATTCATGCTACTGCGACGCCTGCGCATGCGAGGACGGTCAGCATTCGCAGTGGGTACTGCAACAACATTATTCGAGTTGCCACCGGGTGTGGGTGTCACGCTCAGATCGCGATCGACAGGGTGCATAGGACTGGATTGCATCGGCATCGGCGAAGAAGGTGGTGCAGGAGTTGTTGCTCTTGGATGGTAAGGCGCGAGAAGGCCAGAAGAAAAGAAAGCAGAATAGGTGACCATCGTTGAAATCGACAAGGCCTTTCTGAAGCTGCTGCTGCAATTGAAGATGAACTTGGTCAAAGAACAAGTTGAACCAAACCAAATTTGGACTTCTTGATAAGGATATAAGGCACGTCGATTGCTAGAGCACTGCCACATTGTCCAGCGAAAAATGAGATCTACACAATGTAATTTACAGCTGTGTGCAAAAAGGTTGACAGTAGCGACATTTTGAGAAAGAACAAAACAAATAAATAATAGCCACCTACATAGAGTCAAATAACACGTGCATATACTTGCAAACGTTTAACGCTTGACGCCGCAGCGTGCATATACTCACAACAATGGACTCGATATTCACGGACAGCTTCTCTAGTGACGGTGAACTATCAATGCCAGAAGATGACGACATGTTGCAGTCTTCCTCCATGGACTCTGGGAAGCAAGTGACTGTTGTTGCAGATGGAGACCCTGACAAGTCAGAACCAGTGGAAGTACTCGACAAACGTGGACCTGGCCGCCCACGGAAACAAAAAGAAGGTATGGCGTGCTCACCACAGGCTTAGGGTGTCAGGACTGTCATGATTATCCTTTGCTTAGCTCCTCCTGCACCTCAAAACGCCATGATTTCATATTCCCTCGTCATGTACTCATTTGAACAGATGAAGAAACCAAAGACGAAGAGGAGCGAAGAGACTGCGATCATCAAGCTCTACCAGGACGAACCCTTTGATACCCTCAAGGCACAGATACTCAAGTGCATATCCGAGAGTCTGAAACCAAAGAAGCTCGATTACGACGACTACAAGATAATGTTCACCGTTCTTCGTCATCAGACAGCGCCACTATCCCTCAAAAAAACTGCCGAGTATGAACATCTTGTCGAGTGTGCTGTCAGAATGAAGACACCTGCTGTGAAGCTTTTGATCGAAGCATTGAAAGACCAGACAGCAGTTCGTGTAAATATGTGCATATATGCTACTGATCTTGTGACAGTTTTGTAGTCCAAGAAACGGAAGAACGGCGATCCAGAAGGAGATGGTGCGAAGGCCAGCGACAGTGACACCAGCCAATCAAGTGGCTCCAACAGCGACAGCCAGAAGGGAAAGAAAAAGAAAAAGAAGGTAGCTGAATCGTGTCGTGTTTCCTGCATCGTCTCTAAGTTATCAATACTCAATTTTTTTCGAACAGAAGAAGCTGGTCAAAGAACTTCCTCTCAACATCGAGCTCTCTGCCCAGATCAAACTTTTGCAAAATCGCTATACCTGCAACAAGCCTGGCTGTCTCACGTCTGGTTATTGCTATATCCTTCCGGATAACAATGCTCATTTCACGCTAAGCCATCGGCACTTGAGCGTGTGGGCCGCTGCTTTGGTAACACGAGGTAATGACATGGAGAGTGCACTCGCTGAATAGTCTGTTGTTAGGCTGCAAAACCACCTATCACGACGCTCGACAGGCCACCAAACCATAAGGAATTTGATACATTGTCCTCTAACCTCTTGTCGAACTCTGCACCCTTGATTCAGCGACGGCTTGCAGAACGGAATGCTGCGCAATCGACTCCGGACCCACCCGCATCGACTGTTCCGACAATCAATTTCAACCTTCCTAATGATATTTTTTCATTCTTACGGCCTACATCAGCACCCTTGCCAACCACTCCTGGTCAAACCAATGCTCTCGTCAACAGTGCCGATATGCCTGTTCTTCCTGTCTCTGCTCGGCCTGGCCCTGACTTGTCTCTTGCGAACTTTTGTGCTGTGTATGACCTATCTCCAGACATCCATGCCAAGCTCACGGAAAATGGATATACGGGAACACGGACCATCAGATACATCGTCGTTTCGGAGCTGAAAGAAATGGGATTCAAGAATGGCGAGATCGCGGCAATGAAGGATGCAGTTGCACGGTGGGCTAATGGTACAGTAACGGAGAGATGTGAAGGCTAGCTTGTCGAGAACCAGACGATGAATTGAGTTCGTATTGCTGTCATACTTGTATCAAAAGTGTTCCGATTGGACTCGATGTAATTCTACTGCTCTGCTGTCACTAAAAGTATCCTGCGTGAATGAAGTACCCTGCTGCATCAGACATCGTAACAATACTCATGGCTTCATACATGTCAAATATAATACTATTGGATGCGAGGAAGTAGTCCTGATAGCGACGGATGAAGGCCTTAATCTTTGAAAAAGCTTCTTCGATTGGGTTCAGATCGGGGGAGTAGGGCGGGAGATACTCAAGGCGAACACCTATCCCCGATGGTTAAAAAACTCATCTAGATCAGACACGGTGACTCACCATAAGCTTCGATCAATTCCACGACACCCTCTCCGTGGTGTATTTTCGCATTGTCCATTACGAGGACAGACAAAGGTCCAGGATAAGGCGAACACAGTGGCAACTAAGTTGTATCAGCTTCACAGTGCTTGCCAGAGTTAGAATCAGTGACATACCACCGTAGATTGAAGGAACTCGAGGTATTTTACCGTGGTGAATGAGCCTTCGACAACACTCGAGGCAGCCATGCCATCTACAGTCAGAAGTCCTAGTCCAGAGACACGCTGCCCACGAACAAAGACCTGATGGCTACATGCACGCTGGCCTGTGGCTGCGCGTCCGCGCAGCCGCCCTGCTGTACGCTCATCTTTGGATGTTTCGTCAAGGAAACCAAGTTGCTCTGGGGAATATTGGCTCATGCGAATGAGAAAGTTCATCCTCTTCTCCTCGTTCCTCTCCTTTGCGATCCGCTTCAGTTTCTTGAGAGAAATGCCGACGCGAGTTAGTTCACGGTGAATGGTAGTATAGTGTACAGATATGAAGCGGTTGGTATCGAGAAGTCGAAGGAGCTCATCCAAGAACCATTCGGGGCGATGTTGAACGAGACGGACGAGATACAGTACATCATCACAATGAAGGGTACGAGGACGACCACGAATGCCAAATGTATGCCTAACGACATCTCCCGTTTCGCGCCAGAGCTTGAGGATCCGCCAAAACGTGCTTTCTGAAAATCCGGTGCAAGCAAGAATGTCTTCGAGTGCAAGGTGTTGGTGCTCGTGAAGATTAATTGCGGCTAGTTTGACGTCGCGACTAATTTTCCGATACATGATGGTCAATTGCAATGTATGGATGTGGCTATTATTTATTTGTTTTGTTCTTTCTCAAAATGTCGCTACTGTCAACCTTTTTGCACACAGCTGTAATATTCATTGACATCAACAGCACAATGAATCAAAACCTATCCGGCATCGCAAGCTTGCACTAGCAGCTAAGTACTAGCTAGAGCTTGAACGAATAGAAACATTGACTCACAGTAATCCAACGCGAGTTCATAAATTTATGTCATGGTTACGGCCTACGTAACCTACGAACAATAATTACATAATAATTCTTAGCAACTAGTAAAAGGGTTGTCTCACCCTCTTCAAAATCGTTGTCACCCTACTGAACAAGGCCGACTAGCTCAGTTGGTTAGAGCGTCGTGCTAATACGACTCGTTCGTAAGAATGTGTTTGGCAGCTTCACACTCTTACCGACGGTTTCGATACGCGAAGGTCTTGGGTTCGATCCCCACGTTGGCCAATATTTTTGCACATCAATTGTTAATATTATTATTAATATTATTGTTGCTCTCCGCAACATTGGGGTTGCAACTTGATTCTATGCGTCCGTAGATACTTGAAGGCTATCGAACCACAGGGGCGACCCGAATCGCACGTCACAGAGACGGCAGACCTACGCTCAATGTCCATCTCAATGGCAGGAGTAACACTGGACGCCCAGTGACGGGCCGAGGCTGCTACCACTAGTACTATGCGGACTCGGACACTTAAACTCCACCTCTCTCCTTCAAGCATCGATGTCAGACTTATCATGATGAGCAATGACTGACCCTAACAGTATTCCACAACCAGGTACTCATACTTCTACCATCACCCTACGGCCAAATACTTAAATCCGAGGACTCCCAACGCCCCTGCTCGATAACACGTCTGGTGCGAACACTGCTGATTCTATCTAAATTTGTTTTGACACAGTGGCAAAATTCAGTTGCGCCACCGTGGAGGCTCTACAGTTAGAACACGGTGACCGTATCCACCGAGCCTCGTGATGTTCGTACAGCGGACTCGTTTCACAGCTACTTATTTTTAAAGTGCAGGAGAAACGAATATCATGACACCGTTCTCATCTGTTTGAAGTCTGATGACATCAAGAAAGGTCACGTTCAGATGAACAAGGCTGCCCGGAATAACTTGCGCGTCACACTCGGTGGTCAGTGTCCGAGTCGATCATTGTTATGATATGATTCAACTGGATACATATCTACGCCAAAGGTATGCACTCACCCAATAATTTCGGTCAATATGCTTATCTGGCCCTGTAGCATACCAGCCGATCCGCAAGGGCAATACATCCCTTGTTCATGGCAGCATGCGGGCTGTGGAGTTCGAGTCATTAGGACTGATCCCGAATATGGCATAGTGGGCGAACACATCATCGTTCGTCCCCCGGCGTGTCCGCACAATCCACTCTCGGACCAGACCTGTCCCTAGCGGACTTCTGCGCTGCGTTTGAACTGTTTCTAGAAAGTTGGTTGACATTAATGGATATACTGGAGCGTGAACTATCAGGTATATTGTCGTATCTAAGCTGAAAGAGATTGGTTTCAATGATGGCGAGATCGCGGCGATGAAGGATGCCGTCGCACAATGGACTGCCGCTATTGATAAATCCACCTGCCAACCGAAGCTGGGAGTCTTCGGGAGATAGATGCAGGGGGGGCGTAGTCCTCCTCCGGAAGGAGGTCTTCAGAAAAAAAAATGAGGCCTTTCGCTTCTTTGCCGCAGGCTTACCCTGCGAGCCCGGATGTGCATCACACTAGGTCCGTTTTCTACTTTATTCCGTCGTGCGCTGTTTACGACGATGATTTCACCCAATACCTGTGGCAAATTTATTTATAGTAAGCTTCTTGAACTCCCAGTGTTACGGTCGTCTGGCATGATTATTTGTTTAAAACCAAATCGGCGCGTCATGAGTGAAGTGAGCACGAGTAAGTGCCAGACAATGGTAGTACCCTACTTGCAATGCTAGTAGGTCTCGAGTAGCAATGTTCGCATCAACATTGAATCCAAAATATCCTGGTTCCCAGAGTCATATCGCAAAGTTCATACTGCAACTTGTCGTCCACTACGCTGATAGCGCCTGTATTACGTCATCTACCGCAAGGGGAGGAACAACTTACGCTTTGTGATGATTGCCCGTGTGTTAACCGAGCCAACATGTTCTTCATTGTGAGTACCTCTCTCCGAGAGCTCTATCACCATTCAATCCGTCATAACCAAACTTCAATGTTCAGAAAGAATTGACGCACACGATTCTCCTCCATCCGTCATACTTTGGCCCTCGGATGCTCCAGTTCCTCGAGTCAAAACTCTATTCAGACGTAGAGGGAACATGTTCAGGCGCATTCGGGTACATCATTGCTGTCGTCTCAATCCTGGATATCGGAAAAGGCATGGTGCTGAGCGGAAGCGGCCAGGCCGAATTCATTACCCGCTATCGTGCAATAGTCTTTAAGCCATTCAAAGGAGAAGTGGTCGATGGGGTTGTAAATAACGTTAACAAGGTACGCCATACCCTGTTATGTCTCATTGATCCGTACTGAGTAGTGTGTAGATGGGCTTCTTTGCTGATGTCGGGCCGTTAACAGTTTTCGTATCTCACCAAGTGAGTTTGAATACTGTTCCGTTCTGCCTCGCTCAACATCTCGCCCCATTCCTAGCTGATACATCCTGACATGAAATTTGATCCGACCTCGAATCCGCCATCTTTTGCTTCAGAGGACCAGGTATCGTCCATTTATGTGTTGTCCCCTTAGTATCCCTACCTTGTCTCGAACAGATCATCGAGAAGAACACTCGTGTACGACTAAAAATTGTTGGAACGCGCGTTGACGCTACCGAAATCGTGAGTCTTTTAATTTTAGTACGACTACAACTGTTAACACAAGCTCAGTTTGCCATTGGAACGATCAAGGAAGATCATCTTGGTGTTATAGACTAGTCAAAAGATCGAATTTGGACGATCGCATTTGGACGATCGCCCTATGTATACCTGCTATCACTGTATTCGCTGTGTTATTTACTGCAAAGCACTAATGCCATCTTCTCAGTCCAATCCATGCGCTAAAATAAATATCATTAGATGAATCCATCCCACGACAGAATGCCTGGCGAGTAAATATAAACAGTGTACATAGGACAGCAATTGGCTATGACTACCTACAAGGACAGTATGAACTATTAATATATAGTCGAGGCAGTCTCGTCTAAGTATCACGCTCTACCCCGCTTATTCCTCATCCTCGAAATGCAGGACCTGCGCATCCTCGTCTACAGGTACATCCCTATATCCACGCCTCGCGCGGTAGTTCATCGATACAGACTCCAGGCTTGATGCTATATATTCGAACGCGATGCCCGAAAGCCCAAGAAGGAACCATGGTACAGATGCCAGCGTATCCATTACACCAGACCTCGACCCATGCGAATATTCGCCTCCGGGTAAACGTATCGTCCTGTGTGTCAACGATAAGCATACAATGCGCACACATCAAGTGGATGTTACTTACCCTCTCGCCATTCCGCTCTTGCTGTACCACCACCATGCGACAAGCGCTGTGATCGCAAAGGGGAACAAAATCACCATCATCCAGAACATCGCGCTGTGGCCGTTAATGCCAGGGCATAGGTGTTGCGTGCCTCGGTCTATGCGGTCGCCGCCCTCACAAGTGGAGTAGTCCACCTTGCGATACGCCGTGCGTTCATACCAGTAGTCTTCTCCGTTGCGACATGAATCATCTGACGGTAGTGAATTCGTCCCGGGCACAAGAACGCATTCGTCCCCATTGCGAACATGGTTGAATTCGCTGTTTTTCGTGCCCGGATTTAAATTACCTCTGAGCGAGCGGTATCACACCCGTGACTCACCATTCAAAGTCCTCCGACGTACATGTGCAGTTCTGTACAATGTTGTCTAGTGCCTTGGGCGTGTCTCCAACAACACAGTTCACATCCCGTTTGCGGCGATGGTAGAGCGTCTGTATATGATATGGGCAACAAAGGAAAAACTCAAGTCCAGATGACCCACCTGTCGTCCGAACAGGCAAAGTGAGGCTCTTTCCTCGCTGGGGCTCCACAGCTCAAAGTCATCATGTCCAGGATCTTCCACATCCACGAGGCCTGGAAGAATGAGTTCAACATCAATCACCAAGCACAAGAGCACCCGACTCACATTTTTTATGCGTGAGAGATGAGAAGTCTAAGTGCACGATCACCAAGCCAGCTGTTGTGGAATAACGGCCCAGGAGCATAAACTTCCGGCTTGTATCCTCCTGTACCGTCATAATATCCCTCACTCTGATCTTCTCAGTCGTAAACTTGAATTCTCGCCAAGTGAGACCCTCATCTGTGGTAAACAGGACATGGTCCGTCGGTTCCTCATCGTTCACGATCACGATGATAGACCCTGAGTCGCCGAATTCCCAGAGATGGGCGTCCTTGTGCACTTCTTCCCATGTGAACCCACCATTCCGGGACAGGAAGGTATCGCTCTCAGTGTAGGTGGCGAGCGAATCACCCACATTCCCGACTGCCATCACCACGCCTACGACGGACGGGCTGCTATATGTTGCCCGGGCGTCGAAGCGCTCTGTATACCCATGAACGTGGAGTGCACAGCCCTAAACACGACAAAATAAGTCAATTGAACAGCGATGCGCAAAAAAGCACGAAATACCACTGATGTACAAGGGTACTTCACACCCAGCGAATCTACTGAAGGGGGTACAAGAGGCTTCCAAGTGCCACCTGACGCAACAAGTAACAGTCAACAAGAGGTAGAAGGTACCCATGAAACAAAGCATACCATCATTATGCGTGATCCTCGTCTGCAGAGCCTTATGTCCCGTGAGCGCAGCCTCTGCAGGATTGGCCACTATGTTAGCCATCGCAATGCCATCCAACCCTACAAATTTCTCAAAGTCGACGAAGCCGCCGACATTCCTGTTCACGTTCTCGAGGGATAGCCCAAAGTAAGTTCCGTTAGAGTTGGATTTGAGGATGTTGCCCCATGGCGCCGGCCCTTCGTTCATGGTCATGTGTAGGAAGATGGATTTAGTGCTTGACTCGAGGATAGTGTATGCCTAGAAAACATCATGACCAATTTTAGCATTTGTAGAGTTAGGGCGATGCTGCCTACGTGAGAATCTGGATGCATGCCGGGAGGGAAGCTCCCAGAAGCAAACGTCCGTCCATCAAGTGAGACCTGGATGTTAAGCGTGCCCCTCATCGGGAGGTACTGCGAGTTCACAACCAGTCAATCAACAGCGCACGCACAAGACAACTGAAAAAAAACTCACCTCAGCCACGATCAAAAACTCTGAAAACTTGGTGAACCCCACGACATGGTCAAATAGCTTATTCTTCGTCGCATAATAGTCCGTCCCAGACACAAGTTGCAACGCATTATTACTCCCGAAAAACACTTGCGAGCCCTGTTTGTTCGCATACGACTCGCATAGGATCTGAGATGAATCAATCCGCAGCTCCTCGTCGCGTGCCCAGTCACAGTTGACAACGTAGTCCTCCACCCACCGCCAATCCTGCCCGTTATTCCATGTGTATTGGGCTTGCGCGTGACAGTTGTCAAACCCCGATTGGCAGTCCACATTACCGATCCAGATGACATACTCTGTCCTGGGTTGGAAGCGGAGCACTTGGGCCCCGAAGGTGTTGGGAGGCGAAGGCGCTTCGGAGGAGAGCCAGTTGCGGCCTGTATCTGTTGTGTGGTAGAACTTCTTGGAGTCGGTGAGAAGGTATGCGCGCTCGTTGCTGTATGTGTGCATATAGAACGCTACGAAACGCTCCTCTGGGAACTTTTGTTCCCACGTGTAACCCTCGTTGCTAGATTGCCATATTGTGAGGTCGGTAAGACGGACGAGGACGGTCTATGGAGGCAGACGTGAGCTGAGGTATTGATATGGTACGATATATAGGACGCTCACCTTCGAGTCCTTGAAATACTCGCTCTGCACAATATCACCAGTGAACGAATGCTACAATATCGTAAGTTTCCATACTGGAAAGAAAAGCGAGAACAGAAACTTACAATCTTGTGAACGACCGCTCCTTCGACAGGTTCAGCTGCAAATGACGCATGAGACACAGACCCTCCATAGCTGCTAAAGCACTCACCTTCGGAACAATCTTTAGACACGGGCTCGTCCATGCGATAGCCACCTTCACACTTGTTCCCGGGGATCTTGCGATATCCCGATGAACCCATATATTTTTCGTTGGGCGTCCCAAGGATACATTGGGTGCTGGGTATACGCTCTGGACCCGAAGGTACACATTTACCATCGCTCCGCACGTAGTTGTAGTCACTGGAACAACGCATGAGCGGTCGTAATGGGTAGAATAACGAGGAATGACGTACCACTCATAATCATGTTCCTCGCATGGGCACTTATCATCATGAACTTCCGGATCATGGAACTTCTCACCCATGTAGCAATCGGCGTCAGCCTTGCGCCTCGTGTACCATTGCTTCGAAGTATATCAGCAAGACCATTCTCATGGCAAGGTTTGCATCAGTAACAGACCTTGGCACCCATGATGCACTCTGCTTTGGAACTGGCTCTTGCATACCATGACTCCTTGTCGTCGGAACCACACTTTGGACGCCCAAGGGCGGCGAAGTCGAGGTAGATGGCAGCGTTGCGGCCTTCATCGGGTTGTTGGGACTGCCGCATGACCTGGCCGAGGAGAAGGAATTTCTGAGACGTCGAATCTGATACCGTCGTCAGACCCTTGGCACGGAATTGGATCCCGACATCGTACGTGTTCCTATAAGGTGGGGCGTTTCAGTGAAGTCTCATACATGCACACGCAGTGAGCGGCAAGGCGTAAAGACGTACCAGTTCTTGCCCATGTCCGTGGAATACATGATCCAGCTGGTAGGTTGCTCGTCGTCGACGATGACGATGATACTTCCAGAATCGCCAAATTCATATTGACATGCACCTTCGCGGACCATGGACCATGTCAGACCGGCGTTGGTGCTCATGTAGGTGTTGCTCTCCTCATACGGCGCGAGCGCCTTTCCAACGGAACCCACGCCCATAACGAAGCCAGGGGCGGGGGACGAGAAAACGGGGCCATAGTTGTGCATGTCTGTTACTGAATGCAAGTGCAGCGAACATGGTTCGGAGGAGCAGGTACCGGTAGGAGCGACAAGAGGATCCCATGAGCTGCCTGCGAAAACGTAAGGTCAGTTGAAAAGAAAACAAGAGACGCCATTCCTCACCGTCATTGAATGTGATGACCGACCGTAATTGCTTGGCTACCATCTTCCTCTCAACGTCTTGCGCATTAGCGACGACGTTGGCGATGCCAACGCCCTCAACGCCATATATGGTCTCGTAGTCAACGTACCCTACCATGTTCCTGTTCGTGTCCGTCAAGCTCTCTACAAAGTAGGTGCCGTTGGAGTTGCTGACGAATAGGGTACCGACGGTTGTTGTGTCGTGCAAGACGACATCGACTGCTAGAGAGTGGACTGTAGACTCGACGATGGTGTATGCGTTCTCCCGCAAGCGCGCCTGGGAGGCATGTGGGAACTGTGCCTTGGCCCATTCCTTGGTGTTCACAGTAACATATAACAGCATATCGCCCTCGCTGCCGGGCGTCAAATCCTTGAGCGCAACCACGGCGAACTTGGACACGATCGCAAATGCCACGACACCCTTGGCATTCTTGCCAATGCCAAGGTCTTCGTTCTGCTTGGTGGCAAAAAAGTCTGTGCTAGAGTACAGACGACTGCTTGCGATGCTGTGTGAGCCGGTCATGGCGGAAGAGTCATAGGCGACGCAGTAGACGAGGTCTTCGTGAGCGTCATGTTTGAAGTCCTTACTACTGTGAGCGAATTGGCAACGGGAGACGTCCTCTAGGAGTAGTTGTGGCGATGAGATGAATCCATCTTTGGTGTAGTATGTCTACATAGAAATTTGGATGAAAGTAACATATACATATAAAATAAGTGCGCACCACGTCTCGACATCGTTCTCCCCAGGGAATTGGGTCACATCTGGTAGCCTGGAAGAGGGTATACTCCCACTTGTTGGGATCTGAGTGGAATGAGAGTGGATTTTGGACGTAGGCTACTAGCTCGGGGACGTCGAACGTGCGCCATGTCTTTCCGCGGTCGTCTGTGCGGTAATGCGTGTACGAATTCGTTAATACAAATGCCTAGATAGAATTCGGTCAGGTCGAAAGCCACGTCAGTGTGTTCAGGCAGATAAAATATAAATATGGACAGTAACGCACCACGCGATTGTCGAATGGGTGCTCAATAAACATTGCAGCCTCACCAGGCGGTATGTCATTTGCGCGTTTCCAGGTCTTGCCTTCGTCCTGAGAACCATATATTTCCCCGAAGATGGCATCGTGGTATATCACACTCTAGGGGATAAAGTGAATTATTAAGTGAACCCTGAGGCAGATATGAATATCTCACAGTGGTATCGTCGAAAAAGAACAACCGGGCTGGTGCATTGTCGAAGTAGCTTATAGCATGTTCTGGATCAGCAGCAGACGTGTAACCAAAATAAAGAAGAAAAGCGAGCGTTGACCATATGAAAGCGGCTGTCCTATGCCAGGGAGCCATGCAGGACGTTGTGGATGAAGAAATGTGTAGTGCACGTACGTTGTATGCTGTGTACAGCTTTAGTTCCCTTGCCGCAGCCCGCGGTGACGACTGCCTTTCACAGCCACACAACCAGTTCTACTACCATTTCGGGCGAGTACAGAACTCCTATCGACCTAGAAGACAATACTTCGTTCTTCCTAAGAAGACTGCAAAATCATTCATCCCTATAAGACATGATGTTCTCTTATTGCGTACATGACCTAGATGAATTCAAACAGGTATCAAAAGGGTGTTTAACCACGATCTCTTTCCAAATCTTCAGGTCCGAAACTAAATGGAAGTAACTCCCCAAGAGTAGATTCTCGTACTCCATCTTCCTTCTCCATGTAAGAAGATGCAGCCAATAGGATGGGCATGTCGAGGGAACAAAATTCACGAATTACTTGACGACACATCCCACAAGGCGCAATTGGCGAGGCAACGTCGCTAGCAAGGTAATTGGTGCAAGGATTCGGGCAAGGATAACAACGACATACGTTGTGATAGCGAGGGCCGCAAACTTACGCTTGCCTTCACTCTAATATCGAGATTTTTAGTTCTCCACGAACGCTATCAGATAAGGTGGACGCACCACTGCCTTCACGAATGCAGTGCGCTCTGCACAAATAGTACCACCTATGTATAGTGGCAAGACTGATGAGTAGCAAGAGCCAAGTGAAATCGTGAAAGACCGTATTCACCGTACGAGGCATTCTCGATATTAGCACCTTTGATGATTTCGCCGTCCTCGGTGAGAAGAGCAGCTCCCACACGAAATTTGGAGTAAGGCACGTATGCGAATGTCTTCGCTATCAAAATACTCATGAACTCAGTCACTGTGCTCGTTCGGGTTCTACTTTCAGGGCGATAGACTCATACCTTCAACTGCAGCTTGGAGGAGGCGATCGCGGTTTGAAGCTACGATTTCTGCCATGAATAATTTGTTGGTCGTGATAATTCAAACTAGAGGATGAATGATCCGACAGCGCGGTCAAGATATGCAGATCAAGTCATGATCTCAGGCTGTCTTCTGAGCAGGTCACTTGTCACGCTGAATGAGTCACAACCTTACGGTCATGTGCTTCCAACTTCAAAGGTGCCGGTGAAGACGTATCGACTGCGAAGGCGTCGTAAGGTTGGGCTGTGTCCGAGCGTTAGCCCGGGCTGGACGCTGAAGGAATGAGCCGCCGGGTGGGCGGGCACAAACGAACAGCAATTTTAGTGACGCCAGTGTGTAAAACGAAATCAATTAATATGTGCGTAAGATAAATGCTGCACGAAGGCGGTGGGCGGGAGGGAACAAAGAATGGAATGTAAAGAGATACTACGCTAACGATAGGAATAAGTAAACGAAGTTAGCCGTACGTTTGATAGTCCTTAGAGAATATTAAAGCTAGACACAACGTTAGCCCTCAGTTGTGGTGGAACAAACTGATATTATCAAGTACCTAGACACAACGTTAGCCTAAGCGGTCGTTAGTATCTAGGGCGGTTCGAGTAACTAAAAAAAGGCTTACCCTCAGTTGTGGTGGAACAAACTGAGGGAAGGTGAGAACGTGAATCGGTACATGTATGGTGGTTCGAATTCCAAAGTTCGACTCCGCTTATCGCGTCGGCATGCGTAGCATCAACACTCCTCCTCGACGTGATAAGCAACTCCTCCTCGATTTCTCACTGTAGACCCAGGCAAAGTTGCAAACGTTCAAAGTCCTTTCGCGGAAGGGCTTTTGTAAAGATATCTGCAGCGTTGTTAAGTGATCTGACGTAGTGGAGTTTGAGTTGTCCCAGGGCCACGCGTTCGCGGATTGAGTGAATATTGATGTTGATATGTTTTACTTTGGAATGGTATGATGCGTCCTCTGAGAGTGTGATGCCTCCGGTATTGTCGCATAGAAGGGGGGTAGCCGTTGGTTGGGTGAAGTTCACTTCGCGAAGTAAGGTACGAATCCAGGCAAGTTCCTTTGCAGCATCTGATGCAGTGACATATTCGGCTTCGCAGGTGGAAAGGGATACGGTTTTCTGCTGTCGTGTGCTCCAGGTGATCATACCTGAACCCAGGGTGAAGCAGTATCCGCTGACAGATCGTTGTGTATCAGGACAGTTTGCAAAATCGCTATCGGTGTATCCCATGAGACGGGCAGGATGGTCGCCTCCGAGCACTAGTTGGAGGTCACGCGAACCTTTGAGGTAACGAACCACACGTTTTGCAGCGTCCCAGTGGACTGGCCCGTAACAATCGAGGTGGCGACAGAGTTGTTGAACAGCATGAGCGATGTCCGGACGAGTTCCAATTGCGAGGTACATAAGCGATCCTACAAGGGAACGGTAAGGTGTCCGAGACATAAGTTCTCGCTGTGTGTCAGTTGACGGGGCGTGTGTTTTGCGTGAGAGGTGGAGGCCAGACTCCATAGGCGTAGTAACAGGCACAGCATCGTGCAGGCCGAACTGCTGAATGATGCGGTCAATAAGCGCGGTTTGAGATAGTTTGATGGTATGCGCTGCCCGATCACGGTCAAGTGCTATACCAAGACAAAAGCGCGCTTCGCCCAGATCAGAGACCGTCCATTTAGTGCGCAGTTGATCCTTGAATGCTGTGATTGCGTGTTTCGTGCTGCCTACAGTGAGGAAATCATCGACATGAACCGCGACGAGGAGTATACCGGCATCGGTTTGACGGAAATATATGCAGTGTTCACATTTGAGGCATTTGAATCCCCAGGACAGCATTGCATCGTTCATGGTGCGATTCCAGACGAGGCCTCCCTGCTTCATACCATACAACCCCTTCTGTAGCTCCCAAACCCAATCTGGGTGCTCAACATCTATAAAACCCTCCGGTTGCTCCATATAGCACACTTCGTCGGCTTCCAAGAGACCATGGAGGAACGCTGTTTTGATGTCCAGTTGGTCAATGTCCCAATCAAGAGCAGCACCTAAGTGTGTGAGTATTCGGAATGATTCTAGGCGAGCAGTAGGAGCAGATGTCTTAGTGTAATCCTGACCCCATACGGCCGAGTAACTGCGACAGACATAGCGCGCTTTGAAGCGTACAGGCTTACTGTTCTGATCGCGTTTCAACTTGAATACAGGTCGTCCGCGCATAATCTTGCGTCCGGAAGGGATAGTAGAACGAGGCACAAGTTTGTACACGCCTAGGTCGCGGAGTGAGTCAAATTCCTCTTTCAACGCAGCCGTCCATTGAACAGAGTGTTCAGATGCCATCGCCTCCGTGTAGGTAGTAGGATCGTCGAGCATTTGGTGTTCAAGGTTGTCAGGTACGGCTGCGAAGATATCAGCGAGGTGAGTAAGCTCCTCCTCAGATAAAACGGCTGCTAGAGCATCCTCATTCAGACTACCATCCGTAAATAATGCCTTGAGTCGTTCAGCCGAAGCAAGTGACTCCACAACAGCACGTTGCGTCGTAGATACATAAGGCTTACCGTCTGCAGCACATTGACGTTCAGATGGTCTAGGTGTGCGTGCAGAACGACGAGGTAGGGTGACTTCGGGAGGTAGACTCAGAGATGGTGGTGCGTCGATGTCGGGGACCTCTTCTATGGAGACCATTGGGCGTGAGACGGGAGTTGATGGGGGACTAACAGGTGGACCACATTGGTGGGATTCTATAAAGGACACGTGATATGACACGAAGACTTTGTGAGTAGCGCGATGGTAACAACGATATGCTTTGGAATCTAGAGAGTATCCAATGAGAACACATTCGAGGGAGTGACTATACACTTTGGGGTTATGTTGATTTTGAATGAGGACGAAGGATCTACAACCAATTTTGCGGAGATGGGTGAGGTCAGGACGGGAGCCCGTCCAACGTTCGAAAGGAGTGTGTCCAGCTTGAGAAGCTACTGGCGTGCGATTAGAGAGGTAACACGCTGTCAGTACAAACTCATCCCAGCGATTCACGGGAACATTGCTAGCAGATCGCATGGCACGAGCTTTGCCCATCAGCGTACGATGTAGGCGTTCCACTCGTCCATTCTGAGCTGACGTATAAGGCGCGGTGAACTGTTGTTGAGAACCACGCGAGAGGAGCCACTCTCGCATAGCGTCGGTCTTCAGTTCACCGTTATCAGATCAGTATATACCAACCTTCAAACCAGTTTCGACTTCGCGGGCAAGAGCCCAGGCCTTCAGAGCTGGGAAGGCGTCTGACTTAGCAGCGAGAGGAATGGCCCATGCATAGGATGAGAAATCGTCGATGATGTCCATGACATATTTATTACCGGCAGCTGATACAGTGTCTGGGTGCTCCATTAGGTCCACATGAATGATCTCCAACTTTCTAACGGCTCTCTTGCCTTCCCTAACCCTCGGAACAGCGGTTCTCGTCTGTTTACCAAGGATACAATGGTCACATTTGGGGGGCACAGCAGAAAGGTTAACGGGCATACCAACAGCATTACCAGAACGCGCGAGATCGTAGACTGCGCGGTAGTTGGCGTGGCCAAGACGTTGATGCCAAGACTGAAGAGTGGGAACCTGTTGGACAAGGTAGGCGTGCTCTGCGGAAAGTTGTCCGCCGGAAAGGGCATAGAGTCTACGTGATGTCAGGGTGCCAGATAGCATACGAGTTCCGCTGCGGGCTTGAACCCAGCAGTTAGATGCATCAAAAGAGGCGATGCAACGATGTGCTGCGCACAGAGCCGAGACGGATACAAGGCGCACAGTCGCCGCAGGGATATAGAGGACATTGTCAAGAGTGATGTGAATGCCACGTGCGACCACAAGACGTAAAGTGCCGATACCCAAGGCCTGGATGGAGGAACCTCCTACACCGTTAACAGAACGGGGTGGTATGGGCCGAAGGCTAAAGAAATCGCCTTCATCATTGCTGATGTGGACTGACGCTCCACTGTCGAGGAAGAATGGTACGATAGAGGGATCAACGACTGTGCGTTTCCTCTGATTGGGGGCCTTGTAGGTAATTCCCACAAAGTCAACAGGACGCGTACATTTGCGCCAGTCGAGGCTAGTGTCAAGAGACCCGACGGAAGCGATAAGAGTCGTATACTCATCCTCATCTTCAGCAGAGATCTCACGAATGAATGCGGGAGTGATGGAGTCTGATGTGAGACCAGCAAATTCGGTAGAAGATGCAGGAGACTCTGTAGACTCGGAAGCAGAAGCAATGTATATCGCATGATTGGTCTCGCGGTCCAGCAGGTATGCACGGCCGTCAGTGTCATAGCGAAGGCCACCAGGTTTACCTGTGGCTGCAGCCGGCTTAACATTAGAGACTGTGGACTTCGTCTTGGTGTCTCGAGCGTTGGTGTCTCGAGCGTCGCGAGTAGCGCGTCTGCAGGCTAGTACCTCATCGCGTTTCCCCTCCATCAAGCCTCCCTTGCCGAAACAGTCCTTAGTGGGGTGACTGGTGTTACCACAGTTGCCACAGGGCGCGTGTTCTCGATTATTGCCTCCCCGGCTTGTGGCAGCAAGGGCAATATCACCACCCTTGGACTTCTCGGTATCAATAAGCTGTTGTTCGACGTCAAGGCGCGAATGGATGTTCGATGGACCATAAGTGTTGGTGGAAGTGCTAGTAGCGAGAGCATCCGCGATATGGTTACACACGTGGGGGAGATCCTCTGCCATGGCGTTGAGCATCATGATGGTAAGGAAATCTTCCTCCTTTGGCATGCCGATGGCATAGATCCGTTGGACGAGTTCATTGAGCTGAGTGCTCGTGGTAGAGAGACTCTCTGAACGACGGTATTTAACCGCCAAAGCCTGCTGGATGAGTAAGATCTGGGCGATGGGGCCGACTTTCTCATGGCGAGACTTGAGAGCGTCCCATGCAAGGTAGGCGTTAGTGTACCCGCGGAGGAACTCGTTTTCCTCGGAACCAGAACGTGTGCGCAAGGCAGCAACTATACACAAGTTATTGAGATCCCAATGGCCCGCACTGACGGGATCCAAGGACGGATCAGGGCGGGTAACTAGGCCCAGGATATATCCACCTCCATGTTTCAAGAGGAGATAGTTCTGCATGCGGTCAGACCAGGTGCTCCAGTTATTCTTACTGCGGTCTAGGACTTCGATCTTGTCTAAGTCGGTTTGACTGAGCGATATGGCCGTAACAGTAGCCTGCGGAGAGGACATGGTAGTGACGGCAGAAATCGGGTTGGTTTTCGATGTGCTGAGTGGTGTACCTTTGGTACCGGAGCTCTTAGAGCAGGTATGGGTAGTGGGTGGCATGAAGACAAAAGGTGGGAATGAACAATTCTTAACTCGCGGGTATATATATGCGCGGGTGATTGTATTCGATGCTTCTCGCCCGAAGAGGGAGAGGTTTCAAACGCTTCGATGACGTCGATAGAGGTCAGCGATGTTCTCGATGACGTCGATAGAGGTCAGCGATGTTCTCGATGACGTCGATAGAAGTCAGCGTTGGTCTAGATAAGATAAGCCCAATGGTTCGATAACCCGGCGGGGTGGTTCCTAAGTGGCCCGCTGGTGTCTAGAAGGTAATTCCGCTCCTCGTTTACGAGAGAGCAGGGCTCATAACCTATTAAAGCTAGACACAACGTTAGCCCTCAGTTGTGGTGGAACAAACTGATATTATCAAGTACCTAGACACAACGTTAGCCTAAGCGGTCGTTAGTATCTAGGGCGGTTCGAGTAACTAAAAAAAGGCTTACCCTCAGTTGTGGTGGAACAAACTGAGGGAAGGTGAGAACGTGAATCGGTACATGTATGGTGGTTCGAATTCCAAAGTTCGACTCCGCTTATCGCGTCGGCATGCGTAGCATCAACAGAGAATAGTTCGAGATTTGAGTAGAACAAAGAAAACAAGAGGCGTCTCGCTCAGTTGGATGCATGGTGCTGACTCTCCGGCAGGCTCCGAATCGGCACCTTACTCATAATAATCCTTGTTGATGTTCCTGCTGGAATTTTGAAGTCCATTATTGATAGGGACGTCATCTTTCTCAGTGGCAACGTGCATCATCCGCGGCAGAGTCGAGCAAATGTACTGAGCGTAACGATTACTTCAACCAGCGCCACCCACCGTGACTATGTAGCTTGACCGACTCAAAGGCTGACCATATTAAGGCATACCAAGCAATATTGCTCTCATCATGGTCACCATAATGAGGGTAATATTACTTGGTATGCCTTTCCTTCCGTTTTACCCCCTTATCAGGCTACGCAGCCTTTCACAGCGAGCACAATTTCCATCATCCGCACCTGCGTCCAACGTCGGCTCACTTGCGTTGTCCAACCCAATATTCCCTTGCTCCCTCGACACCCAGCTCATCAACACTCAATCCCTCTCACATCAATATACGAAAGTCCACTGCGTCCTCGAATTATAATTCCACCTTTAGTACTCCCATTTTTGCATTGGCGCCTCTCTGTCCGTCTAAGGATTAGGCTAAGAAACGCGAGTCGGGGTGGAGTGCTTTTTCGCTGCCCAAGGCTTTCTCTAGCTCGTCAGATAATGACAAGAAATTTTCACTAGCGAGTGTAGAGACTGCTGCAACAACCGTCTCGCTTTCTACACCTGCCACAGGCAACTCCATCGCCTCCATCACGTATCCCGCTGTCGTCTCCCATTGGATCTCCTGTTGCGGTATCCCGTATCCCTTACGTCTCCCTTGACTGCATCCCCGAGTACATCTGCCACCCTTGTGCTCACTATCCAGACGCGTGCTACGCGTAGGATCTCATTTGGGAATTTGAGGGCTGCGAGTCCGGTTATGTCTGGCGAGAGTGGGATGGCTGCGCTTGGGAGTGCTTGCATTTCACTTTCGATGGTCTGGTGTGAGCAGTACTCGCAGACATCTATCTTATCCTATCTTCGATGGTTCAGTTTTGATTTCCTTGTCCCCTCTGGCTTCATGTTTGTATATCTTGGACTTCGATTTACTTGTATGTCTATTTGCTTCATCTGATGAGTTCTTTGATTTTTCCCTTTCCCCTTTCTTTTATGTTTGACGTCCTTCTTTCTTTGCATCTTGTTTGTTCTGCGTTCGCAGGTCACTTTTTACTTATGGCTGGTTATTTTTCTCAATCTTCTTTTGCTATCGCCTTTTTGGAAACTGTCCTGGTTCCGGTATTTTGTTTCCGAGTTTTTCTCTTCGTTTTCTTCGTCTTCGCTTCATACTTTGACCCCGCTCCTATCTCTTCCGCTTATCTCGCCCCCACCCAACCCTTCACTTCTGACTGATCTTCCAATCGCCAAAGGTATGTCTCACATGTCACGCCATCATGCACGCTTACACACTCCTTGGTTCTCCTCTTTAAGCTGCCACTGTCATTCTCGTTCGGGCCATGAAACGCCCAGTTCACACTCCCTATTTTTCGTTTGAAGGATGGAGGAAGTTCTCCTTCTTCCAACCGACTATCCGCTCCTTAAGGTTGTCGATGACCTTGATTTATCTATTCCCCATCCCGTCATTACTTATGGATCACCAAACTGGAGTCATCACACATTCATTAACTTCGCATTCAAGTGTGTACCATCACCACCTATTCGTCATCGCTTTCGTTCCTGTCCACATTTCTTTTTTTATACAGCTACCCCCTCTGTGTACAACCGTCCTTTCACCCCCTTCTTTGTGCAAATCCCCACTTTCTTGGTACGACTGCCGTCATCGCTACAGAAGTCGATCGTATCTTATGACAGGGAATTGGATACGAACTAATTAGCGCGTACATGGATTAGAAGACAGGTTGTGGATTCTGCTCCTGTCGTAATTGACAATGCCACGAAGTCGCCTGTGTTGGATCAATGGTGTCATCGATGGGCCGAGGCCGAACCCCTCACTCGACTGTAGCAAGAACACCGAATACCAAAAGAATACTTCGAAGATCACGCTGGCAGGTTACGAACAGTCCTCCGATCTTTTGCGGCGTTCGAACATTCCGCGCAAGTCACTGCTTTGCGATTTCACCGACAACTGCTATTATGATACCATCGGTATCCCTGGATGTGCACTGTCTTTCTGATGGAATTCATGCTGAAATACTTTGATCAATCAGATATCATCCCTCAAATCTTACGTGGGCGACGTAAGCGCTGGATTGTGGTATATCAAGCATGAATGCGATCGTTTCACGTCCACCAAGTTCCCGCCGCTCGCTCACTCCCATCCTCTAATAGTATGACCGTAGTCTCGAACGATCCAAGTTGGTGGCCGATCATCAATGCGAATCTCAGTTCCAGCTATTTTGTAGGTTCGTGAAGAGTTAGCCGCATGACGACGTCGATGACTTGATTAACCTTGGCTGTGGTTTCGCAGTTGCCTCCTGTGTTGGGGTAATGTATGATTGGGGTGAGCAAGATTAAGTATGAAAAGACCACTGACATTATGGTATTTCTAGGACTTATGCTCGGACAGGAGGTATGTTGACACCATTACAGGAGCAGCCATCTCGCTGATAACAGTTTTGTAGGTGGAACTGGTCTGGGTGAGCGGACTCCCACATCTATCAAAAGACCGATGTAAAAATATCATAACTAATTTTGGGCAGAGGCAACGATGGTCCCTGATGACCATTCTGTATCTCTTTGTATGTAGCTTTTGTTTTTAAGCGTGGTGAGCAAGTGGTACTGACGTGAACATATCCTAGGTAAGATATGTTGGAATAGGATATGCCGTGTACGTTTGGACGTCTAAGCCGTTGATGTTGTGCTCATCACCCATCTCTCTCAACCAGGATCAGCCTACTGTGTACGTGTTCTCACACCCACCATGTTTGTTCTGACCAGCAACATACTCCAGTATGGGTTCCGACAATTTCGACGACAGATGCAGTGAGTATTTCGCACCGATGCCTTCCCCAAATAATTGAACTACTATACACATAGGGGTGAGTGAGATTCTTGAAAAACTCGTTGATTCAATATAACAACTCCCACAGTTGTGAGTTTGTTTCGAGCCTATGATTCTTCCAAGCTAATAACTAATGTTGCTGGATATGTCAGGCCGTACCATGTACGACGTATTTGATTGGACGGGTGTCGCAACAGATGCAATAGTGGGCGGTAAGCATACACCTCTGTGATATTGACTTGACTGAAACATCATGTAAGTCATCGTGATCGCTCGGATACATTCCATGTATCTGGGTTCCAGGAAGGTGCTGATATTTCTCGTCGTCATCTTTGTGGCCATCAGAATCGCCAATGTAGTGATGATCGCAATAACGATGACGCAGATTTCAGGAGGCAAGCTTTAATTATGCATGAAATGTTTAAGTGTATTAGGCTTAACAAATGCCAGAGGGATTCATTCTCTTCGGCACCTTTCAGTGCATGATTGGCTATGCGGGAGATGCCTATCTTTTGATTTCCATGACTTGGATACTTGGCACTGTATGGGAGGTCCTTGTACTGTGTCTTGCAGTCTGGATTGCTGTAATGCACTTCCGTGAACTGCGACAAAACCCAACAAGAGGAATTCTTGGGGATTGTTTCAGGGTGTTAATGCAAACCCACATGGGTTACTTTGCGAGGTGAGCTCACAATCTGAATGTGATTCTCTTGTTTTTGCTAAATTTCTGCATGTGCAAGCTTCCTTGTAGTTTCTTGTTTTGAAATGAGTTATTTGTCCCCAACGATCTCAACGGTATGCCGATCTGTCATCGAACTCTGCATGCGGTCATCATTCATCATTTCTACAGGACTTGCCTTACCTGGAAACCCAGATTTATTCTGGCTTCGTTCAAATCTTCCAAATCGTGCAGATGTTCGTGCTGGGACCACGCCTCATCCTTAGCTTGCGAGAATATCACGCTAAGCTCGTGGCCGACTCCGATACAGCAACAGATGTGACTTCAATTGCTTTCCAGGAGCGCGTCCGTGTGGAAACTAGCAGTAGCGTATAGTATGGGAGATACTCGATATGGTTTACGATCGGCGGCTAGTCTGTAGGGAGCGGTTTTTATTTTATTTTTTCCGAGCTATGCTGTGGTACTTATTTTCCGAAGAAGTTTCGTCCTTAAAAACATCTGCACCAAAGACGTTTCAATTGTGAGGACGGAATCTCAGAGGGGCCATTCACGACAAAGATAACGACGACGGTTTTCGCGATCAATCAATTGTGCTCGAGTACAAATATGATCGCATGATTTTTTCTTCGCTTTCTGTAGTGCGACCAAGCCGTCCTGTCTTCCATCCAGTTTGAAAACTGACTTCATTCTTGTTCTGAGCGTGGGTCTGGGCAATGTTATCGTACTGCCCTCATCGCTACAGAAGTCGATCGTATTTTATGACAGGGAATTGGATACGAACTAATTAGCGCGTACATGGATGAGAAGACAGGTTGTGGATTCTGCTCCTGTCGTAATTGACAATGCCACGAAGTCGCCTGTGTTGGATCAATGGTGTCATCGATGGGCTGAGGCCGAACCCCTCACTCGACTGTAGCAAGAACACCGAATACCAAAAGAATACTTCGAAGATCACGCTGGCAGGTTACGAACATTCCGCGCGAGTCACTGCTATTATGATACCATCGGTATCCCTGGATGCGCACTGTCTTTCTAATGGAATTCATGCTGAAATACTTTGATCAATCAGATATCATCCCTCAAATCTTACTTCAGCGATGTAAGCGCTGGATTGTGGTATATCAAGCATGAATGCGATCGTTTCACGTCCACCAAGTTCCCGCCGCTCGCTCACTCCCATCCTCTAATAGTATGACCGTAGTCTCGAACGATCCCAGTTGGTGGCCGATCATCAATGCGAATCTCAGTTCCAGCTATTTTGTAGGTTCGTGAAGAGTTAGCCGCATGACGACGTCGATGACTTGATTAACCTTGGCTGTGGTTTCGCAGTTGCCTCCTGTGTTGGGGTAATGTATGATTGGGGTGAGCAAGATTAAGTATGAAAAGACCACTGACATTATGGTATTTCTAGGACTTATGCTCGGACAAGAGGTGTGTTGGCACCATTACAGGAGCAGCCATCTCGCTGATAACAGTTTTATAGGTGGAACTGGTCTGGGTGAGTGGACTCCCACATCTATCAAAAGAACGATGCACAACTAATTTGGGCAGAGGCAACGCTGGTCCCTGATGACCATTCTGTATCTCTTTGTATGTAGCTTTTGTTTTTAAGCGTGGTGAACAAGTTGTGTTGACATGAACATATCCTAGGTACGATATGTTGGAATAGGATATGCCGTGTACGTTTGGACGTCCAAGCTGTTGATGTTGTGCTCATTACCCATCTCTCACAATTAGGATCAGCCTACTGTGTACGTGTGCCCACACTCACCATGTTTGTTCTGACCGGCAACATGCTCCAGTCTGGGTTCCGACCATTTCGACGACGGATGCAGTGAGTATTTTGCACCAATGCCTTCCATCCCCGTCCAAATAATTAACTACCATATAGGGGTGAGTGAGATTCTCAAACAATTCGTTGATTCAATATAACAACTCCCATAGTTGTGAGTTTGTTTCGAGCCTGTGATCCTCCCAAGCTGATAACTGATGTTGCTGGATATGTCAGGCCGTGCCATGTACGACATATTTGATTGGACGGGTATCCTTGCAGATGTAATGCTGGGCGGTGAGCATACTACACCTCTGCGATATTGACTCGACTAAAACACCACGCAAGTCATCGTGATCACTCGATTACATGCTATGTATCTGGGTTCCAGAACAGTGCTGATATTTCTCGTTGTCATTTTTGTGGCCATCAGAATCGCCAATATAGCGATGATCGCAATGACGATGACACAGGTTTCAGGAGGTAAGTTTTAATTATGAAATACAAGTGCTTGCCGCTGCGCGGCTCGTTGGATGGATCTGGTTCAAATATAATAACAATTCTTTATACACGACGTTGGACGTATTGAAATCGTCATTTGGTTTGTCTTCTGAAAATAGGATGCGTGAATCGTCTCGTTGACGGATCCGTGAAAGGGCTGTGTACAGTTGACCGTGTGCGAAGACTTCGCAGCGAAGGTCGAGAACGGTCTTGTCAAGGGTTAGACCTTGGCAACCATTGAAAGTCGTTGCATATGCAAGACGGAGGGGAAATTGTAGACGATGAACAGTCCAACTTGCGCGTGGGGGTGTGAATTCGAAGCGGATGCGGGGAATGCATTGAGTATCTCCAAGTTGACCTGTCCTGTTGTTGATGACTCGAACCTCGACATAACGGCGGTGCAATTGTTGTATGATGAGGCGTGCATTCTTCACCAGTCCCTTCTGAACAGACATATTGCGCCTAAGTGAGCAAATACAGCCCTGCTTGAGATGAAGTTCGTGCTTGGGGATTCCATTTTGTGAGAGAATTGCGAGAAAATCAGGTGTCGCTTCAGGGTGATCTGCTATGAGCTGATCATCTTCTTTTACAGTGTCAGCACTGTAGTATACGACTGTGAAATATCATCAAGACGGATTCAATTTTTAGACAAAATGCGAGAAATTGACCTTCTTCACCAGGTAAGATATTAAGTATCTTTGTGTTGAATTCATCAACGTAGGAGTTTTGGGGGCTAAGAAGCGCCCGTTGTAGGCAGGTAGGTGGGTCTGCAAGTACATGACGCGGGAAAAGGAAAGAAATCGCTTCATCGAGTGTGTGTATGTGAGATAGGATGTCAAGAGAGACGCGAGAATGGGCGTGGTCTTCACCTATACGGTCAACAAAGCTCGTGTATTCAACGTCTCTGGCTCCGCGGATTGGACTATGTAAGGACCTGATATGGAAATCTGACCATAGCGGAGAGGACTTGATTGAGGCGAGTAATGCAGGTGTTACACCAGAACCTTTTACAACGGGTGCAACTTGACGGAAGTCACCTAAACCAATGAACGGAATGCCACCGAAAGATGGATATCGAGACCACTGAATAAATCAGAACTGACCACTCCAGCTATGGTGACGACAGTTCGTATTGGTGGAGTATCAGATGGCATTTCGTGTAGCTGTAAGGACTATTGAGCCGGAAATATATATATGATTGGATGAAGAATTGACAAACATACCATCATCGCATCGATTTCAATGTTGTAATCTTCCGTGGAGTTGCCTTCACCGACGCAGGTGTTTTCTCGTACAGACGCAACTTTGCCTACAACGAAATAGAGTCTGTTGTCAAGTGGATCCATATTTGCTTGAGCTAGTACGAAATGATGTACAACGGCTTGAGCCGAGCAAGGAGAACCATCTTCGGAGAGGCCAAGGTAGACCTCTCCGTCATATGTGACAGTTTTGGGCTTCTGAGCAAAGATGTGGCGCGAGTTGGTCAAAGGAAGAATTCCAGTTAGAATGGATGAACCGGGCATAATAGATCAAGTCATAAAGCACAAATGATGTGTGGGCAAACTGATGAAGAACGACTCAGAATTTATATTTTTCGTTGTGCGTAAATGACGTCGACATGTTTTGGAGCTGCGGTGTTAAAACAGCAAGATGACGCAGATGAAAGGGTCAGTAAGGAATTGATGATGTGCTCGCAACCAAATGAAGTAAAGTGGAGTTTTATTTCATGAGCACGAGGACTCGGCAATGTTGTAAGTGATGGAGCGAAGCTAATGATGGCGCAAAATACTAACGTTAGTAGGTTTCTGAATGGTAGTAGTGGTAGTAGAAGTTGGTCAAGTAAGCGCACGTGAGACGCACGCGGGTGGACGCCGCGCTCCAAGTCATCATAAGATTATATATTGTGGATTTAAGTGCATCAGGCTTAACAAATACCAGAGGGATTCATTCTCTTCGGCACGTTTCAGTGCATGATGGGCTATGCGGGAAATGCGTATCTTTTGATTTCCATGACTTGGATACTTGGCACTGTATGGGAGGTCCTTGTACTGTGTCTCGCAGTCTGGATCGCTGTGAAGCACTTCCGTGAACTGCGACAAACCTCAACAAGAGGAATTCTTGGGGATTTTTTCAGGGTGTTAGTGAAAACTCACGCGAGTTACTTCGCGAGGTGAGCTCATGGTGTGAATGCGGTTCTCTTGTTTTTTTGCTGAAGTTCTGCAAGTGCAAGCTTCCTTGTAGTTTCTTGTTTTGAAATGAGTTATTTGTCCCCAACGATCTCAACGGTATGCCGATCTGTTGTCGACCTCTGCATGCGGTCATCATTCATCATTTCTATAGGACTTACCTTACCTGGAAACCCAGATCTATTCTGGCTTCGTTCAAATCTTCCAAGTCGTGCAGATGTTCGTGCTGGGACCACGCCTCATCCTTAGCTTGCGAGAATATCACGCTAAGCTCTTGGCCGACTCCGATACAGCAACCGTTATGTCTTCAATTATTTTGCAGCAGCGCGTCCATGTGGAAACTAGCAGTAGCGTATAGTATGGAGATACTCGATATGATTTACGATCGGCGGCTAGTCTTGTAGGGAGCAGTTTTTATTTTTATTTCTTCCAAGCTATGTTGTGGTACTTATTGTTGGTATTTTTTCCGAAGAAGTCCCGTCCTTGAAAAAATCTGCACCAAATGACGCTTCAATTGTGAGAACAGAATCTGGGGCCATTCACGACAAAGACGACGACGGTTTTCGCGATCAATCAATTGTGCTTGAGTACAAATATGATCGCATGATTTTTTCTTCACTTTCTGTAGTGATATGATGAACGACGAACCCGTCCTGTCTTCGATCCAATGTCAAAACTGACCTCATTCTTGTTTACTGTGTGTTCTGAGCGTGGGTCTGGGCAATGCTGTGGTACTTGATTGAGTTATTTAGAGACATAGCTCTGGATAATATCTCAAAGTACTGGCGCTACTAGTAGCTACACTTGCACCATGTGGCAAGCTGAAACGTCTAATGAGTTTACTTGAAGACAGTCGTTCCCTTTCAGTGTCACGATGTCCATTCCTGACATACCGTAAGCATGAAGCAAGTTACACGCTAGGTAACGTTACGATTACATACCCAATGGACCACTGGGTCCATAGGCTGAGGCAAAGTTATCAGGCACCACCCTGTAAAGATAGACGCAATTGCGTCGTCACGAGTCCGTTCCTCGTCATACCCTCCGAGAACACTTGACGAGCTGAAAGGAAGTAGTATCCCGGTTCCCACCCTCCATTTCCTTCGAGGCTCAGTGGGCAGGACTCAGACTGACAAGAAAATCATGGTCGAGTTCTTTCAAATCGCTGTTGAGAATGGTTCGAGTGGCATAATAGTGGGAATAGTGAAGGCGCACGCAGGGAGGCGTCACACACGCGAAGTTCGAGTTTTGAACGCGCACACGCGCGTTTCTGACCAATCCCATTTCTACTGAGAGGTTACATACGTTAACATTACAAGGTAGTCGAGTGTATTCTGGTGTGTTCAATGGAATCTTCCCAGCTTCTTTCAGGCTGTCTGAACTAAAATAAGATTTTACATGGCTTCGTCAGTGAAATGTGTGATTGATATCATAGTTGCGTTACTTACGAAAATGGCACGGCAATTAATCTACAATTTTGTCGTTGAAAATGCGTCGACATGGACGTTGAGAGGGGAAAGGAACGCACGATCAAGAAAGGTTTGCGTTTTCGGGAATTTGTGGGAAGAGAAAGTTATTAATGATGTCGTCGAAGTTTGTGGTCCAACAATGCCGTGAAATTAAATGAAGGAGAGGTCGCCATAGTGGCAGTGCCGTAAGAGGCATGAACATGCAATAATACAGCATGACGTGACGGAGAACATGCCGGCGGTCGACCGGTCATTCGCCGTTGCTTATCTGTAGATTGGAACCAAACTGTCACAGGCGCTCATGCTAGCTACTTTTTAACGTTAACTTTGACCTTACATGTACGGCTTGTGCGTGGCGGTACAAAGGCCGCGACGAGACTTTGGAATCATGGCACGCAAGCACTGGCATCTGCGACTAGCTGCACATGGTGATGTGGGACTAGTACGTAGGTGACCTTCGTGATTAAGTAACGAAGCCCCCGCCGTGCAAGACACTACAATGTTGTCAAAGGTGAGTCATGCTCGTCATCAGATGAGGCTCCACTTAATTTCTCTGGCACTTTAGCGAGAGATCCACTGTTCGTCTCCATCGAAAACGTCCGTGTGACATGATGATGACGGTCGGCAGTTGTTGTACTACTAGGTGAATTTTCTGGGTTGGTCTACCGATATGAAGATAACTGTAAAGTTAGAGTTCACACAAAGTTCACATTCATCTCATACCTTAGCCTAGTGTCATTGCCTTGACACTAGAATTTGTTTCCTATCGGCCCATTCCTCAAGAGTATTCCTGGACGTTCCAAATTTAGTTCATCGCGGCCCAAAGTCTCGTCAACTCAAAGTTATTTTCGTCTCAATCTATCATTCCCCTTCAAATTTGCATTTCGGGCTATAAGTTCTTCTTGCGCCGTCGCAACTATATTTGACCCATGTATGCACGCGATTCCTACGGATTCCAGAAGCAAGTCCGAGTCTTTGGCTTGTTTTACGGTCACTTCCCCCAATCGATATTGGACGCAACGAGGATTACATTTCAGAACATTCAAAAACATGATCACTACTGCCAGTGGCCGCGGCGTTCCCAAAATACAAGAGGAAGCCAATTCGAATTACGGGATCTCTTGACTGACCTTGCAACCATCTCGGACTTCCTGGACCTCAATTTGGTATCGTCACATAAAGCATCGTATTTTATTGATGATGACTATGATCCAGACCTTGAAACGGCATGTTCCAGACTCCCAGATACCGACCAATTGGCCATGGACGAAGACCAGAGTATTCGCACCATCACCACCGCGCGTTCCTCCATCATGTCTACAAGCGTGATTAAAGCGTCCGCGTATCCTGCAGGAACAAAAGCAGCCCACACTGATGGAGAGTAAGACGGCGCTACACACATAGCTTAGACTAGGCGGACGCAGGATCAATCTATGGAGTAGGCGGGCTGTAGAGGAACGAGCCTGTTCCTTATGGCGGGAAAAAGCGTTTGTGCATGACCTCTTGGTTTTTTTCCCTTCGATTTTGCTGAAACAACCGTCGGTGCGACGTCGACAACTAAAGACACGAATTGAACTCAACACATCTCCAAGTGAACCAAGTATCGCTTCCGAGTCGACCGAATTCAGCGTCCCCACGGTTTTGAAGTTACCTGAAAGTCACTTCACGTCGACAGTACATAACACTATCAATGACGATGTTGACATGGCCATGGCATGACTTGTCAGTGCCAAGCGTTGTGGCGCCCAACACCACCTATATCAAGGCTCTATATCGGTTGCTAATCCATGGTTTTATGGCATTGCAAAAATCTGCTGGACTTGGAGCAGTGTGCCAGTCACAAGAATCGAGTAATCATAGGTAACGCAGTCTACATGAAGCATAACATTAGAAGTCATCACTGATATATGTCATATAGGTCGTAAAGGGATCACATTTCCGCCCACAACACCGGCCCCATCACGTTGCCGATGGTCCACAGCTATACCATACAAATTCGTCAATGTGTTCCAAATGCGCATTGGATGAACTTACGACGGTCAATGCTTTAACCAAAAGCAATGGGTATTCGTAAATTTGCGGAGCAAATTTATTTCCAGGTCTGGGATGGGTGAACAACACCCAAATGGAATAAAACGCTATGGCAAGAGAATTGTATGCCAGCAGTAACGGAGACGCAGTGATCCTAGGGATTCCGGAACCAGGTCAGTGTGCGATCGTGACAAATTATCGATATATTACTGACCCGGCTGCTAATGCCATGGGTCCCTCGGAATACTCGGGACCTTGCCCGATAAACTGGAATGCTCCGTCTTGCAGAATCTCAAACGCCTCGCCTACGTACATGGTCAATTATAAGCATTCAAGTATTCAATAGCTAATATTGACGTACCTTCAGCTGAAAATAGGCCAGCCCAACTCATGCTCATGGTATTGATGGTGGATGCGAGCGGTTTTCTCATGTGTGTCCACTTCCGGAGTACGGCTGATATTTCATCCCAGTTACCAAAATTCTCGATGTGGGCCAGAAGATCAGAGAGAATGACTACGTCATTCAAGGCGACCGTCATTCCACCCGCAGTTAGCGGGTGGCGCATATTTAATGAATCTCCCAGTAAGAATGCCCCTGCCTTGCTAGATTCTCCCTGCTTTGTGGGCGGAAGATAATAATGCGGGACTCGTCGCAAACGCGACGTTTCCAGAGCATTGAGGATGGGCGCGCGTACCGATAATGGAAGCTGAGGAACAACGTCACGCAATATATGATCCTGCAATATTGATAGTAAGTGGGGGCGATCACGACCGCACGACAAGGCAGAATTACAAACCTTGAGGTCTAGCGGCGCCGCCTTCAACTCGACCAGCATCCGATACTCGTTGTTGGGGAGCTCATAAAGGACGACCGGTCCAGCGCCTTTCAGTACAATCATAGTGGCATACTTTGGCGCCGGCAGCTTCAGGTCTTTCACAATTAGACCTGCCAGGTAACCCTTTTGCGAAGGCTCATACGGCATGTTCCCGAGGACGGCAGTCCTGAACTTGGATAGGGAGCCGTCCGCGAGAACGACGAGGTCAGCAAAGTATGACTCTGACTGACCATCCGCTTTGGAGGTGCGAACACCTATTACGCGATGTGTGTCATCGTTCTCGATGAGACCGGTTACTGTGGTCTCGATCATGTCGACATTTGGCGCCCGCCGTGCGCGGTTGCGCAAGGCCATGATAAATTCCCCATGTTCGAAAGCTCGTCCCTCATAGCCTTCAGGGAATGCGCTGCGAATGACACGCTCCCCTCGCATAACATAAAACCCTGCCAAAGGAGTAGAGCCAAAATCCCCGAGGCATGACTCCAGACCAAGCTTCTTGAGCGAGGTAACGCCACCTGGCTGGAGTAATTCGGCGACCATACGGTCTGGCTTCGACAGGGAACGCTCAAGCAGAGCTATCCGAAGAGGAGCGTTACGCTTAGCATATGTCTTTGTGGCAAGGGCATAAGCAAGTGCTGGGCCTGCTACACCGGCACCAACAATGAGTACGTCGTAAGAAGAAGACAGCATGGTGAGACGAAGAATTATGGCAGGTGACACTCACCTGGTATTTATTGATCAGAAAAATAGGATTATTCGAAAATAATCGAGTTGGATAATGCCCAGTCTTCTATGAAGATCATTGGATACAAGTTGGATGTTCCCGATTCAGAATGCGGTACAAATCGGTTCCGGCATATTCACTCTCGGTTTAACTTGAGCAATTTCAGCCGGCAACCAGATTGACAATGGCACATGGCGCCAAATGCTTTTAGGGTAGTTTGAAAATGTTCTCGTACATGGGGTCTCCCCTATTTCTCATCCGAAAATTTCGGTTCCTTGGAATTTCACCACTTCAAGGTACGAGCAATCACCGCTCATGCGTGTACAGCCATGCAATTAACAGCTATTCAAATGATCCCCGTCACTGCATGACAGACGAACGACACAATTGATTGGCTGTACATGCAGAACGGTGATTGCTCGTATCTCGAAGACGAGTTCGAAAGATCCGTCCGGCCTGTCGATCCCGTCCGTCTATTCTATTTCGTCATCGTCCGACAAACCATAATCACACTGATGATCATCCCACAGCCATCCCTGACTTATTTTAAACGCTAGAAATCATGTCGACGTTCCTCTCGTATAACAGGCCTCAAGTACAGGCGGAATACCCGGAGAGGCTAGCCAAATTCGGGTCGGACTTGAAGTAACGCAATCAGATAATCTTCGGACGAGTAGCGCTGACAAGGGACTGGTGACCTGGTCACCCACGCAGTGCACGCCATACTCTTTCTGGTTTTAATGACTCTCAGAGATCAGTGATGGGCTAAGATCAAAAGATAGGGATGAAATCAATCCAAGATTGAGCTTGATAACCAGCTATCCAAGACTACTATAGGCTACATGAAAATCAAGTTGTCTAGATTTCTGATAGCGAGTGATACAGTTATTTTAATTCGCTTACAAAGCTGATGGTGACAGACGGATGAAGTTGTATATGACTCGTGTGAACTTGACACTGCACCTGGACAATCCAGACGAGCTCGTTTCGCATGGGTGCTCACTGTTATCAGCACCTGGCAGCAGCGCTACTGCGGCAGTACACAGGTATACCATACTGTACTTCAGGCAATACACTCTGGTACAAAGTACACCACCTGCACCCACTCCAACACACTCCAACACGCTTTCAGTAACAAACCTCACTTTCTCTTTATCTCGACCCCTTGCTGGCTCCTTCGGACATCCGCCGGTTCCGAGTCGGAGCACCTTTCTTCATGTCTGCCGCCCCCTTCAAAAACTTTGTTTCATTATCGTCCGAGAGAGATGGGCGAACCTTGTGGGCGGTGTTAGTGGTGCACAATCATTAATACCCGAGCAACACCGAGGGTCGGAAGGTCAATACCGTATACCCGCACCCGTCAACACTGTACCCTCCACAGGTACGGGCAGTACACACCGACCCATCAATGTTGCAGTTTATGGAAAACACCACACGTGTATTACCAAGAAGGGTATATTAACAACAACAGAGTAAGTATTGCTACTTATTGCTACTTTTCCTTGTCGTCCTCAGCTTCGACTTCATTTCGCTTCCGTTTTCGACTCCTTACTACAGACGCTAGAAGCTCTTCTGTCGCCGGAGGTCACTTCTGCCCCAGGCGGCTCCGAGGCACAGAAACACACGAATTGTTGATGGTGCGAGTCCGTTGCGATTAGAGAAGGAGCTGCTGGCCTTGCGAGAAGACATGTTCAACCACAGTTGGTATTGCTGAGCGAGTAAGTACCGACTGATTAAAAGGGGATTCGGTTCGAAGGGTGATTGATACCTGGGGCAGAGAAATAGCCTAATGCATCCAATGGAACGTTCAACGGATAAGTATAGTGTTGTTTTAACATCATGCAAGTGGGACCTTGGTCTTGTCAGCACCGTGACGTGCTCAAACGCTCGACGTTACGATCGTGTAATTTTTCAATTGAGCCTTATTTTCTCTCTTTTTCATCAGTATCAATACTACCCCAGCTCGTACCTTGCTTGCCTTCGCTTGACATGCCATGACGTGGTATCATCGTCCGTTACGTCACGCGGAACTAAGAAGGTCATTTGGTGAGACTCGACTGTCCTGGGACTGACGCGTCAGATTTTTCATATCGAACGAACAGGAACCCCTACAGAATTTCGTCACCCTTACTCAGGGGTGATACCGGCTCTTGTGCGCCGCTATCAGATTATCGATAAAGCTTTCCGGAACTTCAAGTTGAGTCGGTTGGCAATCTGATAGTAACTCAGTCGCATGGAGCCTCCCTATTTACATGTGCTTCCTGCTTCCCATTCACACCGCTTCAGGCTAATCGCAAGGCTCTATTCCACGTTCGCCTCGCATTCTACTTATAAACCTCCATTAATTTGTGATCACAGCAACGTTCCAAAATTAAATACAATCGGCATAATCCATCTAAGGCTTATCTAACCCTCCGAGTCGTGGACTCTGCTGTAATGTAATGCGCCTCGTCCTGCTATTGCCATGTAACAAAGATTCTTATGATGGTCGTTCCTAGGAGTCACTTTCGACTTCTGGTTCGATAATTTGTACGAACACCATGATGTCATGGTCTCGTCATACTGCACATACTCACACAGACAGCGGTGACGAGATATCTGACCTAGATACAGGTATAATTAATCTATGATACTAAGTCAATATGAGTTATATAACTATGAATGAACGGACATACCCTCAGTCTCGGATAGAAGACGAGGGGGAACGATGATGAACCAGGTATTAAGTGAGCATTTCGGGATACTATATACGGTGAGCGAGAATGAACGAGCAGTCTATGACCTCAATATCCAAGAAGTGGAAACTTCAGATCGTTCACATTCAGATCTGTCACCTGCGAAGTGACATTCATATAGCAATTGTCCCGGGACAGTGTAGTGGGGAGATCTGGCGCAGGTCATAGGGAGTACCACTAGCAGGAGTCTCGCTCGTAGTCGGTAGTCCTACGGCGTGTCGTAGTCGGTCTTCGATAGATAGAGCCGGAGCCTCCCGCCATAGAGGTTCGGCCTTGGGTTCCATTGCAGTCTGTGCCTGTTCCAACAGCAGGTCTGACCTTCGAGAATGGCTTCATCCGCAAGAATGACAAGGACAACAAATTGTGACTGGCCGACTGACCACCCGCTTGGAAGGCACGAATGCCTACTATCACGCGCCATGTGCTCTATCGATAAGCCTTGATACTGGGGCCTTAATCACAACGACGTCAGGTGCCTTCCCCACGCAGTCACAGCCACGTAGGGCCTTGACAAACGATCCGTGGTCGGAAGTTCGTGCCATCCCAATCATGGTAATGATATACAACATTAACGAGCACTGCCTGTGAATTTGCAGGCGAGAAAATGTCGAGGGTGCCTGACATTCAGCTGCATGTTGGTGTAAGTAATTTACCACGAAGTTGTAGGTACTTCAAGTTGCTTACTTGATGGACCTAGGCCTCGGGAAATGCACCGAACCGGTTGTTCGACATTATTTGCAAAACGTTATGAGTCTAGAAACACACTACGACCTGTGGCTTACCAGGGTCACTTCCCCACAGATCTAAATACAGCAGAATAGAACGTTGTCGGTTAATTTACAAAACAGCGTAAAAATAAGCTTTCATTTTTGGATACACATAGTGATGTGCTAGGCCAGGCCCATCGAGAGGGCTTCGGCCATCGTCTGTGAAGGATGACTCGCCTGCTCGACGAAGGCGTTTGGCTATGAAAATAAGATAGTGAACATACTGACACATAGTTTGATAATACTTACCTTTGTGTACTGTTTTTGTGGTGTCTTCGTGGTCTAAATCTTCATACTGCCAGTGATTGGAGAGATTTGAACTCCAGTCGGCGTCGTCTGCATTTCGCTTGGCGTCACTTGGCTGAACCGTCTGTTGGACCTGTTTGTGGCTAGTTGCCAATAGCTCTGGCGTTGCAGTATTATTGAGCCAAAAGGAAGGTATAAAATTATTTGTTTGGAACGTGCCGTGACCGTGACGGCAGCCAGCGCGTCATCGTCGGACATGTCTGTGAGAGTCAGAATTCAGGCTGGTTCCGACAGGCGCTGAGTAGTTGTAATTATAAATTAACATGCTGTACAATACATCCAGGAAATCTCCTTAGCTAGGGCATGGTCTATGAGACACCCAGGCCAGGCCCATAGAGTAGGGCTTGGGCCTATGAAGGCCTGAGGCAGGCCCGGCGCATCACTAGTCATACACAAGTACGTACAATATTAAAATGCTTAGTTGTCGATCACGACATCATGCTTGAGTGATAGTACGGAGACTCCCCTTTTCCGGTCTTGTTGGTGCCTGTGTATATTTCGGGCACAAGATATTAATACATGGATATTTCACAGCAAGTGACATGATTTATGCGCTCTTCCCTGGTCTTCCTAACATCCCCTAGACCTTCATTGGATCATTTAATAAACTGTCATGATATGACATCCATCTTCGCAGTAGTGAAACCTGTATACGGTTCGCGACATATACTTAGAAGAATGGCATTGGGGGATGTCATTATCATTTGCATGACACTAATGGTAGAGAACTGGCAATGAGCTTACCGTCTCTATCGATACTATCGAGAAACGACCTCGTTTCCGCGGACTCCTCGTTTCTATAAGTAAAAATATGCTTCGCAAGTACCCTGGTATAAACCACAACAGAGGCTTAGATTCATTGTTAGGTGCGAATAGGTGACTGGCGATAGGTGTTAATAGCTGACTGGTGACGTCCCAACCTTCTTAATTATAAAACTTGAAGCTCCCAGCGCTACTAGTGTAGCATGTTTATTCTTCGATACCAATCCAGATTGGCAGGATTCTCCATAGAATTAGTACCACGTCATATCCTTCCGTATCCTTCTCCCTCAATGAATCCTGGCATTTCACAATTATATCAAGTCTAGCCATTTTGCTACCCCCGGGTCAAATTTTTCCATCATGGGGCGCTCCTTGCGATATACGAGTATAGAAGTCACAGCGATACGGCGCGGCCCGCACAGCAACCTGAAAGCGCCGCAAACAATCAGAAGCCACATGCACAGGGAAGCAGACAGTGACGTACGACGGCTAGAAACAGTACGAACACTTGAAGCACACGTGTAGCTGCATCAAAAGATCATTCTGCATGTGTTGAAGAACTAATTTATCCGAGTCTGAATCAGTTGCCTCATGACTACACAGACGCGGGGATAGAATGATCTCTCACAGGAATGTCAAACCACCAAAAAATGACGGTACTGATAAGTGATACGATATTAAAGGGTCAAACATACCGGGTCAGGCGTATCAAACAACCGGTGCATGGCGGCGGGGTCCTTTGCTTCTGACAAGATTCTCAAGCGTGTCACAGCAACGCAAAGAATCGGCCTGGTAGCGAGTAACGAGTTCGTAGCATCAGTAAACCGGTGAGACTCAGATATTCCCAGATTTTGTAGTATTTTGTAAGCCACCCTGTTTTGCAGAAAAAAATGAGGGTTAGTATAGGGCTAGGAAGAACGGAGTACACTGCCTTGATATCATTCTGAACACCTGAGCCAAGCAAATATAAAACGACAGCGCATTTGAAGGGAAAACCGATTGCCGGGCGTAATCATTATTTCGTACCGAACAATTGAACAAGCCCTTCAGAGGCTTCCAGAAAAGCCGAGGTTGCCATATCATTAACGGTGATTGAAATGTCTACGTGAGCGTCGATCGGTCTCGAAATGCAGTGAGTTGCCAAAGTGAATAGTACTTTGACAGTCTCAAAGTATCGTCGAGAAGACACTTTTCCGGTCAAGAAGAAGGTTCTACATTACCTGGAGGGGATATATGGTGCCGAATCCTTGTGCATTGAAACCTCGAGCTTGAGGACAGAGGCACTGGTGCTATTCCTGCACCCTAGAAGAGGGTACGGGTTGTCGACTCGATCATGACGGCTCCACCCGGCCCATCAGCCACAACCTCATTTGGCACGATAATCTTTGTCAGCATGAGTCGAGCTCACCGTGACTGCCCTCCTTGTTGTCTGCTTCTTCTTCAGTGGCTAATCATGCTGCATCTCGTCCATCTTCTGCATCACTGGTGATTTCAGATTGGGTCGATGATGGGGCGTCTGTTTTGTCATCATGTGTTTTGCGCAAGCATTTTGGGTTTTTTTGAGGTCTCGCGAGCGCTTGCTTATAAGTTATGTGTAATCAATATCCGGCTGGTATGTTGTTACCTGTCGTAGGGCTTAATCTTAGGTTGACTGGACAAGCTTCTGGAGTCTCCCCGACGTCATGATGTCAATCCAGTTTTGCTTGATCATTTTGACGTGTCAGCATCGGGACCATCATGTAACGTCCCAGCACCACGCTCGTTTTGAGTCAAAATGTATGGCTGTGAGCACTGAGAGACACATACATAAACAATGAACATGCACTGAATCAAGAATCAAGAGGGGATCTCGCAAAGTGTCGTGAGGGTTGTTCAGAGCATTTATCCATGTGCTGTATGATTACTTTAGATCATGCAATCGAAATACGAAGGGTACAGGTATGCCCGAAGGGCTATTGCGAATTTACATTGGCCCAAGTCCCGCCGGAAGAATCCGAAGGAGGTCTGTTGACTCTGTTCTCGCCGTCAACTTCACTCAAGAATTCGTTTGGCAAGAGCCAGCATGCCTCGCAGACTTGCGATACATGATAACGGTGGCAGATACTTGTCAGTCCATGTACGTTTTAATTGTCCCCAGCTCGGTTCGATGGATTTCGATCAGACCTCTGTAGAGTCTAGGCCTACTACACCTAGCATCCATATGGCCTTCTACTTACGCCCAGCTGCAAGTGATGACTTCTCGTAGGCAAAATAATCCGGACTATCATGTATGCCATCCTACATCAATATTTATCAAGCGCCGCAAAACGAGAGAGATGGAAGTAATCGACGAAGAAGAATCTGTATTCATTGGTGCAGCCACTGTACTTACTACTGCCGAGCTGACACGACAAGAACACATCGACAGATGGGAGTCAACCACGACGACTATACCTTTGCCGTGCGCAGCTCTTCCAAATCCATAGATGAGTACCCCGTGTGGTACAAGCAAAGAAGGTAGGGCTGGAGAATGAAAATTAATTTCTTGAAGGGATTTTCGCATTGGACGCCAATTATCTGTCGTACGATGATGTTGAAACATCATGACAAGGAGGCACTGCTGTCCCTGTGATGACCCCGAGGCGAGCGCTAGTGTCAGACTCAGAGATTCGGCTCATCACAAAGCGTCCAAACCAGTGTCCATAGAAACAAGGTAAGGATGCGAAAGTATGCGAGGGATCCGCGAAGTGCACTAGAGCGGTAGTATTGAACGGCGCTGGACGACGTGGGCCGATCAATCGTATCGGAAGCTGTCACTATGACCGAGGCTTCAATCCTTCTGGCAATTCTTGTTACCGCCATCTTTTACATGTTTTCGCCTGCTGGAGCGTGAGTAATTTTTCTTGGAGTTTTTGTAATGAATATATCAACTTATTTGGTTCCAAGGTTCTGCTGCTAGCTGGGCCGTCCCGTTCACTTGGGTTGCAACGGCGAGTCAGTTCAATTACGGCATGATGCCGAACGTCGCAGTTGAGTCCTGCTTGTAAGTCCGGATGACGACGGATGTCTTCTGAGTTGTTGACAATGCCCCTGTAGCTAGACATGTCTTTACGACACCACTTACGCGTGCCAGGTGACTCAACCGGAGATTTTGCGGCAGTACCTTGTGTTAATCATGTTATTTTGTGTAGGATAAGAAGGCCGGAATCAAGTCCATGGCAGTCCGTCTTGGCGAAGGCATTTGTCCTGCATGATGTAGCATGCTTTTGTATGCTAGGTACTTGAACAGCCAGCGTCTGCCATTCTACGTGGTCAGTGTCATTGCGCCGTTCCTGCCACATCTCTGGCACATATGGTCATTTGACCGTGATGATCCCAAAGATAGCTAGAAGAACTTCACGGTACGGCTAATCGACATATCCACGTGCGCTAATTTTGATGTTCCATTGTATTCTAGGCAGGCCATTATGGCACGGCTATGGTCTGCGCTGGATTGGTCGTGGACCACTACTTCAAATTCGCATCCCCCAACGTTTGAGCATGCGCTTCTATCTCACTAGATGACCTTGGGGTTTTATCTCTTCGTTCTTTTTTCCCCTATGTTTAGGATTCTCTCTGAATAGATAACGAACATCAGCCTGATAACCACCTACGCACCAGGGATCGTTCCATCAATTTCATGTCCACACGATGCAAGCACGAATGCCCGGCAGCTTGGTGGCAAATTGATGAGTAAATAACAGTTGGTGTTTGGGATGAAAACCAGAATCGACAAGGAGTTCTTGTATCAGTAACAAAGCCCGGTAAATTCAAGGTTGCATTGTGCTGGCAATCCGCTGGCATGAGCAATATGTATGTCATCTGTTTGGTGTGGACACTGAAGTAGACTACTCATGGGTATAGCCTACGAGAACCCCATTTTCAGGGCATGTAAAAGCAAGCAGCGTGCCCTCTTCAGGTATAACTCACGTCACACGGATAATGCGTCTCTCCTTCGTCTGGCAGTTCTTCGGCGTCGCCTGCATCACTACTTCGTCTATGTCTGCCAGTGCAGATGACAGTGCATGCCCCATGTTGTGCGACTCATTTATAGATTGCTGCCTTGGATATGAGTGCCTGTCGATATACATCCCTAGCAGTGTGAGTATGAGTAGGTTTCTTGGCGGAATCGACCCCCTGACCTATTTCATAGGAACAAGTTATAAATGTGTGTCAAATAGTGGAGTACAAACAACTTGCTCTGCAGAAGCTTTAACCATACTGACCGTCCTGTCCTGGCAGGATCGTTTTACAAAGATGAGGCAAGCCCGAGCGGCACACCGCAAGTTAACCGTACTAGTATTAGTACTGTATGATGCATACTGTTCTGTGTTCCAAGGAGAATAACCCTGAACAATAAAATTAAAAATCAATGCAAACACAATATTTTTTAGTTAGATGCTTTCATTCAAAGGACAAAAAACGAGAAATCGATGAATTTTTATGGCGGTTATAACGATGATTTCTAGCTCATCTATCCATGTTCCGCAACTCAACCTACACGACCACCTCTCCGCTCACGCACCCCATCAACAGCGCATCTATACTACCGCCTGTCTTCTCATCTAGCCATGCATCGAACTCCTTAAACAGCTGCATCGCTTGACTTCCATCCGCCTCAGCCTTTTTTGCGGGCCACATGCGCTTCTCCTGAATCCCAATGAAGTTCACCCTCAATCCGTCCACATTAGACGATCTGGGATGCGCGTTCGGGGGCGGCGGCCACTTGATCGTCATATCCACCGTCCAGACATCAGTCCCGTAGAATGACGCTTCTTTGATGTGGTGTCGTGCAAACTCCTCCGGTGGGCTGTTATCTAGCGTCCACTCCAGTACATGCGCATCGAATGCAATCACTGCAACAAGAGTTTGGTCTACGCGACACCAAGGTGACCCAGCATATATAGAAAAACTCACCAGTCCACATTATCCCCGGGTGATCAATCTTCAGTGTCATAGTCCTCGTTCCCTTGTTCTCATCGAAGGTATCATCGACGGCTGAAACCGTGAACTGCTCTTCTGGCGGCCAAGGTGCATCATACGCCGGGTCTAGCGGGAGGTCAATCTTGTACGGTGAGAGGAACTGCACGACATTTCAAATACACAACAAAGACACCGTATTCGATCGCAAATTAATAAACCATACGTCAGCATCCCGTAAATGTCGACCGAATGTTTTGAAGTCTCACCGCTGAGAATGGATACAATGTATCCCAATCACCGTTCCAGTCGTCCATGACAACAGCCTTGGGGGGTATCCCGTTTGCACCGAAGTGTGCCGTGATATCATGGACCAGGCCATCAAAGCCAGGCGCGCCGTCTGCCGCTGCGATATGGAGGTGCTGCTCCCGTGTGTTCAACTAGACCGTATGTGTTCAGTTTCCTTTACAAATCGTACGGGAATCAGCACTTACGTCCTCTTTATGAAGCACAAACAGCCTCTTTTGATGATTTTGATCAAATACCTGCTTTCTGGCAAACACTGCCATCACTACGCCCACCACAAGGAACGAAATTAGGACTGCTTTACGCAAAGCAGGCAGACCAAATCGGTGAACGAATGGCGTAGTGAGATTAAACGTGTAAGAACCCAGGATCGCCACGATGGAAGCGATTATGTATTCTGCTGGAGCCTCAGAGCCAATACGCCCTGTCTGTGTGAGAGGTATGAGCAGAGGCCCATGGAAAGATAAATCACTCACCAGCGGTACGAACACAACCAAAGTCGCAGACGTCAGTTGAGTTCCCGTCAACAGTGGGATGGTCTGGCCCAGAGCATATGTCCACAGGCTCACTAAGCCATCTTTGACCTCCGCCTTACCCACCTTATTGCGCCCATCCTTCGCTCCTTTCACATCTTCATCTTGCATCTTTTCTGTTGCATTCATCATTTTTACCCCAGCATCATTTGCGGTGGAGGCGCTCAAGTAGTTAGTCACCCGATCTATAAACAAGGCCCCAAATGTCGAGACTGCACTAAGGAAGAACACCGCACTTGATCCAACACCAGCGAACTGGCCTGCTGCAGCCAGGAACGCGTAGGCAAGGAGTTGTGCATGCAGGAGGGCTTTTTCAGGGACTGGGGCCAAAGGCAGTTGAGTTAGAAGCGCTCCTGCGTGGATAAGTTCATGAGTCACGACGCCAAGAAGGCATTGAGACAAAATAGAAATAATTTTGGGTGCGAAACACGAAATGACATCCGAGTCAATTCGAGAATAGGCTGGTGCGGAAAATCATAGCACACGCTGAAGTAAAATTACGCACCACACATCGCGGCGGGGCCATACAATATCAACGGCTCAAACTCGCCCTTGAACCAGCTCATTCCCCGGCCCAACACTTGCTGCATCATGAACGCAACGGCATTCGCTCCAACAAGAGCTCCCAGCCCTCCAAAGATCACAGAAAATAATGCCTTCGCCATCGTTGCACCTCTTGCACTGGGCCCGCCAGCGCTTCTGACAAGCACACAACTGGCAATGAAAAGTAGCGAGTACAGCAACTCAGCTGTGCGGAACGAGTAGACGAAGAATACACCCAGGAATGTAAAGAAGACAGTGCGAGGGCGACCGTAGCCTGAAGCGAGCCTTGGTAACGGTGAGGCAGGTGAAGTGAGGTGTTGAATGAGCGCGAATGTGTTCTCGGCCATGTGCTGGAGTGAGGGAGACGATAATCAATCTCAGGATCAGATCTACGAGGTCTGGATAACAGACCTGTGCAACGCCTGCCTCGATGTTTTCTACCAGATCCTGTACCACATTAGTATATCCCGATATTTTAGTCTGTCAAGCTGCATACCCCGCGCATGTGATACATGTAACTGTTACCCACAACTGCCATCTATGCAATGCTGTTAGTATTGAAAAATTTACCAACAAAAGAGAAACAAGAGAGAATGGTAGGAAGAAGAAAGGTCGGACGTACGTCAAGCCCGGTTACGTTCAAGTAGTACTCAAACTGCCGGAAATCAGTGCTTACAGCCGACGGCATGCATATCAGTGCAAAGAAATAAGAGCAAGACAAAGAGACATACTCAGAGAGTAATACACCAGAGCTGAAGATCTCGTTTGCGAAGATAGTTCCGTATGGTCTGTGTACATTTGCATTACCACTGAGACCGAAAGAAAGAAAGAAAGCTAAAAAACTGACCGAGGCACACGAGAATACGCCTCAATCATCTCGTGAGACGTCGCCTGGAACAGAAGTTCAGGGCCTGCAGTGCCAGCAGCTACAGACCCGTGTCAGCTGCATAAACTTATGTCCTATATGTGAATAGCTGACCTTCCAAATTGACGACAGCACGGACACTGGAAAAACATTTGTAAGGCAGAATGCCACAGGAGGAATAACTATGGGACACACGTAGACGCAATAGGATGCTGGGTCGAGAAAAGGTGAGAGCCGTCCTGGAGAGACTCCTCCGCATTATTGAACACTGCGGCTGCATTAGCATAGATTCTACCGGTATGGAAACGGAAATTGACGAAAACTCACAAAATATAACCGCGTGCTTTGGCTCCCACCCAGGGGTATTCACCAGCACCCGCACGCACTCAATCATCACGCCAACCGAGAGTGCATCATCTGCAGCGCCTGGACTAGGAAGGGTACTATCGAGATGTGAGTTGATGAGCACTGCATCAAGTTTTCCCTGGTCCGTGCCATCGCTCAGGCGTATGATGATATTACTCAAGTTGACATAACGCTTATACAGCCTCGCAGCCATCATATCGAAGCTATCGAGCACACCCAGGAAGCTATATGAGACACAGAAGGCTATTGGAAGTGATGAACTAGATGACGTACCGATGACTACCGCTACCCTCTTGCCTCCATACCTCACATTGGAGCTTACGGCCGGGTTGAGCGGTTACGACACGTTCACACTCCTCTTTGAGCTGGTAAGCCTTCTCTGTCATCCAAGCATCTGCGAGCGCGTGTTCACGGGTGCCAGGCGTGCGGAATCCGATATCCTCTGACAGGTACTTGGCATATTGGAGGATTGTTGCTTCAGAGAGCTGAGGCAGTAAGGTCGTAGAATCATATCTGGTGGTTGGGATTCAGGTTGGGTTCAACAGACAAGCAAAAATTTGTTAGTTAGTATCTACTCGAATGGAGACACGAAGGAATGACTTACTGGTCTACAATGGGCGTAGGTAATGCTGCAGGGTGTGAAATAAGCTCAGAGTTCAATGTAGGATTGATGACAAGAACACGTACAATACTGGTGCTTTAATGCAATCCATGGCAACCCAATGAGCAGCGGTGCTAGCGCGAGCAAAGACTGCGCTGGCCCCCACTGTCGCGTCCCAAACATGGTATCCAGGCCAAGTCTACTTGGTTGACCTCACTGTTTAGGCGGTTAGGTGCAAATTAAAAGCTGCTCAACAAACAGAAAATGTATGTAGTATGCGTATCACTGCAGTAACATGCGTCTTGACTCAACAACTTGGAGACCGTTCCAACAAACAATGAGCACAAACTGGTTACTGTGCAGTGTGGGTACCAGTTGAAGATTCTATATTTTCTATATTTAAGTAACTAGGTCACGTGAATCATTTTAATTGGCTGAGACAACTGGCGCTCCAACCATACTTGGGCATGGCTGGGGATTATCCGGGTGTACACCGTGTACTTACATGATCCCCGGAGCTAACGGAGAGAGAATTTCCGTATTTATATACCGCTGAAAACAAAGGAAATTGTTAAGACGCAGTGCCCTATGGGCTGTGTTAGGGATACATATGGTAATGAATATATAAGTTGGAGGGGTCCGCGTTTGAGATGATGTGAGTCAGTTCAACGGTTCGGCGTCCGACCCGGAATTAATGATATTCCCCTGCAATTAATAATCACGGTGACACGGTGACACCTCAATGACACCTACTAGCTAAGCGCAAGAATTCATCGATGCATCCGTCGCCGTGTCACGTATACCGGAGTTTTGTAGGCGAAACAGACAATTCATCTGCGTAGGTCAAGCGTTGGTGGTGATAATAACTTTCCCCCGATTTCGATTCAGATAGTACTGGCCATGGTAGCCGCAGTCACTTTTGAAAACAAATATTCATCATACAACTACTCCGCCTATGACTCGGATGTATGTTGGGCATTGGTCTGTCAGGGTGCAAGGTGGCTCTGGGTTCTACATCATGCCATTGCGAGACTGTCCGGGACATGCTGCGGCCAGGCAAGAGCTCAGCACGCAACCCCCTACGACCCCGCTAGTGCACAGCGCTGCACTGATATACAGGAACAGACAGGAACCCATCGTAGTAGTACTACAACATGATGAATGGAGTTCAGTGTGCGCATCGGCTTGAAGGACTCAACAGTGCGATGCCGCAAAGGGCCGCTCATCGTTATGTTTGTGGGCATCCTACAAACTTTATGATACAAAGGGTCGACTAATGTTTGGGCGTGCTATGAGAGGACGACACGAAAGTTCACAAAGGTGTGTCACTTGCTTAACATGGTTGCATTGGTCATTATTTGAATCGTAGCAAGGGTGGTTGGTTGCCAAACTGCGGAAACGACCGACTGTGTGATCATTGATGACATCGACAGAGTCCCATATCATTATCAACATCATTATCATACAAACTGACAGCCGCCGGTGTCACCTGACCGTACTCAGCTGGTGGCTACATTCTTCTACCGTGACTGCTCGCTAGTGAGTCTTGGTCAAATACTGCCACCGCACAGCTAACGGCTTCCAGCTACATATCACATTTTGAAGGCCTTTCAGTCATGCGATGATCGAGCGTCCACTTCATTTTATATGCGGTATGCAGTCTTTCGGTGTGCCGGATGGGCGGCTCCCAAACCGCCAAGGTTTCAAATTATGCAGTCTAGTTCATAATGTTCATTACACTGGCTTTATGTTGTCTTATGGCATCAGATTATGGCGTTGATTTTTCAGTCATTTCAGATTGCAGCTATCGAATGATGCGTCACTTGTCGTCATGTTTCGACCCGTTTCTGTTTTAATCTAAACCAACTAACCTCTGCTAACACATACAAAAACTAGGACATATCCGACTTCACAATGTGCATCCCTTGTCTTCTTGCGCATCACATCCTGAGTGTTCTGTGACTCCAGCAACCCGAAGGCCCCGCCTGCCCGTCGACTTCCAACCCCACCACCACAGTCTTGTCGCTCGATCTAATCGCGGATATCACAAGTCTGTGCATTACTTGTCTATTCCGTTACCTTCGAGCTGATCTCCACGTCTTATATCAGGGTTCAGCATCATAGTTTATCTCATCCTGCTATGTTTCCCCACACTGTCCTCGCCGGCTGCCTTCTTGCCTTGTCACATGCAGTGTCGGTAGTATCTTCGAGATCCAACTATGATGACTTACCGTCTAGCGCGCCCCCATTCACTATCAAGCCTGTCACTGAACTCGTCGTCGTTAACAAAGTAATTGCGCCTGACGGTTTTGCACGATCGTGAGTTAATACTAACATTTTCCCCTGCGCGTCTTCATCTTCATCCTGTATAGGGCAACACTCGCAGGAGGGATTTTTCCTGGCCCTCTCATCAAGGCGCAGAAGGTTAGCGCGAGTGTTTAATTAACGTCTGCCGCTGATATTTCGAAGAATGACAACTTTAGCATCAATGTCGTGAACAGGTTACATGACAAAGATATGCCTTTGTCCACGAGCGTAGTACGTGCTTTACTCTTTTTCTCCCCTCAAGTTCCCTGATGTCCTTCAAAGCATTGGCATGGTATCCAACAAAAGAAGACGAACTGGGCAGATGGCGCATCGTTCATTACTCAGTGTCCAATCCCTCAAAATCGCTCCTTCCTCCACGAATTTAGCGCACTCAACCAGACTGGAACTTTTTGGTTCGTGCTCCCATTTTCTGTGGAGGAGTAATGCTAGAGTATGTCTTACGATAGGTATCACTCGCATTTTTCCACCCAGTATTGTGAGTGTCTATAACTATCTGTGTGTGCGACCTATGCTACACAGCTTTACGTCCAGGTGACGGTCTTAGAGGACCACTTGTTATATATGACCCTGAGGATCCCCATCAAGATTTGTATGACGTGGATGACGGTTTGTATCTTTGCTTCCATCTTTAGCCCAAGCATTGACCAGCCTTGGCATAGAGAACACAATAATAACGCTTTCCGACTGGTACGAGTTGTCTTGTCAGCCTTTTGCATTCCAAAATCTTACAAGTTCCTTCAGGTACCACGATCCTACGCCCAAGTTAAACAAAATTCTCGGCCCTGTCACCTACAACTCCACCCTCATCAATGGTCTGGGGCGCTACCGTGGCGGACCCAAATCACCTCTTTCTGTCATCAATGTCGAGCAGGGCAAGCGTTACCGGTTCCGCATTATCGGTCTTTCTTGTGACCCATCATATAACTTCACTATCGATGGACATACTATGACAATCATTGAAGCAGACGGCATCGAGACTGTCCCTGAGACTGTGGATTCGCTTCCAGTGCTCGCTGGCCAACGCTACTCTGTCGTCGTCTACGCGAACCAGCCTGTGGATAATTATTGGGTTCGCGCACCATCCAACTTTCCAAACCAAACGTTTGCAGGTGGCTTGAATCAAGCCATCCTCAGGTACAACGGTGCGCCTGATGAAGATCCTACGAGTACTCCTGGACCCTACATCTTGCCATTCAACGAAGGGAAGCTCGCATCTTTGCTCAGCATTCCCGTCCCCGGTTCCCCTGAGATTGGCAAAGCAGACGTCCACATCAACTTACTTGCTACCACTGTGAACAACATCTTCAGGGTCAACAATGTTTCGTACCACAGCCCTCCGACGCCGGTTCTGTTGCAAATGCTCAGTGGGGCGCAACATCCCTCAGATTTGCTGCCGAGCGGAAGCGTATACGAACTTCCCTCAAATAAAGTAGTAGAGATTGCCTTTCCCAACACAGGTCTAGCTCTCGGAGGTCCAGTAAGTGCGCCCTAGTGTTGCTCACTCCTGTCACTCAGCATCATTATAGCATCCTATCCACCTTCACGGAGTGCGTCGTTCTGTTGTTTCTATACGATTCACCGTCCTAATGCACTTAACAGCACACTTTTGCCGTTGTTAGAACTTCGGGAAACAGTACAACAAACTTCATCAACCCAATCTGGAGAGACACCGTAAATATGGGATCGACAGGGGATAACGTTACAATACGTTTCGTCACGGACAATTCTGGACCGTGGTTTATCCATTGGTGAGCATGTATTCTCGTTACATTCCATGATACACCTCTCATGACGTGTTTGCCAGCCACATCGACTTCCATTTGAACCAGTACGTACGCAGAGGTGATGTTTGAACCATGAACTGATTCCTATGTAGCGGGTTTGCGGTGGTCATGGCCGAAGCTCGGGACCAACTTGCTGACGTCAATGCAAGCATTCCAGGTATGAGTGGCGCGCTAGTTGTCCTAAACATTCTAACCGAACTTTCCAGTATCTTGGGCCTCGCTATGTCCTTCAAATCAGCCATCTAGCCAAGCACGCCTGGGTTCCTTCAATACGACCACATCACGCCTGGGTTCCTTAAATACGACAATATCACGCCTGAGCTCCTTCAATGCGACCACACTCACATAATTTACAATATCATCGAGCATTCAAACCTTTCAAATCCGATTGCTTCTGCGCGCTATACCCCTCTTTTATTTGCCACCTCTAGTTTTAGAAAAGCATCGTAGTATCCAGGCATCTGTCCTTCACATGATATTGGTTTATTTTCGAGAGTTTTATATTCCTCCATTTAATAACCTGTCTGTATAGCGTATGGGAAGGGGCATGGAGTAATACGGCTGTGATAGTAATTGTGCTGTCTCGAGGGCACAATGCATTGATCTATTTTATCGTCGTTTCTGCTCATCGTTAGACTGCCCATTCAGACTATTGCCCAAGGCTGTACGCTCATGAAGAGACTACCAGTATGACCAATTGCAACGAGCCCTACCCCTATGGTTGCTAAGGGGGCTGGCTAGCTATACTCTAACGGCTGGTGTAAGGCCACTGCGAGTCGTGGGTATATGTGGTTCCGACGGGTAAACGGGCCCCAGCTACTTAGTGAAGACCATTATTACTTGGCGTTCTGGCAGGACAGTAAATCCTACAGATCAAATTGTCAGATACATAGTTGGCGTAGATCCTATCCCTTTGCGTAACGCATCTTTGATTGACACTACCAGGTTGATTTATGTAGCCTGTTTTGTTCCAGTAGTACCGTACTACCAGCCCGAGGGGCACAAGTTAGTGGTATATAATTTATACAGAATTTATTTCTCACGCTATAGCTTCGGTTAGCGTAAACGTTTATGTGCATACACCTTTGTCAGACTGTCAGCTACTCGAAACCAACGGTCCGGACCTACTAGGACCTACTTAGCCAACTTTTAGCTATGTGGCAATAATCCCATCAATATTGATGCAGATCAGAGCCTTGTGGGATGGCCTCGGAACGCAAATCACACTGCAATCTCCGAGGCCCGGGTGCAGATAAGTAACGACTTACCGTTGGATTTCAAACAGGCTGTCAGAGGAAGGTGCTACAACTGCCAATCAGGTAGCGCCAGCCAGAGTGCCTTCAACAATCTAAATCCTGTGCGCAGGGACGTTGCCTCTAGTAGTGGTCAAGCTCAACAAATGGTCATGCGGTGGGTTACAGATAATTCTGGTCCTTGGTTTTTGCACTGGTGAGCATCCCGACTTGTTTTTCACTTGGTTTGCTCATCCTCCGACAGTCACATCTCCGAGCTGACGCGCGAGTCCTTTGGAGCCGGACTGTGTAACTACGAGACCAACTACCTTAGTGGCTTCGTGGTCGTCATGGGTGAGAGTCCCTCTGAAACTCGGAAACACTGAGAGGGATTGTCGAGTAAGTATCGCATTCGATTATATAGTCGCACTCGACTCATAACGATTACTTACCAGCCTCGTGGTTAAACGTTAAACCTTCGCCCTATAAACAATTCGTTGGCGCCGTACAATTTGGGGCGGTCGACTCATATTAACGGGCAGCTAATATTATGTCTCTGCTTATTCTCAATTACACTTTTAAAAGGTATTTAGCCCACGAGGCTAGGGGAATGGGTGTGTGTGCATATCATATGATCGTTTAGAACAATCACTGCATTTTATGTGCTGCAATTTCCATGAGGTAACCATATGACCTCTGATTCACAGGTGCAGCGATACTCGAGGGAAATGGCACGATGACACCTGCATGGATAAATGCCTTCATTGCATTCGCTACTGTTGGTGATCAGACTAAGTATCCTTCTGCACCTTTTTCAAGTCTCAGCAGTTGTGATGGCGAACTTGAATGATACTTCGTAGTAACGTTTAACGTTCACTTATTTATTCGCCTGAAACACATACTGCCCTCAAGCCGTAAGAGCGATTTAATATTGCTACTTAAAGCGAAGGCGAAACAAGCTCGTCTGACTCACGTGCGCAGGCGATTATTTTAATCACGCACGTCACGTGATTCACTATGCGCGTCGACATTGACCGTGCCGATATTGATTGGATCCTCACTTGACAAGGAACCACTACCACATTTCACCTGCACCTTCAATGGAGCCTCACCAAGGATACAGAATGACTCTATTATCTAAACCACGTCATAATCAACCTGACAACAGTAACAGTCAAAAGCCTCTGTTCATGATTCCACAAACTGGACACACTGAAAAAAAATCGGTAGTCTCGACATTTAGCAACAGCTCGCAACGAACATTTGCACCCACACGGAGCTCCAATCTTGTAGAGAATACGGCCTCCAGGGAGTCGGCTGAATCTAGCCTTCATTTTCCCAGTTTCAAGTTCAACACGACAACTTCGCGCCTAGAGTCGCACAGCTCAAGTCCTCAGCACTCGTCTTCCTTCTATGACACAAATGCTGTATTTTCAACAAGGGTATGCCGCATATATTCTTAAGTTGGTTCTGAAAATATGTTATGTCATTGTAGCGTCCCAACGTGGAGGTGAAGAAAGAGGACCACGGTGATTATATGCGCCTGAAATGTTATCGTTTGATGTCATTTTTCTAGATATCGATGGGCACCAGTTTAAGATGCTCGGAAAGCAACCTTCTCAACATTTTCCTGCAGAATATCGATATCCCCCATTAAAGACGACCGCAGAAGAGATCGGTTCTCGATCAGGTTTTGGTGTCCTTGAGAGTGATATGACCGAAGAGGACCTCATCATCACAAAAATTGCTAGCAATAGTCGTCAAGCGAAGGTCGAACTCGCGAAACTGGTAAGTTGACCTTCTTCAGTTTTCTATAGCACAATGTCTATCAACACCATTACAGCGGGAACATAACGCCGAACTAGAATCCCAGCTTAGTATTAAGACTGAACTCGTCGCCGATCTCTCGCGACAGAACACGGAGTTGTCTCGTCAGGCCTCAGACGCCTCTCATCAGAACTCGGAACTATCTCGACGAATCGCTCAACTTAAATTGACAACCAAGGAAGCAATTGACAAGGCCAACAGGAGGTTTCTAAATATCTCGTGTATCCGTTTCCCATGCGCTGATTCCATGCAGTTGCGTCGAACTCAGAGATTCTTATGAGGCGGTCCGAATCCAATTTCAAGCGTCATCTACCTTGGTGAACGATGCCCGAAAGACAATGGAAAGCCTTGAGGAGCTTCGGGACGCCGCTCGTACCGGCCTCCAAGGTCAGTTCATTCTCCGAACTATCATCCTTGCTTCCGCCGGGTTGTGACTTCGAATAATTAAAGTGTTTCTGGACGACACTGGGCATCTGCCCAATGTGGGCCAAACAAGGACAGTTGTAAACGAGCTACAGGCTGAGCTTACTCGGAGTGAGTCGCACCTTTCTGTGGGAAGTCAGCACGGCACATTATGTGTGCAGCTCAACAGGTGGCCGATCTCCTGCGTGAAAAATTGCAAAATATGGGTTCTGAGCTAATAGATGCCCGGGCGCGCGTCGCGGAACTGGAGGAGCATTTTGGGAACGACAGGAAGTTGATTGCCTCGACAACATCGGATCTTGAGCGCACCTGTAAGTTCGGTCATTATAATCTTGATGAATAACGATTCTCATGGCCATCCAGCCGAGCGTGTTGTACATATGGCTGAGTACCTGAAGCTCCAGAAGCATGAAACAATTGATGCTCTTAGTAAACTTGCGCAAGCGGAGGATCGGCTAGTTCACAGCCAGTCACGGTAACGAATACACCTAATCGTCGTATGATGTTTTGCCTAACTCTGTATGCAATAGCTTGCAAGAACGCGATGCGATGGTACATTCTATGCGACAAGAGATGGAATCTATGAGACAGGAGTATGATTTTGCGTTTTTGGCAATTCATCTGCTGGTAACACAACATTTTTAGAATTTCCGAGTTTGAGGAAGCTATGAATGATCGTAAAGCGCAAGCCCGGATCCTGCAGAACAATGTCACGTTCCAGGAACAACACATGAAGGACCTAGAGGGGAGGTCAGTCTTGCCAAAATTTACCGATAGCGCCTACTGAATCTTGATATTCAGGTTACAGAAGGCCGAGGCGGAGTTGGTGCATGCTCACAATAGATCGCAAGACCTGGAATCGCGCTTGGAAGTCTCAAAAGATCTTGAGAAAACTCTAGTTCAGCAGAATGCGCGCCTCACCTCCGAAAGCGAATCTATGGGGGAGCGACTCCAGATTGCTGAAGCGGGGCTGGCAGATATCCGGAACCTAGAAAGGGAGCTATCAGTACAGAATGCAAGGCTCGTGTCGGAGCGCGATACACTCCTTGACAAACTCAAAACTGCACACGCGCAGCTGGCAGATGCGAAGCGAGAGGAGGAGAGCTACCGCGAAAGGTAGTTCAAGCACTCTTCTCACAACGAAATCTTTGACCATTGCAATTAGATTCGCAGAAACGCGAACGTCGCTGAAGGTCAGCTTCGTGTCATCCAGTCTTCATATTTACCTTGCCCCAGGTTCTTCAGGAACGTTTCGACGACCAGTCCGTTACTCTCAGGCTCACCAAGGAAAGCGTCGGTGAAGCTCAGGTAATCCTGCGCTTTCTCCGCCCTGAGCTGAGCTCACCTGTTTACAGGATCGTCTGCAATCCACGAATAACACAATTTTGGTAGCGTGTACTCCGGTGTCATGTTTACCAGTATGTTCACTGCGTGATATAGGCTCTGAACGAAAACTTGGCGGAATCTGTCAACCGCGCCAGTGCTGTGGAGGAGCGCGAACGCTCATTGCAGCGTAGACTCGATGAAGCCATCGTTGCCATAGCTGCCGAACGGGACTTGGTTGGCAGCCTTCGGAAGGAACTTTTAGACTGCCAGATAGACCTTTCCCGACAGCAGGGAATTCAACAAGCCACAGAGCAGATTGCAGAACAACGCGCTCGCGATGCTGAGCGACAAATCAAAGAGCTGAACTCTAAAACAGACTCCCAGCGCGGCGAGCTGGGTGAGAAGCAACAAGTCATATCCGAACTGACCCAGCGCCTGGTTATTGCCGAAACTCCCTCTGATCTGCACGAACAAGAGCTCCTTGCTCTGAAAACGCGCCTTCGCGAACTTGAACAATCCGAAACGCAACTTCTCCAAAGATCGACGAACATTACCGTCCGCCATGAACAGAATGATCTGGTAAGACGGGTATAATTGTTCGGTAGCTGTTCACCTCGTTCGCTTTAGAATGACAACGAGTGGATGTTGGTCCAGAACCTCGCCCAAAAAGCCAGAGAAGTCTTTGAGCGCGACTTAGTGGAAAAGAATAATGATATTCGAAGGGTTGGTCTTCGCTTCTTCCAATTTGTCACTGATCCCGTATGGTTTTAGAGAGACAACCTCATCAAGCAACACGAAGCTCGTATCATGCAATTAGAAGCAAGTCTAGCCCGTCGCATTAGGGAAGTTGTAAGGAACAGACCCTTGATAAACAATGTGCAGCTGACCTTGATTTTTCGCAGGCACAAGTCGGAAGCTCAAAGGGCGATAAGCAAGATGAAACTTTCTGGAATGAGCCCCCATCTGGACTCGGGGACCAACAAAATTCCGGTGCATTGCCATGCTTGGAAAATTAGACTTAGCTAAAATATTTCGCAGGTGTGCATAAGGCAACGAACCATTCAGTTGTCAAAGAACCTCGACGTGCCGACCGGATTCCACTCGAAACGTTAGCGCACGGTGATTCTGATATTAGAGATTATGACGACGAGAAGGACCTCGCAACGCGGCAAGGGAAGCGAACGATCTCTCTCGATGAAGAAGAGCCGACAAGACCAGCAAGGCGACCGGTAAGTACTCTACCCGTGCCGTACCGGTTACCAGCACGCAATCTGACCGCGAAAGAAAAATTCAAAATATCCGGAAATGGAGAAGACTGCAGACCAGGTTGGTGTTTTCTCTCATCGCCTGTCATCATACCTCGAGTCGGTGTTAGGCCCCAGGTCCATCAAAGAAGAAGACGAACAAACGACAAATTCGGTAGCCAGCAGAGATGCCTTTGTTTACGATTCAACGAACTTGTCTGGGGTGGTCCAGTGTATGTCGAGTGTTTCAGCATCGTTATTGTGTACCAGTAGTATTTCTCTTTTTCGGCTTCAAGGCCGTGGAATTGTTCACAACCTTCTCGCGCATCATCATGATTCTGCACTCCCAATTAGTATAATGTATGCGATGCATATAATACATCGCATTCAAGAAAATCAGCAAGGATACAGGACGTCGGTGGTATGAGCGGTAGATACACTTTCGATGCAATTGTCGTCGGTGAAGTTGAACAAAAAATCAGTATGACGGATGAGAGATTATGGATGCAGAGTCAATAACAATAAGTGGACAGTCGGAGTGGAAGTCCAAGAAATGCAAATCGAGAAAATAGGTATACATATATGCACAAGAAATGCAGCGTCCGGAATTACCCGCTATTCTGGAAGGCGTAACATATCGCCTTCAAAGATGATGTCACCACGATCCTGCAAGGCCGCTGCTGCTTTGACGACTTCGGCTGTATCAAAGTCCTCGTGTTTGTCGGCAGGTATAGCAGAGTTTAAGTAAGTCAACAGGGAAGATATGGTCATGTCATCCGTGCTGTCATGAGTGGTCATAAATAGGTATGCGATTGACGAAAAAATGAAATCCATCCTGGCAGTAGGCTCATCAGCACCATGATTTAGAAATACCAAGTCAGGCTAGCGGGAGGAACGTACCGGCCAGGAACGGTGGTTAAGTCAGCAAAACCAAGTACAAGACGGCGGTTCAGACGGCTGGACGACCCGGAAGCTTCCGTTAGCACATGAATGTCACTATCAGCTCTTCCCTTTGGACGAATAGAGCGGACGCTTTGCGATGATCTCTTGCTAGTGGAGGCATTATCAGGGCCAACCCAAGCGGAGCTAGTGCGGCTGTTTCCATTGTCTAATCGTTGTTTCTTCATAGTGGGAAGAGACCGAAAATCCGAAGTCCTAGCTTTGCGCTTATCATCCGTGGATAGGTCCTGGGTGTCGTACGGTTCTTCCGACTCTAGTTCGTCTTCAGCAGACGCATCCTCGTCTGACAAGCTTCCGTCGTCAGGATGGGATGTGCCACCTTTGGCTCTAATCTCTGCAATTTCTGCAGCTTTCTGAGCTCGCCTCTGACTGAAGGAAGCAAGCAGTTGGCGTCAGTGAATAATGTGTGGGACGCGCAAGAAAACAGACGTGGCGACAATAGTGAAAATACTCACTGGCGGGCTAGACACTTTCCTCGATGCTGTATCCATGGATACGCGCAGTAAGAACTATCTTGTCGAAGCTGGACCCATTTCTTGCAAAGAGAACAAAAGACCCTGTTCGGCTCAACCTCTTCAACCAGGGGATCAGCCTTGAGAGTTGCGGCTCGTTGTTCGGCATTTCGTCGACGAGATTCGTGAGCTGGAAAATTGGTGGGTGTCAAATCCTTGAAGGATGAAGACGGCGAGCATGGTATTGCCGACGGGATGGGGTTTTTTCCATGGAGTGGAGAACCCGAAGGGCGTCTCGAAATTGCAGGCACATCCCCAGGGTGAGGTTGACCTTCCCGAGCTGCTGCATCGGATTTTGGTGGCCTTGATAAAAAAAAATATAGGAATGAGAAAGCGAAATAAAATGTCAGATTGAGTGGCTCACTGAGACGATGAAGCTTCCGCTTGAGATGCGGAAGACTGTCCAACGCCCTTTTGACAGGACGACTTATGGTGCAGCCACTTTTGGACGGCCTGCATGTGGTTTTCAGGGCTAACTTGGATCCAACGGTCGCAAGTATTGCACAATACCCGCTCGGCATCAAACTTGCGGACGTCCGGGTCTTTGGAGAGCAATGAATTTCTCTCTTCGAGAGCACAACCATTCTTGTTGTTACTGGGGATACATGAGTGCCAAAATGATAAGAGAGGGTATGGATTCGCTCACATCTTTTTTGACAAGCAACTCTTGCGGTGAGCATCCCATGGGATGGAGCAATACGTGGAATTAGGACGGAGCCGGATCCACTTGTCGCACGATGCACATAATACACGGTATGCCTCAAACTGTGCGACGTAAGGATCCGCCCTGAGGTAGTCAATGCGTTCCTCTTCAGTACGCTTGGCACGCCGCCGCTTGGCGGGAGGGTTGGCAAGAGCCTCAGCCGTACTTTCTGGAGTATAGATAACAGGCTCAGGCACGGCCTGAGTGGTGTTGGCACTGTCGGGACACATTAGAAAACAAATAAACATTGATCAAGGCAGTGTCAATACCATTGTTGCCGATGGGCGTCCCAGTGTTTCAGGGTAAACCCGCCGGTTGCCTCGTCACGAAACGAGACGCCCTCGCCGCAGACTTCGCACATAACACGACCAGTTTCATACTCGCCTTTCGGAACGGCGACTGAGTCATCTACGCTCTCGCCTTCAGCGTCAGCAGAATCCCCTCGTTCTGGAGGGGTTTTCCGCTTTCGGGAATTTCTGTAGAATAATTGGTGAAAGTGATCATAGGATCGAATAAAATCATACGGAGATGATTCACGAGGCAGCTCTCGAGGAGGAGAGGAATCAGACCTGGTGTTATCAATTAGCGGTCAAATAATTGGGGGCTGGGAAGGGCAGACAAATACTTATGGTCGTCCACATCCATATCCTCTGCCATGAAGGAATAGTGGAAGATTAGGAATATGAGGAGGCAGAAGTTGGGAGAGAATTAGGTATGATGTTGGGGCAGGTCGGGAAGGGTTAATATGTGTAAGCTGCTGTTCGGGTGCCAAAACGTATTTACAGAGAAAATATATGTCACAGATCCGGCACTTCCAGAAACATAACAACATTTCATTTCCCACGGCCGGCGAAAACATCGAAAAAGGTTTTGTACCTGAATAAATTAACCTCGACGAACACCTGATTCTGCTTCCACTCCGACTCGGTGTCAAACTTATTATGACATACGAGAGCAAATATGGATTTCTCTTAGTATATGTTGTTTGTTCTAGCGTTGAAACGTGAAGTTAGTCTAGTGCTGTGTACTTTTTCTTTTTCTTTTTCTCTTGACACGTTTCCATCAAAGGGACATTGTTCTGAATCACGATTGAAACCCCAACTCCGCTGTTCTATCGATCGTTTGTTGTCATTCATCATCGATGCGATTCTCTCGGTCGTGATGCTATGATGTCGGAGCTAAACGCTGCATTGCAATGGATGTCGCTTAGTTTAACTGGGCTAGACAAATGACTAAGACGGTATCATTGTGAACTTCCATTTAGTACATCTCTGCTACTCACTCACCGGCCTTACCGCTTCGGGCCTAAGACGGAAATTCTGTGTTTGCTCGGCTCAGTCTCATGAGTCCACACCGTGGTCCGTGAGGGCCTCGTGCTGTACGTCGTCCCCCCGTTATCACCACCTTTCTCACCTTCTACAACAAGCTTGTCCCACATTCATCTATCATGTACCTTGGACATTGTGCTGTCACTTTGGTTTGTCGGCGATCTCAAATCTCATCGCATCCGGCGGCTTGTACGGCAATTGCGGCATTGGGGGACCTTGCTTAGTTCGGGAAATGCACCGAACCCATGTGGACATCGTCTATTCAAATTTTTGTGTTTTTCCTGTCTCCCGTGTGAAGAAATCTTATATGTTCAGGAAATTCTTGGTATAACTGCGTGTTCGGAACCCAACCGCCACGTAGTATTTACATCTATCGCCGCACAAAGAAAAAAAAACACATGTAGCCATATGGTAAGTTTTTCGGCCTCCTGAACCAATTACCGCATACTTTAAAAGGGTTGCTCGATAAACCTGCGTCGTGACTCGTGAGTCTTGGCCTAACTTCCCCGCAGATCTCAAATACAGCACAACAGAAAGTTGCCGTCGGTTGATTTCCGAAATGACGGAAACTTTCCTTTTCGGATAGACGAGTACGTACATTGTGGCCAAGGACTTAGTTGTCGATCGCAATACCATGCTTGATTGAGGCACGAATGCTCCCCTTTTCGGCTCTCGTTGGCGCCTGTGTATATTTTGGGCACAACATATTCTAGCCGCCGGGCCCTTTCCAACATGGATAAGTGACATGACTTATGTAGTCTTCCCTGGTCTCCCCTAAACCTTCATTTAATACATATTGTCATGATATGATATCCATCTTCGCAGTAGTGAAACCTTGTATATAGTTCACGACACACACTTAGAAGAGGAATGACACTATCATTCGCACGACAATGATGTGGAGAACCGGCAATGAGCTTACCGTCTCTATCGATACTATCGAGGAACAACCTCGTTTCCGCGGACTCTTCGTTTGATTGAGTAAAAATATACTTCGCGAACACCCTGCTACAAACCACAATAGGCGCTTAGATTTGCTGTTAGGTGCTTATAACTGACCCGGCGGCGTCCTGACCTTCTTAATTATGAAACTTGAAGCTCCCAGCGCTAGTGCGGCATGTCTATTCTTCGATATCTATCCAGATTGACAGGATTCTCCATAGAACATCATATCCTTCCGTATCCTTCTCCCTCGATGAACCCCTTGAGGCGCTTCACAATTACATCAAGTCCAGACAGCCATTTTGCTAGCTCCGCGTCTAAATTTTCCAATGGCGCTCCTTGCGATATACGAGCATAGAAGTCACGGCGATACGGCGCGGCCCGAACAGCAACCTGGAAGTGCCACAAACGATCAGGAGCCACATGCACAGGGAAGCAGGCAGTGACGTACAGCGGCTAGAGACCGTACGAAAAACGTATGATGGGGTCTTAAGACTTCGTCGTATGAACGCTTGAAGCACACGTGTAACTCTATCGAAGGATCATTCTGCATATGTTGCAGTGCTAATTCGTCCGAATCAGTTGCCTTCTATGACTATACAGACGGGGATAGAATGACCTTTACACAGGAATGTCAAACCACTAGAGAAATAACGGTACTGATCAGTGACACGATATTAAAGGGTCGAACATACCGGGTCAGGCGTATCAAGCAACCGGTGCCATGTCTGTCATCCAATAATGCTTCGCTTCTGACAAGATTCTCAAGCGTGGAGCAACGCGAAGAATCGGCTTGGTAGCGAATTCGTACACCCTATATCGCGGGAAAAGGATGAGGGTTGGTAGGGGCTAGGCAGAGCGGAGGACTTTCCCCTATATTGCCCTTTATATCACTCTGAACAAAGCCGAATACACCTGAGCCAAGCAAATCTAGAACGACAACGCATTTCAAAAACCGATTACCGGACGTAATCATTATATCATACCGAACAATTGAACGAGCCCTTCAGAAGCTTCCAAAAAAAACCGAGGTTTCCACACCATTAACGGTGATTGGAACGTCTGCAAATGACTATGTGAACCTGTCAGTCTGCGAAGTGCGGTGAGGTGAGTGATAGTACTTTGACAGTCTCGAAGTATGGTTGAGAAGACATCTTGCTGGTCAAGAAGAAGGTTCAACGTTACCTGGAGGGGATAGTGCCGAATCCTTGTGCATTGAAACCTCGAGGACAGAGGCAGTGACTGCAAGTTTACAGCATAATGAAATTTGACACGATTTTGCAGGATCGAAGGAAACGTGTAAGTATATGTAATATTATTTTCTTTGTCTAATGATCTTATCATAAAAATCCTGCAGAACTCCATCAACTTGAAGAGGTTGTTTTTAGAACGAACGCCACGACGTTTTGGGAGACCATATAATGTTTCAGTAAAGTTGATGGCGTTGGTTGCCAGGAAGGAACACTTTAACAGCAAAGCACTATGCGGTCGTTCGGTACTAGTAAGTGCACACAACAAAGGGTTGATAAGTATGCATACCCGGAATTTTGGCCTTCATTAATCATTACTCACCAAATTATCAGTATCTAATGTCGCCCAATGTTTGCTCCATGATTTCCTTCGTGGTGGCGTACCGGTACTTCCACGGCCTGTCTCCCCTTTGCCAGCACTCGTTATAAAATTGCTGGTTCAATGCTACATTCGAACTCTGTGGTGAACAATAGTATTTGCTCACATCGAGGACCGACTCACTGCTGAAAGGGATATGATCCCGATCCCCCTCTTCTGGATCTTCGTTATCCGAGAGTCCCATTGGTCGTGGGGCATTGTACTCAACAGAGTTCGCCGCCCGCAAAATGCCGTCAGTTCGGGGATTATCTAGCTCAAATGAGCTAGTGCCAGTGGCTGTCGGGCGCCGTTCTGCATTTGACGGACAAAATCCGTCTCCACTTCGGGCGAATTTCTCGTTCTGTAAAATTGAGTTAGTTAGTTATTTCATTCTCGGGAGAAATTAGCTCACCTCGTTCTTTTGAACTCCTGCGCACTTCCCTCGATGTTTCATCCACAACCCTGGGTAATACCTCGAACGTTTGTCGAGGCTAATCTCTCTGTCACACCCGCGGCACCCGACGGATGTTGGTCGTACATTGAAGGTGTACTCGTCGTCCTCGAGCTCCTGTTTCCGCTGAGCCTCGCTTTTCCTCTGCTTGCTAAAACCCACCACGAATGGTTCATCGTGCCTGCCGTCATCGGCACTCATGTTCTCATTAGAGTCATGTGGAGGACTCGATGCGTTCTGTGTGTCATCGGGTTCAGAAGGGAAATGAGATGGGGCAGGCCCACGAAAGTCGAACTTGATTGAACAAGCGAAATAGTGCTCGTTGACAAGGAAGTTGATCGTGGGCCAGTCGGCGTGTGTGTCATATTCAAGAACGGTACGGCACCTGCCACACTTGTGGGTGTAGGTCCGTTTCGTGGCCGTTTTGGATATGGCAGCATGCTGAGTGGCGGCGCGGTCCATGTCTGTCTAGTGCACGGCGGATGAGGAATTGGTTCTTGATTTTCGCATTTTTTGTACTCGGAGACAATGCCCTTTAGGATGTGGAAGTGGACGTTTTTTTCACAGTGACGCAAAGTTGGAGCCTGCCTCGGGGTCAACTTGCATTGAGCGCCCATCACTCACTAAACCACTGGTTCTCGAATACACATGGTATTCCAAGGCGCACTGTCATGGAATTCATTCACCACTGGCTAATGTCTTCTCTAAGGATCGGTCACTCTTCTAGATGTTGATGATTCCAACGTTTTCCGAACTGCAGGGTACATTTCTACAAAATATTCCGGTTGTGAATGTGAACCTTGTCTAACATGATCGTTCCAGAAAAACAAATCAGCATAGAAGTCGTGATATTCCATGGATATCCACTCTGGCCGCCGTCAGGACGCTGATCAATTTTGCCATATGTCTGGAACTTCTTCATCAACACAGCCGCCACAATAAACGTGACTGCGCTACATTTGCGTCCCCTATGTTCTTAGGTACAGAAAACATTGGTTCCATTTCGTACGTAACTAGGGTCATGTATCTCTGTGTTTCACGCTGACCGGAATCACCGAATATTCATAACGCATTGTTTCGAATGTTTGGCCTAGTGGCTTATTCGGTGGAATGGTGATAGGCCAGGGGGCTTGCATCCTTATGACGTTTAAAACTCCACTTCGATGAAGGCTGTGGATACACTATTCGGATCTTCTCTGGTGGGTAGTGGGCTGTCGTAGGCTTCTACCAAAGAACTCAACTCATTTGCAAGATCGCGCGGCGTCGAACATAAAACGTAGATGGAAAGGATGCCCGAGAGCTTTAGCAATCACGCAGAGTATGAAACTTCTTTGCCTAAGAACATTGGAGTACTGGGGTACCCCTCTAGCCGGGGTGCAGGCGGGTGTTTACCACCATTTGGATAGCTTAGTCAGTAGGGCTAGACCCTGACTCAGGGCCTTATCGTCCACACTACGTTGTCTTCGGTCCAAGTTCTGTCCACCAGAGACAGCCAGCCGCGCCAGCCAGTCTAACGTCGAAGCTCGAGTGGTCAGTATCAGCAACTCATAACTTTACTATGGATTAACTATTTAACTAGGAAGTCATGGAGGGTCCTGGTCAATCATTATCGCTCGGTACTAATGTACTTAGTACTAGTGCCACTGGTGTGGTAATATCATAGGGACGAGCCATCCGTGCGGCACCATCAGGAAAAAAAAAGTGGCGTTGAATTGCTTCATTCAATTCAAAAAGCATGCCCGTCGGAGACGGATACGTTACAAACTAGAGGAACCTACAAAGAGGAAAACTGGTACCAATCTTCGGTACCCAAAGTATACGTGTGCATCTTAAAAGCGTAGGGCTTCGTTTTTTCTCGAGGTCTCGAGGTTCCCGAGCTATCGTTTGTGCACTGCATCGTGGGAGTGCTATTCAAGAGAGTAGCACCTGCAGTTAAGAATCGCCACTTACACATACTGCCAAATGCTAACTGACAGGCTCGTAGGAATGGCACCGAAGAATGACAGATCCCTGGTAAAAGCTCCTGCGCCCAGTCAGGGACGACGAGGCAATACCACTTATGCGCGTGTGCCGCTGACTGTGAAATTGGAGATAGTTTGATGAATTCAACGTGTTGATGAGTGAGGGGGTAGTTTGACTGGACTAATCCCGATAGAGTCGGATATAACCATTATCGACTCAGATATCGATACGGAAGTCCTCCGGTCAACGATTGCCGCGGATAATCCAATGAAAGTCTTGAGTGCTAGACGTGTCCTGAGGCCGACATGTATGCGAGAAGGTTGAAACAATTAGAATCTATATATGCGGTAGATAGAGACGTCGACTTGTTATCCTGGAAGTACTGTTTTCACGGTTGCTTGCAACGGCACAGCCCTTACTTTCTCACCAACTTGATCCACGGCGCAGAACTTGACTAATAGTCAGTATTTGTAAATTTCCCACCTAGAAAATATATTTGATTCCGGGGATTGAGTCTCACTTTTCTTAGCTTTTCTCCCAGCATTATCCATGCCGCCGGACACGACGAAAGGCAAGTTGAAGCGCAGGTCAAGCCGCAGAGAGGGGGAAGACTTACGTTTCGATGGCGGCCATGCCCGCGAGATCGAACAGAAAAGGAATAATGGGCAGATCTCTTGCGCCGAGTGTAGGAGGTGCGACCTTCGCACAATTTTTATAGAAGTTTTTTTTTGGATAATCTGACATGTATGTATGTCTAAAGGCTCAAGATAAAGTGTGACAAGCAGATTCCCTGCCAGTCATGTCAGGTAAGTACCCCACGTCACACAGCGTCGACGACAGCTCTCACGCACCTCCTATTTAGAGACGAGGTTGTGCTACATTGTGTCCTAATGGTAAGCTATTTTCTATCTCATCTTATTTATATTAACTCACTCGTCTGATGTACAGGCAGCTTGGCTACTGGACAGGGGACTCGGTATGCACCATGCAACTCTTACTAGCTTTCATTGTCTTAATCCTTGCCACAAGGTTTGTTCTGGCTGCCACTGAGCATCTTCATCGTCAGATATCCAATATGAGTGGGCGTATCCGCCAATTAGAAGACGCTCTTGGACTTCTCCAGTCACGGCATTCGGCAGAACCCCACCCCCTCCTTCGCGACGACCTTCGTGGCGCGGATCAGAAGGATGAATTTAGTATCATTGCCCAGCCTGGAGATAATGCTGCGGGGCCGTCGAATCCTCCAGAGATTCTAGATGCATTTGGAACACTTTCCATCACCGATCACGGCATATCACGCTTTTTTGGCCCCACAGGCGGACCTGAAGTGAGTTCTAGCCTTCTCACTCACTGAAAGACGTATTCATTCCACCTGATAGTGCTTGTTAACGGTGCGCACTTTACTTTTTGTATGGCTGGATTCATGCAACTATCCCATTAGTCGGATAAAACCGTTCCGGATGAATATGTAGATGAGTCTAGTCCTGAATCTGGAAGGGATTCAATGAGCCCTGGATTACCGCAAGAGTTCGGGATGTTTTCACAGGCATTCCCTTTCACCCCCATGGGCCCAATAACAGATATTCAGGATCTAATAGAAAGTCATCTACCATCTTTGCAACGAGCCAAGTACCTCACGCAGACTTATTTCGAGCAAGCTAGCTGGCTATTCCGCAGCGTGTCTCGAGAACAAGTGATGGAAGAGTTACTCCCAATGTATTACTCAAATAGCACTGCGATGCCGCCGGATGAACCCAAAGGAGCTCACGAACTTGGTCTTCTTTTACTTGTCCTTGCTATCGGAGCTCTCGTGGACCTTACGCAGGATGCCTCCAACCCTGAGGCTGAGCACTACCATCAACTTGCCCGTGCTAGCATCTGCTTGCAACCAGTCATGGAGAAGCCCACCTTGGTTACTATTCAGGCACTTCATCTGTTGAGTGCCTACAACGCTATGAGCGGCAATGAACTTGGCGCCAAAGACACCAGCATGGAGACGACATGGTCATTGATTATCCTTGCCGCGCATCTCTCCCAATCCGTGCGTAGTCTTTCTATTTATGTAATTCTCACCTGATGAAAGGTCGTCTAGATCGGTCTTCGTATGTTTGTTCATGTCTATCAAGGAATAATTAAATCTTACTCGGGTTCCGCGTCATAGATCGGGATAGTGCCAAGTGGGGTCTTCCTGGCAAAGTTGTACAAAGGCGGCGCCTTCTCTTTTGGGATCTCTTTGTTGCTGATGCCTGGAGTGTAAGCACAGCCTTCTCTTCCGTATGGTTCCTTGTAATGGTTTTATCAACATTCTCAACGTAGAGCTTACACACCGGTCGCCCGCCGACTTTTTCCTTAGCTTACGCGGATTGCCGTTTCCCTGAGCCTCCAGCTTCCGCCGAAAATGATGGGGGATCTGGTCGTGAGGCAGAATGTGAGTCTGCACATATGTTCTCATGTCTTTACCCACTAGATCTTTCGTCGATATAGTCGCGTCATGGTGTGTCAGGTATGCGGCTGACTGCGTCGCAGAAGTCGCCACGCGTACGTTGACGGCTGAAGCGCCGACTTATGCTGTAATCATGGAGATTGATCGCAAAGTTCGCGAGTATCCATTCCCAGATATTTCCGCTTTGGCATCTGGTACCTCGCCGCCCCCAATTACCGAGGAACCACTGAGTCTTGCAAAATCAATGGGCCGTCTCGTAATGTCTCACTCTAAGGAAACCTGTAAGTAGATCGCCTTCGTATCGTGTGGCTATCGTGGCTAATCTGTTGCTCAGTGCTACTCTACATCCATCGCAGTTTCTTTGCGCAGGCTATCATTGAGAATCCTGTGAATCCGTTAAAGAGTGCATACTCCCCATCATTCCTGGCTGCTTACCGGGCGTCTCAGACGATATTGCGAACCATCCAACAAGCGTTCGAAGAATGTCCTAGTCTCTGTGCTCGCTTTTGGACTATCTGGACTTTCGCATTTTCTGCAGCCGTAAGCATCTTGGTTTTCGATGTCCATTGCAGCTGATAGCATAATTAGATCGTCTTTGGGACAATTGTCACTCGAGGCCCACAATCTCCATTGGCGTCTAATGCTATGAAGGAACTGGATGATGCCTGCCTTCTTTTTTCAAAAGCAGCTACGCATAGCAGACGCGCTTCTAGAGCTCTGGTTAGTATCCGTTCCTTTCACGCTTGGCACACTATGTAATGGAGACAATACCGCAGCCAATCATTACCAAACTGAGAGAGAAGGCGCACGTAGCCCTCGCTGCTGCTCAGAATGAACGGCCATCACAACAGCTCGGTCAGCAATGGAGCGTAAAGGTGGAGCAAGATGACGATGAACTCGATATCTTTGCTGGAAGAACTAGATTCCTTTCGGTGAAACGACCTACAGGTCTCCCTGCAGACTACCCGGATGCTTCTTCAAACAACAACACATATCTAGTGGCTGGTTCTACCGAGCAACAACCCGCGCAAATGTATCCTCTGGAGCCCACAGCTGACTGGGTTCAGGCCTCAGACCGTGGTGGTCGTTTTGATATACATCATTCAGACAATTCCACCGCACCTAGTGCAAGCACTAACGTTTCGACCCAGTTATGGCGACAGCCCCAGAGTTCTGGTTATCCATATACTCCCCTGCATCACGTATCTCATTCAGCTGTGCACCCTGCGCATCACGCTCCGGCACCTGTTTCCGGGTCATCCAGCTACTGGGCCCCGGCGAGCGAAACATCGCAGCAATATAGTCAGCCTCCGCTCACAGCTCCTTCTTCCCAGCCGCACACTTATCAGTACAACTCGTCTTCTGCGGCCCCATACCATGACCAACAGAGCCGGCCAGTACCTGCGGAGATCGCCGGACTTGGCCTGGTGTCACAGGATTCAAGACTTGATGAACGTTGGACCTCCTTTATGCGGGAGTCTGGTTATTTCGATGGTGTTGGGTACAGAACGCAGTGAAAATATCTGCGTGGATGAATTCTTTTTCTATTCATATGTGGTTCCACAGCCTTTGTATTGATTTCGTTGTTAATTCGAGCATCATCACCTTCCCATCTTTCCAGCCAAGCTCGACCTGCTTGGCGATGACTATTTTTCGACCATCTTATCCATATTTCATCTACAAGGCATCATCAACCAGTATATAGCAGTAGTCTCCGAAACACTTACCTGTACCTATAATCTCATCTTTATGCCTTCCTGACTCGAGGTGTATTTACATGACATTTTACTATTTTGCAGCCCCGATTACTAGTATTCGAAATGATATATAATTGCATGTGAGTATTCAGAATTGCCGTCAGCGAGTACTGCATCGCCGGAGGTTGTGCTGGAAGGCCAAGGCACTGCGTAATACGTATACGCACTCGCTGATCACACGACCTTACATCGATCAAATTGAAATGTTATCTTTCTCCGTCCATTTTGAATACGGCGCCGGATAACCTAGATATCCGACTAGTACTTCAGGAATCAGGAATTTATAACAAGGATGTCATGGCTAACTATGGTACAATTCATTTCGTATCTGCCATCCGCTTAGGCTAAACTTTGTACGGTTTCAAGAGGGCCGTATTTCGATAATAAATATCGAGGGCTTCTCAATCCCGTGTCATACGGGTGGGTATGGGCCTACCTGACAAATATTGAAATCGCCATATGTCGAATGTAATCTGCCACGTCCCGAATCCAGGTTTACAATTCGCGCAGCAGAAGTTCTACCACATACAGCTCTTGGCCAGCTTGGAGCCGCATCCACGCATACCGAACCCGAACTTTAATCCTTCCGAGACGCTCGTGAATCCATAGCCCTGTCGGTACCACCGGCATACAACACAGATGATGCGATGAGTAGTCATCTTATCTCCTCTAGCGATCGCTCAGTCTCACACCCATCAGGGAAAAGCTCCTTCACAAAAACAAGGTAATTTCAGAAATTTTTTGAGAATCCCGCATAATTTCAGTGAAATCGAGTACGACCAGATTTCTCAAGCTCAGTCGCAGTTACTTTGAATTTCTTTGAATTTCTTTGAATTTCTTTGAATTTCTTTGAATTTCTTTGAATTTCTTTGAATTTCTTTGAATTTTCGGTGATTATTCCTCGAATACCATCAAATTATCTTGAATTCAGTCGAAGTCGACATACATGAACATCGATTAAATCATAATTAAACAAAATATCACCATCAAAAGACGTGGAAAGAAATGAGAAGATCACCAAACTCGAACTAAGCATGGGCATCAGTATGTACAAATGATGCATCAGATGCAGAGAAGTGACTGACTCGGTGCCATATTCAAAGCTTGATTTATTCTTCGACCATTGCGCCGAAATCAAGATAGTCACAAATGCTTGATGAGCCTGTGGACGCCAAGTTCTCGATTGCACTGGTGTTGAGTTAGTCAGAGTGCCTGACAATGAAAAATAGCGCAAGCAAGACACACCTGACTGTCCTGTAAAGTCGTGCCATCAGTGCATGGTAATTCCTTCTACTACCATCAAAGACCGACAATGAAAAATAGTGCAAGCAAGGCACACCTGGCTGCCTTGTAAATGCGCTCGACATGAGAAGTTTGAGAACCACTGTGTCACGATCCACCTGAGTCAGAATAATCTGGACAAATGATCATTGAGCGGCGGGAGAATAAGATGACATAAAAAGAAAACATACTTTGGCTGCATAAGACAACACGCCCAGTGCCATCTTCGCATATAGATGTACCTGTAGAACTAGATTAGTTGAGTTCTGATCGAGAGCAGGGTCCATACATCAATGATCTTCCCAATAACATCGTCGAATCTCCTGAGGGGTTTGAGATGTATCCTGGAAACTGTCAGCAGCATCAAGATCCGCTTGTGCGTCTTGGACTTCAGGCACTACAGTTATCGCAAGTCCCGAAAGTGGATGCCCATTGTGCATCCCGAAGTGGAACGGACCAACACCATTCACCGTGGCTCCATCAGCGTCAAGTAAGCAGGTCAAAGGACGAGGAGACAAGTGTAGACAAGCCAAAACAACCACAATATCAATCAGAAGCTACTAGTACATAGAGGACAAGCAAAACGCCAGTAAGTCATGTCAACAGTGGTTGCAAGAGGCAAGCGAAACATGTTGAAAATTGCATGTTGAAAAGTTCAACCGTGGGAATCGATCCGGGGCGTGCGTCTTGATTAGTAACCATTGGACTTTGAAGTTTTTCAAATGGTTGTCCATGGTTGGATGTCGCCTCAAACTCGATAGGTTACCCTTTTTCACAGTGGCATTAGGGGAGTTCACAGTTGCGTTGGCGAGGCGTTTTTCGCCAAATGTGTTGCTTTGTTGTTCACCTCTGTTGGACCTTGGTCACTTCGGTGGCCAACGGCTCAGAAATCGCAACTTCGGCATGCTCCGTCGGAGTCTGAATCCACTCAATCCCCAATTGGACCGCTCGTTCTAGTCGAGCGCTGCAGTGACGCGCTTCAAGGTTATAGTGCCCATCCGCACTCAATCAGGGCGCAGGAAGGACACTGATTCTCTGCCACTGTCGCCCAGCAAACTTCTGACTGCGAAACTGCTTGTTGCCAAGGCCAAGGCTGCCAGGAGGCCCAAAGTCAAGCTTGACTTGGGTGATGTAGTGTCCATCAAGAAAGCTGCCGCCAGTTCCAACCGAAGTGCCGTCAAGTATGTGCGCAGTTCTCCCAACACACTCCCGCCCAGTTTATTTTATCTTGTTTCTGTCAATATCCTAACCACAGTCATTTACTTATTATTTCTACAGTCGCTTGTCGTCCCCTTTGGCCGAGCATTCTGCTACCCATTCCTTTCCCTTTCACTTCTGTTTCCATGTCTATCCGATATCAGACGTATCCTTGATCTTAAATACTGTCCGATCCCCGCATGCTTTGATACTGTTTTGGCCAATGAAGGGGATGGTGGGATAATGGGTGTGGATGGTGCGTTTGCGTTTGTGTGAACACGGCCGTTATTCTGACTTCATTCCAAAAGGATACCGTGTTGCGCAAGTTCGTGTTGTCACGCTGACAAGTCAAGCTACGAGTGTGTTATTCCCCGCTGGACCTGTAAAACCACCCACCCACCTTGCTTATGTGGAATGATTCACACCTTTCCAGCAACCTGAATCACACCATGGGCTGTACAAAATTTGCTGTTTGATGCGTCATGGAGAGCGTCTTGCGAGCATTATTGATGTATCGGACATCCGCAGGAGTGTTCATCTTTTTCCAAATTTCAGCGCAGTAGTACCTCGTGAATGGACGAGCAGTGCTGTTCTGGAGCTCTGTTCCAGCTTCGTTGTAAACTCGTTCAGTGACCGACATGCTTATTTAACTATTGTCTGAGGAGTTTAATGAAATTTGTTGAAATACTTTTGAAATACATGTAGTTTAGCAAATTCCCTGAAATTCCCTCTTTTTTGACGCGTTTTGTGAAGGAGCTTTTCCCTGATGCCGGTCAACGTACTGGACAAGCGAGAGCCAGCATTGGACACCCTTGCGCACGGTGCTGTATGTAGGCAACACCTCCACTGCGTACATGCATGCGCATCTGGTGCGGTTTGTCTTGCTGTCTTCCAGTAACTATCTTTGAAGTGCCCGGGTATCGGTACATCCATCAAGGACTTGAAGGGAATATCACACACGGTCTTCATAACACAAGTGTGGGGTCTGCAAAGCCTGCTGCGCATGAAGAGGCCCATGCGGAGCTGTATACCTGGGCATCAACAGGTAAGTCAGCGTGCTGGCAGAATGTTGTCTGTCTTAGGAGCCTTTCAATCCCAGACACGCAGTGTCGGGACTGGGAGACGGAAATGACCACAAAGCTCGAGCCTGCAACGATGCCGTCACCCCCCTGTCGTCGAAGGTGAAGTATTCATGTTCACTTCAATCTTTTAGTGTTTAAGAAGTTAAAAAAGTCATTACAGCAATCAAGGACGATCGATCACGAGCTTGTAGAGGCTTTGAAAAGGGCTCACAGTACAAACTCTGGGCAACATCAATTGACGTAAATAATCTTGTTCTGTGGCAAAGCGGACACGGAGCCAGTGGGTCCCAAATCTCAAGTCGTCACCACCCAGTGATAAATTGTACGATGTCATTGATGAGCCTGGTCTAGAATGGCGTCCGCACCATCTTCCTGAAGCCAGCGGGACAGAGGAGGATATAGGGTGTAAGTAAGTCTCGTTCAGAGCGTCCAAGCGACAGCTGTGTATACCCCGCATAGTTGCCGGCAAACTGATTTGTCTCAGCGACTTGTGGAGGAGTGCCTTTGTGAAGCGTAGAAGACAAATGCTATCAACGGTGAGGTCAGGAAATAGGCAAATAGCATTAGCAACAACGAAAATTTGAAGGCGTACCAGAAGGCATAGGAATCTTGTTGGAACATAGCCCAACTATTAAGCTGATGGGGGGAAGACGACGAGCACAGCGCAACGCACCCCCTGGGAGTGTTCTACGTATCTCAGATATTTTCGTTGACTGACCGATCGAAATTCCAGCCCGAAAGGGTCCAAGACATTGTAACCTTGCCATATAGTACATTCGTGAAGGAAGTGAAGGAAGTGAACCCATCAATGAATTCGATCAAGTTGAAAGACAGGAGGTAACTAAATCAATTGTCCAAACGTTCGGCGCGCCATTTTTTCCTTGTGCAAAAGAACAGGAGGCAGAATAATAACCGGACGCGGTTGTGTGGAGACTGCGGCCGAGTGATGCGCAGAAAGGTCCATGGAAATTTGGAGGATGTAGGGCCTAGATAAAGGCAACCAACGCCCATCAGGAACCAGGAGAGTTTGGCAACCAGGTAGCAACGAAGTAGTGAAACACATAAGCAGCCAATATCCTCGGACATACTCCATGGCAGGGACATCATCAATTTGAAGTGCTGCGGGTATCATAAATTATAAAGGATAAACTAACCCATACTGGTGTAATTCTAATAAAGTATGCGGGTATTCGAAGGCTGCACAGAAAATCAATGACCTATCTGGTGCTTCACATGCTGTCGGCGATGCCGCTCCACGGCTCGTGCCGTTGGAGGCAAGGCGTCGTAGGTCGAACATAACTGCTTCCACGTGCCTGCAGAAGCCATAAATGAGGTCAGGATGTAAGATATCAGTTCCAAGCCTTACTTGATGCGTTTACGTGTGATGCAATATCTTTGGTATCCTCTGCGAAGATCACAGCCATACCCCTAAAGAAGTTGAATCAAATAGGTCACCTAGTGGCAAGACAACACCTACTCTGCCAAGTGGAAGTCAATGTGGCTAGAACATGTCATTTGAATTAACCAGGTACAATAACGGTATCGAAATCGTACCAGTGAAAGAACCATGGTCCTGGATTATCGGTTCTAAAGCGAATTGTCACATTGTCACTTGATGAATCACCATTGCTCGTCGTATCCCGTCGGACAGGATTATCGTAGTTGTAGGTGTCGCTTCCAGCGCTTCTTACAACTGAGAAGGTGTGCTGTGCGAAACATGAACCAGAGTGACAACAGGATATAACAAATGATACCCACTCCATGTAAGTGGAAGGGATGCTAGGATGATGGTACATGAGAGACGGAAGGTAAAGAGGTATTAGCATGGCCTACCGGGAACTCAGGCGATCCGCCGGGTACAGACAACTCAATAGTTTTGTTGGCAGGTAAGGTGTAAATCGATCCATAGGGATCCAGGTCAGAAGTGTCCAAATTTCCGTTTAGAATTTGCAGCAAGACTGGGGTGGAGGGCGGGGTATAGCTGTAGCCATTGATGAGAAATCTGAAGTTGTCATCCCATACGCTTTCTAGATTTATCGCCACGTCTGCGGGCTCCGAACCACCAGGAGCTGCGGGGTCTTCCAGCGCGTGCAAGTTCTGTTCCAACAAAGGGTTGGTCGTATTCCAATATCTGACGATGGGAGCTATGTCCGGAGCTCCAACATATCTCAGTATCGCAGAGTTGAGACCCCCTGCAAAGGTCGTATCATAATTGGGCAGTGCATGAATCCAGTAGTTGTCGACCGGCTGGTTTGCAACCAGGATGAAAGAGTACCGTTGCCCGGCCAAAATCTGGATCGAGTCGACTTCCAGAGGTATCGTGAGGTCACTGTCCGCCTCGATGACCGTAAAAACGTGGTTGTCAATCGTAAACACGAAGTTTGATCTGCATGCCATATTCATTAATCGAATACGGTAGCGTGTTCCCGCCACGACAGTCACGACAGAAAGTGGCACCGGTGGCCCATATTCATAACGGCCCACACCATTGATGAGAGTCGAAGCAGGATTTTCGCCAAAGGCGACGTCGTAGGCGTTCACGTGGTACCTTTCATCAGATGGTTCAATCAAAGTAGTAAAAGTGCTGATGCTGATGATCCTACCAATCCATGAGAGTAATGATGGTCGTTTCTATATTGTCATCAGCACATTCAACTATACATGTAGTCACGGTTTAGACCGACCGTTATCAACGTCATACATGCCCAGGTAGGGATCCATTGGGTCATAGATGACCAAGGCTCCTCTCAAACCTTCGCCTGCGCCAACGGTGAGATTTTTTTACTCCAGTGAAGAATGAAATTACCAACAGTACTGGAGCTGGAAATGTGAATGATACCTAATACACCAATAAATAAATATACGCAAGGTAAAACGACAATTCTCACCAAAATGACCCAGTCTGATTTACTGGTGTGAACTCATACATGAACCAATTTTCGGACGCGATGGGGCACTGGGTCACCATGGCTGTTCCATCCATTTCGGCCGATCCATACTGCTTGATCCCGTGCCAATGCTGGGGCTAAGTCAGCGCTGTCCCAGAATACAAGGAGATACTAACCACACTCGTGCTCTTGTTCATCGACTCGTCCACCAACAAATCCGTGACGTTTATTTGAAAGCTTTCGCCCTTAATGAAGTAAATCCTCCTGGTAGGGACAGCCGCATAAATAGACAACTACCTTTTGTGCAGTGAGGACTGGTCCAGGGGTTTGACCATTAACTACGATAGCACTGGAAATGTTTAGGCATATGAGATTTCAACCAATCACATGTCTATAACGTACTCGATGAAATAACCGTCGGGGGCGATCTTGGCGTTTGTAATGACAAGCTCAGCATTGAGTGCCGCACAAAACGACACCGAGGCCGCTAGAAACCAGGTATACACGGAACGAACTTTTGCCATCACCAATGCTGCTGAGAGTCCGTCGTTGAGGTTTCACAGTTTGACAAAATTGTTTTATAATACCTTCTCTTACGTATTTTTGATAAAACTGCTTGGGATAAAAGTTGCGGCGCCGAAGGGGTCAATTCAACCTAGAAGAATTTGAGGTACGTGTTGAACAATGAAGGCCTAGGTTCAACGTTCTCCCGATGCAAGTACTGGCCGCATTATGATACTACCAAGTTTTGTATGATCCACACCTAAGATTCCTCCAGACCCGGCATGGTTGGTTGACGCATGGCGATCGGACCAGTCAAACCCGGAAGTAAAAGCACAGGCGAACCTGAACAGCGACCAGCTGCCCGAGCAAGGGACCGAGCACTGGCAAGGGACCGAATCGGATGGACAGATGAAATGATCTGGGAGGAGTGATGTGTAACCTGTTCCCACTGAAATAGATCGGTTCTCTATCATATGTTGTTATGTAGTAAAGAACGTTGGACCCCGTAAACGAATTTGTAGCATCATGTTATGACACCGAGAGCGCTAAGTACCTCTGCAAAAAGTCCAAAAGTCCGAACACCCTCACGGCATTCACAGGAGGACACTCCCGACACGTTCGCTTCAAGGTATACTTGGCAGCATCGTCTGCTAGCATATATGCCTTTAACCCATGGTGAGCACTTCTTCCTTTCGCCCCCATCCCCCCTTCGCCGAATTCCTCTTGCGGCACCTGTAATATTTTCTCGCGCTGTCTGTCATCCCCGTTCCATATGCTTTTTTCATGTCGTCTATTAATGCATGTCGGTCTATTGCTTTATGTAAATTGCCAATACACCAAATATATGTATCTGCTTAATTATAAATTTAAATCTTGGTGAAGAATGCGTGAGTGTTGTTCGGGTGGTGCTTGCGAGCTAATGAGGGTGCCAACCATGGAAAGAATGAGATATTGCAAGCGGCCACGCGAGGCGCCGAGGATGACAAGAAGGTCCGGGAGGTCGAAGTGAGCAGCGGGAGACTGCAATAAGTCATGGCAGCAGTGCCAGGTGGGTGGGCAACACTAGACTCATAGAAGGGCGTGTCAGGGGAGTGACGTTGCCCTTGGAATATGGGGCTGTGGACGTATAGGAGGTTGACCTAGGGCGGGGGACAGCGGGAGGTCGTATCGATGGTAGCACGGTTAGGTGCGTTCCTGTGTCAGTGTAGCAGGAGGTTGCAATTAGGCATGGGCGGCAGCAGGAAGTCACTTCGATGGCGGTACTAGGGCTATTGGAGGTCGTACTACGGAAGTATCTTGAGTTGTGCACCAAGGGCATGGGAGGAAGAGTGGGTGAGCAAAGGGGAAGCCGTCGGCTTGCCATCCGCTTTTTCTTCCTATACTCCAGCCGCCGATGTCCTTGGGGTCTTTACCAGGGCCAAAGCTGCTCGGCCTTCTTGCCAGAGGCAATTTGACTGATCATACCAAACTATTACGTAGTGCTGCGGTGATTCCGTGAACCATCACCGGCGTTTACGATTTCTAGGGATTTTCCTCAGGACGATGCAGGCACGATCATATCATCGCAACTTGGAATGTTGAAATGCACCAGCTAGGTATTATTCACCAACAGTCCCAAAAAAAGTCTTACTGCTTAAGTCATAATACTAGCCTATGATCATATGCAAACATGCCACGAATCGGGGGTGCATGTGCCATGGGAACACATCGATAACAAGGTGGCATTAATCCCGGCATGTCCAGACAAGCCCATACGTCATGAAGTACGTTAACATCGCTGCACAAGAAATTCAGAGTCCAAGATAAACATAGGCATACAGAAACTGTTCGAAAATCATCTATGAGCCCTGGTCACTTGTCTTGTTTGTCTATCCCACTGCTGCCAGGGTCATGCATCTTATCCTGTCCTGAGACAGCTCGCGCGCTGGGCGATGAGCGTTTCTCATCCGCAGCACTTGATTCAGCACGCGGCCGTTTGCGTGATGAACGCGGCGACATCAACGTTCCTCCATTGGAAGACTTATCTGGATGAAGGTCACCACCGCGTTCAGCGGAGTAATGCTCCGCATCACGATCTCGTTCCCATGAGAGACCATCTCGCCCACTAGCGGGAGGCAGTGTCATATGGAGCTGTTGGGCGCCTGATTGAGATCCATTCTGCGACAGGAAATCTAGCCAACTAGGGTCTCCAGGAGGCCCTATGACAGTCTGAGAACATTTCCATTGAAAAAGAAATGTAAATCATACCTGATTCTTGCTGTGGTGGTTGCGACGGGGGTGGCAGCGGCGGCTGTGGTGGCCCATGGGAGGGCCAATCAAGCGGCGCGTATTGTGGACCTGTGTTTTGCGGCTGCCGATGTTCATCATTGTCTAGAAATGTGGATAACAAGGAGTCTGGAGACTGCTGGGAATGTAAACCGCTTGAGTGGGAATGTTGACCATGCGGGTGATTCTGCCGCATTAACTGGTGATACATTCCCTGTAATTGGGGGTCCTGAGGTTGAGAATACGATGACCGTTGGCTGCTGTAGCTATTATTACGCGGTAAATTAGAGCCTCGCGACGACGAGGACGGGAAGTCGAAATTCGACGGCAGGAAGGACTGCGGGGGACTGTTTGACACTCCCATATATCCGTTATACGGAAGTTGGTGAGACGAAGGACCGTTCGATCGATATGCAGTAGAATGAGCTGATGTGGGTGAGGGGAGATAATTATTGTACATAGACTCGTCCCCCGAAAGCTTGGACCCATTGGCTCCATGAACGTTAGGTGCTAGACGGGGCTTCTTTTGAGAGCTAATTTGACCGTTTGGAGGGAGCAACCGACCGGAAGACGAATGGCGCTCTGTGGAAATAGGAAGTGCAGATCCTCCACCAACCGATGGAAGCTGTGACGAATGATGAAGGGGCATAGGAGGGGGAGGGATGGTCATAGGACGGTGATAATCAGCCATCTGTTTCAGAATGAGCGAATGAGAAGAAAAGAGATCAACGATAATCTTACATCGACGTTTAGACCCATGTCACCTCCTGAAGGAATAAGAAGTTTCCCGTTGTTACCATATTCTGATTTCAACTTGGGCTCGTGGCGCCTCTTGCCTCCACGTGTGGGAGCAGAATCTGGGTCGTCGTCGTCGTCGCCCTCGTCATCGTCAATATCAGCGTCATGATTAAGTTTGGCATTAGCGTTGTTCGCGAAATCGTGCGGAGTTCGGGTGTCCTTCTCTCCGTCGTACTGAACAGAAAAAAAGTTGGTAAAGAACAGACAAAAAAAAAGAAATTACTTACACGAACGTGACGCTGAATGATATCGTGGATGTCGCCAGAACAATATTGATAAAGTTTCAAGTGATGACCCGCGCGTTCCTCTGATGATGTATGATGCTCATGTTAGGAAGGACACACATATGAGACATGAAAAAGAACTCGCCAAAGATAACGACGGCGACATCTACAGAGCAGAGGACGCCTAGTTCATAGGCCTTTTTGAAGAGACCATTCTTACGCTGTAAGGAGGTGAGGATAATTATAAGTTATCAGCTGCCAAGCTATTAATGGCAAAAATAGCCAAAGGCTTACCTTTAAAAAAGTTACTGAACGATTACGCTCGTGCTATGTTTAAGAATTACAGAGAGGGACGTTAATGATGGATCAAGAGGAGGTCAAGTAAAATTGGAGTAAGACGCGCTGGCACAACCGCGACCGAGAATAGCAGCAGGCAACTACATAATAAAAATGAAACTTACAGTGATCGGTTGAATCTCAATTTTTCTCCTGCCCATTGTACTATCGAAAAGGATGAAGAGACGATGAAGGGAGAGATGATGGGAGTACAGAAGAGAGATGGCAGTGGACGAGAGGATGGGAGCCTTGTCTTTGAAGTTTGGATCTTTCACTGGCGGCAAGTAATTCCGCGAACGGGTGCCGAAACCCAAGCAACTGCAAACGGCGCTCATCAGATTCAGAGATCATTCTCCGGGATTAAAGCCACAGTTCCGGATCTCACCGGATTCTATCATTCTATCTTAATTAGGAAGTAAAGTTCATAGAAAGATCAAGCTAAATTCACTAGAAATACCAAATTAGGTTAAACATCTTTTAGTTGAAATGTTCGCTAGACAAGATGACTTGTCAGTTAGATTCGTCCAATAGTAAGTTTCCTATGTATCATCATTATCTATCATTCATCCTTTTTTCTCACACTAACTCGCCCCCCGCAGCCTTAGTAACATCGATTCAACCCAGCGAGACTTGAGTCCCTCGGATGCCTACCTTTTCATGTCCGCGTAGTAAGTAGGGGGGGTTTCATGTCCCTCCGCAGTAAACACTTCAACTAACACTGCAACCGATCCTAAGTCTTATCTTCACACCCCTTGTTCCGTCATCGTGCCTTGTACATAGGTCTTCTGACATCAGGTTCGGATCCAAGGACGTCCGTTCACCTGGATTCTAGACGCTTTGATAACAGCTGTCTCTTCGCCAGTGAACCGAATTTCAACCGGCATTCATACCAAAAGACGGTCAGACTCTCGTACCTGATCGGATTTGAGTGCTGCTCTGCGAAGCGACGTCACTCCTGCAAAGATCGCTGAACAACCCAAAATTATGGTATGGCCCAAAATAACAAGCTAGCTTGTTATCTTTGGAACATTCATATTCATGTGCGTATTTCTGTCCATTAATTTGGACCCTCTGAAGCTTGTCGATGTAGCATAGCACTGACACTCGAGCAACAACGAACTGATGCTGCTGCAAAACCCTGGCGCGTTCAAACGGCGCCCAGCTGTGTGTTCCATGCCGCAGTGTGTGATAATCACGCAATTCCTAACAGGCCGCCGTGCAATATACTTCCACGCCTACTAAGTACCACATCCTATGCGCTTGTTTGTCTGCCTCACGTCTCCATCATTCCCGGTCTTCCCGCGAGCCTCCTTCTCGCCGTCCGCAGCTTCATCTATGGCCCTTCTGACTCCAATTGCTTCCGTATGTTCTAATATGGCTATCTTATTCCCTCACAAATCCTCGAAAAGCACCGTGTCGACGAATGTGACACGACCTTTCCCCCCACTCAGATATTTCAGGATCCATGTCCTCGATCACTCTCCTCAACCCCAGAGCACCTAGTATTTCCATACGGTTAGCGATAATTATTTTTGTCACGATAACTCAGCGAGCAATAGTTTGTTTGCTATAGCCGTTGATTAGGGCACATTGGATAACCCTTCAAAAGCGTCGTCGGACTGCGACAGTCTGTGGTCGCAAATCGAACACGCATACCCTTGAATTTCTCCTCATACGAGTCCCTATTTCCTATGTCCGACATGAATTATTCAGCAATCCTCAGCGGCTTCGTTCATTTACTCCGTCTTCGTTCCGACTTCCCGGCGGCATGCCATAAGGTCAATCAAAGGTGACAAAGTTCACTGCTTACCCACTCCACAACCCTAATGATACCTTCCGATTTCCTTTCTTCGACATCCTCTGTGTCGTTTCTGCGATCTCCTACTGAACATGTGTCTCATGCCAGTAACTGTCCTGTTCGCTCACACACACAAAAAAACCCGAGCTGTCTTACTCCCTCGGACTTCCGTGCAGGCGCCTGCCCGCCATACGAACGGCAGACAACGTAATCCTCTTATCTCTTACCACGGAGATATCTCGGTGATCTCCTGTCTCCCTTGAGGCTTCCTGCCTCTTGTCGTACTGTCTTTTGTCGTGTTGTCTTCTGTCGTATCTCTCTCCGGAAGGCATGCCGTGACGAACCTATGGAATCCCGGTATATGTCAGTTGCCCATCCACTCTCAAGATCGAGGCTATCCAACCGATACGATCTGGTCACATGGTACGCGCAATGTTTCACGACATTACATCCGGCGATTGCCTACTCGGACGATCATCCTATGCGGAGATCCTTAAACGTGTGCTCGAAGCTCCTGACTCCACCCTGATCTCCCACCAATCCCTTAACTCATGAAATATCTTCTTTTGTCATACGGGCCACCAGGAACTCTACGATCACACGCAAAGTCTGACCGATCAATCACCATGTCGCAGAGTCGCTCCTATCTTGACAATGTTTCAGGTATCGCCATGGTGGACGCCACGTCAAGGACCTACGCCACGATCAAGCACACGGGAACGTTCCGATTGATACTATCGGGATTGGGAAACTGGGAACCATTCGTTGCCCTACTATGTTCCGGACACCTCCAACATGGGGACTCCTTGGCAAAGGGCTACCCCCACTTCTGCGGCCCGTTCCCGTGAAGGAAGACGTGGAAAATCAATCCACGATGGGGGCACGTCTTTACGATCTATGGTCTAGCCTCACCCCATGGACGCTTCTTCTGTCATGAATAGGCAACCTCGTAGTTCGCACAGGTTGCATGCAACGATGATGACCTTCGAAAGCTTGACACAATAGAGTTTGAGAATGAAGGTGTTCCTGTGGTTGCATCATGACACTTGGCTGAAACGAGATTCATTGGCTGATAGAAGGCCGCATGAGAAGAGTCTGACCGCTTCGATTCACGTGCCTCGTTAGTGCGGGTTTGTGCGGCCACCGATTAGTGGTGCTTTGCCTTTGCATTGGTCAGCGTTTCAGGGAAATGGGAGCCAACGCGCCGGCACTGTGGTCATCATGTTGCTCTTGTGCGATGAGAACCCGCGGCGGAGGCTAATTACTGGGAGATGACTGATTGGTAACCGCCGGGTGGTATTTTACACACTGGCACCCGCGAAGCTCATCCGGACTCAGTAGGTGGGATAAATTGTGTGAACGTCTATGCCGAGTAAGGCCGTATGACTGGACTAAAGGTGTGATTAGGTTAGGATGAACAAATAGATGTCAGTATTATACACCTAGAAGACATGATACACAAGGGTTCAAACAATATGCCATTCTTAGTAGGGTGATCATTATGTCTGATATGTATGAAGCAAGAATAGATGCCGCGGAACCATTCCGCAATTCATGAAACGTTCCTGAGCAGTGAGATCTCATACAAAACGATTGTCCTCTCTCTGCTCATGAACGTGATCAGCTTATAACATTTTCCATTCAGCACTATTGGCTTACCATATGTGCAGCCGTCGGGGGGCCTGGAGGCTATGGGTAACGACATGAGTATGAAGCGTTGTTTCATGAAAATGTTTCACTACTTACCGAGGAGTAATTTGTTTCCTGCGGCATGTTTACTCCTTCTCCTCCTTTCACATATGGAGGGGGAGGGTGCTGTGATCCAGGATACTCGTGAAGTTCATATGGATTCATGCTTGCAGTATTGGACGGGTGACCAGGTGGGGGACCAGGTGGAGGTGCATACGTCTGCGCCCCTTGCCATATTGGAGGTGAGTAAGGTAGACCTGGCTGAGCATTCGTCCCAAGTACAGTGACAGATGTCGAACGTCGCTGACTACGATTTACAGATATACAGCACGCTGAGAGTAATAATAGCAAAAACAAGACGCCTACAGATTAAATTTATCGGATCCTATCGTTCGGTTAATGCTCCTAACAATGGTCAAGAATATCTCACCGATCACAAGTCCAGCGATGCGTGCACCGCTCCAATAGTAGGTATACGAATCAGGAGCTTGCGCATACGCAGAGGATGATAGGCAGAGAAAAAAGGCAATTATTTGGGTTGGATTATGGTTCATGATGGTGTTCATGAAGTGTGTTTGAGTGTCAGAGCAGTTTCAGACTGCGCAGTTGAACGTTGGCCACCGTCCAAGTTGAAATTACGTCATAGGGATGATGACGCCACCAAGCCAGGAAAGGAGATATGCGGGAAATGAAGGGAGCGCATCGACACTAGCTGCTGCGCACCAGCACCACAGACGAAGTAGAAAAATTCAGTTCCATGCCTTCTGGGACTGCAACAGGTTGTTTCTTTTGAGCCACGAGCTTCATGGCATGAGACTCGAGTAAAATCTGAGGCTCCCAAAGCCCTCGGAATTACCCCTTTCCGTCAACCTTAGTGCCCCTCTTCCACCCGAAAACACATGTTTAAATGCTATACTGAGTGTGTTGTGAGTACTTGCGCCCACCGTGCACAGAAACATACACACACACCAACTTATTTGTGACGGTTGGCCAAGAAAAAACAGTGCCAGTGCATCTCGAATTTAATGCACAAATAGAGGCCACCAGAGAAATCAGCATGCTTCGTGATCGATACGAGATAAACGACCAACAGAAAGTTCAATTGGTTTTGAGGGCATACAGCTCGATACGATGAGATAGGCTGTTTAGTCATGAACGCATTAGTTGCTCTCACTGCGATGCGCACACGTCACCGAAGTGGTGCTTCAAGAAACTCGAAACTAGAGAGTCAGGCTATCGTTCAAGGCCTCTGGCTGTGCACTTCAAGTCTTCGAAAGGATCGCCTGCGGCAAAGTCGATGGTGATGTATCGAAAGTCCCACTCGACGTTAACGCCTCACCAGAGTAACCAGTCTAGCCCATAAGACTTCACCACAAGCTCTGTGCTTGAAAGAGAGTATTAGAATACATAAACGATTCCGACGCATGTACACGCGCTCACCTAGTTATTCGACTTCAATCAAAGTCTGAACTCGAGCAAAACACATACTGTTTACCCGCTGGAGACTGGCTTTCGATACAACAGACGGACCGCCACGGGCACATCGCGAGGTGTTCTTTTACTCTCACGATCCTCCTCCAAGTCAAACACTGACCAAAATAGTCCATCCTCAAATTTCCAGCACACCTATCACAACGCTATTACCCTTCACTCAGCTCCAATGGCATTTGCTACTACGATAAGCCCTCGATTAACCGAACACCTCCCTTTGAAGACTCTGTCCACGAAGCCTTCTACTCTCTACCAGCACGAGTCTGCCACATAGTGAAGAAGAATGAGCCGCCTCCCCTCTATCTTCTCCCCAAAAGAAGGAGAACAGGTCTTGGGTACGTTCAGTGTGCGAACACATCGATGGCTGGTGAGAGCGTGACGAGGAAAGGGATGGTTCTGATCGAACGTACACACGAGCACGAGGAACAAGCGGCACGTGCTCAGGTTGCCAGTGGGATCCGGAGTTTCGGGACAAAGTTCAGGTCGAAATGATCATGTAATGAAAATCCGGCTTCAACTCATCGTATTGCCGACTGCCATGGGAAGAATATCGGAAAAGGGGAAAGAATGGTTCAGTAAACAAAAGGAGACACAGTGTGCACTGCGAAGGGGCCAAAGTGCTTTCGGAAAGGAGCTGCTTCTAGTACTTCATTGACATGACACATGCATGCATGATGCGGCCGTTAATGCAGATGGGGCCCCAATTGACCTCTGACTCCTGAGCGATCCGAGCAGTGAGAACATGATCAGATTTTGTACCTGCTTCATCATCATCTTAGGTCAAATTCTCCAGATTTCCACGCGCTCGACTCTTGCAGCAGCTGCAGCCAATCTCTTCCGCAATCGTGCTTTGTACCACAACAGCCGCGTAGTGTTGGGCTCAAATTCACAACAATCACCATACATGTCTAAGCCCGACTTCATATCTTGGACGCAATCTCACCTCGGTGCCCTCTATGAAGCGCGAGAGGACGAGGTATTTGCCAACGCCTTCGACACTGCATTCTCCCCTTCTTGCGAGGTTCGCGTGAACCATGCACCTTCGACACTTGATGCTTTGAGGGACAGCGTCTCATCGCGCAAAGTCGCCACTAGAGGAGTTGCACTCTCTTGGGAGAACGTGATCTCCACAGGTAATAGTCCGGACGAAGTGAGTTTCCATGCCCAACCTTATGGTGTCACTATTCTGATTTTCACCTATTGATAGCCCTCAGTGGTTTCCGGAACTTTGATCATCACTCGTAGCATGATGTTCCGCGTTCGCGCTGCTCCTGCTCACCGCCTCACTCACATCAACTTCAGTGCAAAGTATGATATAAATTCATTGTAATGCTGCTGTTCCTCATATTTTAACTCTAGGGTAGAACGCCTAGAAGACTCTAACGTTCAGGCGGATGAAAATGATGACCCTCGTCGCATCACCGGCCTCTATCTTACCTCGGTGGACATAGTGCCGCCGATTCACTTCGCGACACCTCGTCCAGTTGGCCAAGAAGAGCGGGAGTAAATCTACCAATAACATGAGTAGGAGTCCTTTGACATTTGTATCAGTAATGACTGCATGCACTACATTGTGGATGTTCATTCACAGACTTTGGAAACCTGTGATAGATCGGATTGAAGCATAAGTGGCACAGTCGAGTGACTTTCGCACAGTCCCTGGCCAGCCGCGTGAGGGGTACAACGTTGTGCTGGGTTTGAACTTTGCACTGGTTCTAATAATCAAAGTCCACACCTCCTCAACGCCTCACAGTACGTCAAGCAGTGGCGGGAAGGAGCGGTAAGTAGTGCAGTTTTCTTGTGAGCTAGGTATGCTTGTTGTCCATCCTGCAAGTTGCTGTGATGTCTGCCTTGATCCCTATTCCATCTCCTCAGGACCTGCTAATTCTCCACATGCAATCGCCTGTGGTCATATATTCTGTCTCACGTGCGTTCCTGCTCCCTGCCAGGTTCCACCCAGTACTCATGTCTCTCCCCTCATGTGAATCTTCAATCCCAGATGCCTTCGCTCCTTGTCCCTAAGCGCATGTCCCCTCTGCCGTGAACCTTTCCGGCCAGATAGTGTCAAGAAACTCTACATCGCAAATCCATCCAAACGAGACGTTGCCGAACAGGATACTATCGACGATCAGCATGCTAATCTCCTTCTTCGCCGCATGTCTCTAGTCTCAGGCGAAGACACACCTGATGCAGAAGTTGTCAAAGTAGTCACCGAGGTGCAGGAATGGCTGAAATCTCATTCGGATAATCCAAATTCTGTGAGTCCTTTGCATCGTGCACGCACCGCCAACGTGACGTATACTGGTGCTTGCTGCTAATACATTAATTTCTCACATGCGGCACTTTTAGCATAAACCACTTCGAGCTGCCGTAGCTTCTCTCCAGCGAGTCAAAGTTCTTCAAGATCAGGGCGAGCGCGAAAAAGTAGAATGTCGTCGCCTTCGTGACAAGCTTCGCACTTGCAAACTTTATGCAGACCTCGACTCAAAAACATCTCGCGCAGTTGAAGAAGGTCTGCTTTCTAGGATTCAGAAATTAGAGAATGAACATGCTTTGTGAGTCTCCGCTTTTAAGCGAACGAACATATTCTAAAATTAGTTCTCCGCAGAAAGGTGATCGTTTGATTCGGCGGTATTGACATTTGACTTACGCTGCGTCATCGTAGCTGTCGCAATTGCATTCTCAGCTGGAAATCCTTGTAAATCCCCAACCTCGACACCCTAGCACCAACAATCCCATCATACCTCAGCCAGTTCATTTACACCGCACAGTGGATTTGGATACTCACATACGAAGGGGACACAATAGTGAGTCTCCGTCCTCTGTACCGTCGTGCTCTACTCAATCGGCTGTATTCTGTATTTCAGTTGTCTTTTTGCTGATTACTTTCTTCGGTATCATCGAGGTATGGGCACGTTTTATTTTAATGGCGAAATAATGACCTCTTGTGGCAGTTTGCTATCTCAGCCTGGCTCACGTCACAATTTGATGTGCACGATAACTACTTCAGTCTAGCTGGACGAGACTGCACTAATTTTCTATTGTTCACTTCAACATGGACGATCATATTCTCTAGTTACCGCATGTTTTTCTTCTTTCCTCCTCCAGACAGTGTCTTGGGTAGTATGGCTTCTCACATCTTCTTGTACGTAGACCTCCTTTGGAGCGAGTTAAACCTGCTGACTCGGACCAACTCGTTACATATATAGCCTGTGTCTAACATGGGTCTTCTGGACCGCGGGCGCTGCAAGTATAACTGCAGTTCTCGGTGGACAACTGAATCGCAAGTTGGTACATTTTCCTATTACTTTTCCTTCTCCTTGTATCTTTTTAGTGCCCAAAGCCTTTCCGTGTATTGCGGTCAGCTTATCGCGCTAGATGTCTTTGCCTGGGTTATTTTGTATGTATCGTTGATACATGTCTATTAATAATGCTTCCTTGTTCATATTCTTGTTAGGGTTCTTGTAACTTTCGCAATCTTTGTCGTACACACCCGCGACATTCTCGCATCAGGTCGAGGTGACGGAGTACGCGGGCCACAGATTGCTTGAACGGGCAGGTTGTCCCCCACTGCTGTGGTTAGATCACCACGAGCGCGAAACCTCATCATTAGTTTCATCCCTGTTTATGTAGGACTTCTTTCAGTGTACTCTATTGACGATCTCCTCGTTGTGTTACCTATAGTTCTTCATCTACGCCATGTATTGCCGTTTATACGGCTATGATCTTTCGATTACTGAAATCCATAGCTGATATCCAGTGCCCTCGTGCGATCCAATGGCAGTAGCCCCACCTAATTACCAATCTATTTCTCCCGGTTCTTTCGATCCTGGTCACTTGTACCTAATTTGCTTGTTCAGGCCTATTTTCTAATCTTCGCAAGACTCCTCGTCATTGAAATTAGAAATATGTCACAATCTGCATGTTTTTGCATCAAGAATTTTAGTCAAGTACGTATCAAGATCGCGGCCTACTTCAAAACGTATCTTACGCAACTTCACTCCTAGCACTGCTCTCTCATGTACACCCATCCACCTAGTAGTAGGACTAACACGAATATTGTGAATTTACAAATCCCAGCTCAGGGACACAGGCTTACCTCCAATCGAGCCTTCGCATCAGCAAGGCTGCGAGCTGACGACCAGATTTCTACATTTTCCTTCCTATCATCAGACATGGCATAAATATTCTCCATAATCAACTGGTCGGCTGTCCGGCCTCTGACGCGCATTAGGGCATGGAGGTATTTCACCACCAACGAGGGATCTCGTGAAGAAACCAACTCCTTGAGGGTTTCCCGGTATTCGTTTATGAGATCCTGAATCGCAAGGCTTTCGAGCGCAGAGCCGATGATACAGGTTGACATAACCCTGGCGTCAAGCAGCGGGACTACAATACCCCTTGAGTAAATCAATGTCAGTCAAACTGATCGTCTGCCTCTGTAAGAGACTTACGCCGTTATGCGGGTCAGACCACGGTAAAAATCAAGCGCATTCTAGGTAAGATTGAATGATCACATCTATTTTGGACCTTAGTATGTTCTTACATGAAAGCGACTCAAGCTTGGTTCGCAAGCGACGAAGTGCTAAAAGATGAATGTCGACAAATAGAATGCGTTGGAAAGAGAAATACGCACTAGGGTGATCTTCTTCTGGAGCATCTCTCTCGCCAGATCAAGAGGGTCCGGAACTGCATTCGTTCAGAACTCGGGAGCTCATCACAACGGACGGCAATAAGTTCTCACCACCTGGTACACCATAGGGCCAGTAATCGCCCTGAGATCCAATACCGTGGGGTGGAGCATCCGATATTAACACAGCGACCCTGTTGCAGTCATTCCTCCACCTCATCGTTAAAGCTCGAGCTAGAGCTGCGGTTACGGCTTCTGGTCCATCTCCACCACCATCAGCACCAGGAAGGCTCCTCAAGTTTGCGTGGATTCGGGTGATATCCGACACAAAGTCCCATTCGCGGGTAACGAAAGAATCTTCCTGGGGTGGATGATCCCGGAACCCAATAAATGCGACGCGAAGATCGCCTGGCTGAGCTGAATTCACATGATCTGATGCGAGTATCTCCGCGCAGATAGAATTAATAGATGATTTGACTGAGTCTATGTATGGTTGTTGACTGCCAGTGAGATCCAGGATGAACAGCAAGTCGCTGTACAAAAGTTATAAACAGTCTCGATCTATGGGAAAACGGACGAAGCATCACTCACAGCTTCAAGCCATGTGTACGCGAAGTATGTGCATTCTGCTTTGTTGCAGGATCCATCAGGTACGTGTATACCACGCGCTTGACCTATGTACGACATCGAACGGCACTCAATGACACTGTATTCCTTTCAGCATACCAACGAAGACTTACCAGGTCCTCAGATACGGGTGCTTTCCTTGTCTCTATATATGGGTGAGACGATCTCCGGGCCATGGGCATCATCACCCTGTCACGTGTATCTGAAAATAGGAGAGCCTGTACAGCCTCTGCTTCTGCTTGAGATACAGTTCGGAGATTTGCAGAGTCATCATGAACAACGGCAGTGGACGGGCTCTCTTCGACGTAAAGCATTGCTAGGAGATTTCCGACTTGTTCAGCCTCGGGTTGGGTAGCCTCGGTGGCAACGTCGCTGATCTGGGGGCGATGGATGATGTCGTCCAAGACATCGAGAAGGATTGATAATACTTACAGAGGCGAATTCAAGCTCCCTATCATCGCTGAGGCATTCCCCTTCATGTTCGATAATCCCCGGATCTAACGCTGGAGCTATAGTCAGAAGCTCCTCTCTAGGTTCTGCTCTGGAGATTAGCTCCCCCGATGGACGGTACCCATGAGACATTGTGACATCTGCCACCGAGGGAGCGCTTTCGGTCGCTAGTTCAAACGTCGGAACTGCCATCTCATGTCCCTGTATAAATTCCATCGCGGTAGACCGCTCTTGCGGGGGACAGCATATGTCAGAGATCTCCGTCTCAACGTAATGTGCATCCTCGTGAACATTAATTGCTTGCACATCTTGCCGACTCGGGACTGGGTATCCCTCCAGAATGTCTACCCCAGCGGGTTGTGCTGACAGTGCGCCGTACGAATCGGGGATGGACCTGATGCCTTCGGCAACCTCCAGGTCTAATGCTGGAGCTATGACGAGAGGTTCTTCTCTAGGTATCACTCCGTCGATCAGCTCCTGTGATGAATGGTGTGCATGAGGAATTGCGACATTACTATGTTCTACTTCCAAGGGAGCACTGTCGATCACTCGTCCTAGAGTTGGAATCGTGTTCTCATGTCCCTGCACAAACCCCACTGCGGTAGGCCGTTCCCGCAGAGGAGTACGCGGTTCACAGATCGCCGTTCCAGTGTGATCTTCTCCCGCGTGAACGCCAATCACTTGAACGTTTTGACCTGTGATTGGGCGCCCATCCAAAATGTGTACCCCAGCGGTCTGTCCTTGTGGCGCTTTGTGCGAACTAGGGACAGAGGCACTACAAAGACCATCTGCTGGAGTATCGTCGATTGCTGGTTCAGGAGCCGATGTTGCGACCGGACGCGCGTCTGCAATTCCCGCCCACGTGAGCTCCCCCCCAGAATCAACAGCCAATGCTGGTGAAGAAAACGAATCGTGTGGACTCGGAGGAGACAGATACACGTCTTTCACTGACTTATCGTCGAAGTGTGGGCTGTTCGACAGAGTAATTTCAGGGGAGGCTTTTGCCCTTCTGCGCTTGCGATGTGTGACGAACAGGACATAACCACAGACCAGCAGTAGCAGAAGGGCACCCCCAACGACTCCGCCAACAATCGCACCCACTGGAGTTTTATGAGAGCTTGATGATGAAGCGCAAGAACTAGCGGCTCCAGTCAAATCGGAGTGTGCTTATTGAAGTCAGTATGCGTTCGCGGGTTCACCAAAGTGAACATACATATGGCGGCAATATCAGATGCAGCCACTGCGCTAAATGTCCCATTCGGCCAGCTTCGAGCTGCGGGAGAGTCCCCATGAAAGGGTGGCTTAGTGATCAGTGATTTCCGGACGTACGATTGTAGCCCGCGTAACAAGGTATCGAGGTATTGGAAGGTAGCGTTACTCCCGCATACGAAGGGAAGTATCTTTGACAGATCTGTCAGATCAGTTTATCAAGGGACATACTGGTAGAAACTCACGTTGATGTCGACGTTAGGTTTGTAGAGCAATTGGCTGTCCACTCGTCCCAACTGTACTATGTTGGCTCATATATATATCTGATGACCTTGGAAGACTTACCTCACTAGTGAAGGTGACGAAGAAGCACAGAACATACAGGCGCTAAACAAGTTGTAACTCGCCCAGGAGCTGTTTATCAGACATCGTTATTTACTAAGTCGCGTATGGGCAGTGAGAGCCTACCATGTACATGCAGTCACATTTGAGCCGCCAGGAATAAACGCTTGCTCAGAAGGGGGAGGGGAGATAGTAGCGTCTAGAGTAATTTGAGCGCCGATAAATGAAACCATTGAAAAGGGCTTACATGTAGATGAGCACCCCTTGTCCACTTCCTGGACCACATCGCACGGGGTTTGATTTTTCATGTTCATGGTCCATGATGGACACGAGATACAAGCGAACATTCGATCTAAGACAGAAGGTAGGCAAGATAAGCTGTATTGTGGTACAGAGAGCGAGAGAGGGTTGCGCAAGGATAGAAAGAAGGAGTGCTATATGAGGGATTTCGCATGTGAAAATAACGACCAAACGTGCCATTTATCCAGATCTTGTTTGTTGCATTGAAGCCTCATGAACAAAGTTTGTTATGCAATGCCCTTGGAATCGGACCGAAGCATGATTCTGTTTGCGCAAATCAACGCTTCTAGAATTTGACCGAAGATGTCGATGATCTTTGGGGTCAATGCAGGCTATAATCGCGAGAATAGATAGCACGGTAGGCAGTCTTGGTATAAAGTCCCTCGAAGAAGCCTACGACCTGGTAATCAATTCAAATTCCGTGAAAAAGCGTAACTGTTTAATCGATTAGTGATCGCGGAGATAGACACGAAGCTCTAGATAAAAAAAGAAGAGGCCTCGAGGAAGATAAGAGGCAACGCGCGACTATTGCCATGTGTCTATGATTTGTGTAGGGGAGACTAAGAGGGAAATAAAAAATGCAGCTGTCAGTACCTCGCAGGAACGTGGTAGCCAGATATTATGTGGCCGACGGGGTACGAGCAAAGACGCCGCACGTCTGTCAGTTACTAAGGCACGACTTTAACTGGTAACGTTCGAAGTCCTGCAGCGGGTCGTAACTGATGTGAAGGTGGAGCTTCACACTGGTACAGTACTAGCTGTAATAGTACTAGGTTGAACTTAGTTCAATGGACATTGGACTCGTCCAAATGATGAGGCGCACTTTAGTGGTTGTTACTAGACTTGTTAATAATTACGACATCTTCAAGTTACTGGGCATAGCCTGAGCTTGACAGGAGCGCAAGAGAGTATGAAGGGCTTCCCACTGGTTACGACGAAATCAAACGGGCGTGGGGAAAAGTGAGAGAACGGGTGGGGGACTCTTAATGGCAGACGTGCTCGTCACGGTCGTCCTCAGACTCTCCTGGACCTGGCGTCGGCGTACATCACTAGCGCGAGCCACTACCGTAGGAAAACAACAACAAAAACCCGCAGCTCGGCAAGTCTGTACTGCGACATTCAATCATCACATGGACGAAAGATCCTTCAATGGTTGGCCAGCCTAGTAAATCTATAAGTTTTCTGCGACAACGACTGGCCAACTCTCCAGCTGGGTTCCTTACGTCTCTACTGCCTTTTGCAACCTTAACTTTATCCTTCTCTGCTGTATAGTTCTTGGATAATGCCGTTTGTCCCATTTGCGGCATTGCCAATCTCTAGTTCTAATCGCGTGATTCGTCTCAACCCCCGCTCGCTTAACTTCTTGCCCACTCCTTCCATCGCACAAACCTGCTTCAACACTTCCACCCACCTTCTCTCGTTATACTCTGCGGCAACCTTTCCTCGCTCCCTGCTGGTCCCCCCGCCTCGTCAATGTTGCCTCAGTAATACTTCCAATGGAATATTTGTTTTATCCCCAGCAGCCGACACCCTTGTTATTGTGGCTATAACAATGTCCGCCCTGATTCTGTGACTGTGCCCATATCGTATTGCCACCTTTGTCGCCACTCATTGAAGGGATGCTCAATTCTAAAATGTCGATGTCGTTTGGGAGCCAAACACGCTAACCGACGCTGAGCCTATCCTAAACGGGACTCGTACCTGACCCTTTCGGCGTGCAGCGGCAATACTTGCAGTCTTAAAACATTGCAATATGACGTTCAGTAGCACGAGAACATGGGGTCAGTCCAACTCCGGGACGGCACATGGAGACAGTGACCGACATCTCGCAACTCCAAGTGACCCACTGGGTCAATTACATCTCTTCGTCTCACCTACAGGGCGGTTTAGTAAAACGTACAATTTCATTACGGACCTGCCCGTGGGTGCCCCATCACTTGGGGTACACATTCTTTCGGGAATATCCATTGGTACACGCGCCACCAAATGCTTTGTAGGAATCACGTTGAACGCAGACGATGTCGCTGGAAATGTGTTAATGGTACGAATGAATAAACAAGAGGTTATGGAGTGGAGAAGAGAATATGCCGTGGGTAAACGGGATCATTAAACAGTAAGCCCAAGATGCCTGCCATAATGTACCTACTGACAAAGAGCAGATCAGTGTATTAGTCTGCCAGGGTTATGGATGAGTTGAAATTCAGTATTTGTTAGATTGCGAGAATATTCTCAGTTCTATCAAGTGACACCCAGTAGACTGACAATATAGTCTGAATCTAAAGTGAGGTACCTCGCCCTATTAGAAAGAAAAGTGCAAGCGAGCCGGAGTCAGGGACTTGCCGCATGAGATCGAGCGGCGTTATTCTGTGGGAGAGTCTAGAGCAGTCCTATCATTTTCCTCCCACGCGTCACAATGTTCACGTCTAGCGTGAGTGAAAATTATGCTTCAGCTGTTATCAAACTTAAGCTTCAAGCTTCATTGCAGCTTGTTTTGGGTCGTGACGGCATATAACTTACGCTCCTAGGGATTGCCTGACAATGTACCAGTGCATCGAGACGATATAATATTGCACCAACTTCGTACCAGTGCTACTATGGGATCACTGGCACGTCTAACTGCAGCAGCTTCCAGCAGCCGTTTCAGTAGTGCACACAATTGGTGACCCACCGTATCTGCGATGCTGTCAAATGTTATATGATGCAGCCGCATCGGTGCCCTGGCAGCCCTGTGAAGGTCCGTTATATTTACACAGCTATGATAGCAACACACGGTACACAACTTAGTCCTTTCTAAGACTCACCTAGGAAGGGTGTGTCGTATCAGATCTGAGGGGCGGAGTGGATGTGCTTAATGCCTTTCACTCACATAAAAGGGTCTCTAAGTCAGTCCTACTGACCGCTGTTGCAAATATTGAAGTGGTGCCAGCCTGATGATGTGCACTTACGCTGAGAGATACTACGACTGCTGGCTACTATACATCCGGGCATCTCGGTCAACTGCCACAAACACCGGCAAGCCTTGCGACCCTCCTCCCCAGGGTCATATTCCCAACCTCACATTGTGTACGTCAGGTTTCTGTCTGTTTGGTTATGTTCACTTATCAGTCCAGTTGATTGCGGGGCCACCACGTCGTAATATATGATGTTATATTGCTTCTAGCGACGAAAATAAAGAACATGCTCTGCATGTATATATTGTCATGTAATGGTATTTAGGACTATAACTTTCTCGCCAGTCCGCTCGCCTGTCTGTGTATCTCCTAACCTCCCTTCACCTCTTAGTGACCAAATTTCGGTTCATGTCGTCCTACACTCCAGACACAAATCTGTGGATCGAACGATCTCGTCTCGCTGGAATGTTGTTAGGGTGTGTATCCTACGGTGTGTTTTCTGTCGACTGGCACAATTCGAAATTAGACTCATATATCATAATAGGCGTATTCTTTCTCCTTACAGTACAATCCTGCATTGCTCTCATGAGGCGGCCTCGACATGAGGGAAAGATTCGAGGCCATCGTCTTGCACTTCTTCTTTACGTTGTTATCACGTTCGCATTGATAACAATAAGCGTTGCTGCGAACGCGAAATATACGGAGATGATTTGGATAGACCTTCGTGATGCGCCTGGTGGTCCGCTCGCGCTAATCGAGAACGAAATGGCTTATCGTATCAACGTTCTGGCACTTTCATCGTAAGGTGGCACGTCTCCACCTCCAGGCCTCTAGCACTAACGCCTCGTCTAGTGGCCACGTCGGAGAGTGGTTAATGCAAGCTCTGCTTGTGAGCCGAATAGTTCGCCATATGGGCTGATGCGAGTCTGATGCCTTATACACTTAGCTTCACCGGTGTTTTGCGTTATGGAATTGGGTAAAACGTGTGACAATCCCGATGATCACACTCTTTCTTGCCATGATCGGTGAATTCCTTTATTTACCAGCGACAATAGTCACTAACATCTTGAGCAGGACTGTCTATTCGTATCCAGATGGAGGCGAGTGCCGGAACAGCATTCTATGATATCGACGTCGAACCCGCCTACCTCTGCATCCAAGTGGGACTCAATGTGATTTATACCATTCTTGTGGTGTATATCTTACTCGACATGCGAAACAAGATGAAGCGCGTCGCGGCACAATATGATTCCAGTCTCTATGATACCGTCGTTGTCATGATCGTCGAGTCCGCCATGGGATACTCTATCTTCGCAATTATCTTCATAGTTGCCTTTGCTCTGCATTTAAACGGCATCACTACTCTATGCTTCCTGTCTATTAGCCAAGTGCAGGTAAGCAGATAAACCCCGTGTTACCTGTGTCCCTGATCCTAGTTTTGTATTTTTGAACCAGGGCATCTCGCAACTGTTTATCATTCTTCGTGTTGCAACGGGGCGGGCATATACAGAAAATTGGTTGAGCCGAGCTGCTGCACCACCTACAACTATAGCATTTTCACACACGGTAGACACAATAGAAGAACAAACCGATGAAGAAGGAACTAGGTCAGAGCAGAACATTGTTCAGACGTATTCTGCTTCTGCGAAGGCGGCAGAAGTAGACGTATGTATAGCATAACATGTTGTAATGTTGGTTTAACTTTATATTTGATTTATACCTGAATGGAATATTGTTTATTTGCGCTGTAGCCTGCTGAACGTTTTATTTGTGTGAAACAGGACGGGTTTTGGATATATTATTACCATTGCGCGATCACGAGGAAACGGTCTTGGGCCAGGTTCCAGGGGGCAAATCTTAATTATTGGATGGTAAATATTATTTTCTTCCGCAATGTAGTCCGAGTGTTCTGATTGACAAAATATGACATAACATGTATCATTCGCATCCGGGAACGACGAGTTGCCCGGGGTTATCTATGTTCAACCATGAGTTCCTCGCTGCTAGTGGCACATTGTTCGCTAACCTAATCGCACTCCGGTAAAGGTCGGCTCCGTGAAGTCATTGCGAGTGTGCCATCTTCAAGCCTATACAACATTGTGCCCTATTCCCGCCTGTATCTTGTGTAATTAGTCACAACGCGGCGACTCACCTTCTCAAAATGCATCCTAGCGATACTATGCACTTCTCCCTCGTCCAAAGAAGTGCTCCAGCCACCGGTTGGTCCAATATCACTTCTCGTTCACCATCTCTCCGTTTTGCCGAAGTACTTGACTCAGCCTTTTCGCGCGTCACGACGCTGATCCAGAAAGGTGAAATGTTGATGCATTGGGAATTCAAATTGAGCAAGACAGAGCTCGATAATACAGAAAGTGAATTTTCGGGGACGAGGATAGATGGTCGAAGTGATTAGGAGACCTGCTAGACGGTCAACTGTGCACGCTGCATCGCAGGTGCCCTTTTCGATTGCATTTCGATAAAATTTTATACATCATGCCAAATTCGTCAGCGGGCAGCACGATACGCCTGTCAGTGAATTGTAAGATCTCTAATATTCTAAACAAGGCTGTATGAATTAGTGATAGATGTGACGCCAATACGTAAGTGACTCGCCTTGCAAGCCGAGTACCCCCGGATTATAGTCTAGAAAATGAGAAACATTAGCGATGGTGGAGGTGATCTCAGGGGCAGTGAGCATTGAAGAGGCCAATTTTGACATTGATATCCACCCTGGACCGTGAAACATTGACAAGCCAAGAGTTGACGTGGAGTTGACCTTGTGACTCGACGAAAATTGAACCATGTCACTCTGGTCTGCCGTGCACCTGGGCTTCCCATTAAGTAAGCCTTACTATAGCGGTTTGTTACGTGCTGTGCTTACTATTATTAGGCTTAGTTGCAGCAATCCTCAACACCAGCATTAAATGCTGTCCCAAATAACCCAGGACCTTTGGGTATTTGGCGTAGGTAAGTAGCTCGGTACTGTCGGCACTGTCTGCCGCCTATTTACGCCTAATGCGTCATCCCGATGCGCCCCGCCATGCGCTAAGCTTCCAAACTAGGTGAGACTCTTTTCTCACGCCCCTTGCCCTTCTCCATCACCACCAACGTCGTCTACCACCTGTTCTAGCCATTGACGCAGGCTTCCTGCACCCCCAACAGCGTTGTTCACCACCATCTTACGTGGATCTGTCTGTTGGACCAAGTACAACGGCTCTGGACACCGTCTAGGTGAGTCTTTTCTCGCACACCCTTTGCCCTTATCCACCACCACTAACATCGCCTACCACCCATTCTAGCCGTCGACGCAGGCTTCCTGCACCCCCAACAGCGTCTTTCACCACCTCCTACGTGGATCTGCCTGCTGGACCAAGCACAACGGCTCTGGATGCCACCCTCATCTCTCAACAACCATCTACCACCCTTAGCGTCGGTGCACACTTTCTACGCCTCCATAGACCTTGTACCATCACTCTGGACGCCACCCTCACCTTTCAATCATGCTATCTACTGCATACACCTCCATAGACCTTATACCACCACTATGAATGCCACCCTCATTTCTCAAGTAGACCACCCACTTTACTCTCATTGGCATTGCAAACTTATCTACGAGACCCAGTGTATTTCACAAAGTTAGCTTGCTTGTAGTCTGACTGGACTTTGCACAATGAAAAACCCTTGAATTTATTCAAACAAGTGACAGACGAAGGATATCTATTGAACTAGATTTGGGCTGCCGGCCCAAAAATAGTATCTAATGTAGCCAACAAGGCATCTGGATCAAAGAACTCGTTAGAAGGTGACACAGGAGCGCTGCTGATGGCTGGAGGAGTAGGGGTACAAAAGAAGTCGAAGGCGGCGGGATTGATGGAGTTGAAGGCAGCGGGATTGATGGAGTCGAAGGTGCCAGCATTGGCATTGTTGAAAGCCTCGGTATTGGTGAAGTTGGTGGAGGCACTAGCCTCAGCATTGACATTGCTATTGGTGCTGGCATTGGTATTGGTATTAGTGCCGGCGTTGTCATTGGTGTTGGTGCTGGTGGAGTTGGTACTGATGTTAGCACTAGGGATGTTGGCACTAGGGGAACTGGCATTGGCAGCTGGGGTGGTCTCGTCTTCATTGTCAGTCTCGACGGTCTCCGTGCTCTTGTACGTCTTCTTGCGACGACCCAATCCATCCGTAGACCATGCCCGCTTCTTTCCCTTGTCTGAGCGAGTCTGGCGGCGATGGTCCGTGATCTCACCACTTTCAAGCTTCTCATTGTGCTCTTCGAGGAGTTGTTGAAACTCCTTGTCATTGATTTCTCTCCAACAGATGGCACGAGACTCCCACTTCCGACAAATCATTTCAAGGTCAGGAAGGGCGCTCGAGGCTTGGCTGAGGTTGACAAAAGGGATGTTAGCAGGCCAGCCTTCAATAACAACTTGATAGCGCTGGACAACGTTGCGGAAATAATTCGCCCAGTGCATCTTCGTGTTTTCGTCCTTAGTGATTGCCACTATATGGTAATAGTAATTAGAATTGTAGTACAAAAAATATATTGAAAGAAACCTCACCAAGTCCCTTCTGAATTTCGTGGTGGATCGCTGCACGAACATCAGAACAACGCTTTTGATGATTTTTTGCAGCACCTGTTGAGTAATGGAATTTAGTGTGCTGAGCAAAGGTACGAGCAAACATACCTTTCATGCCCTGGACAGCGAATCCTTCCATCTTGCTAATTAAATCTTGATTGTCGACATTCATTACAGACGCCATAAACTCGTCCACACCTTCGGTAGCAAAAGCGACACCACGAAGAGGGAGGTCCGTGGACCCACGCGTCGTGTAGAGGATCGCCTCAGCTCCCATATGGCTCCTCAAATTGTTAAGCTGTAAACTGTGTCAGTGAATCCAAAATGAAGATGTGTGGAGGACTCGCCTCATTCTCAACGGCCTTGAGGGTCTGGGTGACATCATTAACCTTTGACTTCGTTGAAATTCGGATGCCCATGGCTTGTGTCTCCTTGTGCTCGCTGTACTCGAGCAAAATCTCAGCCTTCTCATCATCCGTGAGCTCTTGATATTCTGCACGGTGGCTCTTGACGAGTTCTTGTAGGACGTCCTTGCCTGTTGCCCCTTGACAGCACAGTAAGTACGTTGTTCGTGTGTTGTCAAACCACGTACCATTCTCTTGATTATCCTGCCGTTTTTTCCAACAGAATGCATTCCACGCATTCAACTTTGAGCGCTTGAATCTCATCATCCCCCAGCCTAAACATAAGTCATTTTGTACGTGATGGAAACTCTTGTGGTGAGAAGATGCAATTTCCTTTACGGTCTCATCGAGACCGTTCCAAGCATCACCGAGAGCTGATCTGAATTGATGCGCATTTTCACGATGCCGAGCAGTAAGGGTAGCGCGGGCCTCCTTACTGAGAGTGACCCTGGTGTGATGAGTAGGCAAAGCCTGGACGTGTTTGCGAGTCTGTGTTGCACGAAAGGTCTGGGTGGCCATTGACCTGGGTATTTCAGCGGTTAGTAAATACTTGCATAGCCAATTTATATGCAAACGGCGAGCACAACAGAGTACGTATATTGGTGTAACTATTCAAAAACGACATCGGTGGCTTTTGCCACACACAATCGGGGATCTAGAACAAGAACAAGAGAAAAAACAAGTAAAGTGCGCACATAAAAACTAGGGCGCCAAGAAATGTGAATATTTGTGAAAGGAACGAAGACAGTAGCTAGAAAGTGATTAAATTGTCAATCAATTCAAATCACGGTAGAAATATAAAATACCTTAGTGTTTGTGGGCATAGCTCGGTTGCTGTGAATGTCAGAATTGAGTGCTCTACTCAGGTTTGATGCCTGTTCATAAGTCAGGTTCCATTTTGGTGATTGAAGCACAGCCTCCCAGCGGCTGCTGCAAATGGAGCCGATGAGCTGATGAAGCTTGGGAAGTATGTGATCGTCTAAACCGAACCGATCAAGCACAGCATCAGAGTGCGGACCTATGCTGATCAAGGGGGTCCCAGCTTGGAAAGATGCTGCTGTGCCAGTTGACTTGGTCATATTTTTGGTACCGGGGGGCTTTGGGATAGTTGCAGTATGAGTGGCATTCAAGAGAAATGCGTCAGCATTGCAACGCTGCCGAATGTCTGACTTGCTCTTGCTAGGCGATGCTTTCGCCAGGGCTTGACCCATCTGAACAGCAGCCGAAAGCGACTTGTTGCTAACTTCAAAATCACGTTCGAACTGCTTGGTGGGACGAGCAGAACACTGAATGTGTGCACCTGTGGCCACCAAGGGTCCAGGCAAAAATGGGGGTCCGGAAGGATTCACTTGACTTGCCGGGTCTTTGAAAAAAGTGAGCTTGTGAACATGGAAACAGAGGAGACTCACAATGCCGGGGAGGGATGATGCCCTCAATGCGACAACGTTCTGCATAGCGCTGCAGATGGGGGATGACAAATTCCTCGCTGAAAGCCTGCACTAAGGCCGATAAATCTCCCCCAATCCGCTCTGGTGTTTCACGATGTTCCCGTGGTGTAATGTACAGATCGACAGTGAAGTGTTCCGGAGACAGCATTTCTGAGGCTTCAGAACCAGCACAACGCATGAGGATGGAAATTCCACCATCAAGACGATCTTGCATTGTGATCTAACAATTTATGTCATTAGTATATGAAGATAGAAAATAAAAAAAAGCTCACTGCATCAAACAGGTCTTGTAATGCTGCGTTAAGGAAATCTTCTTGTGTGATGGATCGTTCGTTTGATGACGTGTATGAATTGAAGGCGATATGAGATGGATGGAGGCCACCAGGCTTTCTGGTATTATAGTGAGTACCGTCAATGTGGGCTTCATGCTTGAGTAACGCGCGAGCTGCTGCCTGTCGTTCTCCATTGCTGAAACCTTGAGCGAACGAGCTTGAGTGTAGCGCTGCTAAGCTGGATAGTGAGAAGCGAGCCACCTGTGCTGGCTTGTCCATAACATCAGACACAGTTTCTGGAGATCCTGCATGACCTGGAAGTGTCTTGTTTGGAGTGGTGGGGGAGGGGGCATAGACAGAGTGAACCATGGTTGAAGCGCGAGGTTGAAGCGCGAGATTCGGGAGAGCGGTTATGAAAGTAATGAAATTTGAGGCCTTGAGGCATGTATTGTTACCGATTATGTTAAGAGTGCGCTCCTAAGTCATAAGTAGTAGCAGGTAAATATCAAGCGCAGATCACAATATGTAGTAGCAGATGATATGTAGAAGGGAATATGTTGAAGAACAGCCTAAGTATATAGTAGCAGATGATATGTAGAAAGGGAATATGTCAAAGAACGGCCTAAGTATGTAGCAGATGATATGTAGAAGGGAATATGTTAAGCTTGAGGATCATCATATGTATATCGAGCGCAAATCACACTACACCACAGAGGAATATTTTAAGGATCATCATACATATCTCCCATTCAACTACAGTTCGACCACTAGCATTTTGCGTGTCTGAACATCTCGAATTCCAATATCAACACTACTATTGTATTTTTGATGCAACATTTACTCTACAACAGATGCCAAAAAATCAGCGAAATCTTCTACATTCTGTTCTTGCTCCTCATGCTCGAGATTATCTCCACCACTTTGTTCGTCAGTCGCTGAAATTGTCGAAGTCGCCATCATCCGCTCAGATTCTGCATTAGAGATATGTAAGCTGCAAATAATGAAGAGCGGGGGACATACCATGGCTAGATGTGCCGTTGAGTCGAGTTCCGAGGCCTCTTTTACCTGAAAAGCCTGCCTGCGACATGATTCAATCTAATCTAAACAAATGCGCTGCATTGATGGCAGCGCAACTGCGCCATTGACGTTGCAGTTCAAGTCCAACAGGTTTATTCGAAATGAGAAGGGAATTGATGGTGGCGTTCACAGTGAGTTCCTCGTCGTGTATGGCTGTATGCAACCGACAAATTTCGATATTCAAGCATTGAATCTCTTCATGGGCATGTTGAAGTTTGAAGTACTTTACCGTAGCTTCGCGATGCGCAGGTTTGGTCCAATCCAAGGTGCGAATGTCAGAACGAGACTGGCGCAAAAGATCAAACTCACCCAGAAAGCTGTACTCCACTATATCTTTCCAAGTGAGCTGTGGACGCGGAGGTACAAGAGCAGCAGCCTGCAGATTGAACCGGCTAAGTGCGTTCCGAATTGCCTGTGATCGACGTTGTAGAGCCTTGCTAATTTTTTGACGTAGTTTGTAGCCTAAAATAAACAAAATAAACACTTATGTGAGTGCACAAAGACAATGATCTTACCCGTGCCTGAAAGCGAGAGTTTCGACAACTCAAATAGATGCATCACGACAAGTCATTCTAAGTCATCGAGTGCTGTGCGGTAAGTCAAAAGTGAAGCTTCTTGGCGAAATTGATGGTAGGGTTCGCTGTCGATCTCCCATCGCTTGTCAATCCCAAGTTGAATTTCTAAATGCGAAGCCATCGCTTCTGCATTTTAAAGTCTCGAATATGATCCGTCAACTCGGATCCGGGCTTGATTGATGGCGGTGTGCATTTCCTGATAGCCGCCGACATGAATATCCACAAGCGCCCAATTGGCGGCTTCTCCTGCTGTGTTCCATTCCTTTCTGTCATATACATAATGTAAGCGTCAAATAAATACGAATTAAACTATATGACTTACTGGCGGACAACAACTTCATCAAGAGCTTGAACATATCGAACACTGACACAATCCTTGACAGGGGGTTCCTTCAGGCCATCGAGGTATGAGCACTCTTCCTTGTGAAAACGAACAAAGTTGGCATGTGTGAGATTGAGGACACCTTCCAGAGAGGAAAGTTCGCCAGTGAGAGTTTGAATGGCAGCGAGTGCCTCTCGGTAATGATTCTGTAAAAATGTACCTACACGTCAACTCATTAGCTTAGGATTTCATAAATGAAAATAACTTACTAAGCGCTGCATACTTGTCATCGTCCCAAAAGGCAAAGTGTTGCTCGATCGTTTGATGCCGGTGAAATGGAGTAGTGTGGCGAGTGCTGCGCACAAGCTCATTTGACGACGAAAAAACGTGTTCACAGCCTTCTCCCTCGGTGTGGCCAGTACCTTCTATGTACATCAGATGCCAGTCAATTTGACACTGTCGGTTGTGAGCATGGCCATGAAAAGCTCTGACCATCATTCGTAAATTGAGTTCACAAGCTCGGGGTCCAAGGCAGCTATTTTCCAGCGTCTTGGAAAATGCGCAGCCGATATCATATGCAATGCCACCATTCTTCCCGTAGACATTGAGCAGATGATCTAGAATAGTGAGCGGGTATTTTGAGCTTGAAAAATCAGTCAGCGATGGTGACAACAAAATCAAAATCAAAATTACATACAGTTCGCCACTTTTGACCATATCACACACTAAAAGAATGAACCGGTGGCGACAGGCTGCAATAAAAATGCCAGATTCGTCAAAAACCGAAAACATGCGTTTACGTGCTTCCGGACCAGCATTTCGCCAGCGGTCAACGCAGTTGAATGGTGCCGAGTCTGACTGTACCACATCCTCCCAGTCATCAGTGGGATCTTGCTGATCGGAAATTAGGTTTGTAAATTTCATATCAATTGAAAACTTACTTCATGGGGTTGAGTGCCATTAAGTTGGAATTGGTCAACTTTCGTGTGATGGAGCCAGTAGTCAGAACGTCGAGTCCGCGAATCGTCCCTCGGAGATGTGCCATAAATAGAAGACAACCATCTTTTCAAGCTATTATTGCTGTCGATCGTGGCAAGCCACTCAAAAGTCATGTTGTCTTCGTCGTCTAGTTTGTAACAGCAACAGGGACACGAGTTGAGAAGGCGCCAATCTTGTGTATCGCGCTTCAGTGCTGCTTTGATGAGGGAGTCTACCCAATGCAAGATCTCAAGGTAAACATCATATGCGTCCGAAAATTGGGTATTTAGATATGGTTGGTAAGGGATCTACGAAGCAACATTGTAATTGATATATCACAATACAATTGAATATCGTACATCGTGGAGGTGGCATAGGGCCTTACACTGTGCTTGAATGCTAAACCGGGGGCAAGTCCTGTGAGACTGTCGATAAGCTGCAAGCGTGCGGAGAGAAATGGCGACAGTCGGATGCAGCGGAGAACAGCCAAGGTAACCATGGTATATAAGGGTTTCATTCGGAAATCTGTGAAAGGCAAGGGGTTGCAGCGATGCAAATTTTCGGCCTAGAATACTGTTGAACAAAGTCTTCTGACCGGAAAGAAATATATTGCTTACTAAAAATGTCGACCAGCTCGATATTCTGCAGGATCAGAGTGTCAGCATCATTACGTAGAAGGTCATCATCGCTCAAAACACTTGGCATGCTGTCGCCATTATCGCGGGTGCGATAGTCCAGATAAGCCCTGACCAGGCCTTCCATCTGAAGATCCCAGTTTGCATTCTGAACATTAATGCGGTCCCCTCGTGTGCGTGGATCAACGTAGTGGCTAGCACGCGTAAGCGCATGCTAGTGGGCATGAAATCAAACAACTTACAATCCAGAGAGGTCTGCCATTTGCTGAGCTAGCCCCTGGAACACCTCGTACTCTCCGCCCTTGTGGCTAAACTCAGCTCCCTCCTCGCCGGGGGGAGCAGTGTATGGTATAGACTCGATATCCGCGTCATAATCGACGAGCATAGTCTCAACAGCTGCACAATCTTCAGCTGACATCCCTGCAGAAATGAGAAGACAAACATCTAAGAAAAATGGACACCGTACCTTGTATACATGATTGCCGCTTGGCGTTCACATGTTCCCTTCGTTGGGTTTGTTGTCCTGCCCTCAGTACATCAACCGTTCGCACAGAGCGTTGAAAACCATGTTTTATGGTTGCCTTCGACAGCCCTGTGATCCTCCTCACTGATGGTTGTGACATGGGTGGTAGAGAGTATAGTAGGCAGTAGATAGCGTGATTGAAAGGTGAGGGTGGCGTCCAGAGCGATGGTACAAGGTCTATGGAGGCGTAGAAAGCGTTGAGCTGGTGTTAGGGCTGAGCTAAGCTAAGCAGCTTCGGCACATGGCCAACTTGCGTCCTGAACCCTAAACTAGGTGTAAGCGCCTGGTAGATGGTTGTTGAGAGATGAGGGTGGCATCCAGAGCCGTTGCGCTTGGTCCAGCAGGCAGATCCACGTAGGAGGTGGTGAAAGACGCTGTTGGGGGTGCAGGAAGCCTGCGTCGATGGCTAGAATGGGTGGTAGGCGATGTTAGTGGTGGTGGATAAGGGCAAAGGGTGTGTGAGAAAAGACTCACCTAGATGGTGTCCAGAGCCGTTGTATTTGGTCCAACGGACAGATCCATGTAAGATGGTGGTGAATGACACTGTTGGGGGTGCAGGAAGCCTGCGTCGATGGCTAGAACGGGTGGTAGACGACGTTGGTGGTGATGGAGAAGGGCAAGGGGCGTGAGAAAAGAGTCTCACCTAGTTTGGAAGCTTAGCGCATGGCGGGGCGCGTCGGGATGACGCATTAGGCGTAAATAGGCGGCAGACAGTGCCGACAGTACCGAGCTACTTACCTACGCCAAATACCCAAAGGTCCTGGGTTATTTGGGACAGCATTTAATGCTGGTGTTGAGGATTGCTGCAACTAAGCCTAATAATAGTAAGCACAGCACGTAACAAACCACTATAGTAAGGCTTACTTAATGGGAAGCCCAGGTGCTGCCGTGATTTTCGTTATCGGAGACTCATTTCGAGCAGGATCATTAAACAGTTGACGACATTGACAGTGTCGGAAGACACGTACCCTAAGTGATCATCTTCTGCCCTTGAGGGTCAATATCGCCGAGGCGAGGCACATCATGGACTCATTGACATGTAATGCTAAGCCTGTCGTGACGGCACGATGTGAATCCACTGCATTATCGTAGACACGACAAGGTCTATCTTAAGTTTGATGCTAGCGTGGGGCAGAAGATGACGTGGTTGTCACTCAATATACACACTGAGCCCAAACAACGTGACCTGTAGCCTGCTTTACTATATGATGTTGGCAATCCTCGAAACGCTCGCAATGAGGAGAAGATGGTGGACTCATTTTGATTAGGATCCGTGGATAATATCAAAGTGAAAGGACTGTACCCCATGGTGATCACCTAAAGGGCCCTGAGGCAAGGTACAGACTCAATCTGTATCACTCCTCGAGTCCGGAATCTCATTGTAATGGGAGAAGTGATGCTGTCCTCTAAGCGATTGCCATCTGCTGGAGGTCGAAAGTACCCTACTAGTCCGGTGATGGGACTCAAATTCATCGATAATGCACGAGGAAGCTGATACTAATAGAGAAGCGTAAGCAGGGAGGGGCAGATGAGGACGTACTTGATTCAAACCCATAGGATGGAAGCTTGCGAGCGCTAAGCGCAAGCTGACCGTGGTTTGATCGGGTTTTCAGGTAACCAACTTACGTCCAGTATTGTCTGTGCTCAAGGCCACTGGCTGTCGACACGACCTTAGGGTGGTTGGGCTGGACCGAGCGAAGCTCGGGGTAGGACGCGAGCAGCTGGAGCCGCTGGGTGGGCAGAACAACTGGTCGCGAATTCGGTCGTGTCAGGCTTGGAAAGGGACGTAAATTGAACTATATTCAATCAAGATTAGATACGACTTTGCTACGAAGTGTAGATGAGTGAGAACGAGAAAACAAATTAGATGTCCGAGATGTAGAGGAGTAATATATGAAAGGGAGAGGCGGGTGAGTGCAAAAGAAAGTAAATCCGGAGCGAGAATATTGGTGTGAACGAGTTCGAGCTCGTCGTCGAGGAGATATCAAGTGGATTGAGGAAGAACAAGATGGGCCATGGCCCATGGTGCTGAAAACATCCGTAGGCCGCTCCGATTTCCGGCACCGTGCTAAATTACTAATATCCTACATAGTCAAAGTCTCGTGTCCGAGTCAGGTCTCCTTTTCTCGACATTGAATTCGACATGCAGACACTCAATTCAAAAGTCAATCTCTTGCCGGCCTCGAATATTATTGGTGCAATGCAGACTGTGATAGTAATTGCTGAATTTTGAAACACTCCACTCTGAATAATAATCATTCGCTGCAGCTGGCGCACTCATGAGTGATTGTACGTCTGTGCTGCAAGGCTATCCGTGCTGATTGCATAGCTGACAGTGCCTTCTGACCACTAGCAGATGCCAGATTTCGAAACCCATTCTCAATTCTCCAGTACCAATCACTATGACAATGACATCAACGACCAGAGCCTCATCACCACCAACATTACCGAACGCCAGCAGCGTTTGGATGCAGTTTCACATGAGATCTCAGACCTGGAAACAGTCATGGATAATATGCAAAATATTCACCGGCAACTCATAAAAAAGAAGGACAAGATCACGCAGTCCATTAATTTTCACAAGAGACTTGTATTAACTCTCTGGCACCTTCCAACAGAAATTCTATCCCAAATTTTTCACCACTGCCTTCTGGAATTCGAATTCGATAGCTTGTCGTACATATCAAAGCTAGCGGCCCCCCTGCTGTTGATCACAATATGCCGACAATGGAGGGATGTTGTCATAGGCATGCCCTCTTTATGGTGCAGTCTGTCTTGATCACGAAGACCGGGAGCGGCAAGTCCCCTTCTATGACTTATGGCTCAAGCGTTCCGGCGGATGCCCATTCTCGTTGGCACTGTGGTGGCCTGGCTTCGCAAGTGAGTGAACTACGTTAGGAAACCTTCTTCAACCATACATCAATCAAATCTCGTCTCTCTCTGTCAAATTTTTCGATGGCTCCGACATGCCTAAACTTAGGTTATTGGACTTTCTGGCACTTGAGAAGCTATCCATATCCGCCTGCGATTTTGGGGATGTGGAACCTATCAGAGTCATTGCACACAATATCTCGCAACTGTTGGTCACTCTGTCCAGTCTCCGTGTAAACGGGTTGTGGTTCACCCCTGAGCATTCATCTTTTTTCAATCCTGTATGGGCTCACCTGACAAATGTTGTGATCGAGAATGCAAGTGTGTGGGATGTTATTATCCACTTGCTATCCCAACCTCTTGTTAAAGACTTGGATCCGCTTCGACCAGGCCCTGGAGCCATTCACGCACAGCAAACTTCAATCCTTAGACATAACTTGTACACATATGGCGCACACGCTTAAATTGTCTGGCCTGCTCAATACTCTTTCACTCCCTAATCTGTACACGCTTGGTATTTGGGGGGTATCGGGATGGCCTCATGAGGCATTCAAGACGTTCCTCGCACGATCAAAGTATCCACTAGAGAGCCTTATTGTCTGTGGTAAAATGACAGGTGGGCAGTTAGCGGAAATAGATGAGTGGTGAGTTGCTGTTATTCCATCCATCCACTTTGTAATTTGGTGCAAAGATACTTCAGCCTCTATGAATTTTTCAATATGGTGATCAACCAGGCTACGGTGGATACTTTGTGCTACTGCTATCAGCTTCACATTGTACTTATATCTCTTTGCACCTTAAAGTTACTCTTCATCTATGACGCGAGTCTCTAGAGCGAACCACAATCATCCTGACAGTCCTCACAAGCACTAGCAGTGGAAATTTTCAAGGGCGTGCAGGGCACTAGAGTAGGTCCACTTATTCTCAACGATAATGTACAAGCTGAACCACCGGACTTCGATCGAGGGATCAAGAATATGTCAGTAAGTACTTACAAGATGTTTCAAGGCCTACCATGCTCGAGGATGGCGGCCAGATACAGGCACACAAGGAGCACTCTCAAGCGCTGGTATCGCCGAGGTTCAGTTCTTAGAGTATGACAGTAGTGGAGCGGGGTCAAGATACAAATCACTTACAGCTGGCAAAAAAAATGAGACGCTCTAAATAAGCAGTCTCCAATGCGAGCGCCAGAAGCAGGCATCCGTATTGGAGCACGTAGATGAGCACAGGGAAGATCGGAAATGTTGTATTATAAGTGCATTCAGAAGTGTGTCTACAAATGAAATTGAGTTGTTGAATAGAATTATGCCCTGGCAAAGGGTATGTATGTAACACTTACATGGGGTGAATGAACAGATTTGAATCCCGCCACGTCTTCACCTGTCTTCATGTGATCGTAACCCGCTGGGGTTGCTGGCCCGGTCTAGCCTTCGGGAAACATACAGTGAGCAATCCATTCTTCATCTTTGCGTCGACATCCTGGACCTGGACGATACAATGACCGTAAGTACCAAATCGCTACACAAAATTTAGATTGTTAGTGTACTCACCTTGATTCCCTGAGGAATCTGAAGAGTCCTGGAGAACTTGCCATACGAGCGCTCCTGCACCGTATAGCTGCCCTTGTCATGATTCTCCGAGCGTTTCGACTCCCTGGATATGGTCAGGGAGTTTCTGTGGACCTTGATGTTGACATCCTGTTGTTTGATACCAGGAAGTTCGAATGTCACGGTCACTGTCTTGGTCTCGGCGTTCTCATGCAGGTCCATTCTGTGTTGGTGCGATTAAGCGCTATCGAGTGTTTAATACGTTGGAGGCAATACGATTGTACTTACCTTGGAAATGCCTGACCACGGCGACCAGCCAACATAGTATTGCCCTCCGAGTCGGTGATAAAAGAGGGACGCGGTCTGAAGAGCCTTGACGCGGTCACTGACTTAACAAATCTTGAAAAATAGTGGGGGGTAAAACGAAACATCTGGCAGGGTTCAAACTGTTAGAAGTAAGAGACAAGTCTCAGCGTGTATAAAAAACCGCTATGTCATTGACGATACCTAAGAGAGGAGTCTAGAGACGAGATACAGTAAGGAAGACCCGGTGTGCAGAGTAAAGGGCGGCCCATCAGTAAACGTTTAAACCACGAGTTTGTAGCGCCCTGTAAGTTATGACTCCGAGCTAGCTCGGTTCCCTCAACTACCTCGGAAAAAGGTCCAAACATCCTTACGGCATTCACCGGCAGGGTTCAAGACTATACTAGATGACATAGGACCTCACGCCCTTAGTACCACTTGAGAAACGTACCAAAGGTCTTTCAGGGCAGGTTCAGTAGTAACCTACCTAAAAGCCCACCTCCACAGGGGGTTGCTGTGACTTGGGCGCTCACCACTGCATGGGAGACCATATGATTGCGCTATGTTTCGCAGGCTGGATTGCTGTGAAACACTTCCGCGAACTGCAACAATCGACAGGACGGATTATCAGGGATTGTTTCACTGTTTTAATAAAACTCGTGTGCTTTACTTTACAAGGTAAGCTTATAATGACGCTCTTTTTTTTTGCGCTGAAGTTTCGCGAATTTGAGTCGCGCACACTGGCTTTGTTGCTACTTCTTTCTTCCACCTCAATTATTTTTCTCCAACAATCTCAACGGTATGTTGCTGACCTCTGCATTCGAGCATAATTCATCATGTATACAGTCTATAGGAACTCAGATTTATCCTTGTCAAATATTCTTCCTCGTGCAGATGTCTGTGCTGGGCCACGCTTAGCTTGATCCTTGGTGTTCGTGAGTATCACGCTAAGCTCGTAGCAGACTGCAACGCAGGATCCACTCTGACTTGACTTACTTTACAGGAGCGTGTGCATGCGTCAACTAGCAAGATATGCCTGTTATACTTGACACTTAGGTCTGAACAAAGCTCACAAGTACTGGATAATTGCCCACCCACACTTGCGCCAAGTAGTAAGCTAAAACCATGTAGAACGCCTAAGCTCGTCTGTTTTCTATGGCGTACATCCATGGGCCTAATTGCAGCTTATAATTCAAATAAAGCTTTGATTCGAAAAAAATATCAGGCGGGCCCAGTACTGGTATTCACTATCGTACAGATACATTATTATTTCAGAGACTCAAATTCCTTTTCCACCTTGACAGGAAACAAAGACCAGGCAGATACTACTGCGTCTTCACGCGATTGCAACCTGTTGGGGTTGCTAGTCCGGTCCAGCCTTCGGGAAACGCACAGTGAGCAATCTTTGCATGGACATCCTCAGCCTGGACGATATGATAACCGCAAGCACCAAATCGCTGCACATAATTTAGATTGTTAGTGTACTTGCCTTGATTCCCTGATGAATCTGAAGGGTCCTGGAGAACTTGCCATACCAGCGCTCCTGCGCTGCATAGCCGCCCTTGTCTGAGCGTTTCGACTCCCCGGACATGGTCAGACAGTTTCCATGGACTTCGACGTTGACATCCTGTTGTTTGATACCAGGAAGCCCAAACGTCGCGGTCACTGTCTTGGTCTCGGCGTTCTCGTGCAAGTCCATTCTGTGTTGGTGCGGTTCGGCACTATTTTACATTGGAAGCAATATTATGCTAACCTGGGAAATGCCTGATCACGGCGACGAGTCAAGGCAGGATTGCCCTCGGGGGTAGAAAGGGGACGGAAATGAGCATTGAAAGCATCGTCAAATCAAACTCGGTGAAGGGATCATAGAATGTGCACACTAGAGACATGATTAAGTGAAGAAATGATACTAGATGTTGAGAGAAGTGCTTTTATGGTTGAACGTTGAATGTTGAGGCCTGAGGTTGGATGTGTTTGCTGAGTGCTGAAGCTAAGTCTGAGCCGTGCATACAACGGGCCCGGATCTGCAGACCCACCACATTAATATTATATACACTTATGTCGAGAAATTTACGGTGGCGCTCAGCCAAAAGGCCACGCGAGGGCACGCGACTTCGATCAATTACCTTTTTTGGTCGGGATTCGGTAACCTCACAGGCACATGACCAGGTTCCTGTGACGGCGTGAGTTCTGAGTGAAAAACAGAGCGCAAAAAGGAGCACAGCGCTCAATCAATTAACAACGGCGAGTGGTAAGGTAGTGGATGTAAATTAACGACGGCGAGTGGTAAGTAATATGCATTATGCTATTTGTGGCGAGATATACGATCCCCTCATGCAGTGCGTGCCTTGTTCACGGCCTTCAGAAGCTGTGTGTGTGCCCGAGCTCGGCCTCTGGATAGGCTGCGAGGAAGTGCACCTCATTTGACTCATACCTGGAACCAAACCAGAAGGTGAGCAGGACTGGAATAGCGGATACCAGCAGGGACTTACTGATTGATAAATTCTAGCGCGATGGTTGCCCTTTGGTGGTACTTTGACGTGAACCGTCTATTCGCGCCTTGGTACCACTCCCTTGGACAATCCTTCAATGGCGTCGTGAGTCCTCGGTCCTGATCGCCAACTAGCCAGTGCTCGATGATCTCCTTCCAGGATTTATTCTTCGGGCTGGAAGTGCCGTCAGAATGAGCGACTGGGACCCGAGGGATCACAAGGCCAGGTGTAGGGAGTTTCTGCTGGGAAATGGACACTGTGGCAGGGACTCGGGGCCGTCATGATGTGTTGGAGGTGGACAGGGCCGCAGTAGGCATCGGGATGACAACAGGTCTGTGCGAGAGCGGCTGTTGGACTGTGCCAACAGGTGGAGGAGTTGTTGTGGGGGAGGCAGGTTCAGAGACGTTGGTGAAGCAGTGGCCGGAATCAAGGTGCTGGAGGGCAATAGCTGTGGTGCAGGCGGCCTGCACTACAACACTTGTTAAGGAGCGCATATTGTTGCACAGGCCATTGACATCTGCTGCAACAGATGCATGCACCATGCGAAGCTCCTCTGTGGAAGCTGGTCTGGTAAGTGCATGTTCACCAGCAAGGGAGGCATCAGCGTCACGGGAGATGGGGGCAAGAGCATCGCTGTAATCAGTCTTGTATGCATGTAGTTTGTCGAGAAGGTATCGAACGAGCGTGTCACGCTGAAAATAGACATGATAAGAAAAAAAATAGCTGTGTCAGTTGAACATCAGTTGTGAGCACAGGAAACATACATGCTCACCATCAGCCCATCCACCCCACCAACGAACTTTTGCAAGTGTCCATCGTTGACCTACTGGAGCAAACATGAACCAATATTGTGCACCTCCTCGACGAAAGCAGTGAGTAGAGAAGTTACCACGGATACCAGCACCAGTGGTAGACTCATTGATCCATTTTTGTACGGTATCGTGAGAGATCGGCTGTCCAGGATGCACAACGCCATTTGCACTCATGGCGGGGAAGAGGAAATCGTTTGGCTGGAGGGTGCGTCCATAATGAAATGATTCGAGCCACTTGATCCAAATCATCGTCCAGAAGAAACTGTCGCATGCTGGCGCATCAGGACGTGGATATATCTTGTAGTGATTTGCTGGTAGGGTCATTAAGTTAAGTCACGCGCTATCAGCTCCAATTTAATACAAGCAACTCACATCTCAAATCCGCTTCCCATTGGCCTTTGTCTACCTTCTTTTGCCATCCTTTCCGGTTCGCGAGAAAGATCTCAAAGTTCGATGCACACTTACTCAGCATCAGTGTCTCATTTGCAAGGTACATCTTGAGCACACCGTCCAAAACAGTAGTATCAAATGAGATGTCCTTTCGTTGCAATTTGACAAGCTCAAAACACCTACAGATATAGCAAATCAGATTGGTGCAAGTACCACAAACAAGCAGGATCGCACCTGGTCCATAACATCCATCCGTTTGACGCAAATGTGATTTGCTCGAGATGGCGGGTGAGTTTTGTCCTCATTTCTAAGTCTAGACAAATATCTGAAGGCTGAGCACCGTTCATCACCTTCTGAACCATCTGCAGTGCAATATCTAGTGGACATGCAGCCTGGTGCCATCGGAATGCCCGATCCATATAGTCCTTCGTCATTGCCATTGAGTGAGTCCGATCTCCACCCTCTGCACTCGCTTTATGCTTGATGGATGACAGCACATCATAGATATCTGCAGAATCGGCGGGGTTTCCTTCCCAGCGCTGTTTCGCCTCGTTCAAATGCCATTTGCCCCGATAGGTATCACCATCACTGGAATATATGTCAGTACTTGTGTGCTCTAATTCATCACAATACTGACGATAGCTCCCACATCTTCTTAAAGGCCGAACGGATGCTCTCAATGGTTGTTTTGCTCAGATTCTCGTGAAATCCTTTCAGGGACATGTAGAGTGCCAGTGCTTTGTCAGAACATCTATTTGGTATGTTCTCAAATGCATCTTTGAATGCAGGGTCCTCATACATGTCATTGTCGGCATGTATTTCAGCAGTCATGAGCAACGGAATGAGCGAGCCTTTGGGGATGTCATCCGTCCGAGTCTTACTGACAGTAGAACTTGTAAAGTGGCTTGCCAGCCATTCCCGTCCACAATGAACATGCCCGGCGTAGTTCATCCTTGTGTTGCTTGCCTGGAGGTGAGTTTTGATACCATGTTCCTTACACCTCTGTACATCTGCTAAAGCCATCTTCTCACCAGCTGATCTCTTTTGCCCAGCTTTCTTGTGAATGGTGTCTGACGGCTGTTTGGCTTCGGCAGAGTCCTTCTTTAGCCGGGTCATGTTCTGGAGGTCCAAACCGAATGAGTGGTGTAGTACGAAGCTAGTAGTTCAAATTTTCGGGACGGAGATCGTGTCAGGGGCCTCTAGCCTCTAATTTATTCAATGCTATTTCACATTTCACCCCATTCAGCCTGAGAGCGAGCACAAATAATGAAAATTGGCGTGTACACTATACAATTTATAGACTAATATACTGCTGTACCACTTCTGGTGCCATGTGCCGGAGTATCACCTTTGGAACAAGCATATACATGGCAGACAACTGGCCAGGAGTAGCGTTTCCCAGAGTATTGTGCCCTAAGCGCTGACAGTCAACCTTAATACTATAAACTTCGAGGTCGTGCCTCAATGCCATAAGCGTCAACTGAGAAATGATTTTGAACTTCAGTTGAAGGTTTGCCTGGTCTGCTGAGCGCTGCAGCAACTAAAATACAAGTTAGTGACTGCCTATGAAAACAGTATTGCTTACCTTGCATAAGGCACGCAGATAGGCGCCCTCCCATACACCCCCATACATCTTCTCAATGATTGCATCATCCTCCCAGCCCAAATGCTGACGGCAAAAGTCTGCGAGACTTGCGAGATCCGGTTGGTAGAATGAGACATCCCAGGGAAGTGTCAGCACACCATTCCCAGCGGCTGAAAAAGACGTGAGAGCATGGACGTATTTGCTGACTACTGCACGCTGGGGGAAACCATGAGGAATGTGGTCTGCAACTGACTTGTACCTGTGCTGAAGGAAGTTGTAAGGATCAGTAGAAAGTAGGGTGCGTAGATCATCAACAAGCTCCTTAGCCCGCTCAGAGAATTCATACGGCGTCATTGACAGGAATGTGTCAAGCATCATCCAGCCGATTTTACTGTGCAGCGCCACCTTGTGCGCAATTTCGATACCACAGCCAGGTACACCCTCATCATAATCCCCACCTGCAAGTAGGGCAATAAGCAGGCGGTCTCCTTGGCTTAATGAGCAGCCATGTTCAAGGCCATCCTCCGTGAACACCTGGACATTGAGATAGTCTTTGTCATTTTTTGCACTAACAAGAATCAACAGCAGCATATCAACAGGAAAATGGCCGCATACCTTCTAATGATGCACAGAGCTCCAAAGATCAAGATATCACTGTCCTCAGTCATCACAGCGTGGATGATGCCATGAACATTCATGGCGGCCAGCTCCGCTTCAGCTTCACTCGGGGCCTGGTATGATACTGGTGAGAACAGCGACATCATTAGGGGGAGGGAACATACTTCAGTCCAGTGAAAGCTGAACAACTCCAGCATGCGCTGGAAGTCGTGAGTGAGCCAGTGGGGGCTGCTTCTAACCTTGCGACCTTTGTCTGGCAAGCGCTCAAGGCCATCAAAGACAAAGACCGCATGCAGCGGCAGCTTCAGCAGTGTCCAGAGTCAAAAGAACAGTGTCCACAGCTCTGGCGACTTTCCAGCTCCTGCATGGTTAATTCGAAAGACAGTGCAGACGCTGTGCATCCACAGGCTAACAGCATGAGTGAGTTCAACGAACATGCAAAAGAAGAGAAGCATCATACCTAGCATCAATCCCAATCTTGAATAATTGGAGCCTGCGGTTGCCTTCAACGTCTTCGGTCTTCAGCTCTGACACTGCAAGCTCCTTGAGAGTTCGGTTTTCAGCAGATAAAGTAACTCGCTGTGATGAAAATCAGTACCCTCAGCCCAAAGCAAGAAGATCACAGATCACCTCCCATAGTCCATGGATTCCCATAATGAGTCGTTATAGTAGACAACGATGAGAGTTTCTTGAAAGGGGGGTGAATAAAAAGGGGGTAGATTCAGACGTCACCTGACCACCGGCAGTCTGAAATCAAACATGAGCTTAACGATATGAGGAATATAAGTAGAACTGCCGACAAGGACAGGGCACTCTGCTCACATGCATGAGCCTCGACAAGAGCAGCATAGATGGTGTTTGCAAGTGAGAACTTGGTGAGGTCCTTGGTAACGTCGTCCTCCATTTCATATGCTCGGAATCTGACAAGCCAGGGCACTCTGCTCACATGCGTGAGCCTCGACAAGAGCAGCATAGATGGTGTTTGCAAGTGAGAACTTGGCAAGGTCCTTGGTAACGTTGTCCTCCATTTCGTATGCCCGGAATCCAGTAGACTCCTTCAATGCATTCTTGCCCGCAACAACATTGCCAGCAGCATCAGTGTCAGTCCAGCACCTGAAGAACTGGCCAGTAACATGGAACGATGCCATGATGTCGGTCCAACACCTAAAGAACTGGTCAGCGACACAGTATGAAGCAATGATGTTGGTCCAACACCTAAAGAACTGGTCAGCAACACAGTACGAAGCAATGATGTCGGTTCAACACCTACAGAACTGGTTAGCGACATGGTATGAGGCCATGATGTCGGTCCAACACCTAAGGAACTGGTTAGCAACACGGTATGAAGCAATGATGTCGGTTCAACACCTACAGAACTGGTCAGCTACACGGTATGAAGCCATGATGTCGGTCCAGCACCTAGGGAACTGATTAGCAACACGGTATGAAGTCAGCAATGGCACGACAGGTGGCCCTGGACGCGGAAGAATGGATACCACTACAGAAGTGAAGATACCTTTGAAAGGACCCACAGAGGAGGTACACTGCATGGTATGAGGCCATGATGTCGGTCCAACACCTAAGGAACTGGTTAGCAACACAGTATGAGGCCATGATGATGGTCCAACACCTACAGAACCAGTCAGTGACACAGCACGAGGCCATGATGTCAGTCCAACACCTACAGAACTGGTCAGCCACATGGTATGAAGCTATGATGGTGGTTCAGTACTCACCAACTAAACCCCAAACCGACCACCTAGGCTTACAATCTGAAAGCGCTGTGGTCGTCAATCTGGAAGAGTAAGAATCAGCATAAACAAATAAAAATTAAAAAAGTACCTTCTCCAGGAGAGGTGTTGATGTTGTTGGAGGTGTTCACCTGCAGTATTGTGCATGGCAGTGACTAAAGAGTTTGCACAGCGGAGGTGTGTTTGATCATGTGACTTTACCTTAAGCCGCCAATTATGGTAGCTGTGTAGGATGAGGAGGATGGAGAGGAGGGTAAGGACATTACATGTAAAGTACTGTAAAGTGCGATTTTCAGTGGGTAAAGTGAGTAAAGCGCAGGAGAAGGAGAAATACACTGTAAATTTTGTAAATTTTGTAAATCTCAAACTTCCGGGCAGGCTCCCAGCTGTGTGCATATGCACCTGCCGACATTGTAAATTTTTTTTGCTTCCGCAGTTAGGTGCCTGGCAGATGACTTAAATTAATGTCGTTACCTTTATCATACATTAATGGCACGATACCTGGGCAGTCTGCTTGGTCTGCCAGACTTGAATGGTGATTTGACTCAGTGATTTGCATTGATACAAGAGAAAAAACAATTTGATGCTTCCAATTTTCTGATTAATCAACACTATGTACTTCGGTCCTGGCTCGTCATTGGTGGAAACACACGTCGGCGCGAGCAACTCGCGTTCCGAACCCTAAGTTAGGTGCATGCGGCAGGAACAATGCGGAAATTCCCAACCGTGTGTCAGCACAATGGGCGAACTCCAACCGCCGTATGTCACGTGACATCGGATTCCCTTTTTTTTTTTCAGAGCGAATCTCAGACGAATCCCCTTTACAGAATTTACCTTAGCTAATCGTACATTTCTCCAGATATCCCGACATAACCCATAGCTAGGGTTTATCCCACTAAAAAGGCAATTTGGACTTGTTGCTGCGCTTAGCCAGTCTCTCGTTCGTCATCGAAGTTCTGCTGCTCATCTCTAACGTTCACAATAGACCAAAGGTCGTGTTTCTCAGATACGACGAACCTGTTCAAGTTGCAAGAAATGGTAAATAGGCAAGTGACATGCATATATGATGCGTATACTGTACGAGTACTATCCTTAAAGCATGAATGCAAACCGCTCAGAAATCCATAAACTTTGAAAAAAAACATACGGCTACAATATTTCTATGGTCCTGATGTCCATCGAGTCTCCAACAGAAACTACGTCGTGGACCTGTCCAATGATATCATGGTCCGATGCAATCCTCTTGTATTCTCCACTGCGCTGCTGCGCAAGCAAAAATGCACAGAAAGGCTGCCCAAGGCGAACAAGCAACCGCAATGCTCGTGATTCTAGGTCAACCATCTCCTGATTTACAGGATAATCACTGGACCAGTTATTTGACGGAGAAGAGGACAGCCTCCCACAATCCTCGTCGCTCTCCGTATCGTTCCCAAAGTCAGACAGTTCCACAAATTCAGGTGGTTCTACAAAGTCAGGTAGCTCGAGGAGAGACCGATCCCAGGGACGGACAAGCACAAATTTTCGCTCAGTGGGTCTTGCTGGCCGGAACTGAATCAGGGTCTCTTCGGTGGTGACAGTCAAGTCGCGAAGCCCGTCTGCCTTCACTGCATACGTGAAATAAGATTGCGGGGCTGGACTAGCACGCATCCGTCTGATTTCCCTGACATTGAATGCAATGCAAGGCAGATGCAGTCTCTGTGCTGCGAAACGAGGGGCGCTCACGTCGCAAAGTCGGGTATAAAGGTTCGAAGCGGAATCCACAGTCACCGTCTGTCGCAGCAATGAAACCGATGACTGAATTTCATCTTCGAGTAGGGGTGGTAGCTTGCATGGTGGAGCTTCGTATGAAGTGATGGAGGCTGGTAGACAGCTATTGAACTCTGATGGTTTTCCGACCCAATCGAGGCCAGTGATGTCACCCGACCGAGCCACGATTTCCTGCAGGAGTCGTCCGAGAGCCTTGTCCTGCTTCTCGCCATAATCTACAGTCAGGCGGACACCAAAGATGCCAAACAACGAATATGCGATGTCTTCTTGACGCGTGGTAACGCGGGTTGACGCCCAATGGAGTTTCTCTCTGGCGCCACTCATACTGGGACGGAAGGCTGCAACGGCCGGTGGGTCTATGCCCGTCGCATCCTTCAACTCCTGCATGATTGCGACGGACTCTTTGTGGTTGGGAGTGCGATCATTAAGATAAAGGGTCCAATTGTTCTGATAAAAGAGAATGACTTTGGGAGCGATGAATTCTTGAACCGTCCATCCGCGCGTGTTCCAAGCGCTCTTTGCCAGTGCGCCAGACTTTGACGAAGGCGGAACATCCGACAGGTAGACAATTGTGAGCGCGGAGCGGAGATACCAGACGAACATGGAATTAACCGATTCTTGGAGTTCGACGTTGTTACTCTTATCGATGCAGCATGTATCACTCCATGCCCAATTATATCCTGCATCACGAGCAGTGTTGCAGAAGGACCGCAACTTCGTCATGCCACCAACCGGATCCAACTCCGAGTCATACACGCTCTTGCCCTGAATATCCTGCAACAACGGCTCCTTCCCTTCCCACCTGTGTGATAGCGTGGCATACTGGAAGTACGTTATCACCACCTCTTCGATGGGCTTCATGGGGTGGTCTAGACGCGTGATTGTTGACGACACAAGCTCCTTATATTCTATGCTCATTGTGAAGGCGCTTATCTGCGCCTCTCGTTCGCATAAGAGACCGGTGGTGGTGTCGAGTACACGGAGCGGAGCATTGTCGAGTTGGGTGACAACGACCCGTTGAATAGCATGTTCTACTTCAGAAGGTCTGAGATACTGCTGGCGTAGCTCTGGAGAAAGAATTAAACATGTTGACAAATATGTCATTCAAAGGCTTACTGCGTGTCTGAACGTCGGGTGCATCATCCAATTTCGACAGCATCGTCTCAAAGGTCAGGATCGCTTCATCATAACGTTGTGCACCATGAAGCGCTGCGTGCTTCAGATTGTACCCAAGATAAGATAAAGAGTCAAGTTCAATGACCTATGTATCGCCGCAATGAGCATGTATTATGAAATGATAGATGCCAACGCACCTTCTGCGCATCGAGAAGTGCTTCCATCCATAGCATCTTACCCAACTTTGCCTTACTGCGATTTGCAAAGAGAGTATCAGACGCAGGATTCAGGTTGATCGCGGCCGAGTACAGGTCAATGGCCTTGTCATAATCGCTCGCAGTGAGGGCGGCATCTCCACCGGCAGTATAGGGCGCACTGCATTCTTGCTTGAAAGCTGAGTGAAATATGGGTGAGGATTGCAGTCTAGATGTTATCATGGACTCCGGACTTGCTGTTGGACCAATCCAGGCAGCTAGCCTTTGTAGATTCGTCGATAGCGCCCATCATGTATTTGTGTGCTTCGAGGGCTTCATCAGGTTTACCTGCCGAAAGGAATGCCTGGCACCGTTTCTGATGGGCAATGAGACACCAAGACTCGAGATCCCAGCCGAACAGCTGAACAAAGCACTCAGTTATGAAAAGTATTATGTATGCATCATCTTGACGCACCGTGGTCAAGTCCTCGTATATCAAATGAATGGTATTCGATGAGAGAGCGACTGAGTTGACAGCGGAAGTGAGGTGGTCAGCGGCTTCGTCGTGACGCGCGCCATCCAAGGCATCGATTCCGAGCTGAACGCGTAGATATGTCTAATGAGCGAGTTGCAAAGATCAGCGTCGATGACCAAGCGTAGTCGCATGACACTTACTTCCACGACTCGATACGCGTGAGGATCAGTATTCGGACAAGCAGCAGCCAGCTCTTTGATGAGCAACATTGCTTCCTCGTGTTGATCTGCGTTGAAGAGGGCGATCGCCTGAAGCACGCAATGAAGCGGAGAATGTGCGAGACAAATTGAAGTTACCTTGATCAAGATAAGCAAATGGTTGGTTTCTGAATCTTTGTTCGTGAACATGGATGCGACGTCGAATGCTATCCTGGCTTCCCGGATGTGACCTTTTCCGCAGAGGGCGATACCTTTGGAGATGTAGCCTGTCAATGAGGGTTGAATGCTTATGGACTACGTCACGGATGAAAGCAAGCCTTCAGTAAGAGAGTCATGATGGGTCAGTATAACTCACCTTGATCGCATCATCAAGGGCGAGATCCCAGGCGTGTTTTCGAGCCTGAATGAATGAGCGATGGGCATAAGAAGTATAGTCATTGGGGTCAGTGTATATCTCTTGGGCGAGTAACTCTTCTGCAGTGTCCAGGTCCCCAGTAATGCATGCATCGCGGGCTGTCGTGATATCCAGGATCTGCACGAAGGATGCTCGAATTGTGTTATGAGGTGCAAAGATGGAAACTCGCCTTTGAATTAGCATTGCTGGGTACTACCCACTCTGAGATCTTGTTATCTGCGCCTCCGCTGAAGATGTGCTTGCCGTCCGAGGAGAAAGTGACATATAACAGCGTGAATGAATGCTTGAAGATGGCGATGGTTCGTCGATCTGAGAGCCGCCAGAGACGGACATGGTTGTCAGAAGATGCAGAAGCGGCGAGGGTGCCAGAGGGATTAATAGCAATGGCGTAGATATGGCCAGTGTGGCCTTTCCACGGATGACCGACCTGCTCCCAGGTCAATGGATCCCGCTCTCCTATGGTAGGATCGTCTTTATTGCCTCCCGAAAGAAGGCGTGTGCCATCGGGTGTCCACGCGAGTGACAAGCTAAAGCCTCCAAAAGATGCGACACGTTCCCTTGTGCTTGAATTATAAATTTGAATATCCTTCGTTGCGATCGCAAGAAATTCACCAGAAGGCGAATATCGAACGCAGTTGACATAACCACCACACTCGATTGGTTCTCCTTGCATCTGCCACGTTTTGGTACACCAAAACTTCATCGTTCTGTCCCATCCACCAGTAACCAGCACCGCACCATCCGGAGAAAAATCCACCGAGTAGATGTCCTTGGAGTGGGCTTTGACGGGTTGGGCGAGAGATTCACCAGTTTCACCGTGCCAGGTAATGATTTCTCCATTTCGACCACCGCTTGCTATTATTTGACCATCTCGTGATATCGCCAATGCCAACACCCAATTGCTATGCCCCTCCATCTTCTTCAACACAACACCTGTCTCCAAGTCCCAAAGACGAAGTGTCTGGTCGTGCGAGGCCGTAACTATTCGTCGCTTATCGGGGAAAACTGCGACTGCCCTTACGGTACTATCATGATCTTCAAAAATTCGAATGGGCGTGGTGCTTGTAATGAGCTGTAGCATTTTACTGGGAGGCTGGTGGTGTTGAGCGCGATCAAGGGATTGTGGGTGTTTTATCTAACAGAGGTGCGTGTATTCTATAGACGCCCAAGACACGAGGCAATCCGTTCCAACAGGAATGTTTGCTATGAGTCATAACCGCCTTCCTCGACTGCACTGCGTACATGCGTTCGACTCGTCTTCACAGCTTACACAATATATCCCTCCTATCCAATGGCGATAGTGCAGTTGATGTCACTTGCCTGCACGTCCATGGTGTATCATACTTACATCATGGTGAAGCGTTACAAGGGATGCAGCTACTCGCCAAATTTAACGTTAACTTTTGAGTTTCAACCTGTATATAGCGCTACATGAAATCGATCGCATTCTTATGAGCACGAGGAGATCCGCTTTCCTGTCTACTAACCTGACCGCCCTCATCAGGGGACAGATTAATAGGCATGGCCTTCACGGTATCCGGCGGAGGCTTTTCAACCCACTGCATTCTTACCTCCATCTCCCTCTCGATCCTTCTGTTTCTCCTTCCTCGGCCTCTCGCTATCTCGATCTCGGTATTTTGGATGCGCAGCAGTGAGAGACAATGACTCTCCCCCATCCTTGTATACGTCAAAAAAAATAAGCGTGCCACCTTTGGAACTCTTGTTTTTCTTTTCTTTCTTTTCCGCGTCGTTCGGGTTGGATCCCCTGGGTATGAAGGTAGGCTTGAACGTAGCCAGGTCAATATCTTCCATGGCACCACGTCAGGTGTAGACGGCAGGGGCTCGTTCACCTCAGCGACATGGTCCATGGAATCCTTTTCCTCGTCGCTCTCCTCATCATCACTCGCAAAAATCGCTGAAAAAATATCCATCCCAGGACGCTCATACGTGAGCACGTCATCTCCTTGTCTGACATCTTCCCCCATACCAATATTCGCAACATCAAGCTTGCTACTCCCGGAGGACCCACTCTCCACTTCTTGTACCCACAAATTCGTCCGCTCACGCTGTGCTTATGAATTTAAGCCCCAAACCTACGCTGACGGCCCAGATGTATCGACAGGGACCTCCAGAACTGGAACCTTGACCCCAAAGCGCTTGCACAGCAGCCGTGCAGGCTGCCACGTACACACCTTGCGCGTCACAGCACCATACATGCCCAGTCGAGCAGCATGCACCTTTGGAGCTTCTACCTTGACTTCCTCTCTCGGCTTCTCCGTCACATCGATACTGTTCGCCCACTCTTCTGATTGTGCAGCAGGCGTGTGCAGGCCCTCGATCCAGAACAGTGGCACTTGTAAACCGCCCAGCCATGGCTCCAGACACGGGAGGGAATAATGCAGCTGATTTTGTATACATGCCTGTCTCGTTTGTGAACTCCTCAGGTGTCTGCCCAGGCTTCTGTGCGAGTGGAATTGCGCCTGAGCCAGGATTTGCGTGTGCACGGAGATAGGCAGCGTACCTTGTCTGCTTAGAGGGATCGGTCATGAAGGACTGAAAACCGTGGAGAGCAGCTTGGGCGACGTGGGGCTCGGTGTGTGTGATCCTGGCATAATTCATCATTTATGTGGTCCATGAGAAGTCAGATTTATACTTGTCAGATATTCTTGTTCATCCAGATGTTTAAGTGCCGGGCCACGCTTGATCCTTGGTGTTCGTGAGTATCACGCTAAGCTCGTGGCAACGCGGGATCCACTATGACTTGACACTTGGGTCTGAACAAAGCTCACAAGTACTACTGGCTAATTGCCCACCCACACTTGCGCCAAGTAGTAAGCTAACACCGTGTGGAACGCCTAAGCTCATCTGTTTTCTATGGCGTACATCAATGGGCCTAATTGCAGCTTATAATTCAAATAAAGCCTCGATTCGAAAAAATATCAGGCGGGCCCGGTGCTAGTATTCACTATCGTACAGATACATTATTGTTTCAGATACTCGGATTCCTTTTCCACCTCGACAGTACGTTAATGATGCATATTTGGAACGAGGACCAGGCAGATACTACAACGACTTCACGCAATTGCAACCTGCTGGGGTTGCTGGTCCGGCCCAGCCTTCGGGAAACGCACAGTGAGTAATCCATTCTCCATCTTTGCATGGACATCCTCAGCCTGGAGGATACGATAATCGTAAGCACCAAGAATTTAGACTGTGAGTGTACTTACCTTGATTCCCTGTATCTGTGGGGTTCGACGAATTGCCATACCGCTACCTCGAGGACTTGCAGGCCTTCCGCTATGACGTATGGCTCAAGCGGTCCCGGGGACGTCCACTCTCGTTAGCGCTTGTCTGCAAGGTAGATGACTCAACCATGCTGCAAAGCCTTCTTCAGCCCTACACCCATCAACATCAGGAAAAACCTCCTGTGCTAATTTAGATGTAATTAGACAAAATACATCTAAGTCAGATAAATTATCACAAATTAGAGATAAACAAACTCGATCATGTTCATAACATACATGTAATTATTGCGAAGTTATAGAGTACTATCTAAGGGTCACAAAACTATGCCTATCTATGTAACAATTAACAAAAAACGTATCACATTCCTCGAGGACATTGTTGCTCGTCCAGTGACGAGGTGCAACTGGTCCAAACTTTGGAATAAGGTGTACACTGCGGACAATATTCGAAACGGGAATTATACTAGCGACTCTCTCACCCGAATGGACCAAACGATTGATTTTGTACATACCATGCCTTGAATCTGGTGTCGAAGGAAATGGCTTGAACCACTCAATGTAAGCGAGGTGTTTCGGAGGTTGATGGGTTGGAGGAAATAGGAACTGTGCATCTCTCTCTCGAATGGAGAAAATTGCCCGAATTTGACCAACCCGGTAGCCTGGAAAGTATGAGTTGTTGTATAAGCAAAGGTAACAAAAGATGAAAGTTAAGCCTCACCTTCGACACCCACAGACTGTCCAGTACCATTATTGATAAGCGCTGTATCAAAACGCGCAGGTAGAGCATCATTTTTTTGACGAGTGCCGGTGCGACGGGGCATGACGTGGACACTATCCACTGTAATGAGTGGGTCACCATGGCCTCGAGCATCAACAGATAGCCACTTGATCTTGTGGTATACAGCAACAGAATGGAATGGCAGGTGTACATTTGCAGCAAGGGCTTTGAGACGACTGCGAGAAAGCGATTCGTCCAATTGATTTTGTTGTGCAATGTATCGAGCGAGAGCCTCGCGAAAGTACGTGGCACCATAATCCGAGATTAAAGTTTGAAAGGATATGGCTTTGGCACTTGGATGCTTGGCCAAAGTTCGTGTTCGGTCAAATGATAGGCTTGCTGGTCGAGGACTCGGATGGTGTGGAGTATTGTCGTGGAGTTGCCAACGAATAGATTTTGCGTGGCGCACAATCTTCTCTTTGCGTTCGAGCCACTGAGTCATTTGTGTGAACTCGTCCTTGCGATTTGTTGCGTGGTATGCATCTTTAGCTAAGTCAATGTGAAGTCATTCAGTATATTCAGTGTTGTAGTTATCCGTTGTGCCGAAAAAGCGAATCATTGATATATAATGGCGAGTGGCGTGAAGTTTAGGGAGATTGAAATGGTTCCGGATACCAAGGTCGACGAATATTTGTTTGTTGTCATGGAATAGGACGAGAGCTTCGTCAAGGAGAGATAGTGTCTCTGAGCTATGGCACGGATACTGTGCTAAATAAAGGAAGTCCAGGAGACCATGGACTGCTCGTAACAGACGTGTTGAAGACATATTGCCAGGAAGTTGAGCATCAATAATGATACCAAGGAGAAAACAACATATTTGAGCATGCTTGGCACCACTAACACGAGAGAGGCCAGTGATGCCCTTCATGAACAGGCGGATATGGTGATTGGGGGGTAATCTTCGGCATCTCGCATCAATCTCGTTCGGTCCGCATGCCTGCGCTAGCCAGCCTAGAAGATGCTTAACGAGACCTTGATACAACTGATGGAGAATGTTGGGCGTGACGGCTTGGAATATATTAGCATAGGGTAATCTTTCCCAAAATGGGTGAACAACAGGCTTGATTCCAGCATCACGATATGCCTGAACAAATTCGAGGTCTCCAACATCAATGGTAGCGAGTGCATCAAGAACGGCATGAAGGTCACGTATTTCGAAGGGTGCTGTGGCGCTCTCCAGTTCGTCGGGTGGGATATCGCATTTAGGGCATTCCATAGTTTTGACTGTAGTAGCAAGTACTTGCTCAGGGTAATCACCAATGAAACAAGCAAAGAGTGGATGACAGCGGCGCAAAATACCATCACCGCTATGCATTGCCAAGCCATCAAGACCAGCGTTTTCTAGTGGCGATAACACACATGCCATGCATGCATGATAGAGATTTGCTGCACTTCAACGACGCAATGCTTTATTAGTAATATGTTCGAGACGAGTGGTGGGAAGATAGGCGAGGAGAACATGAGCACGCCGAGACGGTTTGTGACGAATCTCCTTCGGAATATTGCCGATGGTGAGATAGACAGGGTACGCAGTTTTATTACGGAACATGGTCACTTGAGTTTTGTCAGTCGAGATGATGACAGGTACAATAGTTGCTCCCAGCCGCTGCTCATCGAGCTTTTTCTATTTCATATCAAGGTTAGTTGATAAACAAGTAATACGACACAAAATTCTCACTTGAGTATTCCACCACCATTTACCTGTGTGCATGTCACTGTATAGCCGAACCGTTTCATCGTCATCTGTATAGTGGCGCTCCGGTGCAAATACAAGATAGTCTGCAAAGTCCAGATCACCATAGAGAGCCTTGATACATTCAAGGACATCTCGATGGTAGATATCAAAAGCTTCTCCTGCAACAATGATCTGTTTGCGGCGAAACCTCGGATGACCAGGAAGCTGCTTATAGATAATGTCATTTAGCTCCCTTGAATTTTTGTAAGAGAGGCCAAGGTGTTCGTTAACCTGCAAATGAATTAGTCACTTCTAAGTCAGTCACTTCAAAAAGATCACTTATGCCTTTGATGCTGAGCAAATCTGAAAATGCTGTTGAGCTCGGGCCACGTAACTTTGCCCATTGTGCAATCTCCCAGTCCATTCGAGAGGAAAATGGAGAATAAGGGTTTTCTGAATCACTCATGCTGGAACCGTATGTGGTGTTCACATCCTGAACTTTGGCATGAGTGATCGGTTTTCCTGCTCGAGAATCAGGGTATGGCACAGTAGTAACCCGGTCTTGTTCAAAAATTTGACGTTCAGCATGCTGGTGTGATTCGCGATCGGTTCCATCGCTATCATCATTATCCATAGGATCATCTAGTTCTACACTCAGTATGTCGCTGTTGTTCTCCTGGACTGGTGGCTCCCACTCATACTCTTCAGCGGCATCTTCTTCATCACTGCTAGTATCATCAGGTGGTGCAAGTGGCTCTTCATCCTCCGGCTGGAACAAACCATCTTCGAGGTCCTGCATGTCCACACCATCATGTTGGGGAGAACTCAAAGTACCCAGATTAGAGCGAGAAGCAGCGAGGACAGCATTACAGCGCGCGTCCTTCGTTTTGGCCAGATGCTGGCTCAACCCAGTGACCGAGAGGTCATTTCGAAGGCATCCAGGACATTCAACCATGGTCATGGCGCTGCACTGAACAATACTAGTAAACAATTGTATACAAATTAGTTAAGCGTCAACAATGCATCTACAAAAATTTTAGCTTACTTGAATGAGAATGAGGGTGATGTTGTGCGCTGAGTGCAAGTGGACGTGGGTGGTACACGGGCGCTGGATGTGACGGCTGATTAAGGAAGATAAGATGATGTTGGTATCCAGTACAAGGATGGATGCGACGGTTGATAAGGAAGATAGGATGATGTTGGTATCCAGTACAGGGATGGATGCGACGGTCGATAAGGAAGATAGGATGATGTTGGTATCCAGTACAGGGATGGATGCGACGGCCGATAAGGAAGATAAGATGATGTTCGTGGTGCAAAAGATGTGGATAGATGCAACGGCTGATAAGGAAGATAGGATGATGTTGGTATCCAGTACAAGGATGGATGCGACGGCCGATAAGGAAGATAGGATGATGTTTGTATCCACTGCAAGGATGGATGTGACGGTGAATAAGGAAGATTGGATGTTGTTGGTATCCAGTACAAGGATGGTCTAGAATAAAAATTAGTGCCCTGTGGCAGTCTCTCCACCCGTTCCAAATTACGGACCTTTTGTCTTACTTAAAACGAGGGTGAGGTGTCTTGCTTAAATGAGGGTGAGGGTGACGTTGTGCGCTGAGTGCGACGGCCGGTTAAGGAAAATAGGACAATGTTCATATCCCGTCCAATATTTGCGCTCCAATGAGGCGAGGGTGATGTTGTGCGCTGAGTGCGATGGCCGATTAAGGAAAATAGGACGATGTTTGTATCCCGTCCAATATTTGTGCTCCAATGAGGCAAAGGTCTACGAGATCTAGACGTGTACAAAAGGATAGCAACAAGAATTGCCAAATGTTGTAAACTAGATACCATTCCAACTGCACATGGAAAATGGCCAGTACAAGGATAGTCTAGAATGAGAATTAGTGTTGTGCGCCAGTCTCCCAACCCGTTCCAAATTACGGACCTTTTAAACTGAGGGTAAGGCGTCTTGCTTAAATGAGGGTGAGGGTGATGTTGTGTGCTGAGTGTGAGTTGACGTGGCTGGCACATGGGCGCTGGATGTCACAGCTGATTAAGGAAGATAGGATGATGTTTGTATCTAGTACAAGAATGTTCTAGATGAAAATTAGCACTGAGTGGTTATAATATATGTTGGATGAGGTACCGTTGGCGCTGGAAGTGATGTCTGATTAAGGAAGATAGGATGATGTTTGTATCCAGTACAAGGATTGTCTAGATGAAAATTAGCACTGAGTGGATATAATATATGTTGGATGGGGTACCGGTACAGTTGAGTATGAGATTGACACGGCCTTGTCATGTAAGGGACTAGCGGATTAAGATTGGCATCACCCTGGAATGTATATGTATTAGTGCATTATGAAAGCGCAAAGCAGTAAAAACCTTGCATCACCAAAAAATTACGGTTTCATATCTTCAACCTTTCCCTCCACTCATTCTAACACCACATTCGCTCTGTTCACTTTCTTACCTTCTAAAAAAAAAAACCTTTCCCCCACTCGTTCAAAAACCACATTTGTTCTGTTTAATTCTATCTATAATATTATTAGCACACTATGAGCAGCGAAAATCATCCCACTCGGGGTATGTACTCACATTTGATGACATTTGTATGACTCACTACAGCCGCTTGCATGTCTGCAGGTGTCCGAAGCGCAAAGAAGGAGGCTCTAAATAATGCAGGTCAGTACAATTAAATTTTGGTGAAAAATATATAACTCACATGCAAGAACATAGTCTGGCTGCCAGACAAGATACGCGCTAAACGGCAGCAACACGACATGGCAAGTTCACAACACGACAAGGCGAGTCCGCAATGCAACAAGGCAAGTTCGAAACGCGACAAGGCAAGTTCGCAACACGACAAGGCAAGTTCACAATGCGACACAGTGCAAGATGAACCACAATGGGGTTCACAACCATGGTCCAAGCCTAAACCGACAAAGAAGCAGAGTCATTGTCAGTACCTATCTGAATCTTGAGATAACTAGTAACAACTAGTAGTAGATATCTCACCAGTGACAGAGGAAGACAAGGTGGCAACTAAGCGCCAGTCACCAGATACTTCTGATGAGTCAGAAGGACTTGGAGAACCATGGTGGGGTTCACAACCACGAGGCAAGCCTAAACCAAAGCATTGTCATTAGTACCTCCCTGAATCATCGAGTCCCACTAAGTAACACTAGTAGGTATTATCTCACCTGCAACATCAGAAGATGAAGCCAAGGCTGTGAAATACAAACACCGTAAGTTATCGATTATATGGTTCAGCTTTGCATACTACTTACTGATATTGGTCCAGTGCGGTTGCACACCAAAAAGTCTTCAGGCCACCACACCCGCACCACTCATCAACTCAAGTCTATCAAGGAAGATCAATCAGTAGAACAGAGCGAGAGTGGAGAAGCAGATGATGACAGCGATCAGACCAATTTTGATGGGACTGATTCGAGTTTGAGCGACTTCGAAGACCCCAAATCTATTGCGAAGACACTATCAACAGAGGTTTGTCAGCTTAGTCATATCTAGATCTGAGTCACACACACCATCATGTGACAGATTCCGAGTTTCGTCTCAAGTACCAAGGCAAAGAACCAAGCGGTAACTGAGTCTGTAAGTGTGCGAGCTAATGTTGAACTTGAGCTGATTGATGAATTAATTTTCTTACTAGGTGAATAAGCAGTCTGCATGGGCTCGCAAACGAGCCACAGAGGTAAGAGCATCCTGTGTCGAGGATTTGTTCTAATTTCCTGAAATTTTAGACACCTGTATGGGCGGATGATCTCATAGCCAGTGAATCAGAAGAGCCTCATGATGAACTGGCACACAGGTCCGACTCAGATACCATCAGTACCTTTGTTAGTACATCGACTTCACACCTTATGCAAGCTGACATCATAAAGGTGAAGTCAGAGCAAGATTCATCTGATGCCGAGCGCATCGGTAGCACTGAATTGTCTTCGCACCGCTCCGGATCTTCATGTGCAAAGCTCGTCCTAACTGATAACGGGAAGGTGAAAATGACGGACCAGGACATCACAACTCGAAAAGTCGTTCAAGGCGGCATCCTTGAAGCAAAGGCCTATATGACTTTCATTAATGGCTACCCAGAGTTAATAGAAAAAACTTCCTTTTCGCGTGATGCACTCCTAAAGTCAGCTCGTGATCGCGGCGCTATGTCACAACCATTTTAACGAATTAACGCAGGGGCAGAGACTAGGACTCAAACAAGGTTTATCACAACAAAGAGAAGAGAATAAATGAGCAGGGACGTCTTGGATTGCGAAAGCAATAAGCTAATACACAAGAGGTTTGAACTAAAGAACTACTGACTACAATGAGCTACCTATATACATATATTGAAACGGAGATTGAATCTGAGAATGAACTAACTAACCAATCATTAAATAGAAAAGAGAATCGTACGATGTTTACATAATAGAATGTTCTGGAATCGAGTCACATGATACTATCTAATCTTATCTACACTATGATGTCATCAAACCCGTGGCTGCTGCGGAAAGGTTCTGGAAGGATCTAAGGACGTCATGTGCTTCATTCATTTGTGACAGGAAGTCGTCTTCAGGAATATCAGAGATAGAAGTGGTAGACGCCAATGGTATAAAGGAATTCGGGTTAGGGTTTGTGAATGTTATCGGTACAGACGCTAGTTTGGGCGCTTCTTCAGGCGCTTGTTCTGAGCGCTTAATGGGTGTCTTACGAGTGTTCAAGAAAGAATAATGGTTTGTATTTGGAACTCGTGACACGCTACGTGTATCGAGATGGAGATCAAGAATAATGAGGCATACACATCAGCTCTTGCAAGCCTGGAAAGTTGACATCGCTGAAACAACTATACCCTCACTTAATAATGCCATTTGCAGGTCGAAGCTCGTGTACCACTGTTTCGTGGTGACCTCAAGGATGACACTTGCAACCAAGTAACTGCCTACCTTCGTTTAGGATCTGATAGTGCTGCCTCTGCTAAAACCTTCATCGATAACCACAGCTACCACTATTCCATGCAGTTCAGTGTACGTTTTGAAGCCTTGGCTGTATGTTATACTAACTTGTACATTACAGGATGACAATGTCCCGAAACCGGTGCGACACAAACCTTACCAGGGCAATATCATGGTGCACCTTATGAAGGGTCGCTATTTCAACGGACCGAAGTCGGTCGGTGCCGTATTTGCACATAAATTTACTGAAATCGCGAAGAACAAAGCCAATCGGCCTGAGGTCACCATCCCTATGGTTGCTTTGACCAGTACTTCCATCAGTAAATTCACACATTCCTTGGCACCACTTTGCGCAAAAGGTTAAATCTTATTTACATCTTATTTACAATTATTTACTTGGCGACAAGTCGAAAAGAAGCATGACGCAAAAAAAGCGCCGATAAGCACTGCAAGCACACAGAAGTGATTTTGTGTATTTCAAGAACAAAAAGTATAGTAAGTCTATATCTACTTATGTACCCGTTACTGCTGATTGACGATCTGCGCAGGTGATGGCTTCAAAAAACGTTGTTCAAGGCCAAGGCAGCAAACGCCAATGGGATGATGTTGAGATAAGGGCCGATTGGGTGATCCGTGCTGAGGCGGTTGCAGAGGGAGCAGAGGCGAATGGAGAAGGGACGGAAGCGTCATTGGGGCTCTGGGAGAGGGTGAGGAGGTTCTGGACCAAGAAGGATCGCGTCCGAGTCCGAGTCACTCGAGTGTAAGGTGACTGTATACCAAAGTGAGTACCCAAATATCTTGTGGTATTGGAACACTTACCGATCATGGTATCGATAGTATCCGTCTCGCTTGTTCAGACCTGTAAACACGAGCCGTTAGCGTTGTAGCACTTGTACTATATAGAAAAATGCGAACCTTGTGTAATCTCGTTCATGTCCCCTCCTGTATTGTGCGTGTCACCGATACGCATGCGGTCACGATGCTATCAAACGTGGCCTCATTGAAGCTGCGTCGTCCTCGTCATGACTAAAATATTGATATGGATGGGATTGATTGAATGAATGAATGAAGATGCGCGTCGTCGACGGCCATCAGTGATCGAAATGACCTATATGCAAGATGAGGATCAAGAAATGTGACATTACGCCAATATCACGTACGTTAGTGGGAATGTAAGTGGAGACATCACCACCTTGGGTCTCAATGATAAGTAGCGCAGTCAGAGATCCACCACCAAACTTGTCGCTCATCTTGGCAGCACACTCAAGGAGACGAGAGTGAAGGTAGAAAACGTCACCAGGGTAAGCTCACGCCGACCACAACCAAAGGGCACCATGGCGTCAATGGGCTTAAGACCGGTCATCATAGGCTGGTTGACAGAACGGCAGGGTAAGATACCGGGAGCCTTCAGGGAGGCACGTCTCCGCTCAGCAGCCTCAATGGGACCCCCTTTCTGGCATGATTCCAGGTGTAACCAGATCATCGCCATTGTCATTATCAGAGTAAATAGAGCTCGAGCTCATGCTTAACACCGAATTTCGCGCGGGCATCGACTTGTCATCACTGAGAACGATGCCAGAGTCGTGTGGCTTCGGACTCCTAGTCAAAGTTCGTATCCAAGGGGCCAGACTCATTCTGCTGTGCCACGGCAGCCTGCATGAGCCAATTGAGATAGGCATCCGTCTGCCACAGCAAGTGGGTGATGCGCGTATCCTTTGCTGTATCGATAAGCTTCATATATGCCTCCTCATCATCCACTTTGAGCGCCTTCAAACGGTCCTTTGAAGTTGAGGAGGGCCCGAAGTTTGTGAATGTTGTTCTGAAGGGGGGTATAGTGAGGATGACGTGGTACCTAGAACCTAATTAGCAGCGGACCAATAATTAAATGGAGGACCCACCTATGTCATCCAGTCAGGACACTATCTCGAGGGCGTGGTGATCTTCGAAGTTGAGGAGGGCCCGAAGTTCGCGAATGTTGTTCTGAAGGGGGGTGAGGATGAGGGGTACCTAGGACCTAATTAGCAGCAGATTGATAATTAAATTGAGGACCCACCTATGTCGTCCAGTCAAAACGCTATCTCAAAGGCGTGGTGATCAGCATATTTGTTGACATAAAATGAGTGGAAAGTATCAAGAGAATGGTAAAACTTGAGGGTGTGAGGAATATACTCGGAACCATAGATAGGTATCAGGTGTGCTGCGCGGAAGATCGTCTCGATGTGAATAACCGCAATATTCTTCGAGCCGTCCTCGTGGAAGCTTGGGGCGACCATCCACATACCAGTATTTTCATCAGGATCATTGCCGATCTTCTCGAACCAGTGTATGAGAGCACATGGATACACTTCCCAGTTGTGGTTAAAAGAAAAGAAACAGATGACTCTCGCAACTTCAAGTCCTCGCATCCCTTCAGCATCTGAACCAGTATTGATGAATATGCAATCATTGCGCAGGTACTCGTTCCGCCAGAGTGGACATGCACAAATGTGTTCGCGTCGCATGCCACCAATGCCACTTGGATCACTGGGAGCGTAAAACGTCGCAGCAGCAGAATTGAAGACACGAAGCTTGCCTGGATGCCGAGGTAAGCTAGTAGCTGGGATGTCTTCAGGGTTGCGGGCATCATCTGGGTTGAGCTGGGAGAACAGAAAGTGACGAATGAGTCGTCGTAGATCTGGAACGGCAACTTCATGTGCCAATGCTGCTACTGTCTGGGCCCATTTTCGTTCTGTGTGATACAGTGGTGAGGATCAAGTTTAAACATTGCAGGAGGTTACTTATGGGGAGTTCTGGCGAGTGCTACAGAAGCGAGAACCGTTGGACCATCAACTATCTCGCCGTCGTCGATGTCGATTACAGGTTGTGGTTCAATGACATCTGCATCTGGTTGCGGTGCAATATCAGGGACGACTCGTTCATTTTCATCTGCCAATGTATATTGTTGAGTATGCGAGAAGACGGTCAGAGAAAGAAACATTCACAGACTTACCGAGAGCAGCTAATGCACTTGATAAAATAGTGCCAGTGAGCATCCCTCGTGCATCAAAGTCCACCTGGGATGCTGCGAGCTTATCAAGGTGCTGATTGGTCACAAGCATCTGACCAAGAGCATTGTGCCTGCTTGACCACTGCCAAGGCTCCTTTACTGCCTTGATGTGCTTGGATTCTGTTATTGATGAGCATAGTCCGTTTGGGGCGCCGAAGAGTCGGATCATGTCCAAGTAATGAGTCATTGAGTGCTGACGGGGGAGCGAGAAGGTGGGAACAACAACATCAAATATCTTGCGATACTGATGAAAACGACGAAGTGCATCTTGAATTTGATTCAAGGTATCTTCAGTAACAACGTTGCGCCGCACAAGGTAGCAGAATTCCAACAATGCACGAAATGCGCGTACCATGTCTTGAGGTACGTGGCCTTCGATAGCCGGAAGAAAAACTTTCATCAGCGCTTTGGAATCATCACCCATCCATTGTTTAAAGTCGCGACCTTGAGGAAATCATCGTAGACCAGAGAATGATGCTACAGCAGCAACTCTGACATGTTGTTAGAGTTTGTCATCAAGTAAACAAGTGAGGCGACATACCTGCGATCTATATCGCTCATGATCTCCTCTGACCGTTTGGTTCCATGCACAGCCTTGAGGTATTTTGCCACCCAGTCGACAAGATGGTCTTTGAAGGCCCCTTTAATGAGCTGGTGGAGAAGGTCAAATGACAGCAACTTGTGGATGTCAGCTCAGGGAAAGTCATTAGTAAATGGCTATACAAAACAAATCAGCCTGGTATTGAAGAGTGGGCTATTCCACTCACGACGATATCGCCAATGAGACCATATTCATCCCACAGTATATCCGCGTGTAGTTCGTCAATCAAGAAATCAGTGTGCTCGCGACAGTGGTATATACCACCACTATCAAGGTCCGTGCGAACTGCAATGCATCTACATGAATTATCAGTACCAATGGATGTTGACTGCAAGTGCCAATACTCACTTCGGGCACCAATGTTTGACAACACAGGATAGCACGAGTTGTTCCTCGTAATCCGCTATGTAGGGTCCTAGACTGTATATAACGCGCCGGAAATGACCATCTCCACAGCACACGACCTCATACGTGGTCATAACAGGTTTGAGGCTGGAGAGAATCGTGGACAGAGAGCTGTGAAATAGCTGGCGGTGGAAGATACGAAATACATCGTCTTTAGCGTGCTTCTTGTCAGCTGTAACATAGCTCAGATGAGGCATAATAAAATTTTAAATATGAACATACATACTTTTAGGAATGGCGAGGAAACCGATGATTACGAGGGCATCGCGGTGTGCACGCCGTACATTGTTGCGTACGTTGCCAATCGAGGCATAGAGGGGGTAGTATTCATTATTACCGGTGCCCACAGAGACAATGGTCTTGTCGCTACCGAGAATAATTGGGACTAAAGAAGATCCATGTGTTTCTGGAATTTCTGATATGGTGTCCTTGATGGAATATGAGTGATATCCCAAGCAATACTAAAAAATATGGAAGACGTACTGCCTGTTGCCATGCCCAGTCTCTGGACATGAAATCCTTCCATCGGCGTGTGTCGTCCAATGCGTCATATTCACGAAACGGCACGTAGTCAATCTCATCCTTGTAGGCAGGGTTGGCGAGTATGTTGTGTGCCATCGCACAGGGGTCCCTGAACCAGACCTCGAATTCATCATCCATCCATGGCGGGACAACCTTGGGCCGTTCTCCTGAGTATTGGGCCGAAAAACATTGCCAAGGGACATCGCCAAGTTGTGTCGCATCTATAACATTGTGTAGATCTTTGTGATCCGCGAATGGAGGGGTGTCATGATGTCTCGCAAGAGTTGCGGCCATTAAGTCACACAAGAAATCCAAATTTCTTGCAGACATGTGACACTTTTTGAACGCGAACTCTGCTACCTCAAATTCTATTCTGTTGCGATAGGGACTCCAATTGTCAGGAGCCTTCAATGGTGCAGGAGTTGGGGGAGTGCCATGCAGCAAAAATGTTCCATCAGCTGCACATGGTCGTCCTAAACATATGAGTCAAAAACAGAGTACTGAAACTTGAAGGAAACTTACCGTTTAACACTGAATGATACGTACGATAGTAACGCTCGCTCACATCAGTGAATTCGGCATCAGTGCTATTTGGATCCTCATGAAATGGACCAGGGAGTATGGGAGATGACAGCTGGGGTGGTTGTGAAAAATCCGGAGGGGGCAGTGAAAAATCTCGAGGGAGAGAGGGTGACCGGGATGGCGAGGGAAGTGGTGGCTGGGGTGATGGGATGTCCCGAAGGGATGGTTCTGAAGTAGGGTGAAGCGAGCGCCTGTGTTGGGTAAGACCTGACTGGTTTCGAAACCAACGCAGGCATCCTGGAACAGGACGTGGAAGCTGAAGCAGGTGGTGAGCACGACAGGAAGGCATATGTGCTATGCTGGAATGTTGCTGTTGACAATCGAGTATTTCGAGGGCCAAAACATTCAAGGTTTGGGGCGCGGTTGTAATCACCACATTAGCACAGCCAAGGTAAACTTTAATGCTAAAATGAAGGCTAGATGTGGGATGTGAGCATATGGTACCGAAAAGGCTTTGGTAAGCACTGATGTTGAAGCTGGAAAAGTGATGGTTAACCTCTGTCTCCCTGCACCTGCAAGCAAAAATTAATATACTCAAGGTGCAGGAAGTATCAGCAATCTCCTCACCAGACAGGATTTAGTGAACGTTGATGTTAAAGCCACAACGGAAGATTGGTGGTAACCTCAGTCTCCTTGCGCCCGGTACCGAAAAGGCTTTGGTAAACATTAATGTTGAACCTGGTGGTGAACCTGCACCAGTAAATAAAAATAAATATACTAACGGTGCGGGAAGTGTCGGTTATCTCCTCACCAGACAGGTTTTGATAAACGTTGATGATCAAGTCACCGGTGGTGAATCTTAGTCTCCTTGCACCCACAAATGAAAACTAAAATGATGACAGTGCGGGAAGTGATAGTAGACTATCTCGCCAGAAAGGTCTTGGTAAATGTTGATATTTTACAGCCTGAGGCAAAGAGTTGCATTGATAATATTCTGGAAAAAATATTAGTAGAAATTGAGGTTCCACGGTGACTGCAACAGATCACACCAATATATTAGTAGGTACGTCAGGGCACAACTAGGTCATTTGGTCAGAATCAGCTTAGGCTACAATTTTTGAAAAATTGGGACGGAACTCACCTTGTTGCCAACTACCACTGTCGTCTTTTTCTTCAGCCTTCTGGACCCCCCATCGATACCATGTCTGAGCCTGCGAGTGCAGTTCCGAAACGCATGATGACTCGTCCTAAAAATGCAACTCAGCATCCAGGACATATCCTGACTGAGGCCGAAGGCTATACCAAAAGACGTACCAAAGCTCAAAAGGCCGCTGACGACAAGCGTGAAAAAGAGGAAAAACAGGCAAGTGAAATGGCTACACAAGAAGGACATAAGCGCGTTGCTGCATTTCAGAAAAAAATGCAGACAGACCAAGCTGCTATACGTGCTGATGCACCAAAGCCTACTCGTCCCCGCCCACGCCCTGTAAAAAAGGCTGTGAAACCTGTGGAGGCCTCTAACTCGACTGTGGCCAAGGATAAGGCTGTTGGCGCTAAAGGCAAGGGTGGTAGGGCTGGAGATAAATCAGCAGCCGGGGCTAATGTCGAACATCCTGAGAGTGATGCAGAGGATGAGGAGCAGGAGGTGCGAGTGCCTGGAGCACGCAAAAAGAAGGGGAAGAGGACGGTGTTACCAGTGAAGACGCCAGTGAGAGATGCAATCGAAGCAGTTGGCCTTATCGATGAGTCAACAATGCCACGTGACGACGATAAGAAGTCTGATGATGTGTAAGGAGCTTACTTCTCAACCATAATGCACCATCTGACTGAGACAGCTCTTTTCTTTTTCGATTTAATGCTTCATGGTGATGATAGCTCTACAGCAGGTCCTACAAAATTTGGTGTTGCTGCTGGGCGTATTTCGCATTGGAGGTCGAGCATCCCTGCAAAGCCTTCCTCCAACGCCGCCACCTCGAAGGACAGACGACCATCCACCATGCCTTCTGAGTTCTCTAGTATTGCTCCCTCCTCTAAACACACTAGGGGGAGTACTGTTAGTAGCGGTGGTGCCCCACTCACACCCATCAATACTATCACCGGTGCTGGGGCTGATAGCATGGCAGATCATTTCATGACTCTGTTTGCAGACGATGATTTGGATGAATCAGTCGAGCGCTCTCAGGCCCTTGCCCGTATGTCCAAACAAAAGGGGGCCGCTCAGGTGAGTTCATTTATTTAATTCTTTTCTTGATGTGTCAACATTAACTATGTTACCAGGGCGTCAAGATTTCTTCTATGGTCCCTAACACTTCAATTCAAACAAACTTAGCCCATCGCAACACCAACCTGGCCCCCAAACAGCTCAACGTACTTCAGCCTGACACTGTCATTGACGATAATGGCGATATGGATGTTGAGGTGGCTCGCCCAGCAGTAGCGTCCCTCGTCAACTACGCATCCAACACTGACATGGAATCTGATCTTGAACCTCCTCCTTCTATGCAGGTACCCAAAGGATATTATGATGACGACATCCGCCGAGCTGCGGCTCTCAATCGAACACCAGCATCCTACCCTACGACTCCATCAACGAGTGTCAAGCGCAAATTCGCAGACATAGGGGATGACCTGACTGATGATGACGCAATTGAGGACGACACAATCGAGGATGTCCTGCTCGAGGATGTCCCCTCCGAGGACGACATCATGTTCGGCGATGACTTTGTCAATGATCATGCCTCCATGATTGAGGAAGATTCGCTCTCGTCCGAAGTTGAGTTCATGAGTCACATCAAGCCCGTTGTCAAGATAGAATCCGAACCAGTATCTTTGCGGGTCACGTCCACAGTCGTATGCTTTTGTGATTAATATTTAAATTATACTGACTACACATAATGCAGACTAACATTGGCGTCAAACACAAAGCTCCCATGACAAAGCGGACAAAGTCTTCCGTTGCGCATACTCATAGTCTTTCCAGCATCTCAAGTGCTAGTTCTGGTGCCGCGTTGGGTCCTGCAGAAGTGGAGATCCTCCCTCGTTCTGCTTACAGGATCAAAAACCTTCCTGGAGGTTCTCGGGCAGTTGCTAGGTGGAGTGCCGTGTTCATTCCTACTCTCATTTCCGCCGTTGGAGATCAAGATGAAGTCTGGGGTCGACTCGAGTCAGAGACGACGCTTTGCACTACCATGCAGGACACCTGGGATGCAGTTTACGGAGATATACCTCACACGGTCACAACCGATGGGCCGGTTATGGCTTTAGTAAGTGATTGTTGACGCAATTCGTATCTGATTGTGTTTTATTTTATTATCAGGCTACCCAGCGGCTATCAGAGTGGCGCAACGGCATTGGCACTACTGCCATCTCAGTACTTACGCACTTCATGTCAATGCAGGATGACATCGAGACTGATGATGATCACAAAGATTTTGCGAAAAACTTATGTCTCAAGCTAGGATTCTTGTATGGCACCATCACAGAGGACGGCAAATACAAACAACCCTTTCAGTCTGAACTTCTCGTTCAGGTTCTTGTGCAGCATAGGTGCGCTACTTTGGGCGCTATTGACAACCACAGGAAGACCACATACGCGAAGGGAGCTCTGAGTCTTGCCACTGCAGCAGCATGTATATTCGCTCTCTCGTCAAACCACGACTGACTTATTTCTCATGTTTCAGATGGAACACGCCCTCGATATCATCAGTGGGGACACGCGTGTCAGTGAACTGAAATTCAACAGTAAAGGGAAGGCCGTCAAGGTCCCCCACAGCTTGAACAAAGTCACGGGCAAGCCTAGTAGTGCTCTCAAGGCCTTTTCGGACACCAACTACGGCGAGGCGACCAGAGGCTACATGAAGTCCATCAACCAGCTCCGAGAGTCAGTCCTCCAAGACGTCTGGGAACGCACAAAAGAAATTGCTGTGAAGAGGCGTGGTGCGCCCATCATTCTGGACGAGGATTCCGACGATGAGTGCGCACTCATCTACGATGACTGGTAGTACTGTTTTATTATTCACCTACTATTCTACAACTGACGGTTTGTATTTTGTAGAGTCATTCACTGGTTTTCTGTCACTAATACCCAGCATCCCCGTGGCCTACTACTACTAGAGGTGCCGCATAGTAAATTGAATCTCTCGCGCTTGTTCTTACTTGACGTCTGTCTTTCGCTACTTACTAGTACTTGCATACTCTTTCCCTCGCTTTATTTATGAAATGCAACTGTTTTTGTGGTTATTTTTATATTAAAAGTGTGAAATAAGTGAAATAAGTGAAATAAGCATACAATAAGTGAAATCAGAATCAACAATTTGCGCTACACAACGGAGAAATAAGTGCTACTGTTAAAAATAATTGCCCAAAAAGCTAGAAAAGATTGAAATAAGTCACGGTCAAGAGGAGGGACCTGCTTTTTCAACTTAAAATTGCCTTGTGGCAAGTTTACAGCAAGTTGGTGTCACCATTCTTGCGAGAGACTTAACCGCTCCTTTTTGGGAAATTAGCCGGCGGCAAGTTGCAAAAAAGGAAGTTAAGCAATGTGTGAATTTACTGATGCCTCGGTAATGCATTCTGATATCTAATATTGGTATATTTCGAATCTTGATTGTGATCATCTACATAGGTGTATGTGGCACTCTTTTGGAAGGCCCAGGGCTCTCCGCCTAAGTTCAACTTCACAGGGAACCAGTTTAGCGAAGTCTATGTCTTCCATGTGCAAATTTCTCGAGGATCTGAAGAAGAACGCACCCCAGAAATTCCACAAACTCATGGCGGACGTTTTTGCTGCGATAGAGTATGTCCGATTTCTTTCTTCGACAGTTTAAACTTACGCCGAGTCTTTCGCTGGCAGGGATCTCACGCACACCAACAAGGCTGGTACTGATTCGAAAACTGATGCACTTGCATTCCTTGACCTCGATGGGATGGACGAGTAGGCGCTAGATGGTGATTCATGTTGCTGATCTCGAAACTGTCTAATACAGTATATAATTCACGCTCGCTCATAAAACTAAAAAAAACCACATCATCTACGCTCTTTTTAATCAAATTTAATTGTTTTCGTGTATACAAGTGCGAACTAAGGATCAGCTAACTCACATAAGGGATCAGAAATTTATATAACATTAGCAATAATTTGCGAAAAACTTGTGATAATTATGAACAAGTTAGAAGGCAGTAAAATAGTTCTCATAGTCCGCTAAATCACCTAATTATCGCTAATTTTCTCTATTTATGTCTAAGTTAGCACAGGGGGTTTTCCCTGATGAAATCTTGTCTCTGTCCATCACATTTTACGAAGATGCGATCGAACCCGAACTGTTGTTAGACGACCTCCCAGCATTTCAGGAACTAACCATACGAGCCCTGAAGCAACACAAGGATAGATACACTCCAGCCATCGGTCGGACAATCTCTCTCGCGACTGCCGGCCACTTTGCGCAGTCTCAAGGTCATTGACCAGTATTTCGACATCGAGCAAACTTATCTCGGTCTCGCAGGGCTGCACCTGACAAATCTCGATATCGCCATACTACTGCACCAGAGTACAGTCATCTAATTGCTCCAGCTACGTCCTAATCTCTCCTCGTTAAAAATATACGGGAAATTCTACTAAAGTGAAACACTACTGTCATTCACGCACAGCAAAATACAAACCTTCCGCGTCTACACTTGCTGTGACGCCTCATGCCTTTTATCTGGCCTGTTCAATGCTCTATCGCTCCCCAATTTGCGGGTACTTGAACATTACGGCTCTAATGGTGTCCGATGCCCTGATGAGGAGTTGAAGGCATTTTTGGTGCGGTCAAATTGTCCCCTGGAGAGTTTGATTTTAGATGGTGACGAGAAGCCGACGATGACAGATATGGTGCGAGCGGAATACACTGACATCATTCCTTTGGTTGAGATACTACTAGTAGAGCATCGCAGAAGTCCGTTCTTGTATTTGTGGCTAGTAGTTACACATCAAAAATCAGACTGTATCCAGCTTGTTGCCACGAGCCACGTACTGCACCCCCATAAGCAGCTATACTATCAATAGCAGGCAAATGTGCGCTATTAGTGCTAAAGGCTTCAGAATTCAATAGTAGGACCAAACAACATCAGACAACATCACATTATCGCTGGGTATCCAATGTCCATCAACGTCTCTCGCGAACGACATGCAGACAGTCAACTGGAACGCAAATCTATCTGCGGTGTCGGACATCATTTCTACGATGCAGAACATGGTGAGTGCCCAAGTTTTAATTGTATCACTCCGCGACTAATAATCAACCGCTTCAGCTACATTCACAAGCAACTGTATGCCAATGTCTATATGTATGTATTCGATGCGTTATTGAAAAATAGCAGATGCTGGATCTCGAGACTCCATACTCCCGGGCCGCATTTTTCAATCCTAATCATTGTGCAATCGAGCTCGAAGACCAGAGCATCAACACCATCATCACCGAACGCCAGCAGCAGTTAGATACAGTTTTGCACGAGATCTCAGACCTGGAAACGATTATGGGTGGTATCCAAAACCTTCGCCAACAACTTGTTGAAAATAAAAACAAGATAATCGAGTCCGTTAATTTGCACGAGAGACTCAGATTGGTTCTGTGGCGCGTTCCAACTGAAATCCTATCCCACATTTTCGTTTTATGTCTCCCGGAAGACAAGTACTTGTCGCCTGCATCAAGGCTTGCCCCCATCCTGTTGACAAGAATATGCCGACGATGGAGGGAGGTTGCTGCGGGCACGCCGAGTCTATGGTGCAGGCTGCGTTTGGCAGTCGAGCACAATGGCTGGCAGAAAAGAGCTTCTGCTATGACGCATGGCTTAAGCGGACCCTAGGACATCCGCTCTCGCTGTCACTACGCTGCTACGATAACTGGACCCCATTAGCACGAAGTCTTCTCCAGCCTTACATCCATCAAGTCTCTTCTCTTGATATCGATTTTCAACGAGTGGAGCGACCTGAAAGTGTATTCAAAGATTTCTCAGCACTTCAGGAGCTCATCATTCCAAATCATAACACGTTCAAGCTGTTATCTTCTTTCGCTCCCTTCTGGGTCCACCTAACAAAAGTCGAGATCTCCATAGATACACAATATGCATTCCTCCATCTGCTCCGTCTATGTCCCAACCTCTCGTCATTAACGAACCATATGGGATTCTTCAAACAAAAGTCCTTGAAGCCATTCACGCACGCCAAACTTCAATCCTTGCATCTCTACGGCAATCCTTGGATATCCAGAGACCCCTTATTGGGTATGTTCAGAGCTCTCTCGCTCCCCAATTTACGCGTACTTGATGTTTGGAATACATCAATGTGGCCTCATGAGGAGTTCAAGACGTTTTTGGCAAGGTCATCGTGTCCCCTGGAGAGCCTGGTTTTCGGCGGTATAGTGACTACGACTGTGGAGGAACGAGCGGAATACGTTGACCTCGTTCCTTCCCTCAAAGTAGTAGTTCGGAATCCTAGTCGTACTACTATGTGTTATTAAGACTTGGCTGCTCTGCTAGCACTGGCACTCTTCGCAGCTTCATCCAAGTACCTCAATGTATTCTTCATGTGCGATCGGACCCGTTATGGTTTGCAATATTCGCAAGCTACTACGGGTTCACGCCAACACAACTCAGATTCGTACTTGATATGTTTTCGCCATCCTTAATGCTATTTGGGTTTCCATGCGGTTTGAAACTCTCTATCCCGCTGGATTATGCTCTCAACTTCGTAATTATATTAGATCTTCTAGCGTTACTGATACTGGGCTCCATGTACACACATTTTACTGCATAAACATGCCTTTATTGGCCCTCGTGAGTCATCATGTTGGATGCAGTCATCTGCGCATAGACTGAGCACTGTACGACGAGGGTATTGGAGTATGATAAGGGTTTTGTATGAAAGGGAGACTGTACCCGTCGCATTTCTCCCACAAGATGTGTTCCGATCGTCTCGCGTTGTGGGCGCGAATTGCACCTTGCGCCAGCTGATAAATCGACATAGTGTCGAGCTGCTCTGGACGAACCATAGCTGGGTCGATCATGTCGAGACGATTCGTTGCGGCGATGACATGAAAAAAATTACGGGAGCCAAGTACATCTAGCTCTGTGAGTAGTGTGTCCATGACGCGTTGGGAAGATTCTGACTGTTAGGATAGGGATGTGAAATACATTGAGATGGAGTGCACACCATGTTTTCGTCTCTCCGATGGAGAGAGCGTCTAGTTCGTGCAAGAAGATCATGCTGCAGGAAGATGGCTTTGGAAAAGGCAGGAAAGTTGAATTCGCGGCAGGCACACTCACCTCAGCTATTGCATTCGCTAGAAGTGTCTTGCCACACTTCCCCGGAGGGCCACGCAGAAAAACGCCATGTGGATACTATACACAATTCCATGCAGAGAGTAATACGGTCGACGAGCTCGAAGAACTTTCCGACACATGATTCTACACCATCTAGATGGACAATCGAGTAGCAGGTGGAGTGTGATCCTTGACTTTGATGGAATTGGTAGATAGATTCATTCGTTGACCACTGTTGAACGAGCTGAGTGCAATTTTCGCTTTGAGGAAGGGTGCTGGATGAGGTTACTCCATTCAGTGTCTGTCATATTCCGGGGAGTTAGCTTGTATCCAGTATCCTCTGGAGGAGGGCGGGCGGAAGCGGGCAGGAACTGAATTTCACCGTGACAAGATTCTTGGCATGGTCCAGGTCATTGTCAAAGAGGTGGGGAGGGGTTGCATTACCGCATAAAGACTAGAATTCTATAGTATTTAGGGGCATGCCTTTATCTGTTCAATGAGCTGGCGTACTTGCATATCATATGTAGTGCCTGAGTTGCATGCATTACTAGTAGCGTAGTCAGCCAATTACATAAAGCGCTCATCGAGGACCTTCACGTTTCGGCCTGCTTCCTTGTTAAGTTGTGGACCCTTTTCTAGAATTTGATTCAAGTAGCCATGGTTCAGTCTGATGTGGCATCCGGCGACCGCACAAGTCGAACTGCTTGGCGCTCTTGGGTGGGACTCTGTTCGAACTTGTCGTATGCGATATACGTGGACATCTGATGATGGTGCGTCTCTTATGACGAGACTTTATATACACTGCATTCTAACTTGAAGTTGCACTTCTGCTTTCCCTCAATTAAAGCCTCTCCGTCGAACATTTTACTCCCTCATCAGCCCACCAGTTTGCGTTTCGTATTGGGAGTGAATTTTGAAGGTAGTGTGAGAGCGGAAGATGGGCTCGTATTTCTCGTCTCTCTCTTGCACAAGCTGATGTGATCGACAGACACTGTTTTATTGCTTTCAATCACTAACCTGCTGGCTCTGGGGAACGGTGGACTGTGCACTACACGTTTCTTTATTCACAACGTCCTGCATGGCTCTTTGGCACGGGACGGTCGCTTTCGTATGCTCAACCTTTGCATTTCTTTATTTTGGTGTTGCGTTTGCTGCTCACCCAGAACATGCCATAACCTACTTCGACGGTGGACCAACCCGATTGTTCTTCTTCGATGATACACCTGTGAGGCATTCATATCTGTCTCAGGGTTCACTTTATCATCAACTTTGTCTTCTAGAGTTTGATATATCACGATATCATCTCCATGAACATATATGTTTCTCATGACGAAGGAAAGACCTGGGATCGTGCAGATGGCATACTACCTGGCGACGCCGCAATATTTGTCGAACACCCATTCAACAATCGTGTGGTGCGTTGCTTTCTATACTCCTCTTCCCTGTATATTTCATCCTTGAACACACGACGTGGCTTTCGATCTAACCTAATCCTCTCTAGGCATTCGTATTAACCGATTCCTTCACGCATTACCGCACCGATGATTGCGGAAAGACATGGGTTACATTCTCTGTCCCTGACCTAGTATCCTACGATTCAAAACCACTCTCCTTCCACTCAGATCCCCTCAGGTGGGAGTATGTCCCTCTTCCAGGGCACCAAGTGCACACAAACTCCTTGGGGCGGACATTGTCAAGACGTGGTACGTACCTCCCTTTCCGCTCATATCAATTACATCCAAATTTATATGTAGACATATTACACCCAAGACGGATTTGCCACAACACCAAAAGTACTCCTAGATGACATCTCTAGCTGCCAATTCGCTCACAGCAGCAAAGACTTTCAACCCGACGCTCATGAAGACCTCATCTACTGCGTTGCCCGCGACTCTTCTGTAATGTCCGACCCACGCAGGATCGAAAGCAGCCACCTCTACTCCAGCACAGACTTCTTTGTCACCAAGAAGAACGAGGATATTGGCAATGGCAATAACACTGAAAGTGTCGTGACATTTGCGATCGTGGGCAAGTTTGCTGTTGTTGAGCTTAAGGACTTGACGCCTGGCAGCGATAGTTACATGCTGTTATATGTTTCTGTGGACACCAAACAGTGGGTCAAGGCACAGTTCCCCTCCAATGTGCGCTTACGGGAGGGCGCATACTCCATCGCCGAGTCTACGATCCACTCCCTTGCAGTAAATGTCGCCCTGCACGATCCAGACCCCGTTGTTACCCTGTTCTCCAGCAGAACACTGTTCGTCAGCAACTCCAATGGCACCTACTTTGTTGAGAGCTTGAAAGACACAAACAGGAACATGGCGGGGTATGTTTATTATGAGAAAACACACGGCGTTGAGGGTGTTGGTATCGCCAATGTCGTTGCTAATGCACGAGACCTTGAGAGGTGGATGACAGCCGAGCAATTACGGTCGGTCATCACATTCAATGACGGTGAGGAACGGTGTTTCTTGAATGTTTTCCTTTGTGTTGACATCACATCTTCGCAGGTAGCTCGTGGGCTCCTCTTCTTGTTCCTGGTGGTACCTGCTCTTCCTATACATGCTCACTGCATCTGCACTCGGTAACAGACATGTACGACTACCGCCCAGTTTTCTCGTCCCCCGCTCCTGGATTTGTTATAGGTGTGGGTTCCATCGGAACGATACTTGCACCATATGAAGAGAGCAACACCTACATCAGCACTGATGCCGGCCTGACATGGAAGATGCTCCGCGAAGGCCCATATCAATTTGAATTTGGCAATTCCGGAAGTGTCATCGTTATCGTCGATGACCAGCAACCTACCGACTCCATCCTGTACTCCACGGACATGGGCCAAACCTGGTACGTCTTCCCTGTGTGTATATATTCTACCTTGCTGAAATGCCCTGCTCTATAGGAAGACATACAACATTGGCATCCAGTTTCGTGTCCATAAATTAACCGCGGTATCGGATTCAACATCTCAGAAGTTCCTCGTCCTCGGCTATGTGATGCCACAGTCCCGACAACCCGGCAACGGTCGCAACGCTGCCATCTACCTCGACTTCGCTACCCTCGGGCGTCCGAAGTGTGGTCCAAACGACAAGGAGTCATGGTATGCAAGAGCCAATTCCAAATCAGACTGCATCATGGGTGCCAAGGTCTGTTACTGATGTAAACCATGCCATGAGAGTGGTATTACTGATACGTTTCGAAGCAATGGTACACGAGGCGCAAGGCTGATGCAGATTGTTACATGGGTGAGGAGTTCCATGATCCGGAAGTTCATGATGATAAGTGCCCGTGCGAGGAACATGATTATGAGTGGTATGTCATTCCTCATTACCCTGCCCATTACGACCGCTCATGCGTTGTTCTAGTGACTACAACCACGTGCGGAGCGATGGTAAATGTGTACCCTTGAGTCCAGAGCGCATACCAAGCACCCAGTGTACCCTTGGGACGCCCAACGAAAAGTACATGGGTTCATCGGGATATCGCAAGATCCCTGGGAACAAGTGTGAAGGTGGCTCTCGCATGGACGAGCCCATCTCCAAAGATTGTTCTGGAGGTGAGTGCTTCAGAAGCGATGGAGGGTCTGTGTCTCATGCGTCATTTGCAGCTGAGCCTGTCGAAGGACCGATCGTTCACCAGATTGTATGTTTCTGTTCTCGCTTTTCTTTCCAGTATGGAAACTTACGATATTGTAGCATTCGTTACCTGGTGATATTGTGCAGAGCGAGTATTTCAAGGACTCGAAGGTGAGCGTCCTGTATATCATACCATATCAATACCTCAGCTCACGTCTGGGTCCATAGACCGTCCTCGTCCGTCTTACTGACCGCACAATATGGCAATCTAGCAACGAGGGTTACACATGGGAACAAAAGTTCCCAGAGGAGCGTTTCCTAGCGTTCTATATGCACACACACAGCAATGAGCGCGCATACCTTCTCACCGACTCCAAGAGGTTCTACTACACAACAGACACAGGCCGCTACTGGCACTCCTCCGAAGCGCCTTCGTCTCCCAACACCTTCGGGGCCCAAGTGCTCCGCTTCCAGCCCAGGACAGAGTATGTCATCTGGATTGGTAATGTGGACTGCCAATCGGGGTACGAAAACTGTCGCGCACAGGCCCAGTACACGTGGAATAATGGGCGGAATTGGCAGTTGGTGGAGGACTACGTTGTCAATTGCGATTGGGCACGCAATGGGGAGCTGCGGATCGATTCGTCTCAGATCCTATGCGAGTCATATGAGAACAAACAGGGCTCGCAAGTGTTTTTCGGGAGAGATAATGCGTTGCAGCTTGTGTCTTGGACGGACCCTTATGTGACGAAGACGAAACTGTTTGACCATGTCGCGGGGTTCACCCAGTTGTCAGAGTTTTTGATCGTGGATGAGGTAAGTTTTTTGGTTGCCTTATGCATGCGCTATTGATTGACTGGTTGTGTACTTGCAGTACCTTCCGATGAGGGACATGCTTAACCTCCAGGTCTCATTTGATGGACGGACGTTTGCTCCTGGGAGCTTCCCTACTGGGGTGCATCCAAATTTCCACGTAGGCAGCATTGCCCTAACTCTACAAACGCTGGAATTGCTCATGATATTTTCTAGGCATACACTATCCTCGAGTCAAGCACTAAATCCATCTTCCTACACATGACCATGAACGAAGGGCCAACGCCATGGGGCAACATCCTTAAATCCAACTTTAACGGAACTTACTTTGTGCTGTCCCTCGAGAATGTGAACAGGAATATAGGCGGCTTTGTCGACTTTGATAAATTCGCGGGGTTGGATGGCATTGCGATGGCTAACATAGTAGCCAATCCTACAGAGGCTGCGCTGACGGGACGTAAGGCTCTGCAGACGAGGATCACGTATGACGACGGTATGCTTTGTTTCATGTGTATCACTTGCCTCTCATTGACGGTTGCTTGTTGCGTCAGGTGGCACTTGGAAGGCGCTTCTACCCCCTTCGGTGGATTCGCTGGGTCTGAAGTACCCTTGTACATCAGTGGTATTTCGTGCTTTTTTGCACATCGCTGTTCTCTTGACTTATTTTATCGTGTTTAGGGCTGTGCACTCCACGTTCATGGGTATACAGAGCGCTTCGAGGCCCGGGCGACATATAGCAGCCCATCCATCGCCGGCGTGGTGATGGCAGTCGGAAGTGTGGGTGATTCGCTCGCCACCTACAGCGAGAGCGATACCTTCTTATCCCGGGATGGCGGGTTCACGTGGGAAGAAGTGCACAAGGACGCCCATATCTGGGAGTTCGGCGACTCAGGATCTGTCATTGTGATCGTAAACGACAAAGAGCCGACGGACCACGTCCTGTTTACCACAGATGAGGGTCTCACTTGGCGAGAATTCAAGTTTACGACTGAGAAGATCAGAGTGAGGGATATTATGACGGTGCCGGGGGATACAAGCCGGAAGTTTATGCTCCTGGGTCGTTATCCCACGACGGCTGGCTCAGTCATCGTGCACTTGGATTTCTCATCTCTCACGCATAGAAAATGTGAGTAGGGTGCTCTTGTACTCGATGATTGATGTTGAACTCATTCTTCTAGGCCTCGTGGATGCGCAAAATCCTGGACACGATGACTTTGAGCTGTGGAGCCCCAGCGAGGAAAGAGACTCACTTTGCTTGTTCGGTCGACAGGTGAGTTGCCCGAATTCGAGTTTTTCCTTTGTCACCTATATCATGTACAGACGCTCTACCATCGCCGCAAACGGGATGTGAACTGTGTTGTTGGAGACACGTCCAAGGCACTAGACAAGGTCGTGCGGAACTGCAGATGTACGCTGCAGGACTTCGAGTGGTGAGTCATGGGTGTGATACCACCTGCTCTGAGTTAATTTAAATCTGGACACGAAAAAGCGCATTCAATCATATCCGTAATGGAGAAGGTGAATGTGTTCTTCTGCTGGGGGCGAGTCCACTCCCGCCCGATGATTCATGTCGCGACAGAGAAGACTATTGGTACGAGCGCACGACGTACCGCAAGGTGCCTTACTCTACTTGTGAGGGCGGGGACCGCATAGACCGAGGCACGCGACACCTGTGCCCTGACATTCAAGTTCCCGACCACATTCCTGGTCACGGCGCGATGTTTTGGACCATGGTGATTGTATTCCCCATTGCGATCACAGCGCTTTTTGTTGCATGGTGGTGGTACAACAAGAGTAAAATGGCGAGAGGGCGAGTGACATTCACTTAACATATGCGCGTTCTATGCTCACTGCTCACTGTTAATACACAGGGCGATTGGTTTACCTGAAGACGATGATGATTCGCCAAGGTCAGGTCCTGGTATGCTTGCTACGCTGGCATCTGTGCCATGGTTCCTGCTCGGGCTTTTGGGTAACGCCTTTAAATATATGTCAAAGGGCTACCGCACTAGGCGTAATAATGGAGCTGTGTCTTTGGACGAAGATAAGCAGGTTTTATTACATATTGAGGATGGGAAATAAGTGGGGCAGTCCATCAAACAGTCGCGTTATTCTGTAAACTCTGTGCTACGGCTAGCATATACTATCAATGAAGACTTATCGATACTTGGCTCTCGTCGCAGCAGTCGTATGTGTAACGTCTGTTGCTTGCATGCGCAACCGGTGTGATGATGTGACGAAACTTGGAAAGTGAAGCTTGAAGTACAAGTGGGGAATATGGAGTGTGCTTGAGCTTCAATTTCGATTGATGTGCTACAACCTCCATCCCGACGAAGTTGGAAGTTCTGGAAATATCGGAACCGTTGGGAGGGAGGGAGAAGCATCGAGTGCGATTCTGCTATCGATTACGAGGGTACATACCCAGACTATATACATTCATGAGTGACTCAACAACTAAACAAAGGACACATGAAAGAATAAATGAAGCAAACGGAGACAAAAGCAGTGAAAGGTGCATTTGTACAATAAGGAGAAGCTTTCCGCACCGCGAACGGACGCCGGGTCAATATACGAGGCAGGAGGGGAGCAGGAATGAGGCTCCTTACAGCGGGAGAAGGTATTTGTACAAGATCTCGGAGACGGGGAAATCGTGTATAAACATCTTCTCCCGTTTGGTCCATTGCTGACGAAATAGCCATTGGCAGCAGGATAGTAAAACTAAAGACATAAATTGGACTCACAAATTCGGGATGGTCATCACAGTAATGTAGGAGCGTTTCGTATGCTTCTTTCATACTGCGCGGTCAATCACCACCTTGTGCTTCGCGTAATACACTGAAGGGGTTCGACGCAGGCACAAAGTACAGGTGGCTGGCGCTTGCTACATGAGTCCCTGCTTAAAATATTAGTTATAACTTCCCTGCAAGATTGTATCACAGAAGGTACAGAAGGGTGATGCTGGAAGACAAGGTCTTGAAGTCCCTCGAGAAGACGAGAAGCCAGCCAATTTTGCAGGTCTTTGGAGAGCGGGCGGCAGTGCTGGCATAGTGTGAGAGGCACTGGCAGATGCAGCAACCTCCACCTGCACAGTGCAAGCCGCTGCTGTGTAAGTCAGTGGTACACGCATAACCTGTGGACCTGGGGCATACACACCATAAGGCTGCGGAGAATGGATAAATGGCCATCGGACCATCTCAGGATGCAGAGGGCCGTGCTAAGGGCAACGTTCGGATTGAGCGTGTCAACACCAACTTGAAAGACCAGGTGAACAGGGCGGTCTCGTTGTGGGTTGACGTAGGAGGGTATGAGTTTTATTTGAATGAAGCGAGACGATGGAAATTTTGCAAGCGAGTTTGGACTGATACGTCGGGTGAAGCTTTGAAGGATAGTACAAAGGGAAACGAGATTGAAAATGGTGTGGAATATTTACATCCGAGTCCATGAAGTCTGCGGATGACTTGGGCTTCCGAATCTGAAGTTGTGGTTGGTGAGTAGGAATATTTGGTCGTCTGGCTGCGCTCAAACTCGGACGTGTTTCATCAAAACATGTGTAAACTCCCGATTTGAGCCTCGTACGGTAACGTCCCCTTTCCTTCTAAACCTTGAACTTTTGAACGTTTGAACATCTCAAAGTTAAATTCCAACCATTATCTAGCGAATAACATGCAGACAGTCAAATCACAAGTCATTTTCGCTACAGCCTCGGATATCATTGGTGCGCTCCAAAACATTGTAAGTGACGGGTCAGTGTATTGCAGTGTCTGCCAATAATTAACAATCAATCGCTTCAGCTTGCGCATTCTCAACTAATCGTAGGTTTAGCGGCTAATCATATGTCTGATGCCATATTAATGTCGACTAGATGCCAGATCTTGAAACCCCGTACTCCCAAGCAAGTTTCCCCAATACGAATTACTCTGATGTCCAGCTCCAAGATCGGCTCATAGGTGCGATTATCACTGAACGCGAGCAGCAGCTGCATGAAGCGCTGCACGATATTTCAGACCTGGAAACAGTTATGGATAGCATCCAAAACCTTCGCCAGCAGCTGGTCAGAAAGAAAGAAAATATCATCAAGTCCATTTATTTGCACAAGGGCTTTGTATCGGCTCTCTGGTGCTTGCCAACCGAAGTCCTATCTCAATTTTTTCACCACTGTTTACCGAAAATTCAAGAATTCGGTCAATTGAATACGCCGTCAGTATCAGAAGCGCCCCTGTTGTTGACTGCAGTATGTCGGCGATGGAGGGAAGTTGCTGTGGCCATGCCCAGTTTATGGTGTAGACTCGCTTTGTCAGTTGATCGCCAAGGCCAGTGGGAGCGGCAGATATTCCACTACAAGTCATGGCTCAAGCGATCACGAGGATGCCCGCTTTCATTAGAACTCGTCTCCGACAGCTGCGCATATGACTGGGCCGAGATACTCCACTTTCTTCATCCTCACGTCAACGAAATAGCATCTCTCTGTATCCATATTCCTTCCCATGTCGAATATATTTTAGACATTCTCTGCCCGACACTCCAGGAGCTGACCATTTTCACAATGGCAACGACTGGTATATCTGTACAAAGCATATTGCGACTGTCTACTTTGCGCAGTCTCCATATCCTAGGACCATTCTTCGAAACCGACCTCTTACTATCTCGTTTCAATTCCGTATGGGCCCGCCTGACAAACGTCACAATAAACATAAGCGAATCGGACTCAGCTCTCCACTTGCTCCGGTTGGCTCCCAACCTCTCCTCAGTATACATACTTGTCTTCATATGCTTTGAAACCACGGACTTGGAGCCATTTACACATACCAAACTTCAATCCTTACGCATCAGTTGTGAAACATTTGCAGGTTGTGGATCCACGGAGCGATTATCCAAGCTGTTCGATGCTCTCTCGCTTCCCAATTTACGCGAATTTGAAGTTAGCGGTGAACCACCATGGCCTCATGAGAACTTCAAGGCATTCCTATCACGGTCAAAGTGTCCCCTGGAGACCCTGATTTTGGGCACTGATGTGGAGACGAGACATAAGCAGCAAGCGGAGTATGTTGCCCTCATTCCTTCTCTCAAAGTTACAACAAGAGATTTGATATTTTGCAGAAGTCTTGGTAGTTTCAATTGACGCTATCATAGTACTACAATCAACACTGTCTTCGTGGCTGTGACTAATCTGCGACATGACCTTCTAGATATCTGTGCATCCAACAACCGATCCAGTGTTACGCTCTCGCTAGCACGCATACAACACTGCATTCGGCGGCCCTCATTCATCCCCTTGAAGTGGTAAAGGATTGCAGTCGTAGATCCGCGTCACTGGCAGATTGAGTCACGGTTACATATTTCGCGAAAGGGCTGGGAAGGGTGTGTTTTCTGAGGCGCGAGTCCGAGTCACGAAGGACTTGACTTGGAGTCCTGGACTGGTGAAAAGATAGGAAATATGATTCGCGAAGCCGAAAGGACGAACCATTATAAACTAAATCGTACCAGATGTCATGGGAGCTTCTCCAGTTTTTGCCACTGCTTGTCATTGAGCGTCTTCACTGCATGCTCATCACGAGCTCCGTCTGGTCTATTTGGCTATTTGGCGCACGAAGCTAGGCACAGTGGATACCAGACCATATCCGATCTCCACTGTTGTTCGAACTTCGACGGCGCTTCTTGCTACCACTTCCGCATTTGTAAACTTTGAAATTATGATATTTTTAGTAGCTCCCATTCCTCATGGTAATCGATGGCCATCGATGATCCTAAAGCAGCTGAAATTTGAAAGCCCATCGATGCATCATCGCAAACTTCCTCTGATGCTCCAACTCTACTTCTCGCCTTAGCCAACAACATGCAGACAGCCTACTCAAAATCCAGTGTCTCCGAGTCTGTCTCAGATATCATCACTGCACTACAAAACATCGTATGTCCCCAGTTTCTTGAATCAGAATTCATCTCAACTGAGAATAACAATCACCCGTTCCAGCTCGCACGCTCGCAAGTGATTGTGCGTTTACTTTTTGCTCTATTACGATGTCATGTTACTGACGATGACTGGCAGATTCCAGTCCTTGAAACTCCATACTCCACATTCCACAATACATACCGTTCTACTTTCGAAGTCGATGGCCAGAGCGTTATCAATATCATCGCTGAGCACCAGCAGCAATTGGATGCTGTCCTGCATGAGATCTCGGGCCTGGAGGCCGTAATGGATAGCGTCAAAAATCTTCATCAGCAGGTCGTCGAAAAGAAGGACAAGATTACACAGTCGATGAATCTGCACAAGGCACTCGTATCGGCTCTCAGACGTCTGCCAACGGAACTCCTATCCCAAATTTTTAACCTCTGTCTCCCCGAAACCAAATTGTTGTTACCCCCATCAACCATAAGAGCCCCTATGTTGTTAACAGGAATATGCCAACGATGGAGGGAGGTTGCTGTGGGTATGCCCAATTTATGGTGCAGGTTGTATGTAGAAACCGACGACAAAGACTGGGAGCGGGCAGCTTTTTGCTATGACTTGTGGTTCAAGCGTTCACGAGGACGTCCGCTCTCGTTAGCATTCGGGTGCTACCACTCGACCAAACTACGAAGCCTTCTTCAGCCTTACATTACTCAAATCACATCACTCCGAGTCACAGTTCGTTCCTTCCAGGGCCTATGCCCTCCGCTTTTTGTGACAGACCTCCCAGCACTTCAGGAGCTGGCCATACTAGGGATGACAACTCTTGACCTTCCAACTATTGCACAATCTATCTCGCGACTACCGTCCACTATACGCAGTTTCAAGGTCATTGACATGCGACCGTTGTTCGACATCGAGCGCTTGTCTACTTTCAGTCCCGTATGGGCCCATTTGACAGATATCCAGATCGCCGTACGTCACCAGGACGCAGTCATCCATTTGCTTCAGCTATGTCCCAACCTCTCCTCGTTAACTCTCCGCATAGCATTCGATCAAATTGATCCCTTGAAACCATTCACGCATACCAAATTACAATCCTTATGCATCACTTATGACGCTTTGCTCATGCGCCCTATATCCGACCTGCTCAATGCTCTATCGCTCCCCAATTTGCGCGCGCTTGAAGCTCGCCGCAATGCATCTTGGCCTCACGAGGATATGAAGGCATTATTGGCACGATCAAAGTGTCCACTGAAGACCCTGACTGTCGGCGGTCGAGTGACGATAACAGATGCGCAACGAGCGGAATATGTTTCCCTCATTCCTTCTCTCGAAGTAATAGTGGATCACAGTAGTAGATACATTTGATAAGACTAGGTCGTTACACATTTCAAGAAATGACGCTATCGGGTTGGCAGTAAAATGACACGGCGAGACTGATAGGAGAAAGGCATACTTTGCGAAGGCGAAGGCGATCAGCACGAAGGCATCAGAAATCAAAATATCTGTTGAACACTCCCCAGTTTTTTGCCGCGAACCACTGTACCCAAACCAGTGCCTTGCAGTCAGTCTTGTGACCCTCCACCCAGGCTTTCTTCTGACAAACCTAAGAACAGGGTCGAGTTAGACACGACTTGAATTGGAACATAATACCGCCAACGCTCACCGCTCCACAATATGACGCTTGTTTGCAACGGGCGCACAAGCGCAAGTGCGTATTTTCAGAGGTATTCTCCTTTTCACCACAAGACCCACAACATATTGATTGGGTGTTCAACTTGCGTGCAGCCACTTCGTCGCTTGCCTTCAGCAGCTGCTCGAGTGAGCATGGTATGATTCTGATAATAGAGGCTTCTTCAACGCGTATACCAACAGTCATGTCCAGGAAGCCATGTTGTTCGCCATATAGTACAGCAACTGTGTGGCCTTCCTTGATTTGCGGAACGAGCGGTCGTCCGCGGTCGTCTGTGTACAACCCGATAGTAACGACCTGATCATCCTTGTCCTTTACACGTAACAGGACTCGGCAGAGACCGTAGGAGCCCTACGATCTCGCCAAGGAAGCACCAGTGCTGTCTGGGTGAAAAGCTATATGGGCCCTGGACATAGTAGGTGGGATCAACACCGTTCTCATACGGAAGGTCGCTGAATGCTGGGAAGTTGACGTTATTGCGCAGGAGGCTTTGAGAAGCCCCGGTGTCTGGCATTATTTGACGTAGTGAACTGATTCAAAGTTGAGCCGCTTGTCCGAATAGACCTCGAGGAAGAACCAAACCTATGCATTCTGTGTGTTTGAAGCTGCTTCGACTTCAAGCTGAGTTGGATGGAGTGACGACTCGGAGAAGACAAGAGAATGTCCTGGTAATGGACACTCTGGGGATAAGTAAGAAGATCGCAGACAGCAGCAGACTCTGTAGGCGTGTTGGTGGCGTGTTAATTGGTGGCGTATCTGGGTTCTACTGTGGGTCCAGGCTCCTGGCCCCTCATCATGAGGCAAGGCTTCGATAAACGCACTGGCCACGAGTCCATCTGAAGCACGCAAATTTCAGGTGTAGGCTGCCTACTTGATTCGGTCGAGGGGCGCGTTACCTTTAATGGTGCTTTGCAAACGGCAACAAATAATTGACTTGCGAAGCTTCCTTTCGGATGGAACTTGAAGACGTTCGACTATTCACGACCTTGAACACAGAGCGAGAGAAGTGCAAATTCCTTGGTATCTAGTATGAAATCACTGTCGCGCTCGATTACCTCGAGCGTCGTGCCTGCGAACGTTTGTGATACAATTACCGCAGCACAGTAAGTCATCACATGTCAAACTTAGGAATACATACTACGCCGCAAGAGCCACCCTTGCATAATAGCACAGTTGGTTGTGTATCGTTCATGCATGTTCATGCCTCGCGAAAATTCTAATGCTTGATTAATGTCCTAGAATCATGGCTAGGGCAGTGCGACACAATAAGATGAGACTGACAGGATAATATGATAATTAAGCCAACAATTTATCAGGGCGAAGTATCAGAAACTAAACCAGTCATAGAACATTCTCCAGTTCCTTTCTGTGAACCACCGTACCCCAACAAGCGCCTTGCAGTCAGTCTTGTGACCAGCCACCCACGCTTTCTTCTGACAATCCTAAAACGTGCTCGAATCAGACACCTGAATTGGATTGGGACATAACATCGCCAACGCTCACCTCTCCGCAATAAGCCGTGTGTCTGCAGCGGGAGCACAAGCGCAAATGCGTATTGTCAGAGGCGTTCTCCTCCTTACCACAAGATCCACAACGTCTTGGCTGGCCTTTGCGTAGTGTAGCCACATCATCGCTGGCCTTAAGCAGCTGCTCGAGTGAGCATGGTATGATTTTGATGTTGGAGGTATCTCCGACGCGTATGCCGACGGTCATGTCCAGGAAACGATGTTGCTCGCTATACAGTACAGCAACTGTGTGGCCTATCTTGATTTGTGAAGCGAGCGCTTGTCCACGGTCGTCTGTGTACAGCCCGATGGTAACGACCTGTCCGTCCTTATCCTTCACACGTAACAGGACTCGTACAAGACCGACGAACTCGACAATCTCGCCGACAAAGCACCAGTGCTGGCTGGGTTTGAATCCGAACGGGCCACTATCATAGTATTTGAGGTCAATTTCAATCTTAGGCTCATCCGGAAGGCTGCTGAAAGTTGGGAAATTGAAGTTATTGCGCAAGAGGCTTTGAGGTTTCTTGGATGTCGGCATCGTTTGCTGCAATCTGATTCAAGTTGAGCTTGTCACAGACCTCGAGGAAGAAAGACCAAACCTATGAAATTATGTGTATTGAAATTTGCTTCAACTTCAAGTTGAATTGGACGACGTGATGAGAAGGCGAGGTAGAAGATGGCGACTGACAAACATTGGACGAACCTGCAGGATCTTAAATACTAGTTTGGTGCCGTAAAATGTGACAAAGAAGCGAGGAACAACGAACAAAGAGCTCAGCATGCGGCGCGCAGCGCTTCAATGTCACGGTGGAGACCTTTGTGCAATTGAACTTGCTCATTGAAATTGGCAACCAATAATTCAGAAATTTAAACGCACCATTTCTGCGCACTTCTATCTGAGCAAGCCGCTTGCGTAATATAAGCCTGTGCTCGTACTGTCAGGCCCAGGCTTTCAAGCTCAAGGCTCTAGGGATGATAATGTTCTTGTTTGGACGGTGACCAACTTGAGTTACCCCTCAGTGAACACGCCTTCAATCAATGAATCAAAGACGCCTCACAAACAGTGACAAACAATTGACTTGAATCCAGACCTCGACAATCGATTAATCCCTTGCTGTCAAGAGTCCCAGGACTGTTCAGTTCAGTTCAGTTCAGGAGAAGATTTCTCGAAGATGGCCACCCTCTCGCTGGATGAAGAAGTTCGACTATTCACGAACAATGCTGAGCGAGAGAAGTACAATCTCCTTGGTACCTTGTACGGGATCATCGTCGCACTTGACTACCTCGAGCGCGCCTATGTTCGCGACGCAATTACCGCAGCACAGTATGTTCCCATCTTAGATTCACTTCATGTCAAACTTAGGAATACATATGCTACAAGAGATACTCTCCTGCGTGCACGCGTCTTCTTTCGCAGTATATGACCATGCTCAAGCTTGTCAAGGATTCCGTTCCTTCCATTGATCAATTCATGACACGGTATCGGATGGATAACCCTGCAGCGTTACATCGCATACGAGTTGGCGTACCTGCGACTGTTGAACATTCTAGTGAGGCGGGACCTGAGACTGGAAAGTGGATTGCTGAGACGACACAGGTTGGAATCTTGTATTGGAATCTTTCCTTTTCTAACCAATAACACAGAATTTTATCACATTCATGGATGCGTTGAAGCTCAGGCTACGCGCCAAGGATCAACTTCACCCGATCTTGCAAGAACTTGTCACAGGGTATGCTAGGTTCAAGGGAAGCAAGGACTGGGAGGGACGGAGCAAAATGGTCAGCTGGTGCGTACCATTTTCTTGCCCGCCTGCTTTCAATATCTCTTACTCACATTATCAGGCTTATTACCTTGAACAGCATGAAGGCATCCGAAGAAATCACAGAAGAACAGTCCCGGCAGGTAAGTTCACGACCTTTGCTGATGCGCGGGTGCTTCGCGCTGATATCTTCTTAGCTTTCATTTGATGTCGAACATGCATATGCCGAATTTTTCAGAAGTCTGAGCAGCGGTAAGGAGAGATCGTAACGAAGGTGGTCATACAGCCCTCGATCATTTAATATCCAGGCGGCTCCGCTTTGTTTTACAAATATGGGGCGCAATCAATGATGTAAAATCGCAGAGCCTTTGAGGACTAGACACATTGTGTCTTGTCGTATACATGTGGCTTCAGTGATTGACGCAGCAAGTGCTGTCCACTAGGACGTATATGATCAAACAACGACATTGGCTGTGCCGCTGTGCCGTTCCGGTGTACACACTAGTTCTGATCCTTGAGACGTGATGAACTGATATTAATTCTAGACTTACGTAAAACATTCACTGAGTTTAATGGTTTCTTTACTACAGGTCTAACGATGCAATCGAGTTTCCTGGTGCGGACCACCTCCAGGGTCAGCGCTCCAAGCAGCTTTGGAATAGCACACATGCTGAGCAAGGCCTGCGCGCCTAGAAATTCCTCAAATTTAACGAGGTCGAGTTTTAGGAGTTCCTCAGCTCTTCTCGTGCACTCGTCGTCGCGTTTGGCATGTTGAGCGCTGTATTTTCGCTACCCACCCTCTGTTCTTCTCTCAGCTTCTAGTGTTCTACCATTCTACTTATGTTTTAGGTTCACACGCATTCAGGTTCGGGACCGTCGCCTATCGTTCCGCTACTATAAGTACGTTTTCAGGTCCAATTTCACCGGAGTCTCCCGCCTCGGTTAACTCAGAGCCTGCGGCTCCGCGATGGACATTCGAAGTCCCAGGTACATTAAGTTCGATGCGGCTATACATATGTGGCTAACTCTCCGGTTTTCTGGCCCGTCATAAGCACGCCCCGCGTGCAATATGCCTTTTTCCGCATGTCATCACTTCGTTCAACCTCCCCGGGGTGATATGACCGAGGTTCTTCTGCGATAACGATTTTGTACGAGTCTGGTAAACTCCTATTCATCTAGAACAACAAAGTACGAAGTCTCACATGTCCTTTAGCGGACAGCGGGTCACCAGGTTGAATTTATCTGGGTGAGTTTTTAGGTCCTCGGACATACTGGACAATCTATTCCATTTCCTCAGCTTAAACCCACGTCTATAATCATAATGAAAATGCTATATATATATACATGTGAGGTTTTGCTCATATACTCGCAATTGTGCCACTTCTTACGCATGTAGCTTCGCTATGAGTTCTAGCATTTTTCGATTAGTACCCGGATTGAACTATTGATAATTTGTTAGTCTGTGGGTGGTCGGTGTTGATTTTTGATTCTGTAAATATTCTCAACCATCGTACCAGGGAGTCTGCAGTCAGCGTACAAGACGGACAGCATACAGTCAGTTACTTTGCCTCCTTTAATCTTAAATCTACCAGCTAATTTGACTTGCCTCCGTTCAGGGATTCGTCTGCGCAACACACTATATACACTGCTAGATGCTGATCAAGATGATCCTCACTTACAGATATAAATTGTGATCCTGACACGGCTTTGGTACATCTTAATGTTTGCTAGGTATTGTCAAACGCGTTGCCTGGATACTGAGTTCTATTGCTGTGGAGGATGAGCGTTTCCCGCTAGCAAGTGCTCTTGAGAAGTTGGTGATCACTGGCACAGCAATTACGTTGATGCGTTTATTTGCAATGTATCGACACTCGAAGATCGTGATCGTATCACTCGTTGGGCTTTTATTTTATGGTAAATTTGTCTGATGGGATCTTGCGTCGGTGCGAATAAGCAGTAGTTTGAATGGTGAGTGTCTTGCTTTGCATGAGCCGTTGTTCTGAAGAGTAATGGATATTACAGGTGAAGACGACGAACCTATAATTATTTATTTGAATAAGAACTCTTCGATGGGCCTTTATGCGATTCTGCTGACTTATGTTTGGGAGTTCTTCGGATTCGGTCTCACTTTCGTCGTGCACATACTCTGCGGCCCACAGACGCGAACTGTCTCACGGTTCTATTTAAAGATCATGGGGCACGAGACTTATGCAAAGTTATCTTCCAATCCTCGACATCCTGCTATCAAAGAAGTTAGAAATTTCACTAATGTCCTGTTCCTTAGGGTTCCTGGGGTTCATCTACAATGACATCAACCAATTCCTCCTCAACATCAAGGCTGGTTATCAATATCCGGACAAGGACATGGAAATACGGACAGATGTAGAAATGATCGTCTTTGTACTATGTAGAGGTGGTCGCAAATGCATAAGCGCCGCATTATACCATTTTCTTGAGTTGTTCAAATAATTTTGCGCGGGACGATCGGCTTATCTTATCAACTTGGCAATGAGTGGCTGTGCTGCTGTGCCTATATAGTAAGAATCCCGGAAACTAATTAATTGACGAGACCTGCGCAGCTGGCTGTGTCTCAAGCGTGTATCTCCCGTTCTTGCGCCAAATTTTGGAACGGGCATACGATACATATATATATCTTCCTCCTTCTACGTTCATACTTTCATTTTCAGAACCGATGTCGCCAACAAACCATTCCCCAACGCAACTAGCAGCTGAGTCCTCGAGCGCTTTTCAGTATGCGTCTGCACCACCACACCCGACAGATCCGATAGGACTTGACGAGGAAATGCCTCCAGCGTACACTCCATCTGCAGACACTTACCATGGAGAAACAACAGTAGAAAGCGGTCCTCGTAGACCCTTCCAACGACCACCGCGACCTAGTCACAGTACACACAGACCCTCACATTCCCATTCCTCCTCTGGCTCTCATTCCTATTCATCACATGCCACTTCCTCATCATCAAATTCACAGCCGCTGTCCCCGTCCCAACAACATCCGCAGCAGTCACCGTGGACAGTCCCAAGCTCATGGTCTGCACATGCTGGTCAGCAATACCAGTCTCGCCGAGGGGGCGGCCTGGTTGGAGCACTCCTCAGTACAGTGCGCGATGCAGTGGATGCTGTTTCGGGTTTACATGATGAGCAGATACGGACCGTGCAGCAGTCCCAAGCAGGCGCCTATGCAGCTCCATATCCAACGTCTTCTTCCTCTGGTATAACCCAGAGCACCCATACATCGTCATACCAGGGGGGTCGAGGCCCAGTTCCTGGTGTGCCTTCGGCGCAGCAGACCCCTCCGCGGGACGTTCCGAACGACGGTAGTCCGACTAGAACGCCTGCACCTGGACACCCATTACTAAACAACGGATACATCCTCGTGTACCCCAATAAGGACTACATGTGTATCAAATGTCAGTGTATTCACATCCTCTCATATGGCTAACTCACGTCGCTCCCTTTTAGGCAAAAATACGGGATACAAGAACTATGATCCCTCCCACCCCTGCAGAAAGTGCTGGGAGAAATACGGGAAACGTTATACCGGCGCATTGACGTACACATCCTGGAACACCGAGTCGTCATCTCATAACTCCAAGTTTCAGCGTGCTCTACCCAGGTTCACCCCACCCCAGGCATCGCAGCTTTTACTCCAGTCCTCAAGTTACACTGGCCGGCCGCCGCTTGCCGTTCTCCCACAGGCGCCTACGCCTTACGGCCAGCACCTATACGTACATAACCCTATAATAGGCATGGGTCGAACCCCACCCGTCCCGCATGCCATTCCTGTGCCCCCAGGTGATCCGCGCCTTGGGGGTCAATTGTGCCAGAAGTGTGGTGGCACGGGAACGCTACCACTCTTGATCATTGACGTCCGACCATGCTCCGTGTGTGGTGGAATCGGACGTAACTTGCGGTAGGTACGTGTATGAGATGCTGATATCAAGGGACATTGGGACGTTGATACGATATACTATTCAACATGGTTGTTGATACTCTCTACTTTCATCTGTACCAGTATGTGCATTCATCATAGGCGTACCTTGTCCTCAATTAAATTTCATTTTCTGGCTGGTTACATTACCCGTATTCCCGCGCTCTGGAATAGGAGGGCTTGCTACTCCCGTCATCAAAGACGTTCTTCCGCCATCCAATATGTATTACGGATGCATCGTGATCACGTACCCTGCCACCACACAAACACGTCATGATAGGTGATGCATTGATGCATATGTCATGTCGTCCCTCATGATATCACCCCTGGTTTTGATTTTCATACATAACTAGTTGACATACTCGGCTTGGATAACGCCCGTTTGACGTAGTACGTAACAATCAGAATCTCTCGTCATAATCAAGCTTCCAACTTGGAAGTAGAATGATCTACCAGTTTGGTCATCGCAGGAAGGTCTATTGAGGAAAAGAGATCATTGGGCATGGATATGCCCACAAAACGGTGCACGCGCAGGGGTCGACGCGGTGACAACTTGGAGGCGTATCACTTGATCATCTGTCATACCGCATGCTCTTTGAAATTATTGGCACAGCTCCACGACAGCGCATAAGCAAAGCCATCACTCCCCACAGTAAACGGTGATGTGAATAGTTTGTGACTATTCGTCATCTGGGTACAGCATTAACTCAGGGCGTACTTTCTCATTAAACTCCTCGGGTGTCAGGAATCCAAGCGCAACCTGTTGCTTCCTTCAGCGTCGTTCCTTCCTTGTGTGCTTTCTTTGCGCACTTGGCTACATCTGCAAAGTATGGTTGACTTCGAGAAAATTCGCACACTTATAATTAGCACGCACTATCATAGCCAAGGTGGCTGTTTAGGATTGTTGCCAGCATCAAACTCTCGTTCAGGAGGTGGTTGATGCGCTTCTCGTTGGCTTGGATACCAACCACGCAATTCTTCGTGAACGAACGGGAAGCTGACGAGACCAGATGAGCGGGCGAACAAGCGTAGTCTGAGTTATAGACCCCCACCATCAGAAAGAAGACGAATGCTCTGCAACACGTTCATGATTATAACGGGTTTGAAGACGTTGAGCTAATTCGAGAAAAGAATAAATCGTTAAATGGTCAGTGTGTCGCATGAAGTATGGATACCTCGAAGTGTCCGCTAGCACTAGCAATGCTGACAGTGGTCTGGTTGCCCATCACTTGAGCGGCAACCATAGTCACAGCCTCGCACTGCGTGGGATTGACCTTACCGGGCATGATACTGCTGCCAGGTTCGTTCTCGGGGAGAATCAGTTCACCGAAGCCACAGCGAGGACCGGAGCCAAGGAATCGAATGTCATTAGCAATCTTCATCAGAGAGCAAGCAATGACATTCAGAGCACCATGAGCCTCGGCAAGAGCGTCGTGGCACGCTAGAGCTTCAAACTACGGGTTTCGATCAGAAGTCAGAGGAAGTACAAGCTGTGTGATGTCTTACCTTGTTGGGCGCGGTCTGGAATTTCAAGCCTGTAAGCTTGGAAATCTCGGCTGCAATCTTCACGTCGAAACCCTTTTTCGAGTTGAGACCCTGCACAAGACTTGAGCGCCTATATTCGTCGGATGTTAGATGGCTCACCGTGCCAACGGCAGTTCCACCTTGAGCCAGAAAACTTAAGCGGGGAAGGACGTCTTTAGCGCGAGCGATGCCATTATCTATTTGCTGGACATATCCGCTGAACTCTTGGCCAAGGGTCAGGGGAGTAGCGTCCTGATAACGATAAGACGGCTTTCAAATTTAAGGCCGACCCTTTCATACCTGCAAGTGCGTGCGTCCAATTTTGATAATGTGACCGAATGACTGAACCTTTTCATTAAGCGCATCCCTGAGTTCCGTCAATGCCGGAAGCAGCGAGTGGCTAATTTCAGTCACGGCGGCGACATGCATAGCTGTCGGGAAGCTACAGTTACCAGTAAATTCGTTAAGGTAAACATTGCTCGCGTAGAGACTCACGTATCGTTACTACTCTGGCTCATGTTAACATGGTCATTGGGATGGACCGGTTTCTTGGAACTAAGCTCGCCGCCAAGAAGTTCTATCGCACGATTCGAAATCACCTGTTAACCAACGAGGTAAAGCTAGTGAGCACTCAAGTGTTTGATATACTCACCTCGTTTACGTTCATGTTGGTTTGAGTTCCACTTCCAGTCTGGAAGACAACCAAAGGGAAGTGGTCCATGAGCTTCCCGGAAATGACCTGAAGAAAAGCTTAATTCAAGACACACATCCGAAGCTCATGATGCAATCTCTCACATCATCAGCTGCTTTCTGGATGGCTTCGCCTATTTTATGATCTAGGCCATAGCTGATATTAACGATGGATGCTGCCTTCTTCACCACGCCGAAGGCCTTGATTAGGGGAGGCGGTAGCTGTTGTGAGGGACCGCCGATGTCGAAGTTTTGTAGCGACCTTGGGGGAAGGCTCAGTAATCAAGTATGTATGCACATCAGATCAAATATGCATACCGCTGCGTCTGTGCCCCCCAATAGCGATCGGCTGGGACCTGGAGCTCACCGAAGGTATCACGCTCAGTGCGGAAGGACTGGTTTGACCGATATAGTGATTGCTTCAGTCTGCTGAGTGGGATAAGTTAACTCACCATGACAAGACGTAATACGTAGTTGGAGGCTTGGAGCCCTGGTCTCTTCACATACTAGTAGTAGAGATGTTACTTAAGTAATAGGATGATCCGGAAGGAACCGGCTACGACCGGGTACTGTAGTACCATTAATCCCCCTATCATGCGTCCCAACTTGCAAGCCAACTTCCGATTCTAATCATATAGAAGGCATTTGCCCTAAATGTGGGCACTCATTTCGATGCCTCGAAATGTAAGGTTTTCCCACACGTGCGATAAGGGATGCAGTGTATAGGCGGAGGGTTCTGCTCTTTCATTTGTGTATTCTGTTTCCAGCTTGCTTTTTATTTACCATCTACTACTCGTACCAGACGAACACGGCCACGCTATACCGAACCATCCCAACATGCTAACGGAGGGACCTAATGGAGCCTGGTTCGAAAACAAGTTTATGAATCACAGCGAACGCGCCAGCACGAAGACATCCGGGATTTATCACATCCATCCGCGGCCCTTGTCCCCGTGGATGCCTGAAATTATAGTCTATCCACGGACCTTGTCCTACAATTTTTGGGGTTCTGAGCGCTGAGACAGTTCGGCGAAAAGTAACCATTGCATTTTTTGATAGTTGAGAAGGTGTAGAGTGGATGAGCATGCAGAAGTGATGCTAAAATCATCATTACCATCACTTACATGTTCGTGTCATAGTCTCGCTGCTTCAGCAGGTTGAGGTCAAATGTTATGAATACAGAGGTGAAGGTTCGTGTTGTTGGCGAAGCTGAAATCCAAGGGAATTCGCATTGGAGTTATCCCCACTTGCAAAGTACGCCCCGCCACCATGAGTCGTATAAGTATTATATTGAACTCGTTGCTAATCAGAATCTATTCCACTGGCACAGTGTCAGCAGACAAATTCGCGGGAGTAAACGCGGGAGCAACGCAAGTGGAGCTCCCGGAGTAGCAAGCGCGATTGAATAGGAGGGGGTGTATTCTGGAAGCTGTGGAAGCATGAGTCAGACGTATGTACACAGTGCTATCAAGGAAGGCGGTTATGACTCGTAGGGAGCATTCTTGCTGGAATGAAGGCGACTTGCCTCGTGTGATGGGCGTCTATGGAAACGAATTAGGTTAGGGTGGTGATTCAGCAGAAACGCACAATAGACGCACCTTTGCCGCTTAGGGAAAGACACCTACAATCCCTCGACCGTGCTCAACACCATCAACCTCCCAGTAAAATGTCACAGCTCATTCCAAGCGCCACACCTATTCGAGTTTTTGAAGATCATGAGAAGGGCATAGAGGCAGTCGCAGTTTTCCCCGATAAGCGACGAATGGTTACGGGCTCGAGGGACAAGACACTTCGTCTTTGGGACTTGGAGACAGGTGTTGTGTTGAAGAAGATGGAGGGGCATAGCAATGTGGTATGGACATTGGCGGTATCACGAGATGGTCAAATAATAGCAAGTGGTGATGAAAATGGAGAAATCATCGCCTGGCACGGTGAAACTGGTGAATCTCTCATCCAACCTGTTGTTATAGCAGGTAAGACTGAACAATCAGTACACATACCTGCGACATGATCCGTGCACCAAAGAGTAGCGGAGATTCTGACTATCTGACTTTAGAATAGAATGAGTACGATACGGAATATGCCGAATGTAATCTGCGCTCATTGCTCACCTCCTATTGCGCAAGAATAAAATCGTGTCTTGTTCTCGCTCGTAAATCTCTCTCAAACAAGAGGTTATGAGCCCTGCCGTGCGCAAATAACATATTCTCATTAATATCAAAAACAACAAACTAATCTATCAAAAATGACTGATCAATCCTCTGCTGGATCTTCACTCTACCGAATTGAACATCTCGGCGAGACCAATTGGATCCCCTGGAAGACAAAAGTTCAAGCTATTCTTGGCGATAAAGGGCTTGAAGGCTATATAGATGGAACAAAGGTCAAACCAGTTAGGGGCCAAAGCCCTGTATCAGCTGATAGACTTACCGCTATAGCTAAATGGGAGGCTGAGGATCGTAAGGCGAGGACTGTGATAGTGTTGCTTGTAAGCGACACACAGATCGTTCACCTTACAGGTGCCAACACTGCCAAGGAAATGTGGGACCAGCTGAAACTCGTCAAAGAATCACGAGGTCAGCAAGGTATCTACACCTGGAGGCACAAGTTGTACCGAACTTTTGCTTCGGAAACCAAGGATATTCCTGCCCATATTGTCGAACTTAAGCAGATCCAGGAGAATCTCCATTTAATGGGGAGTGTGGTGCCGGATATGGATTTCCGCACTATCCTGATGGGATCATTACCACCAAGCTGGGAGACATTCGTCGTAACTCATCAAAGCAATCCTACCATGACGTCACATGAGCTCGTCGCCATGATCCTTGAAGAAGATCATCGTCGAAAGGAGAGAGAGATTGAATTCACTGAGAGTAAGATAGTGATAAAGGGAGCTAAAAAGCGAAATTTTAGCGAGAAGAAAGAAGGGAATATCAAGAAGTGCAAGGTGTGTAAAAAGACTGGACATACCGAAGATGATTGTTGGCATAGGTCCAAGAAATGCTCTAATTGCGGCAAGACTGGACATGAGCATAAGGACTGTTGGGCCAAAGGAGGAGGAAAAGCAGGTGAAGGACCGTCCGCCAAAAAGCACTTAAAGAGGGACAAAGCGCAGCTAGTCCAAGAAGCGCCTATGGAAGAAGAGGACGAGCCCATAGATGATGTGGCCTATATGGCCAGTACATTGAAACTTGCTGAAGATCTTACTGAAATAGCGGAAGATACTGAAAATGTAAATGTAGGAGGGGACGAATCTGAGAGACTTGCCTGGTATGAATGGTTTGCCGATTCTGGGTCGTCATCCCACATAACGAAGATTCAATCAACATTGACCGATTATGTGCCGCTCAAGGAACACCGGGTACTAGGGATAGGTAAAGAATCCCTAAAAGCGCTTGGGAAAGGTACAATAGAACTCGTTAGCATATTCGGCAACCGACAAATCAGAGCAAAATTTACCAACGTCCTATATGTCCCAAGTGCTTCCAACAACCTCATATCAATCACTAGATTAGATAAAGAGGGAGGGAAAGCATTAATGGGAGAAGGTAAAGTCACCTTAAGTGTAAGAGGAGGACGTACCATAATAAAAGGTCATATGACCAATGGCCTGTACAAGTTAGATACACGGGCTCAGCTATATCTGAAGTCCCGTGTACAAACTGCACAGGAGAGACTTAAAACTGATTGGATGACGTGGCATTGAAGGTACGGCCATATTGCATGTAGTGGACTAAAACGTCTATGTCAGGAAAATTTAGTTGACAGGTTAGAAGTTGATTTGGACTCACCCATTGTCGACTGCGAGGCTTGTATACAAGCCAAGCAGGTACGTAAACCGTTTCTTGACAGCATTGATGAGTGATCCAAAGATCCCGGTGAACTGACTCACAGTGATCTTTGGGGACCGGCAAGGGTAGAATCCATCGGTGGGGCCAAATATTATATTTCGTTTATCGACGACTGCTCTCGAAGAGTCAGTGTCGTGTTCCTAAAACATAAGAGTGAGGCCACCACCAAGATGAAACAACACCTTACCTACCTTGAAAGACGCTGGGAGAATAGACCTAAAAAGGTTCGCGTCGATAACGGCAAAGAATACATCAATAACGAGCTACTTACTTGGTGCAAAGATAAAGGTATAATACTCCAGACAACAGCGCCGTATTCTCCGGAACAAAATGGCATATCTGAGAGGTTTAACCGCACTTTGACCAAATTAGCACGTGCAATGATCATAGCCAGAGACTTACCTGAATTCTTGTGGGCAGAGGCAGTAGCACATGCTGCCTATCTCCGAAATTGTGCGCCAACGCGAGCACTGGAAGGTGCAACCCCTGAGCAAATTTGGAGTGGAAAGAAACCGGACATATCTCACCTTAGCGAGTTTGGTACACCTGTATATATATTGCAGGAAAGTGCAAAACCGTCTAAGATGAAGCCAAAGTCAGTAAAACATGTCTTTGTAGGATATGAAGACGGACCGAGGGCAATGAGATATTACGATGCTTGATCGCGTCAAGTCTGAATTAGTAGGAACTATAGATTCCTACGAAATGAATCTCCCCAACAAGCGCATGATGTGCAGCGTGAGGGGGAGATAGGGAGTACAGACACGCAGCCATCAGGGGGAGCTGACATGCGTACACCTACAAAACCACTCACAAATAAGAATGAGCGTATAGAAACAGAAGACGTACCGATGACTGATGAGGGAAGGAACGAAAGCTCTACTTCCTCAGAGCGAAAACGGATGCGTCCTCCAGAAACTCAACTGCCTAGAAGAACTAAAAGAAAGGTAATTAGACAAGACTACCGTAAATTGAATGATCCGGTACATGAATGGGCTTACCTCGATCGCGAAAGCGGATATGAGGAGACTGAATTAACCCAAAATGAAGCCGACATCATTATGGCAGCTATTGTTGACCACGGCGGATTCGATCCTACAGAGCCTCATACGCTGAAAGATGCAAGAAAATCAGCCGATTGGGACAAGTGGGAAGGAGCCATAGACGCTGAACTCACCCAATTAAGGGAAATGGGTACATGGGAACTTGTGGATCCTCCCGAAGATCGAAAGATCATAGGGAATAAGTGGGTCCTAGTTAAAAAGACCAACAAAGAGGGCGAAGTCGTCAAATATAAAGCGAGACTAGTAGCAAAGGGGTACTCACAAATTCCCAGTATGGATTACACCGATACTTTCTCCCCAGTCGTTCGTCTAGAGACGATACGATCTGTTATGTCATCAGCTGCTATCCTCGATTGGGAGATAGAGCAAATGGACGTAAAGGGAGCGTACCTTAATGGTATCCTGAAAGAGGAAGTATACATGGAACAACCGGAAGGGTACAATGATGGTACTGGTCGAGTATGTCGACTTAAGAAGACCCTATACGGACTAAAGCAATCAGGAAGAGAGTGGAACATTGAGTTGAATAAACGCCTAAATAACATAGGATTCAGACGTACTATATCGGATCCATGTATATATATTAGGCGCTCAGAAAACGGAACGGAAATCATCACCGTTTGGGTTGATGATTTACTGCTGTTTGCGAGCAATAAAGACTTAATGAATCAGCTCAAAACTCAATTAAAGAGCATCCTAGATGTTACTGACCTTGGAGAACCAAGAAAAATAGTAGGAATTGAGATAACCAGAGATCGACCAAATAAATTGATCTGAATCTCACAGACTAAATATATTGAGTTGATCCTACAAAAATATGGTCTCCAGAACTCTAACACCATAGGAATGCCATTAGATCCCAAAATCGTGCTAGAAAAAGAAGAGACTGACCAAGAGGGCAACCGTAACAACGGATATGCATCCTTAATCGGATCTCTAATGTATCTGGCAGTAGCGACGCAACCAGATATCGCATATGCTATCCAAAGGTTAAGCTCGTTTACTATAAATCCGGGATTAGCACATTGGACAGCAGCAAAAAGAGTATTAAGATACCTATCTGGTACACAAAGTGTCGGGATCCAATATCGAGGATCTACTGATAGCGAGGAAGTCCGAATTGAAGGATGGTCTGATGCTGACTATGCCAATGATCCAAGAGACAGAATATCAGTCTCTGGATATGTCTTTAAGTTAGGAGATGGAGCAATTACCTGGAGTTCGAAGAAACAGAATGCTGTTTCACTGTCTTCAACCAAAGCAGAGTATACAGCGATGGCACACGCAGCGCGTGAAGCTATCTGGCTTCGAAATCTACTTCAGGAATTAAGTTTTATTCAAAACGCTCCAACTACCTTGTACGGAGACAATATGGCGGCATTAGCGATAGCGCGAGATCCACAATACCACGCAAGGTCAAAACACTTCGATGTTAAGAACCACTATGTAAGGCAAAAGATTCGTGAGCGGAAGATTCACGAAGTATATTGCCATACAAAAGAGATGATAGCCGACATACTAACAAAACCGCTACCTAAACCGGACCACGAAAGACTTATAAAAAGTCTAGGCATGTCTCCTGATTGAGGGGGAGTGTTGTTATAGCAGGTAAGACTGAACAATCAGTACACATACCTGCGACATGATCCGTGCACCAAAGAGTAGCGGAGATTCTGACTATCTGACTTTAGAATAGAATGAGTACGATACGGAATATGCCGAATGTAATCTGCGCTCATTGCTCACCTCCTATTGCGCAAGAATAAAATCGTGTCTTGTTCTCGCTCGTAAATCTCTCTCAAACAAGACAACCGATCAAAGCCCACACCAAGGACATCTACTCAGTGGATTTTTCTCCGGATGGCGCGGTGCTGGCTACTGGTTCAAATGACGGAACGATGAAGCTTTGGTGTACCAAAACGTGGCAGATGCAAGGAGAACCAATCAAGTGTGGTAGTTATGTCCTCTGGGTTTGATATTCGCCTTCTGGTGAACTTCTTGCCATCGCAACAGAAGCGAATATCCAAATTTATAATCCAGCCACCAGGGAACGTGTCGCATCTTTCAAGGCTCATACATCATACAACCGGTCACTCGCGTGGACACCCAATGGCACACGCCTTCTTTCAGGAGGCAATTATAGCGATCCTACCATACGAGAGTGGGATCCATTGACCTGGAAGCAGGTCGGTCATCGTGGAAAGGCCACACTAGCGTTATCTACGACATTGCCATTCAACCCGCTGGTACCCTTGTCGCTTCTGCATCTTCTGACAAGCATGTCCGTCTCTGGCGGCTCTCAGATCGACAAACCATCGCCATCTTCCAGCATTCATCCCCGCTGACATCTGTCACTTTCTCCGCGGACGGCAAGCACATCCTCAGTGGATGTGATAATAAAAAGATCTCAGAGTGGGCAGTACCCAGCAACGCCAATTCAAAGGCGAGTTTCTACCTTTGATCCTGATAACACAATTCGAGCATCCTTCGTGCAGATCCTGGATATCACGACAGCCCGCGATGCATGCATTGCTGGGGACCTGGACACTGCTGAGGAGTTACTCACTAAAGAGATCCGCACCGACGCCAACGATTATACTTCATATGCCCATCGCTCACTCATTCTGTCTCGAAAACACGCCTGGGATCTCGCCCTTGATGATGCAATCAAGGTAAGTTATACTGACCCATCATGACTCTCTTACTAAAGGCTTGCTTTCATTCGTCACGTAGTCCATCGGCATTCAACCCTCATTGACAGGCTACATCTCCAAAGGTATCGCCCTCTGCGGACAAGGTCACATCCGGGAGGCCAGGATAGCATTCGACGTCGCATCCATGTTTACCGACCAAGATTCAGGAATTAACCATTTTCTTATCTTGATCAAGGTAACTTCAATTTGTCTCGCACATTCTCTGCTTCATTACGTGTTCCAGGTCATCGCCCTGTTCAACGCAGATCAACGCGAGGAAGCAATGTTGCTCATCAAAGAGCTGTCTGCCGCTTGTCCGAATACCGATCCTCTGGGGCGTCGTATCGTGGAAGTAAGGGTCATGCGACTACGCTTGGTCATCAACGCTGATCTTTGCAACTCGCTCATTAGACATATCTACGTATTCAGCTCGGAATCAATGCCTTGGATGGCGCACATCACAACGAAGCCGCTGACCACTTCACTGCCGCCGTCAACTCGTGCGCTCTCTTATCGAATACCATTCATTTAATATACGAGGACTTGACCATGGTGCGTCAAGATGATGCATACATAGTGCTTTTTATGACTGAATGATTTCTCCAGCTCTTCGGCTGGGATCTCAAGTCTTTGTGTCTCACTGCCCACCAGACACGGTGCCAAGCACTCCTTTCGGCAGGTAAAGCTGATGAAGCCCTCGAAGCACACAAATATATGATGGGCGCCATCGACGAATCTACAAAGGCCAGCTGCCTCGATTGGTCAAACGGCAAGTCCAGAGTCCGTGATGTAATCTTGACTACAGTCCTAACCTGTATTTCACTCAGCTTTCAAGCGAGAATGCTGGGCGCTCTGTACTACCAACGGAAATGCCGCCCTCACTGCGAGCGATTATGACAAGGCCATTGACCTATACTCCGCCGCAATCAACCTGAATCCTGCGTCCGATACTCTCTTTGCAAATCGTAGTAAGGCAAAGTTGGGTAAGATGCTATGGATGGAAGCACTTCTCGACGCGCAGAAGGTGCGATGCCATCTATCATTTCGTAACTAGCGCTCATTGTTGCGATGCATAGGTCATTGAACTCGATTCTTTGTCTTATCTTGGATACAATTTGAAGCACGCAGCGCTTCATGGTGCACGACGTTATGATGAAGCGATGCAGACCTTCGAAACGATGCTATTCAAATTGGATGATGCACCCGACGTTCGGACACGAAGTAAGCCTTTGAATAACACATTCGCTAACATATCTAACCCTTTCTCCAGAGCTGTGCCAGCAGTATCTCAGACCTTCTGAAGTAGAACGTGCTATTCGACGGGTCATTGTGACCCAAGTCGACAATACTCCGCTCCGTGTACTCGACACCACCACCGGTCTCTTATGCGATCGAGAGGCGCAGATAAGCGCCTTCAAGATGAGCATAGAATATAAGGAGCTTGTATCATCAACAATCACGCATCTAGACCTCCCCATGAAGCGCATCGAAGAGGTGGTGATGACATACTTCCAGTATGCCACGCTATCACACATGTGGGAAGGGAAGGAGCCGCTGTTGCAGGATATTCAAGGCAAGAGCGTGTATGACTCAGAGTTGGATTCAGTTGGTGGCATGACGAAGTTGCGGTCCTTCTGCAAAACTGCTCGTGATGCGGGGTATAACTGGGCATGGAGCGATACATGCTGCATCGATAAGAGCAACAATGTCGAACTCCAGGAATCGGTTAACTCCATGTTCGTCTGGTATCTCCACTCAGCGCTCACGATTATCTACCTGTCGGATGTTCCGCCTTCGTCAAGGTCTGGTGCACTGGCAAAGAGCGCTTGGAACACGCGCGGATGGACAGTTCAAGAATTCATCGCTCCCAAAGTCATTCTGTTTTATCAGAACAATTGGACCCTTTATCTTAATGATCGCACTCCCAACCACAAAGAGTCCGTCGCAATCATGCAGGAGTTGAAGGATGCGACGGGCATAGACCCACCAGCCGTTGCGGCCTTCCGTCCCAGTATGAGTGGCGCCCGAGAGAAACTCCATTGGGCGTCAACCCGCGTTACCACGCGTCAGGAAGACATCGCATACTCGTTGTTTGGCATCTTTGGTGTCCGCCTGCCTGTAGATTATGGCGAGAAGCAGGACAAGGCTCTTGGGCGGCTCCTGCAGGAGATCGTGGCTCGGTCGGGTGACATCACCGGCCTCGATTGGGTCGGAAAACCATCAGAGTTCAATAGCTGTCTACCAGCCTCCATCACTTCATACGAAGCTCCACCATGCAAGCTACTCCCCCTACTCGAAGATGAAATTCAGTCATCGGTTTCTTTGCTGCGAAAGACGGTGGCTGTGGATTTCGCTTCGAACCTTTATACCCGGCTTTGCGACGTGAGCGCCCCTCGCTTCGCAGCACAGAGACTGCACCTGCCTTGTATTGCATTCAATGTCAGGGAAATCAGACGGATGCGTACTAGTCGAGCCCCGCACTTATTTCACGTATGGAGTGAAGGCAGACGGGCTTCGCGACTTGACTGTCACCACCGAAGAGACCCTGGTTCAGTTCTGGCCAGCAAGGCCCACTGAGCGAAAATTTGTCCTTGTCCATCCCTGGGATCGGTCTCTCCTCGAGCTACCTGACTTTGTAGAACCGCCTGAATTTGTGGAACCGTCTGACTTCGGGAACGATACGGAGAGTGAGGAGGATTATAGGACGCTGCCCTCTTCTCCGTCGATCAACTGGTCCAGTGAGTATCCTGTGAAACAGGGAATAGTTGACCCCGAATCACGAGCATTGCGGTTACTTGTTCGCCTTGGGCAGCCTTTCGGTGCATTTTTACTAGCGCAGCAGCGCAGTGGAGAATACAAGAGGATTGCATCGGACCATGATATCATTGGGCAGGTCGACGACGTGGTTTCTGTTGGAGACTCGATGGACATCAAGACTATAGAAATATTGTAATCGTATGTTTTTTGTTTCAAAGTTCATAGATTTCTGAGCGGTTTGCATTCATGCTTTAAAGATGATACTCGTGTAGCATACGTATTATATATGCATGTGTATCGGACTAAAGTATTGTCACTTCCCTGCTTACCATTTCCTGCAACTTGAATCATATACATCTGAGAAACCCGTGGCGGAGGACCTTTAGTCAGTAAGTCTTTTGGGGGCATGTTGCTCATGGGATATTCAGTTTCCCAATACCAGATGTGCCAAAAGATTGGAAGTCAAATCCCACACATGTTTGGGAGAGGGGTAAAGCTAATTCAAAAGGTGAAGAGAATGCAGCTATACCTCCTCCGTCACAAACTCAGTCGCACGGAAACAGGCATCTCTGCGAGGCAGGTTTGACAAAATTCATTTACTACAGATCTTACGTGCTTACATGTTATGGACAGCAGGGAGCAGCGCTCGGTGGGACACCCCTGCCTTCTGCACCCAGGTCCATCTTTGAGTACATCTACAGGAAAGACCAAGAACGCATCCAGAACATCGCTACAAGTCGCTTTGCTCCGCCTTCCACGTCGGGTGGTCCCTCGTCAGGTCCCTCACTCCCCACGCCTCCCACGATCACACACACCGAGCACCACGTCGCCCAAGCTGCTCTCCACGGTTTTCAGCTCTTCATGACCGATCCCTCTGAGCGGACAAGGTACGCTGCCTATGTCCGTGCACACGCAAATCCCGGCTCAAGCGCAATTCCACCAGCTCAGAAGCCTGAGCAGACACTCGAGGAGTTCGCAAAAGAGATAAGCGATTGTACAAAATCAACTGCGTGATTCCGTCCCGTTTCTGGAGCCATGGCTGGGCAGTTTACAAGTGTCACTATTCTGAATCGAGGGTCTGCACACGCCTGCTGCACAACCAGAAGAGGGGGCGGACAGTATGGATGTGGCACAGAAGAAGCCGAAGGAAGAAATCAAGGAAGAAGCCACGAAGATGCATGCTGCTCGACTTGTGTTATGACGCGCGAGGTGTGCACATGGCAGCCTGTGCGACTGCTGTGCAAGCGCTTTGGCGTCAAGGACCCGGTTCTGGCGGTCCCTGTCGACACCTCTGGGTCGTCAGCAGAGGTTATGCAGCCTGAGTTCACAGCACAGCGTCAGCAGACGAATTCACGGGAGCAAGCGCGGGAGCGACAAGCGGAGAATGGGTGCTCTGGAGCATAGGCAGGGAGATCATGTGCTCATGTATGGTCGTTCCGGGATGGATATTTTTAAAGCATTTGTTACGAGCGATGATCTGAATAGCGACGAGGAGAAGGGTCACATGGACAATATTGATGAGGTAGACGAGTCCCCTGCCGTCTCTGCACCGTCCAAACCTGGCCCAGATGTCAAGCCACCACCAGCGAATGGTATCGTGAAAGATGTTGACCTGGCTACGTTCAAGCCTACCTTCATACCCAGGGGGTCCAAACCGAAAGACATGGAGAAGAAGGAGAAACAAGAAACAGAAGAGTTCAAAGGATGGTGCGCTTGCTTCCCTTGATGTAGATGAAGATGGCGGGGAGTCATTGTCGCTCACTGCTGCGCGTCAAAAACAGCGAGATCAGGATGGCGAGAGGTCGAGGAAGAAGAAACAGAAGGATCGAGAAGGGAATGGAAGTGAGGATATGTGGGTTGAAAAGCCTTCACCGGATATCGCGAATGTACTGCCTATCACTGACGTGCCCTCTGATGAGGTAGGTCAGGTTAGTGGACAGGGAAGCGGACCTCCTCAAGGCTCGTAAGAGGGCAACTGATTTCACGTAGTGCTATATACATGTTCAAATTCAAAAGTTAATGTTTTCTGAGTAGCTGTGTTCCTTGTAACGCTTCACCATGATGTAAGTATTACCATCGATGTGCGGGTAACATCGACTGCACTATGGCCATTGGATGGAGGGGATATATTCTGGGAGCTGTGAAAACACGATTCGGAGGCATGCACACAGTACTAGTGCAATCGATGAAAGCGGTTATGACTCGTAGGGAGAATTCTTGCTGGAACAGGGGCGACCTACCTCATGTCTTGGGCGTCTATGGAACCGAATTAGATTAGGGTGGTGAATCAGCATAAAAACGCGCACCTCTGCAGCTTAGAGAAAGACGCCCACAATCCCTCGACCGTACTCCACACCATCAACCTCCCAGTGAAATGCCACAGGTTATTACAAGCACCACACCCACTCGAACTTTTGAAGATCATGAGGGGGGCGTAAACGCAGTCGTAGTTTTTCCCGATAAGCGACGAATAGTTACGGGCTCGTACGACAAGACACTTCATCTGTGGGACTTGGAGACAGGTGTTGTGTTGAAGAAGATGGAGGGGCATAGCAGTGGAGTGTGGAGATTGGCGGTATCACGGGATGGTCAAATAATAGCAAGCGGTGATCAAAATGGAGAAATCATCGCCTGGCACGGTGAAACTGGTCAATCTCTGACCCAACCCATCAAAGCCCACACCAATGACATATATTCGTTGGATTTTTCTCCGGATGGTGCGATGCTGGCTACTGGTGGATGGGACGGAACGATGATGTTTTGGTGTACCAAAACATGGCAGATGCAAGGAGAACGAATCAAGTGTGGTGATCGGATCTACTCCGTTCGATATTCGCCTTCTGGTGAACTTCTTGCCATAGCAACCAACCAAAATATCCAAATTTATAATCCAGGCACAAGGGAATGTGTCGCATCTTTCAAGGCTCACACATCAAACAACTTGTCACTCGCGTGGACACCCCATGGCCTTCTTTCTGGAGGCAATAGAGAGGATCCTACCATACGAGAGTGGGATCCATTGACCTGGCAGCAGGTTGGTGATCCCTGGAAAGGCCACACTAGCTATGTCAACGCCATTGCCATTCATCCCTCAGGCGCCCTCGTCGTTTCTGCATCTGAAGACAAGCATATCCGTCTGTGGCGGCTCTCAGATCGACAAACTATCGCCATCTTCCAGCATTCATCATCGCTAGGATCTGTAACGTTTTCCGCGGATGGCACGCACATCCTCAGTGGAGGCCAAGATAAAAAGATCTCAGAATGGGCAGTACCCAGCAACACTAACTCAAAGGCGAGTTTCTATTTTTGACCCTCATAACACAATTCGAGCATCCCTCGTGCAGATCCTGGATATCACGACAGCCCGCGATGCATGCATTGCTGGGGACCTGGACACTGCTGAAGAGTCACTCACTCAAGACATTGACACTGACGCCAACGACTATACTTCATATGCCCATCGTTCATTTGTCATGGCCCGAAAACACGCCTGGGACCTCGCCCTTGATGATGCAATCAAGGTGAGTTATACTGACCCATCGGGACTCTCTTACTGAAGGCTTACTTTCATTCGTGACATAGTCCATCAGCATTCAACCCTCATTGACAGGCTACATCTCCAAAGGTATCGCCCTCTGCGGAAAAGGCCATGTCCGGGACGCCAGGATAGCATTCGACGTCGCATCCATGTTCACCAACCAAGATTCAGGAACCAACCATTTTCTTATCTTGATCAAGGTAAGTCCAATTTCTCTCACATATTCTCTGCTTCATTACGTGTTTCAGGCCATTGCCCTGTTCAACGCAGATCAACACGAGGAAGCAATACTGCTCATCAAAGAGGTGGCTGCTGCTTGTCCGAATACTGATCCTCTCACGCGTCGTGTCGTGGAAGTAAGTGTCATGCGACTACGCTTGGTCATCGACGCTGACCTTTGCAACTCGCTCACTAGTCATATCTACGCGTTCAGCTTGGAATCAACGCCTTGGATGGCGCGCGTCACGACGAAGCCGCTGACCACTTCACTGTCGCTGTCAACTCAGGCGCTCTCTCATCGAATACCATTCATTTGATATACGAGGACTTGACCATGGTGCGTCAAGATGATGCATACATAGTGCTTTTTATAACTGAATGCTTTCTCCAGCTCTTCGGCTGGGATCTCAAGTCTTTGTGTCTCACTGCCCACCAGACACGGTGCCAAGCACTCCTTTCGGCAGGTAAAGCTGATGAGGCCCTCGAAGCACACAAATATATGATGCGCGCTATCGACGAATCTACAAAGGCCAGCTGCCTGGATTGGTCCAACGGCAAGTTTTCAGTGATGTCACCTGAGGCTACCATACTCACCCGCATTTCACTCAGAATTCAAGGAACGATGTAGTGCGCTCGCTGAGCAGAATGACCGTATTCTTGGCGTATGCACTCCCTTCTTCAACTGTTTCGCTACTGATCGTTATACAGGCGGAGATCCCAGGGCAAGAGCAAGATGGCTATGATGCAGAACCCAATTTCTTCCACGGAATGCATCAAGTGCGTGCCACAGCTGATCCTTCTTTTCTCTCTTACATAGTTCATTCCAGCATTCTCAAATTTCCCGACCACGACCTCAACAGCGCCATGGGCGTTTGAAAAGACTGAAGCTCGCTATGACGAGGAGCCCTCGTTCAGCTCCCCCACCAGCACCAGCACCGCCTACCACCGCACCGCCAGTCGCTGCTGCTGCCACCTTCAGAAGCCACCTGCGCCGTCTATTCATCCGGCCGCCCCATCACGCAACGCCACCCGTCGTCGACGTCCCTTTTGCGCAGGGTCTACAGGTGCGTCCGGTCGATTTTATAACTGTGTCTTGGGTGTCTGATGCGTAAGTTTGCAGCGTTATGCTGCAGCGGGTGCTCCTGGGAGTGAGCACTCCTTGATACGTGATGAAGACTACCATGGACCTCCTACACCGGACCCCAATTTACAACAGCAACAGCAACCAGGAGCGACGCAGGCAGACCATGGAGAACATGGAGGCGGCTGGTCCTGTCGTTGCTGCTAGGGCAATTTGCGCATGACCCTTGAGTTTCTCAGTTCTATCGTCGATCTTGTTATGATATCTACATTGACTTGGAGCAGTACATGTTTTATCGATAAGTAATAGCTATTGTTCTGTAGATCATTTCTCGTCCTTGTATCTAGGGCTAATTATGAACCTCACTTCTTTCGTGTGATGTAAAGTTGCTTGCGCATCACGTTCGAATTTTTGGATCGTCATCGTGCTCACAAGAACTTGAGAAGGATTCGATACATCACCCCGGAAGCTTGAGGGCAATGAATACGCACAAAGAATGGATCGCCCAGGGCTGGCGCGAAGCTCTCCAGGTAAATAGTTTTCCAGATCACCTGCAATTATGGATCATGAGATCGAGCATAGCGTGAGAGACGGGTATGAATTCGAAATGAGAGATGCACAACCAATGAGATGTAGATGAATGAGAAGTAGATCACCCACCGAAAGGATCATCAGCCTGATTGAACAGCTCATTCCAGGATATTTCAGGTGACATATTGATGATCTACACACCGAAAATCAGTTCTCAAATCATGTCTGCAAACCTCCGTGGATTGCCTTGCAGAGTCGCAGCATCACCCCACGCTATAGATCTCTCGGATGACGGTACCCGACAGCTGATTCCCAGAGGCCCATCCCGCCGAGTTTGAAGGAGATATAACTAGATACATGCGGTATGCGCGCTAGGAAGGGACTGGTTCTTTCCGCTGATGACTGTAGATAGACCATGTAGGTTATGAAGCGAATACCAAGGCGATATGACGGAGTAACCCACCTTCAACTTGCAAGTCTGATAGACTGACCTTCTGACAGCATCACTCCTGCGTTGTCCGCGATTGACAAAATTGAATCGTTGTTTTCCTTTGGGATCATTAGGGGCACAGACATCAAGATCTAAGATGCATCACCGTGACAGACATGATTTGCTGAGCTGCTCTACTGCGAGTCGTTAGGTTCTGTATTGCGAGACCTTGGACCTCAGTTGATCAAGAACTAGCAATGTAGCAAATGCATGAGCACTAGAAGCGACTTTGACAGTCGAAGGTGTATGCTCTTGCATATACACCTTCGGGTGACAAAAAAGCCTCGGAATTTGTATTTGGGACACATACGAACTTGTTCTTGACACCTGGGTTGGAAGTTGAGGTGAGTGTGGGTTGCGGTCAGAGTTGGATAGTAGTGCCAATGAGCACTAACTTAAAACTTTACCGTATTTACCTCCAAATTCTCCTTAGTCATTTTTCCAGGTATTCTGCGGGGGTGGCTTTGAGTGGGAGTGCGGGTGGTGGTGGGGAGTCGGAGTCGGTGAGGAGTGGAGTGGGAGGTTGGCGGTGGGCTTGGGAGGATAGGATATTTTGGTGAGCACTGAGCTGCAGGGAGTGTGGAGGAGAGCTCGTGATATTAATTCATGATTTGTAATGTGGTGGTTTACGAGTTTGATAAAGGGTTATACAAAGACGGACTCGAGCCAGACAGAGTGACTGGTCCAATCGTACGTATATGGTGCAGAAGCGTGAAGTATTTCTCGAATATTCTTAAAACCACGGTATGTACAATGCACAGTACAATAGCAATAATTTATGAAGTGGAACTTCAAAAGAAACTCAGGATACTTGGTCCACACTCACGTGACTGTGACACACGCGTTAAAAACACCAGACCAGACCATTCAGAATCTCAGATATTAGACCAACACCCTTAGAACTTTGAGACACCAAGTAGTGCTTGCTCTCCTCTTTGCCTCTTATATTCAACTTTATAAATGTCTTCACTTACCCCGCTCAAAGCATCTATGCTCAACCTCAAACCACATAAAAATGAAGCTGCGCTCCGGATCCGCAACAGTTCTGCTGCCCTCATCGCTGTACTCTTTCTTACGCATCTTACTCCAGCACCATCGCTATGGACAGCTGTAGATGTCGTTCTCAATGATTCAGGGGAAGGAAAATCTGCGTTTTGGATGATGTGCGCTGCCGGTGAGTGACTTTACTTGCTCCAAATTGTCAATGAAGTCGCTGATGGCAGTTCCTAGAGTTGGCCATAGTAGTTCTCTTTACCCTGAATGCCTTTCAGGCAGCTATAGCGCTCATGTATCCACCAACACTTCTCCCACCCGCGCCGTCACCCGCGAAGAGCATCAAGACACCACAATCACACTTACAAAAACGTCGTAACTTGTTGTCACCTCATGTAAAGTCCTGGCATCTCCGAGCGAGTGTACTTAACTGATGATAAATAGACGAGCCCGCAGCCGCAGCGCACTTTCTCCCCATATGTCTCCTCTCCAGTGTCTACCCCTTCTCGCACCCTCCAATACTCAATTCCCGGACCTACGCCTCCACCTTTCTCCTCACTGAACTCCTCGACTGGTATGCCACAGACACCCTCCCCTCTATCTGCGTACCGAGGGAAGCATTCAGCGAGCACAGGACGTAAGCCATCACCGTTCCCTCCATCCTTGCCCGGTTCTGAACATTTTATTAGACGCGTTCAATGGCTCAATCCTTAGTAGACTCACAAAGGACGATGATGAAGATGAGGAGTAAATGTAGATTTATGATGCGGTATTTTTGTTTAAGATCATGTCTATTGCTATCGATGTTTCTGCGTTCCTCCAGCGTGCAATTGATAGAGTCACTCGCAAATGTGGGAATATTTACAGTGTGCAGTTTGCGTGTAGGCATCCTTTTAATGACCACGCGCATCGCACTTGCCCGCCAATCCAGTGCTGTCTCTAGTGTGTTATAGCGTGTCTTGTTCCTTGTGATCCACATCATGCATGGTGCGTACTAGCGCCTTCATGTCTCACTCACTGACAAATCGACTGATTTAGGACAGTGATTTCCGCCTGTCTTCATATCTATCAGGCCGTCACTTCACTTCAAGCAGCCCTTCTGGGTATGCCGTGAGACTACTGACGGCGGTGGACCGACACGTGTGATCTAAATGTTCCACTTGAGATCATATAATGGTACACGAGACCACAGCATTCCCTGGCACGAGTGCAGAAAGTGCCAATCTGAGAGAATAAATGAAAGGCATGTTCTTCAGGAGGGTCACTGATTATCTATCTGCAGATGATTCTAATCCATGTTTGTGACATTGCTGTGTCGATGGAAAAAAAAAACTCAAATAGGGTCACTTGCGCCTCAGGTAGGGACAAAAGGGAACGAAGAATCGGCACGAGCGTTCACGTTTCATCCTACAGATCTTATCAGTAAGTTAAATTCAGTGAGTGAGTACAAACGAGATGAATTATATTCCTCCCTTTTCAAATCAATCACTCCCTGTTTCTTTCGACAGACATGATGAGTGCAACGGCTACTCGGACTTTTTCAATTCCAAGACCATCTGAGGCTGACTTTCGCCGACTTCACAATGCAAGGCATGAAGAAATTGCCAGAGCTTTGGACATGGATACTGACGATTTCATGGAGTTCAAGGTACTCATGTTCTCTTGCGTCATTTTCCTGCTGAAGCCAACATTCGGAATACAGAAACAAGTGCGCGAGAAGATATACGCATCGCTCGATCACTCGAAGAAATTTGATGAACAAGATCCTTCAGCGTGGCGAAGATTTGTACAATGGGTAAGTCAATCTGTTCACTGCTGCGGTGCTTTAGTGATTCTAACATCTACTTTTAAGGCTTATGAAGCCATGCCCTCCCTGATTTCGAAATATGAAGACGCTTGGCCGGTTGAATTATACGTGAAAATCAGCCTCAGCAAGCGTGTTGCATTCAATCGCCACCGATTCAGAAAGGCAGTGGCGAAGTATAAACGGATGGTGGCCCCGAGGTCCCCTTCTCTCGTAGTACGTTGGTTCTTCGCCTTCGCTCCTTCTGTCCACTCATTATGTACAACAGGGTGAAGCGGAGATGTCACCGGCCGACCTGCCGCCACCCTACGATGAGGAAGATCGAGCCACAGTTAGTGAGACTCCTGATGCAAGCATACATCCGGACGCTGCTCCCGACAACATCGAGAAATTTTTGAGATCCTGTGACTTTGATCTCGGGCATCTCACTAGTGCTTTCGTCACCCGACGAGCAGGTCTTTTCAATTTGGAAAGGCTGGAACTTCTCGCATCGTGGCCTGCCGCCTTAAGACGTGACCACTTGGAGAGACACTTTGGCACTATGCTCGATGACGTCGAGATAGAGGTCTTGAACAAGCGGTTTGTCGAGATGAGCCATGCGCAAATCTAACTTTGGGTTGAAGTCACTAGATTCGTATGCACAGACGAGATGCAGATTATGCTATCTACTTTAACTGATTATCTTGCAATCGAGGTGTTGTTCACTGATTTAGTGCATTTTCTGCCCCGTTTGTAACTCCCTCGCCTAGATGTAAGTATGTCCGATGATTCAGTACGTACTCGGGAGTCAGCGGACAATGTAAACTGCGGCGAGGACATGGGCCTCGGTCCTTGGCGTAACCAATTTGCATTCAGAACAAAGGCTGGAGGGGTTTTCCCAATGAAGCTTCCATTGAAACGGCGACTGATAGAAGATATTTGACTGGATAAACTTGGGATAAACGATATAAACGCAGGTCCGTGTAGCCTAAGTGGTAGCTTATTATGTCAGTATCAGTACCTTTTGATCCTTGTTCTTTGAACTTCTGGCCCGTCCTGACCAGACCGGTGTCCTGACCGAGTTGCCAACTCATGTTGTGCTAGCTGCGGAAGGAGTACTTCAGTTCTTCATAGGAATAGGATCACCGAAAGTTCTTGCGGTGCAGTCGTTTTTTGAAGAGAAGACTCGGCGAGATGCGCGGCGTTACTACTAGTAAGTAACGGCGATACTTCGCAAGGCCTGGTGGCACTGCACCTTCAGACCAAGTTCCAGCTTCAAGAATCAAGATGTAATAACCTGACACACGGTAAAACAATTTTGATGTAACTTAAGTCATGCGTTGCACTGAATTCGTGCGGTGGAATATCGACGTATCTTGAGAAGTCTTCACTTGAATTAAATTTTGTACTGGATCGTGATGTGGCGGATATTAATAGACGTATTCTTATGGCAGAACTCCGAACCCCGGATGCTTCCAGTTATGTTCCACCACTGCAGGTCACGAAAGTTGTAGCTGGTGAATATACTCTGGATGACATCAAGATTCAAGTTACGACAGGAGAGCATCATGAAAGCCTGCAAAATATTGGTTTAGTTTCTCATTCTTCATGACTTCACCCGCTCTAACATTTTCAATTGTATGGTAGCCTAGGATGACTTTAGAAAGGCGAATGCTGCCATGTTCTCTGGATATACCATGAGAATGGACAAATAGAGCCAGTGAGTGACTTATGCTACCGATGTTGAACCAGCGTAGTCAAGTCGTTCCTTCTTTTTCAAGCCGACGGACCGGACACCGTGCTGGCAGTGGATCAGTGTTGGGAACGGTATGATATGCAAGGCACATAAATCCTATAAAGACCGAGAGACTTCGTTGTTTCTTGACAGCACATCATGGCCCACGCAGAGCTTGACCATCTGCAAGCATGTTTGAACTTCGCACTTGACACACTCCGCAAGGAGATGAACAACTCTCAGCTTCCTCCCCTGAGCCAACAAAGCTCAGTAGAACACCCATTGGACGACTCAACAAAATACCTACCTAGTACGGGGTTGTTTGAAGCTCGCCGTCTCTCTTTAGGTACGTCATATTTTCTCTGGATGCCCCAATGCATAACCCTAATTATCCATCAGCATGTCTGGTTGGTTATTAACTGAGCCCCTTTTATTCATCTGAGTACCTCTTCTAGGGAGAGCTAAAGAACCTGATCCAGTCGCCTTTGGATAAGTGCATGGAAGAGAGGTTCGCAGTATATGGTGTTGCCTGCACCGACACCCTCATCAAGACCGGCATCATCGACTACTTGTCCGATGCGCCAAACCCCTCTCAAGGTGTCCCGGCCGCTGAACTGGCCTCAAAGTTTGAACTTGATTCTCAAAAACTCGTTCCCATTCTCCGCTGCTGTGCAGCCAGCGGTTGGGTCAGGGAGACCCGTGATTCTTCATTTGCTTTGAACAGATGCTCGCGCACTTTCATTGAAGGCAACGCTGGTCGAAAACTGAATTTTTCGTATGTTTTCACTGCATCAACGCTTGTCAAGGCTAAATATCGAGCAGTATGCCTGGGTTTATGTCGATGATAGAAACTATACCACACTGGGTGGCGGAATCTGATTGGAAACTATCGCGTTCTCCAGAGCAGACTGCTTTTCAAATCGCGTTCAACACACCCTTATTGGCATTCTCTTGGATTGTGGAAAACCCAGATGTCCTCGTTCCAATTGCGGATCATCTTCAAGTCAGTTGTTCCGCGAGAGAATTACAGAGCACTTACCGGACTTTTGCTGTTTTAGGTCTTTGGTGATATGTCTACGCCGAGTATCGTGACGGACTACCCATGGGAACAGTTGCAAACCCCCGTCATCGTTGATTGTGGAGGGGGCGAGGGCGGTCTAATTTCGTCCATTCTAGATGCGTAGGTTGGCGTACGTATTCCTTTTCCAGAGGTCTCTCAATCATGACAGGCATCCTTCCTTCCGAGCCATCGTGCAAGACATGGAGAATGTAGTTCCACTGACAAGTTCGATTATGGAAGAACGACGCCCTCGCGACATTGAAAATGGTGTAATCAAGGTGGAAGCCCACGACTTTTTCCAGCCTCAGCCTCGGATCGGAAACGAGTATAGCTTTATCTTGCGTCATATAATGTGAGTACTCGTTTCCCTTAACCTGGATTTGCTCATATCAGTATTGCGCCAAAGGCATGATTGGCCAGACAAAGAAGCGGTCAGTGTAGCACATTCTTCGAAGACATAGCTAACTTTTACTCAGGCAACGATACTGGGAAATGTAGCCCGTGCACTGGGTCCTAAGGTCAACAGCCAAATTTACAGATCAATGTGTTATGTCTGATGCATTTTGCAGTCCAAGATACTCATAGTTGACATGGTAGCTGTTCCGAATGTAGATTCGGCTGCTACAACGAGTATCAAATCCTTGATGCCTAGTGGCGGAACTAAAGGTCCTGACTACAACATCCCATCGCACTTTGGTTCAGCGTCTAAAATCGTAAGCGGTTCTTCTGTGCACATGCTGACCTTGATAAACGGTTGTGAGAGATCTTTGGTGCGTGTGGAACAATTTTTGATGATATATCACTGAAGATTAAACAGCGTGAGTGGGAGAAATTGGTGAAGGGGTGCGGGCTCCGTATCACGAACGTTTACCCGCTGCGAGCTCACACTTCCATTATTGAATGTGCACTTGATACACGAGCATTGCTGTAAAAGAATCCCGGAGTAATGATACATCGAGATTTCCCGCGTCATTTCTTTTACCCCAAGGCGGATTGACACACAAATTTAGATAGTGAAGTCGCCTTTTCCGAAAAACTTCGCGTGGCCCTTGAGCCTGACAAGATCTTTGTCCTGATCCCAAGTCACCCACAGCTCTCCTTCACGTTGGCTCACTTGACGAACGTACATCTCCTCCTGATTCTTCTTTCCGAGTCGAGTTGCCCAGTAAGGTACGAGCAGCGTGTGCGCGCTTCCACAGACATGATCTTCAGGGATACCTTCTGCAGGCGCAAATACACGCGAGACGAAGACCTGATCATCGTTAGGCGTCAAGTTCGTGATAATATTGGTACCGTAAGAAGTTTTGCGCTACTCATGCATATTTTCTTAGCTTATGGTCCACTTATGTGGAATTGAGTGCCTACCAGAACATCAGTGTCTAGTTTCATATTTCCTATGTTTTCGTCTGGACCAACGACGATCATCAAGTACTTGCGATTGCCCATCTTGCCTTCGCCTTCGGCGGCATACTCCACCTGTACATTCCTGCCAGCGGCTTCACTGACTACACTTGTAATCCTGTCCATCTCCACGTCCGAAATCGTGACGAATGTAGTTGCGGGCAGCACGATCTCATACTTTTCCTCATTAGACCCACTCTCTGTGACGCTGCATGCAGAAACAATCGTGCCTGCCTTTGTGCGCAGCTTCACTTCTGAACCAAATTGACCAAGGGATGGCAGGGCGTTCGTGCATAGCGCCCTGACTGCAGCCAACATCCCATGTCCGCAGAAGGGTGGCGCAAAGGTCCCGTTATAGAAGCGGACGTCAAGGAGTGTGGAATCATCTGGGGATGGCGAGAGGAAGATTGACATGGGCTGCGCGAATGCGAGACTGGTTTTAATCATAGTCTCTTCGCTAAATGTTTGGGGTTGGGAAAGAGAGCTCGGTGGGAGAGCGATGATCACAGCTGGATTACCCCCAAAGGACGTACGCGTGAATGCGTTTATGATGACATAGGGAAAGGTGGGCATGTTATCTCTGACGAGGATATAGCGATCTGTTGATCAAGTGGGCTTGTAGAGATAAGCGCGGTGCCGGGAGGCACATGACTCGCTCGAATCAGACCATTAGAAGAAGACAGTCTCAATAATGACATGACAAATTAAAGTCATCTAGACATCTATCATCGCATGCATCAAACTGAGTATGATTTTCTAACAGTGTCTCCTTCGTCCTAACAGAATTAGAGGTCGTACACTGTAGTTGTCCATAGGCAGTAATAAAATCATTTGCTAAGCATTCTGCAGACAGCGGCACTCCAAAAAATCACTTCTCCAGCTTCAACTCCTATCATAGGCCTAGTTCTGAAGAACTGGTATCGCACTTTTGGAAAATCATATATACCATGCCTTTTGTGAGCCCGCTGCGAGTTCACAAGTACTTCCATTATTGAATTCGCGAGTAAATATTGCTCTAGATCTAAAAGAATCCCGGAGTAATGACACATCGAGATTTCCCGCGTCATTTCTTTTCCCCCAAGGCGGATTGACACACAAATTTGATTTAGATAGTAAAGTCACCTTTTCCAAAAGCCTTCGCGTGGCCCTTGAGCCTGACAAGACTTTTATCCTGATCCCAAACCACCCATAGCTCTCCTCCACGCGGGCTCACCTGACGAACGTACATCTCCTGATTCTTCTTTCCGAGTCGAGTCGCCCAGTAAGGTACGAGCAGCGTGTGCGCGCTTCCACAGACATGATCTTCAGGGACACCTGCTACAGGTGCAAACATACGCGAGACGAAGACCTGATCAGCGTCAGGTGTAACGTTTGTGATAATATTGACAGTGTAAGAAGTTTTGCGCTACTCATTCATGTTTTAGGTGATGATTCACTTATGTGGAATTGTGTGCTTACCAGAACATCGGTGTCTAATTTCATATCGGCTATGTTTTCATCTGGGCCAACGACGATCATCAAGTAATCGCCAACGTTGCTTTCGCCTTTAGCGGCATACTCCACCTGTACATTCCTGCCGGCGGCTTCGCTGACTACACTTGCAATCCTATCCGTCTCCACGTCCGGAATCGTGACGACTGGGATTGCGGAAAGCGCGATTTCATACTTTTCCTCCTCAGACCCACTCTCTGTGACGCAGCATGCAGAAATTATCGTGCCTGCCTTCGTGCGCAACTTCACTTCTGGACCCAATTGACCAAGGGATGGCAGAGCGTTCGTACATAGCGCCTGGACTGCAGCCAACATCGCATGTCCACAGATAACTGGCGCAACGGTCCCGTTATAGAAACGGACATCAAGGAGTGTGGAATCATCTGGGGATGGCGAGAGGAAGATTGACATGGGCTGCGCGAATGCGAGACTGATCTTAATCATAGTCTCTTCGCTGAATGTTTGGGGTTGGGAAAGAGAGTTTGGTGGGAGAGCGATGATCATAGCTGGATTACCTCCGAAGGACGTACGCGTGAATGCGTTTATGATGACATAGGGAAAGGTGGGCATGTTGTCTCTGACGAGGATATAGTGATATGTTGATCAAGTGGGCTTGATGGCTTTTATAGAGATAAGCGCGGTGCCGGGGGGCACATGACTCGAGTCAGTTCGCTCGAGTCAGACTATTAGAGGAAGACAATCTTAATAATGACACGACATCATCATACTCACCCGAGCCGTAGCTGCACGCTGTGCTATGCTGGTAAGGTCCCCTCTGAGACCTGTACTTGCGCTTGTGTTTCCGCTGCAAACAAGCGTCATATTTTGGAGGTAAGTGTTAGCAGTATTATCCATCAGTTCAAGTTGTGTGATCCGGCTATTCTTGGGATTGTCGTATGAAAGCCTAGGTAAACGATCCTGGCAGGAGTAAGTACAGTGCTTAGTTCGTGGCGACATGCTGGAGACAGTTTCACGGCTGATTTAGTGTCTGTTTTAGCCTAATTAACTGTTGCCGAATTATCATATTCACACAGTTTGTACAACAGCAGCAATTGTCTTTGGTTGATCTTTCCCCCGATGTCGAGCTTGAAATTTGTGAACGATATAAGTATATGTACAGCATCGACATGATACGCAGCACGAGACGATGTCTGCCGCCAGACCTAATATCAGCATTTCGTGAGATGCGTAACAAACCGATTCTTATACATTCACTACTACGTCGAGTAAAGGAATAAGGGCAACATACTCCGCTCGCAGCACATCCGTCACTGTCATCTGACCACCGAAAATCAGGCGTTCCAGGGGACACTTTGACCGTGCAAAAAGATTCATCAACTGCTCATGAGGGCATACACTATTGTAAGCGCAGTAAGCCTCAAACACACGCAATTTGGGGAGTGATAAAGCATCGAACAGGCCAATTAGCCCAGAGTCACAATAGGTCATGCACAAGGATTGGATGTTGGTGTGCGTAAATGGCTCCAAGGTCCATTGTTCGTGGAATACTATACGAACCATCAACGAGGAGAGGTTGGGACATAGACGGAGCAAGTGGAGGGATGCATCCGGAAAAAGTAGGGTGATATTGACCTGTGTCAGGTGGGCCCATACGGGACTGAGAGAAGATACAAGCTGGATGTCAAACGGCGACGATGTCATGACATCGAGAACGCGCATCGTGGACGGGAGTCGAGAGATAGATTGCGTCACAGTTGGAATGTCAGAACCCCCCATCCCTATTATGACGAGCTCTCGAAGTGCTGGCACGTCTTGTAACAAAAGTTCTAGCCGGCCCGCTCGTCGGGAAAATTTTATGGAGAGAAACGAGATTTGACTGCTGTAAGGTCGAAGAAGGCTTCTTAAGAGCCTGGTTGAGTGGCAGCGTTCGAGCACTAATGAGAGCGGACGTCCTCGTGATCGCTTGAGCCAGGAGTCATAGCAGAAAGCTGCCCGCATGTTATTGACTTCTACATCCGACTCTTCATCTAACTCTTCCCAGTCGCTGTCATCGCTGTCGTCGAGATCATGATCTTCTTGCCCGTCTCTGTTGATGTTGATGTCCACATGCAACCTACACCATAAACTGGGCATATCCACAGCAAGGTCCCTCCATGGTCGGCATATTCTGGTCAACAGCACGGGGGCGAGGTTTGAAGCGGGTGACAAGTATTGATCTTCCGGGAGACATTGATGAAAAATTTGGGATAAGACTTCAGTAGGCAAGCGCCAGAGAGCCGACGTGAGTCCCTTGTGGAAAGTCGTGGACTGGATGATCTTCTCCTTTTGATCGACGAGTTGCTGGTGCAAAATTTTGATGCCATTTATGACTGTTTCCAGACCTGAGATGTCGCGCAACACTGCATCTAGCTGCTGCTGGCGTTCAATGAGGATGGCGCTGATGCTCTCGCTGTTGGACTCGATGGTAGGGTGGTTGATATTCGGGACGCTAGATCGGGAGTATGGGGTGTCGAGGTCTGGCATCTGCTATTAATGATCAGTATCACATCGGATACATCCACATAGACATACAACAACTTGTGAGCGCAGCTAAAGCGAATAGTTATTATTTGCAGAGAGAATGGAAACATCAGCACTTACGATGTTCTGCAGTGCATCAATGATGTCTGAGGCCGATGAGAGATTGTCGAAGTTTGAGTTGACTGTCTGCATATTGTTTGCTAGCGTGCACGTGTAGGTCAAGAAACGAAGTTCGAGTAAGAACAAACGGAGGGCGAGTCGAATCGAATCGAGGGGGAAAATCGACACGCGGTTCGGACTAACGAGTTGAAACGAGTTCTCCGACTCCCACGGTTAGTGGGAGAAGGTTTTTGTCAGACGCAAACGTCCCGTTTTTTCTGTAAAAAATCTGCTGTGGGAAAATGCTTACGTTACTAGGATGACTGTTCTACCTTGACTACATAGCTACCTTGCCTTATCACGACGAGGAATCTTGGCCAAGGCCAGTCTGGACTCCGTACAGAATGGTCAGACTGAAATTTGAACACAAATTTGTCAAGGTGAGAGAACAGACGGAGAAGATCGCACGCTGACAAGAAAAGACAGCAAGGACAGAATATATCAGAAGATCACATCGGAGAGCGATTCTTTTACCTGTTGAAAGTGAACGCCGCCAGCGGGGTGTGATGTGTCCCTGACAATTTGTCCGACGCTTCTCGGGCCACCAGTGTGTGCGTCGGCCACGCCAGCTGAATACGATCAACACCTCAAAGGCGCGCTGGTACAGCTGCACTTCACGTTGAGGCGAAAGAATGACTTTCTGTGCGTGGTAACAACGGACCCCTGCAATTCTTGCCTTCAGCTGCCAAATCTACCTTTCTCCTGCGGATGTATCCCAGTTTATTTTGTCCTGTACGTTCAAATTATCTCTGTCAAGTGCTTTTCCCCTCAGCCTAGCGTGGTTCTTTCGGACATGCATTTGTCTCACGTAACCACATTAAATCCTGATCCTGTCTGGTTTGCTCATGCGCCTTCGTTGCATGTGGATAACCTAACTTAGTGCGCTGTCGGCTTCCTCTCCGCACTGCTGCTCACCAATCCTCCGCATGCGTCAAGAAAGATATGGAGCAGTGACTTACAATTGATATTACAGTGCACTTCTCCTAAGCTCCTTCAGACGTACACGGGAACAGTCTTCTGGTCAATGCCATCCATCCAGTCCTGCCTGTTTAGAATCTTGTTGGCTTTAGTCTGCCCGTCGAGGTCGCCCTAAGTTACAGGTAGTATCCTCATACGTTTGACCGGCCCATTCCACATTTCCTATTTACGCTGTAGTCTAGGTTGTTGTAAAGGGTGCTGAAAATGACTCTGGGAAAGCTGGCCGGACACCAGAAACGAGTAGAGAAATGTATTGCACAGATCACGGAACGTCAACGTTGTGTACAAGCCTTCAGCAGAAGGAATCAAATGAAGCAATTGACCGGTCAATGGAGTCGGGGACTGGCGGCTCGCCGCCGCTAGGATGTACCTATTCGGAAACGAGTTCGGAGCGATACGGACCGGGAGTCCAGGCTGTGTAGGGATTCTGCATACCGACAACGACGATTATTTGCAAGTTACTAGTACACAACCAGCAGACATAATCAATGTCCTTTGCATTCCATTTTGCTTCGTTCTTCTCAGCCATCACTTCCTTTCAATCCAACATACCCTATGACAAGCTCATACAAGAGCGGGTGAAGCTGATCGTAGCCCAGGCTTCAACGTGTCCGTAAAGGTGAGAGACTTATACACTACTGATTATACAGCGAAAGACACTAATGAAAACCGTCTACCTCTTCGATTGATGACTTCCCATTCGTAGGTATGCCAACTTGTGTGCGATGCGATGCTGCAGCCGCATAATCCATGCGATATCGTGCCATGGACAGAGTCCTTGACGAGCTTAAGCATGGCCATACATCGCGAGAGAAGACGCATGCATGCAGTAGAGTACCGTTTCTTGCAACGTATGTATATTTCATTAAATCTGACAGGCATTCAACCTAGGATTGAAAAATACTATGCTGCAGTACTTACAGCACGGACGTAGGCGCGACCATCGTGCTATATATGGGCGACGGCGGGGGAGCGTTTTTGCTCATCCATATACGTTTCAAAGAGGCATCCAGTATCAAACCAAACCATACTCACCCGAGTTGTCACGGTGGCTGCACGCTGTGGTACGCTGGTATGGAGGAGAGCCATTCTAAATTTTGCACTTGTACTTGTGTTCCTGCTGCCATATTGTGGAGAGGTGAGTGTCAGTGGTATTATACATCAATTCAAGTCGTGTGTGATCCGGCTATTCTAGGATTGTCAGGGGAAAGCCTAGACTGACGGTCACTGTAGCAGTACAGTCCTTAATTCGTAGCGACACGCTGGAGACAGTTCCACGACAGGCTTGGTGTCTGAGGTCTGATGTTTCAGTCTAATTGACTGTTGGCGAATTATCATATTCATACAGTTGTACAACAGCAGGAATTCTCTTTGGTTGATCTTTCCCCTGATTCCGAGCTTGAAATTTGTGAACGATATATGATGTACAGTATCGACACGATACGCAGCACGAGACCATGTCTACCGCCAGACCTAATATCAGCATTTCGCGAGATGCACAACAACCGGTTCTTATACATTCACTACCACATCGAGGGAAGGAATAAGGGCAACATACTCTGCTCGCGGCACATCCATCTCCGTCATGCAGTTACTGAAAATCAGGCGCTCCAGGGGACACTTTGATCGTGCAAAAAGATCCCTTAGTTGCTCATGAGGCCATGGAGAGTGGTAAGAGCAGCGAGCTTCAAGCACGCGCAAATTGGGGAGTGATAGAGCATCGAACAGGTCACCTAAAGGGTTTGGGATCATCCCGAGGTCATTACAATCAATGAGTAGTAAGGATTGAATGCTGGTGTGCGTGAATAACACCAAGGCCCGTTGGTGAAAGAATGCTGCAACAACCGTCAACGAGGAGAGGTTGGGACATAGACGGAGCAAGTGGAGAAATGCACTCGCATGGAGTAGGGTGATCTTGACCTGTGTCAGGTGGGCCCAAACGGGATTGAGAGAATATATGTGAAGGGCGTCGAACGGCGAATCAATGACGTCGAAGGGAGAATCCATGATCTCGAGAACGCGCATTGTAGACGGAAGTTGCGAGATAGATTGTGCCACATATCTAATATCAAAACTGTTCATCCCCAGTATGACCAGCTCTCGAAGTGCTGGCACGTTTTTTAGCAAAAGTTCTAGCTGGCCCGCTCGTCGGGAAAATTTTATGGAGAGAAACGAGATTTGATTACTGTAAGGTTGAAGAAGGCTTCTTAAGAGCCTGGTTGAGAGGTAGCGTTCGAGCACTAATGAGAGTGGATGTCCACGTGATCGCTTGAGCCAGGAGTCATAGAAGAAAGTCGCCCGCTGCCAGGCTATCAGGGTTTCCTCATTTTCCTCTTGGCCGATGTCGATTTTCACATGTAACCTGCACCATAAACTGGGCATATCTACAGCTACGTCCCTCCATGGTCGGCATATTCTGGTCAATAGCATGGGGGCCAGGTTTGGTGCGGGTGACAAGTATTGGTCTTCTGGGAGACAACAGTGAAAAATTTGGGACAAGACTTCAGTTGGCAAGCGCCAGATAGCTGGTTCAAGTTCCTTGTGGACAGTCATGGACTGGATGATCTTCTCCTTCCGTTCGACGAGTTGCTGGTGAAAATTTTGAATGCCGTTCATGACTGTTTCCAGACCTGAGATGTCGCCCAACACTGTATCCAGCTGTTGCTGGCGTTCATCGATAGGGATGGCGCTGATCTTGCTGTTGAGCTCCGGGTCGATGGTAGGGTGGTCGATATTCTGGACGCTGGGTCGGGAGTACAGGGTGTCGAGGTCTGGCATCTGCTAATGATTAATATCGCATTAGATACATCCACATAGACATACAAATGCTTGTGAGCGCAGCTGAAGCGAATAGTTGTTATTTGCAGAGAGAATGAAAATATCGGCACTTACGATGTTCTGCAGTGCATCAATGATGTCTGATGCCGATGAGAGATTGTCTAAGTTTGAGTTGACTGTCTGCATATTGTTTGCTAGCGTGTAGGTCAAGAAACGAAGTTCGAAGAACGGAGGAGTCAGTTTTTCGAGTTTAACCTCCTTTATATTATGGTCTATGTGCGGGCTTACCTCAGGGTCTACTATCTGAATCTCTTGCCAAATATTGTGTCACGCGCTCCCCTGGCGCTCCCGGCATGACGCACATTCTGAGCAATCTTGCAAATACCTTGCTAGGCAGGCTTTTAGGAGGTCTTCGCCGTCGTCACAGTACGTCACCAACCCACTTCGATCGGAGTCTATAAATAATTCAACTTTCCTTTCTAGTAATAAACCAAATACATGTAAACAGAACTCATAGGAACTCAACGCCTTACTAGCTTCTCTCGAATGTCACATAATGTTATTGGTTGCCATTCAACCACACACCGGGTAACTTCTAAAAGACACTCGTATCGTCATGGCCGTGATAGACGGTTGTTAGATATGGTCACGGACGTATATATAAATGCTGGTCAGAGTCGCTCAGACTTCAGCAAACTCATCCAACAACCTCCAAAGCACGTTCTCTCGACATCTGCTATCTCTGCACTTAATCGTGTCTCTAGTGCGCACAATCTACGATCCCTTCACCGAGTTAGACGAGCTATATGACGTAATGCTCGTTTTCGTCTCTCCCATACCATTGAGGGCAATACTACCTTGACTCAGTGCGGTGATCGGGCATTTCCCAGGTGAGTATAATACACCTTTCAATGTGTTTACGGAACTGACTCATACTAACACAGGCTGGACCTGCACGAGAATGCTGAGATCAAAACAGTCTCTGCAACATTCAAACTTCCTTGTATCAAACAACAGGATGTCAACGTCGGAGTCCATGGAAATCACCTGACCATATCTAGGGAGTCGAAACGCTCGGGAGTCGGATAATCATAACAAGGGCAGCTATACGGTGCATGAGTGCTCATGTGGCAAGTTCTCCAGGACCCTTCAAATTCGTCAGGGAATTAAGGCGAGTACATTGACAATGTGAACTCCGTGTAGCCATCTGGCACTCGTGGTTATCGTACCGTGCTGGTTGAGGATGTCCACGCGAAGATGGAGAATGGAGTCCTTACCGTGTGCTTCCCGAATGCTGGGCCAGACCACCAACCCCAGCGGATTGCGAGTGCGTGAACACGCGGTGGTATCTGCTTGGCTCAACCCATTGTCGTTTCGAATCTGTATCATTAGCACATCGCGAAGGTGGAAAAGTAATAGTGCATCTGTACAATCGTGAATACCGGACTCACCTGATTTTTCTTTGAATCGAAGTACTTCAATCATGACGTGCAATAGCTAGGAGTGAACACAATAGAAAACATCATATTGTCGAGAATTCTGCTCGAAGTTGGCTTTTGATATCTATATGCCGCACGTAGTCGCAGATGAGATGGTTGCATAACTAAGCAAATAAAGATGTACTGCGTAACAACTACTACAAGTCATAGTAATTAGGCCAACTAGGATCTACTACTATTTTAAGGGAAGGAATAAGATCAATGTACTCCGCTCGTTGCTCATCTGTTGTAGTCACCCGAGCGCCTAAAACTAGGCACTCCAGGGGGCACATCGACAGTGCCAAAAATGCCTTGAACTCTTCATGAGGCCACGGTTCTGTCTCCTCTGAAGAGTTGGTTTCAAGCACGCGCAGATTGGGGAATGAGAAAGCTTTGAACAGATTCAATAATGAGTCTGTGTGCCTAAAGGCGATGGATAAGGATCGAAGGTTGTTGTGCGTGAGTTGCGCAAAGCGCCGGGAGTTGCTGAACATTATCCCAATCATTAACGAGGAGAGGTTGGGACATAGATTAAGCAAGTCGAAAACCACGATTGGTTCAAGGGCCTCCATCACGACGTTTGTCAGGTGCGTCCATGTGGGATTGTATGAAGATAACATTTGGTGGGTGAAATATGACCCTATGAACTTGAGACTGGTCACAGTCAACGGCGGTTGTGAGATGGATCGTCGAAGAGTCGTCAGATCCGATGTGACAATAGTTAGCTCACGAAGTGCTGGAAAATTGTCCCACAGAAGTCCATGTTGATCCTCTTCGCAAAAATGGATGCAAACAGACGATACTTGATTGACGTAAGGCTGAAGAAGGATTCGTATCTTGTCCGTGTCATATGGGCAGTCGTTCCAGCAGAGTGTTAACGAGAGTGGACGTCCTTGTGATCGCTTGAGCCATGAGTCATAGCAAAAGGCTTGCCGCTCCCACTGGTCTCCGGGACAGAACAACAATGATGGCCTGCACCACAAACTGGGTGTGGCCACAGTGATCGCCCTCCATCGTTGACATACTCCCGTCAACAGCACGGGAGGGTCTAGCCCTGACGGTGGCTCCAATTCATCGATCCCTGGGAGACAGAGGTGAAAAATTTGGGACAGGACTTCGATTGGCAAGCGCCAGAGACCCGATATGAGCCCCTTGTGCAAAATCATCGATTGCGTGATCTTGTTCTTCTTTGCGAGCAGTTGCTGCTCAAGATTTTTGATACTATCCATGACGCTCTCCAAGCCCGAGATCTCGTGCAGAACTGTATCCAACTGCTGTTGGCGTTCGGTTATGATGGCGCCAATACTCTTTGCTTTGTGTGGGGCAGACTGATCGGTATTAGGAAATCTGGAATATGGACTTTCAAGGTTCGGAATCTAGTTATCATTAATAAATGACAATCGATGTGTCTCAAACGACATACTGTCACTTCTGAACGTGCCAGCTGGAGCGAATTAATGCAGACACGAGGGGTATAAAAATTAGCCACTTACGATGTCTTGCAGTGCACCAAGGATATCCGAGACCCTGGATAGATTTGAGTTGGCAGTCATGCCCTCGATTGCTTGTACGTTGTTTCCCAACTAGGTTTGAGGAAAAGCAAAAATTCTGTCACATTCAGATGGCTTTTGGACCTCCAAACACATCCAAACACGTCTGCAACTTGGTTGAACCGTTCAACGAACGTGCTCGAGGGCTCCACCATTTGGCACCCCATATTTCTGACATTATTTAGTGCCTGGCTACCTCCAAGGTTCTCGTGGAATCCGTCAATAAGCATGTTCACTGCATGGGCAAGACCGACAACCCTTGCATTGCCCAGAGAAGGCTGAGGCAGCAGTTCACCGTTTCCTCCTGGAATGTACACAGTATTCGTCTTTACCCTTTTTTATCTCTTCACTAATCCCGATGCCATCATTCATCTAGTCAGGTACATCAATGGCTATTCGACCTTGGGTGAGGTAATACCTTTTTTTATAACGCCAAATAACTCCTCGTACATTAGTAACCCTCTGCCTAAACGGCAGATTCATTTAACCATGCTTTTTAGCGGGTTAGTAACGACACTGCTTCTAGCACTGCTTGCCCCGCAGTACTAGGTAGAGAATGATACGTTCTCCAGGATGAGACGCCTTCGACCCCGACGCTATCATTAATATTTGTCTGCACAGGTACAGCGGCGCCATAAAATGATTGAAAGCGATTGGTGAGGTGGCTCTGCCGGTCAAGTGATGGAACTGATACTCGCCTGCAGCTAAATGTGAATACGATCCCTCGAACAATTTCAACGATCCCATACTGGCCTCTATCCCGCCTACAGAGTATTCGCCAGATCATCAAAGCATCATTCAAATGAAGACTATGGTTCACCTCGCCGACATACCACACCTGTCCTATTTTAGATTCCTGTATCGATCTGCTTTTCAGTCTGCATGATCACTGCGTGTATTACTGTAAAGCCATTTCTTCCTCTAAGAGGCGTGTGTCTAAAACGGTTGGAGTTGAACGTTGATCAAAAGAGGTTAAGCGTTCTTTGTATAAACATAGGTTCCCCTAGGGCGATTATGTAAAACTAATTAATCCCTAGTGCAACCTGTGGGCGCTAGTAACAATCATCAACAATCATCAGATGCATCAAGCCGAGCCTTCCGCTCGAATGCTGTTCTGATTCTGATGGGTTCTCTCAGAGATAAAAGGTGTCTGACGTGTATGCGAGAACCCCGTTTCTTCACTTATCGAACAAGTGCAGATGGAGTATTCGGCAGTCGATATCGCAGCGGTCCTGACTCTGCAGCGATTAACGGTGCGTCGCTTTCTTAACACGAATGCAAAATAACGTACCATGTTCCACCAGTACCTATACGGTACGTACTTTTTAAACGGGGTTTTTCTCGTTCTCACTTGACAGCTCAGTGGCGATAACGATGTTCTGGGTAGGATTATCCCGACTCTTCAAGTTCCCATTCATCGCTAAGCTCATTTATCTAGGTCTGTGATTATGCTTCTTCATTTCACGAAGAGGTATGACTCGTGTTGTGATACACCTCGATTTAGATATTGAACACTGTTCAAAGTGGAAATTTCTGCGTCAGTCGCGCTGGACCAAAGTAAAAGTCCTTTATATCACTACACGATATCTCCCCTTTCTTCTTCTTGCCATGTACCTATATCGTGCGTTGACATAATCTTCCCCATAATAAACTGACGTGTTGTATTTCAGTGAACTTCAGCCCCGAGAATCCCGATGTATGTGGACATACAGCGAACTTCAACTGATGCTTACTGCATGACTTCACCAGAAATGCAAGATATTGATCAATACTTACTCATGTACGTACACGGCACATGCTCCATACACGTCCCAGGATGTCGAGCGCTACTCTTTCCTCTCACAGGTTTCACCCAGATGTCACTCACTTGTTCTGAAAGTATTTCTTCTTCTTACACGACATATGCGTATTCCTCATGCAATTGATCAAGGTTTTTTTGTACTCAGAACACGTGCGCTCTGGCACAACAATAGGATTGTACTCGTAGGCATGATGTCGACCGCTTTTGTGAGTCCCATGCCCTCAAACACCCATATTCATGGTTGATAAATTAGTCAGGCTCTGGTCGTAACATCTGTCGGCATCCGTTTTACCATTATTGCCACCTCATATGGTTTGTGCTCTCACCTTCCCCCACTACTGATCCCACATATTCACCCCACTTTCACAGTTACGACTAGCGCAATACCAGGCGTCCCAGGCTGCTCCTGGAGCTCGAGTAGTATCCTATACTTCATGTTATTTATTTTCTTGTTCGTGTTTCAACTGGGTGTGTTACCGGTAACTGGGACCGTACATTGCAGACGCATGCGGACTGACGCTTTCTCCAGGACTTGTCTCCCTCACACTCATACGTTTCATACAGAGCTGGCGGTCAGCCAAGGGCAATATGCACGCCGCCCTTGTGAAGCATAACATATTCTACTATGTGTGTGGTCTCAGTGAGTCCAGACTTGTGCATATTTCCGTGCTCATCGGTGATGATTATTGTTCCGAAAGTTCTCTCTGCCGTAAACATCGTCATGCCATTGCTATTTCCCGATGTGCGTAAACCTCCCGGTACCCTTCAATATGATCGAGTCGTTGATGTTCCGCACATACAGACCGCATACTACATCATCCTCGAAGAGTATGCACCTCCAACTTCTATCGCGTATTCATACTACTGATAACACCACAAAACGCTTATAGTTTCCAGGTATGTGTCCTTCGGATTATCGCCACGCGCATGCACCTCCATCTCTGGCATCTCGACCAGCACATGCACAACTCCGAAGCCCTTGTGAATATTTCCATGTCCGACATGTCACCTGTAGATAGTACGGTGTAATATCTTATCATGTGGCTTATTTATTGTTGGAGGAATGGGGTTTGGACTACAAGTTGGGACGCACTTAATTATTAGATAACAAGAATGCATTTTTGTCACATACACAATACCATGATGCTAAAACGAAATGATAGAGAGTTGATGCGCGATCAGGGTAGCCCCGCGGACGCAACTTGAGCACTCCCGTTTACAAGCTGCTGGCGTTCTTTCCCCTCCTGCTGAAAACTCGATCACGTAAGGGCTATTGCGTGTTTCTCCCTCTTCTGCGTCAGTGTCAGTGAGTATCTATCACAACTACTTTGATCTTGCGTTTTGCCCTATCAGTTTCGTTCCATACTTCTCTTTAAAGATCCTCAGTTCCAAGCTGAGTCGCGGTCCAAAGGTGCTGGCGGGAAGGTGCGGATTCTGGTCATTCCCTTAGGTGTTCATGCATACAATTAGAAGGTACATTACTGACAACCACTACTCCCGCGCCTGTAGTGATGGTATCGTTCAAAACACGAGGCTAAACGAACTGTCAAGCAGCTGCTAGATGATTGTCTGTAGAGAATGGTGTTGTCGTGATGTGAAGTATAGTACAATACCATACCTGTATAAAGGTACGAAAAAAGATACCTGATGAAAATCGAGATCATATTGAAACAGTGGGTAACAAGAACCAAATCTTGTGTAAAGAATTTCGATCAGGACTCTTCAGATTCTGATACTAAAACCTCAAGAGAAGGAACAAGGGCATCGCACTCCGCTCGCTGCTTACGTCTCATCTTCACTTCTGCGCCCAAAATCACGGTCTCCAGGGGACAATTTGACCGTGTCAGGAATGACTTGAATTCCTTATGAGGCCATGATACACAGTGAACTTCAAGCGTGCGTAACTTCGGGAGTGCAAGAGCATTGAGTAGGCCAGGTAAAGGGTCTGAGGTAGAGTGATCAATACCGATGTATGAGGATGATTCAATGATGATGCGTAATGATTGGATTTTGATGTGCACGAGTGGCTCAAAGATTCCAATTCCATTGGATCTTACATGGATCGCTAACGAGCAGAGGTTGGGGCATAGCTGCAGCAAGTCGAGGACTGCGTCCGGGCGACGTATGGGGATCTCGACGTTTGTCAGGTTGGCCCATACAGACTTGCAAGAAAGCAAGGCGTCGAGCTCGAATGGTGACTCACTAAACTTGAAACTGCTCAGAGTAGGCGGCAGTCGCGAGAAACATTGTTTAGTGATCGACCAATTGGCGATTAACTCCTGAAGAGCTGGGAGGTCTTTTAATAAGATTTCAGGATCGTCAGAAGTGTAGCGACACTGGATAGAGAATGATGAGATTTGATTGATATAAGGCTGAAGGAGGCTTCGAAACTCGGTCGAATCCCGAACAATAGAGCAACAGGTGAGTGCCAACGAGAGCGGACGTCCTCGTGATCGCTTGAGCCATAAGTCAAGGCAGAAGGGAAGTTCCTCCTGTCTTCTGAGGTCGTATGGTACATTGAGCCTGCACCACAAACTGGGAGTTCCCACAGCAACCTCCCTCCACCGTCGACATATTTTGGTCAACAGGACGGGGGCCAGCTTTGATGCAGGCGACAAGTACTTGTCTTCTGGGAGACAGTGAACGAAAATGTGGGATAAGACTTCAGTTGGCAGGCGCCAAAGAGGTGATACAAGTCTCTTGTGCAACGTGATGGACGAGATAATCTTTTTCTTCTGTATGGTCAGTTGTCGGTGAAGATGGTTGATTTTGTCGATGACTGTTTCCAGACTTGAGATGTTGTGCAAAGTTGCATCTAGCTGCTGCTGGCGGTCGGTGATAATGGCTCGGATGCTCTGACCTTTAAGCTCGATTGCGCAGTGGTTGGGATTGGGGAAAGTGGCTCTGGAGTATGGGGTTTCGATGTCTGGAATCTGGTAATGGTCAATAATGCATCAGATACTACATCCACATAGACAAACCATTGCTTGTGAACGAAGCTGAAGGGAATGGTTATGACTCGCAGACTGATTGGAACTTTGGAACTTACGATAATCTGTAGTGCACTAATGATCTCCGAGGCCGGCGAGAGATTGACATTTCCTTGTGAGTCTGTCTGTGGCATGTTGCTTGAAGTTGTTGGTGTGAAGGTGGTAAACGTTCGGCTGGATGGCCGAATAAGTCATCCCGGTTTCGTTAAATTCGGTTAGACGCCCGCGCGATTCACGATTCACCAGTAGTCCATCGAACAGGTTGTGGAAGAGTAAGTCTAGGCAATAGCGTAAGCCCAATATCATCATTTCTTGACATATGTACATAGTAACGACTCTCTATCTAAGTTAAAAGTAGAACGTTGAACGCATAGGATCTACTACCAATTCGAGGGAAGGGAAAAGTGTAACATATTCTGCTAGCCGCTGATCCGTTGTCATCACTCCACCGCCAAAGATCAGAGTCTCCAGGGGACACTGTGACCGTGTCAAAAATGCCTTGAATTCTTCATGAGGCCACTGTCCTATATTGCGGACTTCGAGCGCGCGTAGATTGGGGAGTGTGATGGCGTCGAATAGCCCAAGATTTCCGATCGATTCCAGATGCAAATGCCCGGAGATGCGCAGGGATCGAAGATTGGCGTGCGCGAGTAGTTCCGAGGTCTTGATTGCCGTGAATATTCCAATCATCGTCAAGGATGATAGGTTTGGACACAAGCGGAGTAAGCGGGGGAAGGAATCTAGTCCGTCTACCACGATATCAAGGTTTGTGAGACCGGCCCACGCGAGAGGATTCAAGCCAGATAACAACTTGAGGTTAAACCACAGGTCCATTAACTTCAGACTGCGCATGCTGGGCGGCAATTGCGCGATAGAGTGAGCGACAGATAGTATAGGGTCAGAACCGTCCGTGTATATAACCAACTCCTCAAGTCCACGGAAGTCCGCCACCGCCAAGGCGCCAGCACCGGAGAAAAACCCAAGAGACAGCGACGATATTTGATCGACGTACGGCTGGAGCAGGCTTCGTAGCTCCGTCCAGTAGTTGTCATGACACTCGAGCGTCAATGACAGCTGACGTCCTCGTGATCGCTTGAGGCAGGAGTCGTAGCAGAAAGCTCTCTGCTGCCAGTCGCCGTGCCCGACTTCCAATCGCAGCCTGCGCCATAGACTTGACATGTCCACAGCAACCTCCCCCCATCGTCGGCATACTGTAGTCAACAGCATCGGGGCCAGATATGGTGCGGGCGTCCCGTTTCCGTCTTCTGGTATGCAGTAAAGGAAGATTTGCGCGAGGATTTCCGTGGGCAGGCGTGAAATAGCGGATGAAAATCCACCGTGGGAATTGTTGGACTGCACAATCTTGGCCTTCTTTTTGACGAGTTGCCGGTGACGATAGCTGGCACTGTTTTGGGCTGAGACTTCGTGCATGACTACATCCAACTGCTGAAGTGGATGTTTATTATTATATTCAGACGCCAATACGTCCAAAACCGAGCACTTACAATGTTCTGCAGGGTATCTGGGATTACTGATAAATCGACATTTGACTCGGAGTTGAGGGTATGCATATTGACGCGAAGGAGGTTGAGATTTTGAAGATGGAGATTGGAAGTAGGAAGTTAGACTAGCGGTTGGTCAACCCTCGCATCCCTATTTAAATCACAACGCTTCACAAACCACAAGTCCACAACAAACACACCTTGCTATTGTACTTTCTCATAGCGGGTCTCAGGTAAAACACCGATAATCCACATCTAGAGACCTTGCATTGTTGCAAAGGGAGCGCCTGTGGAATTTGTGGAAGGGTGCTTTCGCTCGTCGGTGGCTTCGATATACTCAATCGGAACTACTAGGTCATCTAAGACCTTTTGTGGACAACAATTGAAGGTCATAGAAACAGCTTTGTCGAGCTGTGACCTGTATTTCGCCACATTGCAGTAATGTGTTTTCGATTTGATAGCTGTGAAGGTACTCACGAAAATCCGGCTTTGAGTGTCTTTAACTAGACTGACCAGTCAGTCCGTCTATGAGGCAAACCATCGATAGACGGACTGGTGAATCTGGGGTTGAATTTGGATAGAGCGCGCTTTGGAGTCGTCACATGACGGAAAACCCTGTTCGGGACTCAGACATTGCTTAGATTTTCACCGAAAACAAACCATTTCAATTCTATTTGCAACAGAGGATACGATGTCATTCAGATTCCAGAATCGATGATCAGGGCTTTACAGAAGACATTGGTGATGTAAAGAAACGCCAGAGATCCACACAGCGACATCATGGGTGGTCGAATCTGCGACGAAACACGTGCATTTTATGTAGGTCTGGACCTGGGATGAAGATTTGATGTGTAAAGAGACTCACCGTCCATCCGGAGGAGCCAATATCATCCTCTGTCCCTTCAACACTCCCTTAACAGCAGCCACAATGCATCTTGTGAGCCGCACGATTAATGAGGGGGCTTTCACGACGTGTGGAATGCGGCAAGACATTTTGGCGTTTGAAAGTTCAAAGGAAGAATGAACACAATGCATATAGTGGAGGCGGCGAGAGGGGGGGTAAGGGTGATGAGTACGTGGGGAGGTGAAGCTTAGCGCTTAACGTGAAGAGGCTGATTTGAATTCTGGGTATAGGCACGTCGTTTTTGAGTTGCAGTGTCAGAGCGCGATCAAGGCACAAATGATCGATGCCGACAGGTTGTGTGGGTTGGTGGGTGTCAGCCTCGGATACTTGAGAATGTCTCAACAATGGGACGAGGAAAGGTGGTCTCCGTATTTTCTCTGTACAATATTAAAAACAATGGTTCACGCGTCCGCTGGCACTCAAAGTAAACCTGAAAAGTGAGCGAGCAATGAAAAAAAGGGGGAATCCTAAAGACCGAACATATAATATATCAGGGCCATCCAGATATGCCACTAACAGGCATATCGCAACACTGGCGGGTGGCGAATAGAAATGCCCTAGCACAGGAATTTGTCAACGTCATGGCTGTGAGAGGCTGTGAGTCTATAAGCAAGGAGAAGTAGATTGAAGAGAGAGCATATATTGCACGACAGCTGTAGTCAGATTGTAGAATTTCTCTCTTCATCATCGATAGCCTCTTGGTAATATCAAGTCTCATTGGACCTTCCAGCGCGGATGAACTGATGATCAGCTCTACCAGAGGCAAAATACTCGTTAGGGATCTTAAAAAGACTATCAACGTCAGGCCTACAACGCACGAGGAGAGCTCACACAGGTCCTACAAAGAATTGCCCGTACTTGGCTACTTCACTGTTTTGCTCACAGAGACGCAGCCATGGCTTCTGCATCAGTGAAGGCGGCCGCCACAAAATCAAATATGAAACCAGCAATGACTCTGCAGGGTCATGGAGATTACATTCGATGCATATCATATTTTCCGGACGGCCAGCGAATGATCAGCGGATCTTATGATAAGAGCACTCGGCAATGGGATCTGAAGGCGGGTAGGGAGATTGAGGAAGCGCGGGATGTTTGCGAGAAGAAGGTATTAGCAGTTGCGGTATCAAGGGATGGTCGATGGGTTGTCACTGGTGGTGGGGATTATGATAGTGCGGAGCTGAAAGCCTGTGAGATTGAGACGGGGATTGTAAAACAACTTCAAGGCCACTCACGGATGATTACCTGCATTGATATCTCTGCAGACAACACGCTGCTGGCAAGCGGGGCACGCGATTTTACAGCGCGGATATGGAACTTGGACACCGGCAAGCTCATGGCTGGTCCATTCAAAAGTATTGGTTACATGGGCGCAGTTCGATTCTCAACAGACTCAAGGAAGCTCGTAGCCAAGTCATGGGTCGGAATTGGCTCGAGGTCTGGGATGTCCAATCGCAAATGTTGGATGTGAGGATAGCTGGGAAATTTAGCTGTAATGGTGGATACACAAATGCGCCGGTATTCTGGACAAACAAAAACAAAAACATTTTGGCCGCATTCAGCTTCACCAAGGATGACCATGCCAGGACAATCTACCAGTTCAACGCATCGACGCTGCAGGCTGTCGGAGCTCCCTTCGAAGGGCACACTAATACTGTCACTGGTCTGGCACTCTCATTTGATGGCACTCTCCTGGCTAGTGCTGGTGAAGACGACACCATAAAGCTCTGGGCCTTCGAGTCCCGCAAGCTCCTTGCTTCCTTCGACACTCGGAATCCTAGGGTCCTTATCCTCTCGCCTGACTCGTGCAAACTGGCTTATACAACCGTGACACACCTTGAAGATGACTACAAAATCTACATATGCAACACTCCGCCCGAGGTCCTTGCTCAGGCCGGTGTACACAATCCCCGCGAACATCCACTTTCTGCGTGCTCACATTTCCTTACAGACCATTGCACGTAAATACTTAAATCCAGCCTTCAGTGATCTACTAAATGTGCGCATTCAATTTGTTACTCATTACGCCACTCATCGATCACTATCATTGCAGCCTGATGCAACTCGTCGTCCTGCCGCTGGGTGCTGCAGACCACCGATACCTGCCATACCTATGGTGCGGAGAGCTCCGCTTACAATAGACACACAGCAACCCATGTTCCTTCGCCTTAGTAAACTTCTTCGTGACTCTCGCGCGAACGCATTATGGCCTGGTCAGAAGGATCAACCTTGCGATCCCTTAGATGTAGGTCTCTTTCTCTTATCTATTTTGCATTTCATTTGACACTCGTGTTGCAGTTTTCTGCTACGTTGCCCTTACCCCGCCCTCTCTCGCTGCACACCTCAACTCTGAGACGCTCAGATATAAATTCCGGCGAGAATGCGAGTTTCGACCGCTTCCCGTCGCACTCTTTCCAGTCTCGACTACTGTCAAATACTACATTCTCTGCCACTGGCAACCCACCCACCACATTTGCAGCCCGTATACACCACCTATCATCCTGGCGGCTCATTCGTGGAGGTCACGGACAGCTGTCTGTCGTCGACATTCCTCTCGCGCAGGCTAGAGAAGCACGTCCCGTTCATTTTTCTCGTTGTATTCAACGTCTAATGCATGAATTCACAGCGCCACGTTGCAGCGGATGCTCCTAAAAAAGACGAGGATATAGTACCTATTGAATATCTCGACCCTCCCTCACCAAATCCTGATTCACAACAACCTGCCACAGCAGCACAGCCTGCCACCGGAGAGCATGGAGGCGACCGATCATGTTTCTGCTTCTAGCATGGTGCTGTTGACATTTCCTGTGTTTTATCGTTGTTAACTCGCATTTAGTGTTGTATGGATGTGGATACATACTTGAGATTTCGCCTTGCCGCTGATATTTTGAGCGCATACAAGAGACACTTCCAACACATCCTTGGTAAGCTATGTGCCAATGGTGGTTCGTTGCTATTTTGTAAGAGCTCTTAGATGTACAGGTTATAGCATAGCAAGCCTGTTATCATTCAAGTCATTTCGTGAAATATTGTTTCTGTGAAAATGAACCGATTTCTTCCTTTCCGGTAGAGTCAACTGAGCGAAGTTACTTATAAGTAGACCTTCGTTAAACTGATCGACATTCCGGAAGCTGATCGATCGATCGGCTATAATTATCAACTCAGATCTCATTACACGTTTGGAAGCGTTTGATACTCTGGATGGCCAGTGTGAGTCATCTTCTGCCGATGATATCAATATTGATCTTGTGGTCGAATCTCACTGTCAGGTCGATCATCCAGCAATTGTGTACTGACTGTAATATGGGCGTGATTAATGTAGTACTTAGGACACTACCAAGTACCGGGCCACTACTACTGTCTTGGACACCCAATTCTTGGACTCTAGACCAACAAAGACCGTTCGACCATACCATCTGCGGGCCCTTTCCCTCTGGATTATATTCTTGAGCATGTATACGTATCTATCGAGGTTGTAGCTAATCATTTTTTGACAAGCACCCTGCGCATTCTGAGGTTCGTCACATGCTCCGCTGCATTTCCTTCACTGTTGTAATCTCTTTACATTCCTTTGTCGTTGGCTACTGGGGACCAGCGACCAGGAACAATACTCCGCAATCGCGCCGTCTTACACCTTCTTTTTCTTCTGCAGACAGGACCGATCACAAGCAGTGTCCCCACTCAGACCAGATCCTACCCTATGTCCACGCCAGGATAATGTCAAAATAAATCATAACTGTAACATTGGAAGAAGGAAGATCAAGGTGTGTTTCATTATATCCATCTCATTTGAATTCCCAATACTCCCTTTCCGCCCTGGTCTACTTTAACCCGTGGCGACCTGCTGCATCCGGGCGTTCATTACGATATCTAGACTTGGACCTTGAGAAATCATGCTGCACGAACGCACCCAACACTCGACCCGAACCCGCGTTTCTTCTTCCCACCAGTCCTTCGTTTGTACAAGGAATAACTTAACGTGAGTCCGAGAGGAAGCCAGCAACGGATTTTTAATTACCAGTTGACCATTTTGTTCCTTTTCTCAGTTATCATTTCCCTTTAACCTAGCATACCCTATGGCAAGCTCCTGCAAGAGCGGGTGAAGCTGATTCTTGCACATAGTTGCCAAGGCTTCAACACGTCCGTAAAGGTAAGAAAGCTTTGTACTGCTGATTAGACGGTGAAAGATACCAATGAAAACCCCCTACCTCATCGATCGATCCACTCCACAGTTGTAGGTACGCCGTTCAACGTGATACTGCAGCCGTACTATCCGTGCGATATTGTCCCATCGACGGAGTCCTCGACGAGCTTAAGCTTGGCATATATCGCGAGAGAAGATGCGTGCATGCAGTAGAGTACTGTTTCTTGCAACGTATGTATATCTCATTAAATCTGACAGGCCGTTCAATTTAGGATTGAAAAATACTGTGCTGCAGTACTTACATTACGGCGCGCCCAAGCTAATTGGCGCGACCATCGTGCTGTATATGGGCGACGGCGGAGGAGCATTTTTGCTCATCCATATACATGTCAAAGAGGCATCCAGCATCAAACCATACATACTCACCCGAGTTGTGGCTGCACACTGGTACACTGGTAAGGAGAGCTCCTCTGAGTTTTGCACTTGCGCTTGTGTTCCCGCTGCAAAGAAGCATCATATTGTGGAAAGGTGAGTGTCAGCGGTATTATATATCAATTCAAGTCGTGTAGTTCGGCCATTCTTAGGATTGTCAGATGAAAGCCTAGGTTGACGGTCCTGGTAGGAGTACAGTAATTAATTCGTGGCGGCACACTGGAGACTTCCATGACTAGCTTGGTGCCTTCCAGCCTAATAAACTGTTGGCGAATTATCAGTTTGTACAGCTGCAGCAATTCTCTTTGGTTGATCTTTCCCCTGACTCCAGGCTTGGAATTTCTCGTGAGGCATAAACGTGCATGAACGACATATAATGTACAGTATCGACATGATACGCAGTACGATACCACCTCCGCTGCCAAGACCTAATATCAGCATTTTGTGAGACGCGTAACAACCGATTCCTATGTCACTACTACGTCGAGGGAAGGAATAAGGGCAGCATACTTTGCTCGCTCCCTATCCGTCACCTTCACCCAACCACCGAAAAACCAGGCGCTCCAAGGGACACTTTGACCGGACAAAAAATTTCCTCAATTGCTTATGATGCACCGGGGTAAGGCAGCGAGCTTTGAGCACACGCAAATTGGGGAGTGATAGAGTATCGAATATAGATAAAGGGTTTAGGATCATCGCGGAGTCAGTAGTATAATCAATGTCTAAGGATTGAATGTTGGTGTGCGTGTTGGTGTGCGTGAATGAGTCCGAGGTCCGTCGGTAACCGAATACCGCAGCAGCCGTCAACGAGGAGAGGTTGGGACATAGATGGAGCAAGTGGAAAAATGCATCCGGATGAAGCAGGGTGATCTTGACCTGTGTCAGGTGGGCCCATACGGGATTGAGAGAAGATAAGCGATGCATGTCGAACGGCGATTTCATGACATCGAGAACGCGCATTGTGGATGGAAGTTGCGAGATAGATTGTGCCATGGATTGAATGTCAGGACCTTTCATCTCTAGTATGACCAACTCTCGAAGTGCTGGTACGTCTTTTAACAAAGGTTGTGGTTTTCCCACTCGTCGGAGAATACGTATAGAGAGAGACGAGATTTGATTGGCGTAAGGCTGAAGAAGGTTTCCTAAGAGCTTGGTTGAGTGGTACCGCCTGAGTACTAACGAAAGTGGACGTCCTCGCGATCGCTTGAGCCAGGAGTTATAGCAGAAAGCAGCGCGCTGCCAGGCGTTATCATCGAATTCCACATCTGATTCCTCCCAGTCGCTGTCGTCGACTTCCTCATCTTCTTGCCCGACTCCATTGATGTTGATATCCACATGCAACCTGCACCATAAACCGGGCATATCCACAGCAACGTCCCTCCATGGTCGGCATATTCTGGTCAACAGCATGGGGGCCAGGTTTGATGCGGGTGTCAAGTATTCGTCTTCTGGGAGACAGCGGTGAAAAATTTGGGTTATGACTTCAGTTGGCAAGCGCCAGAGAGCCGATCCTAGTCCCGTGTGAAAAGTCATGGATTGGATGATCTTCTCCTTCCTGTTCGACGAGTTGCTGGTGCAAATTTTTGATGCCTGTCCATGACCAGTTTCCAGACCTGAGATGTCGCGCAACACTGTATCCAGCTGCTGCTGGCGCTCAGTGAGGATGGTGTTGATGCTCTTGCTGTTGAGCTCGATGGTAGGGTGGTTGATATTCGGGACACTGGCTCGGGAGTATGGAGTGTCGAGGTCTGGCATCTGCTAATGATCAATATCGCATCGGATACATGCACATAGACATACAAATGCTTGTGAACGCAGCTGAAGCGAATAGTTATTATTTGCAGAGAGAATGGAAACATCGGCACTTACGATGTTCTGCAGTGCATCAATATGATGTCTGATGCCGATGAGATATTGTCCAAGTTTGAGTTGACTGTCTGCATATTGTTTGTTGGCGTGTGGGTCAAGAAACGAAGTCCGAGGAAGAACGAAGGAACCGTTGCCAGTCGGTTTCATGTAATTTTATCGACCGAAATGTCCAAAGAGTGAACGGTACGATTCGTACGAAGCTTCCGTAGCCTCAGACATCTTTTCATTTCTTCTAAAATCCACTCCTTTCATCTCAATGTGCCCGAACATGACCGCAAATGCAAGTGAAGCGTATTTGTCTTCAGCGCTGGCCTGAGCAAGAAGAAAGACATAAATTCTTGCATTGTACCCATGGCCATTTTTGCATAGGTCTGGACTTCTGGAATGAAGATTTGAAATGTAACGTAAAGCCAAGTCTCTTCCTCGAAGAGGCGTGCGTTTAAAACGGTCAAAGTTGATCAAAAGAGGTTAGGTGTTCCTTGTATAAACACAGGCCCTCCCCCTCAGGCAACTGTGTTATCTGCTAGTGCAAACCGTGAGCAACCCGATGATCACGATCATCGAGCGCTCAAATACTATCCCCATGGCAATATTTACGCCCCGATCTTGATGGGTTCCTTCCGAGTCAGAGTCCAGACATAAGAATGTGCATGACTTGTGTGCGAGAACCCCGTTTCTTCACTTATCAAACAAACACAGATGGAGTATTCGGCAGTCGATGTCGCAGTGGCCATAAGTTTGCAGCGATTAGCGGTGCGTCGCTTTCTTAGTCACACGAATGCGCAAGGTAACATACCGTATTCCACCAGTACCTATACAGTACGTACTATCTGAATTGCTTCGTCGTTCCTTGTTCTGACCTGACAGTTCAGTGTCGATGACGACGATCTGGGTAAGCTTTTCCCGACTTCTTCCTGTCCGCTGTTAAACTCGTTTACCCAGATCTATGATTACACTTGTTCACTTCACGAAGAGGTAATGACTCGAGCCGTTATACACCCAAGTTTGGATATTGAACGTTGTTCAGTGGAAATTTTTGTGTCGGTCGCGTTGGACCAAAGTAAAAGTCCTTTATATCATTACACGATATATCCTCTTTTTTCTCATCACCATGTACCTATGTCGTGCGTTGATGAGCTCCAGCACAATCTTTCCGATAATAAACTGACATGCTGTGTTGCAGTGAACTTCACCCCGAACGAAACCCCCAATGTATGTGGACCTACAGCGAACTTCAACTAATACTTACTGCATAACTTCGCCAGAAATGTAGGATATTGATCAATATATACTCATGTATGTGCACAATACATGCTCCATACACGTCCCTGTCGAGTGCTGCTCTTTCCTCTCACAGCTTTCAGTCAGATATCACTAATCTGCTCTGAGTGTATTTCTTCTTCTTACGCGACATAAGCGTATTCCTCATCCAATTCATCCAGGTTTTTTTGTCCTCAGAACATATGTGCTCTGGAACAACAGTAGGATCGTACTCATAGGCATGCTGTCCACTGCTTTTGTAAGTCCCATGTCCTCAACACATCCATGCTCACGATTGACGATCAGTCAGGCCATGGTCGTAACATCTGTCGGCATCCGTTTTACCAATGTTGCCACCTCATATGGTTTGTGCTCTCACCTTCCCCTTCCTACTGTTCGCACATATTCACTCCACTTTCACAGTTGCGACTAGGACGATAACAGGCATCCCAAGCTGCTCCTGGAGCTCGAGCGGTGTCCTATACTTCATGTCATTTATTTTCTTGTTTGTGTTTCAACTGGGTGAGCTGCCGGGAACTGCGAGGATAAGATGCAGACACATACTGATGATGCTTTCCCAAGGACTTGTCTCCCTCACACTCATACGTGTCATACAGAGCTGGCGGTCGGCCAAGGGTCATCTGCACGCCGTCCTTGTGAAGCATAATATATTCTACTATGCATGCGGTCTCAGTGAGTCCGGATTTATGCATATTTGCGTGCTCATCGGTGATGATTATTGTTCTGAAAGTTCTCTCTGCCATGAACGTCCTTGTCCCAGTGCTATTTCCTGATGTGCGTAAACCTCCCAGTATCCTTCAATGTGATTGAGTCGTTGATGTTCTGCACATACAGTCCGCGTACTACACCGCGCTTGAAAAGTATGAGCCTCCAAATTCTGTCAATAATCTCTACTGATAACAGCCAAAACACTTACAGTTTTCAGGTGTGTATCCTTGCGATCCTCGCCACCCGTATGCACCTCCATCTCTGGCATCTTGACCAGCACATGCACGACTCTGATGCCCTCATATATATTTCTATGTCCGACATGTCGCCAGCAGACTCGGACCGTACACTGTAATGTCTTATCGTGTGGCTAATTCGTCATCGAGGAGTGAAGTTTGGACTACTAAATGAGTGGTCGGGGTAGGATGCGCTTAACGTTTAGATAATATGAATGCATTTTTGTCACATACACGATATCATGATACTAAAACGAAATAATAAAGGCATAGTACGCGATCAGGGTTGCCCTGCGGACGCACCTTGAACTCTCCCGTTCACAAGCTGCTGGCCTTCTTTCCCCTCCTGCTGGAAATTCAAACACGTAAAGGGTATTGCGTGTGTCTCTCTATTCTGTGTTATGGTGTTGGTGAGTATGTATCACAACCACTTTGATCTTGCATTTTGCCCTATCAATTTTACCGAGTTTCGTTCCATACTTCTCCTTAAAGATCCTCAGTTCCAACCCGACAGTCCAAAGGTCCTGGTGGGCAGCAGGTGCGGATTCTGGTAATTCCCCTAGGTCTTCGTGCACTACAATTAGAAGGTATATTAGCAATAACCGCTACTCCCGAGCCTGTAGTGGCGGTATCGTTCAAAGCACGAAGCTGAATGCAAATATCAAGTAGTTGCTGGATGATCAATTGACTGTCTACAGAGGATGGTGTTGTGGTGATGTGAAGCATAGCTGTAAAACTTGCATGAAACTATGAAGAAAGATATCCAATGAAAGTTGAGATCAAATCGAAACAGTGAGTAGGAACCAAGTCTTGTGTAAAGAATTTCGATCAAGACTATTCAGGTTGTAATACTAAAACTTCGAGAGAAGGAATAACGGCAATGCACCACCTTCGCTCCTTGCGTCTCATGTTCACTTCAGCGCCCAAAATCATGGTCTCCAGGGGGCAATTTGACCGTGTCAGGAATGACTTGAACTCCTCATGAGGCCATGGTGCACCGTGAACTTCAAGTGTGCGTAAATTCGGGAGTGAGAGAGCATGGAATAGGCCAGGTAAAGAGTCTGGGATACAGTTATTGATGACGATGCGTAAGGATTGAATTTTGATGTGCACGAGTGGCTCAAAGAGTGCAGTTTCATTGAATGTTACACGGATCGCTAACGAGCAGAGGTCGGGACACAGCTGCAGCAAGCAGAGGACTGCGTCTGGGCGGTGTATGGGGATCTCGACATCTTTCAGGTTGGCCCACACGGGCTTGCAAGAAAGCAGGCTGTCGAGGTCGAACCTGTGACCCTTTGTACTTGAAACTGCTCAGAGTGGGCGGCAGTTGCGAGAAACATTGTTGACTAAGATTCCTATCGATTATTAGCTCCTGGAGTGCTGGGAGGTCTTCTAACAAGGGTCCAGGGTTGTAGGAAAGACAGACAAGGATAGAGAATGATGAGATTTGATTTATATAAGGCTGAATGAGGTATCGGAACCCTGGTCGATGTCCGATAAAAAGACCGGCAGGTGAGTGCCAACGAGAGTGGACGTCCTTGTGATCGCTGGAGCCATATGTGAAGGCAGACTCGGAAAGAAAGCCCCTGCTGTGTTCTGGGGACCCATGGCACCTCCAGCCTGCACCACAAACTGGGCGTGCCCACAGCAACCTCCCTCCATCGTCGACATATTCTGGTTAACAGGACGGGAGCCAGCTCCAATGCGGGCGACAAGTACTTGTCTTCTGGGAGACAGTGAACGAAAATGTGAGATAAGACTTCACTTGGCAAGCGCCAAAGAGGTGATACAAGGTTCTTGTACGACATGATGGACGAGATGATCTTTTCCTTCTGTTCAGTCAGTTGTCGGTGAAGATGGTTGGTTTTGTCGACGACCGCTTCCAGCCTTGAAATGTCATGTAAAGCTGCATCTAGCTGCTGCTGACGTTCGGTGATAATGGCTCTGATGCTCTGGTCTTCAAGACCAATTGCACAGCTGTTCGGATTGGGGAAAGTGGTTCGGGAGTATGGTATTTCAAGATCTGGAATCTGGTAATGGTCAATAACGCGTCGGATGCATCTACATAGACAGACCATTGGTTGTGAACGTAGCTGAAGGAAATGGTTATTGTTCGCAGAGAAGGATGCACTTCGGCACTTACGATGATCTGCAGTGCACTGATGATCTCCGAGGCAGGCGAGATATTGACATTTGTTGAGTTGACTGTTTGCATGTTACTTGCTGGGCGAGGGTAGTAAACGTTCGATAAAAACCTGAAATCGAGGCTGGAGCCTCGCGGCTGCTGAATAAGTCAAGCTGGTTTTGCAATTGGTTAGATTAAACTTACTTTGACGCGGTAAAACTTACTTCTGAGGTGCCGATAGTGTCTCATCTAGCTTGATCCTTGGATTTTGCTTCATATTACTTTCAAGTTAGAATTCCAGCGATGTGTGGGCGTTCTCCCAATCGCATACTGGTATAGAAAAGTTATGCACTGTCCTTTCCTGTATAAAGTCAAACCTCACCATGTGATGATGGATAACAGATGTATGCAGATGCTTTGTGATTGTGTGCTATATATCGTCATACATGTTCTTATCATCTTTCCTCCAGTTCACTGATGATACCTTGATCCTCCACCTTCATCACGGCGAGAACTTGAAACTTGGATCTCGAGTTGTCCTCATAAAGGGTGTTGTCCGGAAGACGTAGGTATATGATGGTTTTTGTGTCATAGAGCCGCTACTGAATGGAGGTTTCAGGTGGCACACCTTGATTTATTGCTGTTACACCGGCATCGTCAGCTTTGGAAACTTGCGGTCTCAAAGTACACCACCACATTGCTCCCCGAAGTCGATGCATCAACTGGCTAGGAAGGTAACTCCATGAAACTTGTGTTGGTGTATCTATATGAACTCAAAGCTGCAGCTTAAAAAACGAACCATTCTCTTGACTTGCTTCAAGGACCATTGAAACCAGGTTGTCCGTGGCCCTCATACTGGATGAGGCATTCTCCAATTTTACTTCCAGGTATTGATGATCTCGTCGTACATCTGCTTGGTGCTTACTACCACTCCTCAAAGGCATGATACCGTCAGAGCAATGGAAACTGCCTTCCTGCTGAAACATAGGAATGTGTCAGAAGTTCTGCAGGTTCTCCCGGCTAAAATGGAAGCGGTGGCCAGGGGTAATATACTCAACGTTGGATAGGTTCTCATTGCGTTAATTATGCAGACACCTGGCCAGAGTCGAACCCGATAGCGTCACTGACCACCGTTTGCCGAACCTGCAGCACGTCACGTCCACTGTTGCTGACAACCCGCTTGATGAGTATTACATGCATACGTCATCGAACTCGTGGAATGCTGCTCACTGTTAGTGACGGTTTTCGATCTACTCAGTGCTATTCCGGGACGACGATTGTCGTTGCTATAGCATATCTAGAATGCTGTTGATGGCTTGCTTGACGAGTATTTCGTGTGTTTTCGAACGGGATGGGCCAGTTACAAATACGGAAGTGTTGCACTGCCTTCCGGATAAGAGACTGCTCAAAGAGGCGCCTAAGCATTCTCCCGTTGCCTTCATTCACCATGCAGAGGGTATCCGATTCAGTTACATCAATCTTCCAGTTGGAAACTGGGGACGGACGCCTTGCCACCTGCCTGCAAGGGGGTTCAACCATAGTTTATAGCGACAAGTTCGGATTGGGGTGGCGTTTTGGGCTGCAGTACGCAAAAGGAGGTTGGGCTCCTGCTAGAGTGAAGGTTTACCTTGATCACACTCAGTGCTCGTCGGCGACGGACGCCGCCACGGTGACTGTTTGCCTTAAAGATGGGTCTGCTTCAGAGGTTCCTTCTTTTAGCAGCAAGACGATCTCGATTGCTGACTTTGGCCATGGGCCCCCCGCACTTCTTGGCTCGTTCTCGCCGTCCACTATCATTGCACACCCTTACATGTGGTTTACGGTCACTACGAAAGCAAACTTTGCTCCGGTTATCGCTGACCCCCTCATCAATACTGCATCTGCTCTCAGGCAGTCCATGAACAGCGGTGAATTCGCCAACACCAAATACCATGCCGTGTCCAAGCGTAGGACTTGGAGATCTTCAGGAGAAACTCGCTTCGTATATGCAAATAATGCAGTTTTGGACCACGGCGCCGATATCGAGCCAGTTCTCCCTTGTCGGTGGTTTCTCATCTTGCCTGGTAGAGGAATGATAATGGAACTATCTTTTAGCATCTCCCAACGAGAATTCTTTACTCGTTCATTACCTCACCGAATCTAGGCTGATGAGGGACGCCGAGCTACATCAGGATTATGACCTCGACAGCGACATCGAGGAAGAAGAAATAAAACAAGGAGCGCCTAGTCAACCCCCGCCTTATTTTAGCCAGAGCTATTCCCCTGGGGCGGCACCCGCTGAGTCCGATTTTTCTGATACCACTTCCGATAGCAGTGCTCTAAGCTCGGATGATGACAGTGAGTCCTGTTTCTTTCTCCCTGGGCCTGGGGTGATCTCTCGTACTGAGTCTGCTACCTAGACCTTGGCTGGACGGAATCGGCAGTTATGTGGCCTCCAGGTTTCCGCTCGACGGACACATTGACCGCTGAGCCGCTGTCTCGACCCGTTTCTCCTACCCAACGAATGGTGTTAGTTCGAAACACGGCATTCGCGACGTAAGCTACTGGTACGGCTACTCTGACTAGCTCAAAGTGACCCAAACTGTTCGTGCAGCTGGGCATCCTACATATACTATTGCTATACTGGCCAAGTTTCTTTCTACCCTCTGAAGTCCAAAGATCCGCTCAGCCGACGTAACAACACAACTCAGACTTTACGCTGCTCTCCCAAGTCGATGTACCGACTCGCCCTTAAGGTTGGTGTACTATCTCGCGTCCTTTATGGCAACAGGTTAACAAGAATCCCGAAGCTCAAGAACGCACGTTTAGAAGCTCTGGCGTTCCAGGCAATCAAATCTAGTTTATGCAAGAGCAATATCTTGGCTGAGGCGTTCTCGTGGTTTACAGCTCAGTATGGCTTTCTTGTTCTGCACCCTGATCCTCTTTGATCCTCCATCACCACAGGTACACCGACATTCAAAATATGGAGCTAGATCTCCTAATGGAGTTCCGCAGCACACCTGAAGTATCAAGTCGTCTGGAGCGAATGACTGAAGCTGTTTCCCGAGGAGAAAAGCGTTATGCACGTGTGATGCTTCATGCCTTTTTAGCAAGATTAACGCAGCAGGGGATGGGCAGTACCGGTACACAGTGAAGTTGCAACAGTCATCCCATCACTTGATCAGCGTTGTATTTGTAAGTCGTGTTGTCCTTATGTTGTCCTCATGTTGTTATCTTGTCTTTCACGCCTCATCATACGTCACGGTGTTGTATCACTATGAACTTGCTTTGTTAGGATTGCTGGAAAATTTTACGATCAAGTGTGTACAAAGTTTACCGACCTACTGTAATGTCTACTACTGCCAATACAAATTGGCTTGCTTGACGGAAGTTACGCATGTCGAAAGTTTGAGAAACCTGCTTACTTTCGGAAACAAGGAAGTAAAACTGTAATGACGTATGTGGTAGCACTTTGGTCTCACTTTGCTATTACACCAATAATATTAGTGAAGCTTTGAAATCCTGTCTACCCAAAGGAAAGAAACATGGGAACAGGAAGATGTAAAAACGGCAGTATGTGGGGCCTAACGAGGGCTATCGAAGGGTTGGGAAGAGTAAGTATAGGCTATAGCGAAAGCACAATATCATCACTTCTTGACATATGTACATGGTAACGACTCTCTATCTCAGTTAAAAGTCAAATGTGGAACGCATAGGGTCTGCTACTAATTCGAGGGAAGGGAAAATGGTAACATATAACATACTCTGCTAGTTGTTGATTCGTTATCATCACTCCACCCCCGAAGATCAGGCTCCCCCATCAGGAAAAACCCCCCCTGCTAATTTCATCTAATCATAGGTAATTCTCAATAATTAAGAAAATTCAAGATATTTAGTGTTTTTAGGAGATTAGATGGATTATGTTACCCCCCTGATAATCCGTCAATAATTGTCAGTCATTCCGATAATTTGAAGGTATTTGGAAGAATGTCTGTCCTATTGTCTTAAGATGCTCGAGAGATTATGGTTGGTTCTGGTCAAGATCAGGCTAGTATTAGGATCGCAATCATGCTGAGTATTACAAGAAAGAAAATTATGCATTTGATTAAATCAGGGTATCTAATGGGTGATATCATATAACGACTGTTGAGTGGATGAGTACTAGTACGAGATCAGGCAATAAGTATAGAAGACGCTAAGTCGGCGAATGATCCATGCTAGTCGTCATCCATCCCATCAAGGTCAAGCAGGTCGAGGGCTGCATCTTGCTCCGCGGTATGCTCTGCGCCACCAGCGCACTTCAAACACCTGTGGGTCCAAATCAATATGCAACACACAACTTTGATTGAAGTAAAACTCACTGTACAGCCTCGTAGATGTCAGCCATCATGTGATGGAACTTCCTCGGCACCGTGTCCTTCAAATTCTGTAGGAACTTGACGTGAAAAAAGTAGGTTTCGCTGAACTGATTACCCGAAAAGTTAAACTTTGACGGCGAACCCATTGACTTCCACACTAGCGCCGCATACACCTGAAAAGAAAATCATATGAACATGAATTCAAGAAGGAAAGGAAAGAAATACCGCAGTCGCCACGAGAGCTACCAAAGGGATGGGTACCTCTGGACGCTTGGCATTGTTCTCCGCGAGGTCGGCAAAACGCTTTGCAAAACGGACACCGATGGACTGAGAGCCGTTGAAAACACGGCCGAAAATCAGAGCAATTAAGATTTCACCCTGATAGGGCTTGTTTCGTATGGGTGAAGGGACATTATGAGCCTGCAAAAATGAGAAGGTGAGTAATTTGACACCAATGAGCAGTAGTAGTATAAACTTGCGTCAAACTTCATTGCATAGATATATGCATGCTTTACCATAAGATTTTTCGCTTTTTCTACGTCTATATGCCCCAGACGAAAGTAGCCAGAGACCTTTGCGCATGCATCGTCTTTCAGTTCTCGCCGGAGGATTGGTATACGGGCATCTACCTGTTGTCACAGTCAACATATATGTGTGGATACTCGCAGCAAAAAACATACCAGACTAGCCAGTTGCGAGATGTAGTCCTCATCCGTGCGAAGACGCTTCTCGATTTCGCACAGATTGTGCTGCGCTGCAACAGTCAACAACGACTGGTATGAAAGCTGGTTTTTGTCAACCAATTCGAGGAACCCATCAACGAAGACAAGTTGACACTTTGCCTCCATAATTGCCCCTTTAACAACTCTCCGCGTCTCTAGGTTCTGATCCAGTAGCTTTATGTTTCCGCCCTCAGCGACCACGATGTGAGCCAAAGCTGTACTTGTAGAGTGACTCTTTGACTTGGAGCTTCCCTGGACAGATGGTGACTTTGGCGATTCGGGTTCTGACTCTTGTTCACTGGCGTCGGACGTTTCATGAGACTCTGAGACAGCTACTTTGGCCCAGGTTGGGGTCTGAATCAGTATGAAGTTAGTTGTAACTGATGTCAAAGCCAGTTCTTTACTATTACTAACCTCTGTCGTTTGTTTGCGGTCACGTGCCAACTGTTGGTGACGGTACTGACTTGGAGCAAATGGGACCTCATTATCCATCAGCTTTGCAATCGTTTCTGGCATCTCGTCCTCTCCTTCATCAATGTCTGAACCGCTCTCCATGTCACGTGCGATTGCATCGGAGTCGATCTCATCCGCAGAATCCTTGCCATCGCTGTCACGGTGATGAGCCTCTGAGTCTCTGGCACCTCGCTGTGCCAGCCGCGCTAGTACATTAAGGCAGGTCACGGTGAGTTATGTTTTCATTCTGCTTGTGATACACTAACCTTTCTTTCGAATGAAGGTATCGGTATCTTCAAGTTCGTCACTGCGCTCTAGGTCCTCTTCGTCCGACTCATGCGGAGTATGTCGCCGCTCTAGTTAGTTCTGTGTTAGTGATAATTCCCAAGTCAAGATGATTAATAAATCTTACTACTAGATGATTTGCCTTTGGACATTGTGGCAGTCGGTCTTGTTTTCTGCGTGGGACGACCTGTTGTTTTTTTCGCAGCCTTCAAGTTAGCCATCGGAGGACAATCCTTCGGCGTCATGTCCTTTGGCGTCTTTTTCGCAGTGGGAGCTTTGCTTCTGCCTCCTTTAACCTGCCAGTGATTCCAGACTCGTAAAAAGGTGAGTATGCATGTCAATGATTAGAGGCAGATGTTCGTGCGCTCACCAGCATTTTCTAAGGCTTTTTTCTTTGCATCCCGTGGAACTGTCGACATAATCATAAGAACTCCCTTCAAGAAGTCATGAAGACTTACTGCGGGTGCTACTAGGTGCAGACATACTAGCTTCAAGATGTGCTGACTTGGACTGATACTATTATTATGGTTAACGACAGTGATATTGACGAAGAGTCAGAAAATGCAAAGGAATGTGGGCGGGATTCTGAAGTGAGTCAACGTGAACACCTCATCTTAGAAATAGTCTGCTAAATTTAAGTTATGTCTACTCGGAGACCCAGCATCGGGCTCAATATCAGTACCTCTGAGGTGCTTCGGGCGCAATATCAGGACCTCTGAGGTGTTTCGGGCTCAATAACATAGCCTTACGAAGTAGAGGGTCATCTTTACATACTATCTGAATAATCGCGTCACTTTACGGAAATGAATAAGTGATGACCTGGCATTGCAAGTCATTTGGTTTTATGTCAGATACAATGAGGAATTATTTAAACCTTGTAAAGGTATGTCTGTCTAGGTACGAGTTGAGCCAAAAAGTGTCGCAGTCCTCTAAAACAGTATCGCTTGTCCACTCGCGTGGAGCAATGGCACCAAATCTTGGGATAAGATGAGTGCTGCTCATGATATCAGCCACAGACACAATGCTAGCCACCCGCTCTCCGCCATGTTGTGCTCGAGAGAGCTTATAGAGGCTGTGGTTCCGGTCAGGAGCTGGGGGAAATGGCGTGAACCACTCGATGTAGGCAAGGTGTTTGGGTACGCGGAAAGTAAGCGGAAAGAGTATGGGTATAGATGCGGGGGGTAAAACAAAAATTGCACGAACTTGACCCACCCGAAAATCTGAATCCCACATGAATAAAATGTATAATCAATCAAAAATCGAACATGTACCTTCAATACCTGCAGCGCCTGTCCCAAGAGATACTAATACTGTATCAGATCGCCGAACAACCAAACGAGAACCGACGTGTTGCTGTGGTTTAGCGTGCACACTGTCAACTGTGACAGGTGCTTCGCCATGGCCACGAGTATCCGACGATAACCACTTAATCTTGTGGAAAACGGGCAGTGTGCGGAACGGGAAATGAACATCACTTGCTAAGTCATCGAGTGCATGACCTTGCAGAGGCTGGTTGTTATCTGGACTGTTGTGTCGAGCAATGTAGCGAGCCAGCGCATCACGGAAATAAGTTGCACCATAATCCTCGACGAGTTTCTGCATGCTAACAGCCTTCGCACTAGGGTGTTTCGTCATGACTTGCACACGGCAATGGGTCATGTCAGGAGGACGCGAATGACGAGGGATGGCCTCACATCCACCAGAAAGACGCCAGCGAACATACTTCTCATGGCGTAAGATCTTCTCCTTGCGTTCCAACCAGATGGTCATCTGGACAAATTCGTCCTTGTGATTTGTCGCGCGATAAGCATCTTTTGCAAGGTCGATGTGGAGGCGTTCAGTGTACTCGGTATTATAGTTATCCGTTGTACCAAACATCGTGATCATGAGGGGGTAGTGGTGAGTAGCGTGGAGCTTCGGTAAGTTGAAGCTGTTCCGGATCCCAAGGTCAATAAAAATCTCCTTGTTGTCGTGGAAAACATCAAGCGCTTCCTGTAAGAGTTCCAGAGTCTCGGAACTATGACAAGGATACTGTGCGAGGTACAGGAAATCCAGTAGCCCCCGCACAGCTCGTAATAGACGACTTGCGTTAAGATTATTGGGCAGGCGGATATCGATAATGATTCCCAGGAGGAAGCGACAAATCTGGGCATGTTCCGTGCCACTGACACGCGACAAGGTGGTGATGCCCTTTGTGAATAATCGTATATTATGATTTGGGGGGAGACGCCGACACCGAGCATCAATTTCGGCTGCTCCGCATGCTTCTGACAACCAACCGATCAGATGCTTCACTAAGCCCTGATACAACTGATGCAGGATATCAGGCGTGATCGCACGAAAGATGTTTGCGAAAGGCAGGTCCTCCCAGAATGGATGAATTATAGGCTTGATGCCTGCAGCAGCACACGCACGAACAAAATCGAGATTCCCTTGATCGAGAGTAGCGAGGGCATCTAGCACAGAGCACAGATTTCGTAAGTGAAAAGACGCTGTGTTACTCCCTGTCTCGTCGGCATCAACATCACATTTGGGGCATTCTCCGAACTTTACGCCAGTAGCAAGCACCTGCTCGGGATAGTCACCGACAAAGCATGCAAACAAAGGGTGACAACGGCGAAGAGCACCGTCACCACTGCGCATCTTGACTCCATCCAGTCCCGCACTTTCGAGAGGTGCAAGTATGCGAGACATACATGCATGATATAGATTGGCCATAGTGCGACGGCGAGAAGCCTTGTTAGAGATATGTTCGAGGCGAGTTGTCGGCAAATATCCCAGGAGGATATGGGCGCCACGTGAAGGCTTACGACGAATTTCCTTCGGTATGTTTCCTATCGTTAGATAGACCGGGTAGGCAGCCTTGTTGCGAAACATGGTCACTTGAGTTTTATCTGTTGAAATAATGATTGGAATGATTGTGCCTCCGGGATGATGTTGATCGAGCTTTTTCTTGAGAAATATGATGATAAGTACGAGATCGTCTGAACATAAAATCTTTCATACCTGAGTATCCCACCACCACTTTCCAGTGTGCATATCGTGGAATAAGCGAGTGGTTTGATCCTCGTCAGCATAATGCCGCTCCGGAGCGAAAGTCAGATGTTCTGCGAAGTCGGGATCACCATAGAGTGCCTTGACACACTCGATGACATCACGGTAATGCACATCGAAAGCCTCTCCGGCGACAATAATTTGCTCACACTTAAACTTCGGGCGTCCGGTCGGCAGCTCGTGGTCAATGATTGCATTGAGTTCCTTTGCATTCTTGAAGGAGAGCCCCAATGACTCTGGCACCTGGTAGAACTCATGGTTAGACACTACATGTAGTTTGACAAACTTATTTGAACCCACACCGTCAATCGCCAATAAGTCTGTAAATGCCGTAGAACTAGGCCCACGAAGTTTTGACCACCGTGCGATCTCCCATTCAGTCTGTGAGCAGAAGGGAAAATAGATGTTGTCCTTGTCATCAAGCTGAAAACTATATCTGGCATTGGCAGCATCGTTACCACCATGTTGATTTATCTCTTGACCTGCTCGTGAGTCTGGATATGGGATAGCTACATAACCATGATGCCCCTGAGCACGCTCTTGAACCTGTAGTCGAGCATCACGGTCATGATCTTCGTCAGCAACCTCATTTTCCTGGGCTTGTGGCCAATCTCCTGCAGGATCCGGCATGGGAGGCTCCCATTCAGGTTCGGCTGGTATCCCGTCATCCAAGTCCGAGTCGCTATCAGCACCCCCACCCACCCCACCACGCCATTCCATCTCACAGTCCACCTCACCCTGGGCCTCACCATAGGTCCCATCCATGAAGTAATCACCATCGACGATCTCAGCACGTTCATTCTCATCTGAGTCGTCCATGCGGGGGTCTTCGGCAGCAGTGAGATTCTCGTTCCCTGCCAATCCACGTGATTGACTGTAGAGTGCTTGACAGCGTGGATCACTACTCTTTGCTAGATGTTGGCCAATACCAGTGAAAGTAAGGTCATCGCGTCCACAAGCTGGGCAGGTATGCATATTCGGAGAGCAGGCAGAATACAGATAGCTGAAAATCGGTGCAGACACGTTGGTGGGACAGGAAAAGGTTCTTACTCTGAATTTGCTTGGAAGTATCCTCACTGGCAACTCATGGGCAAACTTTATTCCGTATCACTGAGATAGGGAGCCCAGAATTGCCCTACATGTGGGAGAGTTTCTGTCATAGGAAGGAACTTCGGAAAAAAAACTGGGCAAGTCTTTCAAACTCAGATTGCACCACTTTTCACTAATACTAGATAGTACGTAGCGAGGTAAGTCAGCCCAACTACTTCTCTGGAACACACCATCTAGGTGTTGAAACTATAAGCTTTATCATCTATCTCATATATCCCTATGGACTTTACCAGAGCCGATACGGACGCCCATACCACTCGAACAACCCCCCCTCTATCTGACTCCGGTACTACAGTATCAACTTGTGTTGACTCCGTGCTATCTTCAAGCCTTCGAGTCCCAAACTTTAAGGTCATGTCCCCTCTGTCCCCACCTCAATCTCTCACATCAAGCTTCACCTTCGAGCCACAATTTGCACCCACTCAGAGGGATGATAAACAGAAATTGTCCTCTAGGAATGACAAACGTCTTCGCAGAAAGCACACTCGCACACATCCCTCCTCCGGAAGCCAAGACCGTATCCATCAATTTCGCGAAAAGATGCGCGCTCGGTTCCCACCTCGCCTTCTTTGCCATGCCCCCCATCACGAGCTTGATTTTGCAAAGAAGCACATTGAACATTCTTCACACAAAGATTTTACGCAAGAAGACTTGCACGAGGTTCTTTCTTTTATTTTAAATTCAATCTGTACTACTTAACATGTTTCTAGGGTATGGATCTCCTCGAGAAAGGCTTGTCTCGGCTCTCTGATCGTACCTTCCGCAAGGCTGCTTTAGTCAAACAGGCTGCTCAGCAGAGCCTCAAGCACGCAATCATTTATACGACCTGGAAGCTTGAGATGTCAAGCCGACAACAGGATTTCCTGCAATCACTTCAGGAGGAGCAGGAGGAGGAATTCAAGCTGATCGAATCAGAGATGAACATTTACCGGCAGATTGTCTGTGCACGTGGGCTCCCTGCCTTGCAGGGTGAGAAAGACTATCTCCAAGCAGTCTTTGCCGAGAATTTGGACGACTTTGATGTCGCCAATGAGCAGTGCAGACAGTTCGTGGCTCATGCAAACAAGCGTGCCATTGCTGCTCCATTCGGAAATAGTAGCGACACGGAACTGTCCTCAGACGAGCTTCTGGAAGATTGTCACAGTAGTGCAGGGCTCTCCGATGACAGCCTAATTTATGATGCATGAGAAGGGTGTGTGAGTTTTCAATTGCCTCGTTGATGCCTCGTTAACGGCACGTGTACAGCTGGTGTCCTGATGTGCCTGTAAATAGTCATTCTCAAGAGCACTGTATCACCCCTCAATTCAGTTCCCCAGATCCACCCTCATCGCTTATATTCAATAGCGCTCCGCATACATGTCTTGTCACCTACGTGAATTGATTGCATTTTCGTTTACGTCTAATCTGTTGTACGTCTGCGTGTCACCATCCCGATAAATACATGCCCTTTTCCCTTCATTTCCGCCTGATCCCAATTGGTGAGCTTATTTGAATATGAATCATAAATCCACCGCACAAGCCCAAAGCCTCACGATCAGCAACTACGAACAACACTCAACAACTGAGGCCAACAACCACCAGTACTGATCAGCAACCACGAAAAGGTCAGTGTTATAAATACCTCTCGGTATTCGTCAAATGCTGACTGACCGACTAGATCGCATACGATGTTCACGCCACAATTCTTCACCAATCAGGAGTTTCGTTTTGATGATCAGAATGAGCAACCGCTAGGCTCGTATCCTGCACCAGAGCAGCTGTCTGTAGATCACAACGAATACCAATCCCCTGCGCATCAGTATCCCAATGCAGAGCTCCACCCTCCTGATCTTCAATCCAACCCAGAGCCAGAGCCTCCGAGTCCATTGGTGCACGAATCACAGCTGAACGATCTACTACAAGGACCTCAATGCGGAGACGAGTTCGTGCACCGGGACATCACATTCACCGGCTATGGCGTCCCACGATACATGCAGTGGGACCTTGGCGCTGCTGAGGCACCCCAAGCAGAGAATGCAGAGCAGCAGCCGGTACCAGGTGTCGTAAATGTAAGTCCATCTCCTTAATTATTCTATTCTATTATTAATCTTCGGTGAAATATTAGGAACACCAGGCACTGTTATTAGCGCCAGCATCAACCCCCGCTCCAAACAATGTCGAAGCAGAGTCTTCTGAGTCCTTGGACTCGGACTCTGAAGACGATCAAACAATCCCTGTGGAGCTCACTCGAGCTGAGGTATTGTCCATCAAGGAGAAGGCCAAGAACGAACTACGACGTATCATGTTGCAGAAGGAGGGAGTCGCTCCGACGCGTGAGAAACGTGCCAAGACTGTCAAGAAGGCGCTGAAGGTTGGCAGGATTGCGGTAGTTGGCCATGGTATGTCGTGCAATGTACTGCCAATGGCACCTGTGTGCATGTTGTTGACGCATTATTTTCTATAGTCAAATATACGCCATTTGAGACCCAAAAAGTCAAGGAAGAAATGGTCTCGTGGATGTCCAGCATTCGCCGCCTGTTCAAAGAGTACGCCATATACAATATTCAGAAAGACTTGTCTTTGCGTCTCCCAATTGAGCAGCAAGGCGCCGAGGTGCCGCACAAGAAAAGGCTGGTGCCTACGCTACTTCAGAGCCTCGACTTCTTGCACAAATTCGCATATGTAAGTTTTTCTGTAGGACTTGCACTTGTACTCATGTGAACTTACAGGATGACAGCGGTACACTTGTCTGTTACCCGTTGGAGGCAGAATGGTTTGTGAATATGATTGTCGATGTCATATTCCTCAATGGCCTTCACCCATACGTGAATGCGGAGAACTTTGACTCCGTGTTCGGTCTCGCTGGGGCTGCAGCATATAACGCACTCAGTTGTTTTAAAAAAGGTACCTACAAAAACGTCGACGCTTCCGCAGAACAGTTCTGCGACCCATACGGCAGAGTCATTGCACTGATCAAGCTCATTCGAAGCGATGATACGAAGAGAGCGAGGCTCATGCGGTTGTGCAATCTTATCATTACGCGTGGTCGAGAATTGATTGGGATTCTTTAGTACTGACTACCTACTAGTTGGACATCTTAGTATCGATCTTGCTTTAATGTGTATTGCTTTATGTGTATTGCCTTAAATCCACGATATCGTACCTTCTCTCAGTAGAATTTCATCACAGGTCCTTGGAGCATTAGTATATTTTGACAGAATTATCATAATTAGACGCGTTATCGGAAATTCTGCTAATTCAACTAATTCAGATAATATGAAGAAATTTAGGACGGGAAGGTTTTCCTGATGCCAGGGGACACTGCGACCGTGTCAAAAATGCCTTGAATTCTTCATGAGGCCATCGTCCGATATTGCGAACTTCGAGCGCGCGTAAATTTGGGAGCGTGATAGCATCGAAGAGCCCAAGATTTCTGATCGAGTCCAGATGCAAATCCCCGGAGATGCGCAGGGATTGAAGATTGGCGTGAGCAAGTGGTTCCGAGGTCTCGATCGCCGTGAACATTCCAATCATCGTCAAAGACGAGAGGTTCGCACATAGGTGGAGCAAGCAGGGGAAGCAATCTAGTCCGTCTACTACGATGTCAAGATTTGTGAGACCGACCCATGCGAGAGGATTGAAGCCAGATAACAACTTGAGGTTAAACCACAGTATCAAGATATGACCTTCATATACGTACTTCATCTTTTCTTTTACATACACAATCACTCTTTCTACCATGCGTCATACACGTTCCCCATTGATTCTCTGTCTCAATCAACGTATTAATTCCTCTCCTTGTCGAATAATCTCCCTCAGTCTTTCAACCCAAGACTGAGGTGAGCTCTCTCGTTTATGCCTTCTACACTATCCGTTACTAACTACTACTCTACTTAGTCCGTTCCGTCCCTAGGTATGATCCATAGTTAATACTCAGTCTTTCAACCCAAGACTGAGTCCGTTTCGTCCCTAGCTTCCTAGTCCGAGCCTCGTCACCTGTGATAGGTTATGAGCCCTGGCTCAGACTAGGCCTCACATTCGTTTTTCGCTTCCACTTGCCTTATCTGAGCCTCCCCGACCTTTCCCGAACTGGAACAAGGCCACCCTCTATCACCGCTTGACCCGCGGATCCTATTCATCCCCTTGCCGCCATCACCACCGTTGACTCCCGTCTTTTCAACCTGCTCGTTACCAAACCCACTCACTCTTCCCATTCTGTTGTCGCCATCGCCGACACATCATTCTACATCCACGATGTCTACCATTTCGTCATCTAACATCCGGATCCCAACATCCTTTCCTCACTCTCCTCTGGATGCCAATGGCTCCAACTACACTTCGTGGGTAACGTCCATGGACCTTTGGCTCTCGCTCTTCAACCTTTGGCGCCTCCTTACTGGTGATGAGAAGGGCCCTCAGCGCCCGATTGTTAAGACCGTACTCAAGGGGTATCGGATCCGAAGGGCTTTGGCCTCAGCTCGTGCGCTGTGCCCCTTTCCCGAGTATTGCCCCTTATTTCAGAGCACCAAGATATCACGTCTAGAGGGACGGATAAGTATCGTAATGGATCTGGTAAGACTTCCGGATATCAGACGTATAGGGTAACGGCTAATCTGGATTGGATCCGAACTAGAAACTAACGAGTAAGACTGTCCGAAGACAGAGGCGGATGTATAGACTATCAGATTCAATCCTAAGTCTCGGAGTAGACAAGAGTATCGTACTCAAGTCCGGACGGATAGCGGAAGGACTTAGAGTCCAGACAGGATGAGTGTAATCTAAGATGATATTCGAACTGATCTTCTACAGCGCAAGTACAAGGGTTTATATACTACGGATAACTAACGGAATGATCAATAAGCACAGGTGTGAGGCTATGTATGAAGTATAAGCAAAGTATACTTAAAGTGTATTGGTAAGTCGGAACGGGTAAATCATGAACCGGAAATGAAGTACAAGTTAAAGCGGATCAGTAAGAACAGCGGAAGTAAAGGATAACCGGATTACCGGTGTACAGGAATACCGAAAGGAGATGAACGATAGTTAGAGTTATATGAACAGGAAATGAAATGAGAATCGGATCGGATCTGTGGACCGGACGACGGATGTGTCCAGCGGATCTGGATCGGATCTGGGATCCGGATCTTCGGATCTGTAACCGGATATATGGTATATGACACCGATCAAAGGTGCCACTGAGACAGACATTGACTTCAACAAACGCCTTGCGACACATGATGTGAGTGCGGACGTCATTTCCTTCCGAGAACGCCAAAGTATAACCAAGGGACTTCTCGGTATGACGGTTCATTCAAGTGACCTTATCCATTTCACGGGTGTCACTGACCCGGCCACCATCTGGAAGGCGCTGGAAGACAAGTATCAGGCATCTGTAGGCATCCGCTTTACGAGTCTTATGGGCCGTGTTTTTGATCTCCCCAAGGCATCCGACAGCGACTCCCTTACCAAGACCATTAAGGAAATCACGGACATCAAAGCTCAATTCAAGGTCATTGAATCTGCGGAGTGGAAGTGCAACGAATATACCCTTGTCCAAGCGCTACTGCATGCCCTTCCCGATTTCTATGCGCCACTCTCTCAGCTCATACTCCACAGCGCTGATGCCAATGCTGGAAAGCTAACACTGGAAGGTGTAATCAGCCAGATCAGAAACTCGGAGCAGTACTACGCGAGTTTTGGTTCTGCAAACCCGCACATGCACCACACGGCCATGGCTGCTAGGGTAATGAAAGCAGGTAAACCTACCGAACGTGCCAAGCCGAAGGATTTTGACACTTCCAAGGGGGATAAATGGGAGTTGTCATGGCGTTCAACATGTGGATCTTGCAAGCGCGCAGGTCACATCTGGCACAACTGCCACACTTGCCTAGCAAAATCGGACTCGCCCAATACGTCAGCGTATATTCCTTCATCACCCTCATAGGACACTAACATATCGGCTCCCACATCAGGACCACCTGACAACATTCCGTCCTTCCTTCGTCTTCCTGCGCACTCTGCCAGTCTTTCTAATACAAACGCTATCTCCTTTTCATTCCACGTAGACTCTGCCGCCACCGCACATATGGAATCCAACCACTCCCTCTTCACTCGTTACAGAACCTATAACCCTCCCTTAATCGTGAAACTTGCAAATGATGATACCGTTCTTGCCCCAGGTTGGGGATTCATCACGCTAGCACTCAACAGAAGACATGAGTCCATTGAACTTCCTTTCCTCCATGTACCTGACCTACGGTGTACACTGATATCCGTATCTGCTCTAGCATCAGAGGGCATTTTCTTCAAAACGGATGCTGAAGGAGGACAAATGCATCGTGCCGATAGAACTATAATCGCACGTGTGGATTGCTCCGCTGGTCTATACTATCTTCGGGCCAGACACACCCATACAGCTCTTGCCATCAAGTCCCCTTTGACCACACCTTTACTGCTCGCTGTATGGCATGCGCACATGGGCCATGCTGCAAACTCCACCTTACGCAAGGCCGAGAAGGTTGTAATGGGACTATCTCTTGATCTTTTAGAGAAGTCCGCAGGACCTGGTGACCATATTGACTGTCTGTCATGCCTAATGGGCAAGCAGAAATGATTGCCGTTCCCGTCTCACGCCCGACACCGCGCGACACACATTGCGGAGCTCATTCACACTGATGTCTGGGGACCTGTCAACATTGCAACACTATCTGGCGAAACATTTTTCGTTGCTTTCACAGATGATTTTTCACGTTATTCAACTATTTACCTCATTAAGCACAAGAGCGAGGTATACTCTCATCTTCAGTGATATATCGCCTGGATTGAGAACCAGTCAGGACAGCAAGTCAAGCGTCTTCATAGCGACAATGGTGGCGAATATGTCTCTCATGCGATTATCGAGTTTCTGCGCAGTAAGGGAATTGAACATGAACTTACGATGCCATACACAGCTGAACAGAATGGCGTTGCGGAACGTGGACACCAGACAATTGCCACTCGAGCATTAAGTGCTCACCACCAAAGCAGCTATCCTCATTCGTTCTGGGGTCACGCTATCCTCAACTCAGCTTACATCAAAAAATTTCCTTCCATCATCAGCTACTGACAACAGGACGCCTTTCGAACTCTTCTATGGTGAATTGCCAGACGTCTCGCACTTACGTCCTTTTGGCTGTCTCGCCTATGCTCACATCCCAGATGACAATCGTCACAAATACGAATTTGTCTCAAGACGGTGTTTCTTATTAGGACATGTCAAGGATGCCGGATATCTTTTATGGGATCCAGCGACGCGACAAACGGTGCGCTCTCGGAATGTCCATTTTGATGAAAGCCTCTTCTACGGCACACCCAATTCAGTTGTTTCACCCCTTGTTGAATTATACAATCAGCGCACTCTAATGCAACAGTCCCCCCCTGCACTACCACACCCCTTGCTGACATCAGAAGACACCTCCGAAATCACACTGACAGGACCCAGTACCATTTCAGTGGGAGTACTTCCAGATTCTGCTCTTCTCATCCTCGAACCTTCACAACCATTTCCGCAGTCAAATAACAACACTCTCCCTGTTACTACTGAGGATCCGGTAGAAATGGTACCATCTCCTGAGCCACAACGTTCGACACGCCAGCGCATTGACACACGACCGGCGGTTCCAAGATCTGTTGCCATCCCAACCAAAAATGTTCCAGTACAGCGGCGTTGGACCTACGTCCCAGTTACAGTTGAAGAGGAAATTGATGAAGAACAGCCCGATGTCACCATTGAACATTCTGCAAGACAGGTATCCTTGATGGACAGCAACAAGATTGATGGACAAAAGCTCCCTCCAAAGACAATAGCCGCAGCTCGCTCGTCAACGGATTTCGGTCATTGGGAAAGTGCAATGACTGAAGAATTGGCTTCATTGGAAGAAAAAGGAGTGGGTGTTTTAACACCACTCCCACCAGGGAGAAAAGCAGTTGGCTCACAATGGGTATACTCGCATAAGTATGACGAAAATGGGCAGATTGCTCGTCATAAGGCCCGTCTCGTTGCACAGGGTTTCACACAGATCGAGGGTCTAGACTACACCGACACTTTTGCTCCCGTTGCAAAATACGACACTGTACGAGCGTTACTCTCCATGGTCGCTAAGTTTGATCTCGAACTTGATCAAATGGACGTGAAAACCGCTTTCCTCAATGGTCAACTCGATGAAGAAATCTACATGCGTCAACCTCCAGGTTTCGAAGACCCTGAGCACCCGGATTGGGTCTGGAAACTTCTCAAGGCCATCTACGGACTCAAACAAGCTGGTCGTCAATGGAACAAGACCCTTGACGATTTTTTACGAAAAGAGGGTTTCAATTTTGTTCGTAGTGAAGCAGACTATAGTCTGTACGTCTTGCGCAAGGATGACAAGACCATTTGGCTCCTTGTTTATGTCGATGACATGTTGCTTGCATCGAATTGTCGGGGTTTTCTTGATGGCTTTAAGGTGGAGATGAGCAAACATTTTGAAATGAAGGATCTCGGCGAAGCACGTCATTTCTTAGGAATGCATATCACCCGTGATCGCTCCAAGAAGCTCCTCACCATCAACCAATCCTCCTTTCTCAACAAATCCTCAGCGAAACTCAAATGTCGGATTGTCGGCCAGTGTCTACCCCCATGGTTCCAGGCATCTCCTTGACGAAGGCATCTGCACCTCTCACTCAAGCTGAAGTGCAACAATTTGCTCACATGCCATACTCGCGTGTTGTTGGGGAGCTTAACTTTGCCATGCGCGTTAGCCGTCCAGACATTGCGTACACAGTATCAACACTGTCGAAATTCCTGAGCAATCCTGGCATAGAGCACTACCATCAGCTTCGCCATCTCCTTCGTTACCTTCGTGGAACCACTCATCATTCCCTGACCTTTGGCTTATCCGATCAAGGACTCGTTGGGTACTCGGACTTGGATTTCGCATCTGACAAAGATGACAGCCGTTCGATTGGGGGCTATGTCTACTACCTTTTTGGTTCCCCCATTAGTTGGCGCTCACAAAAGCAATCCGTCGTCGCGACTTCGTCTACTGAGGCAGAGTATATCTCTCTCTCTAATGCTGCCCGCGAACAGATTCATCTCAGTCAGCTGCTATGTGATATGGGTCTTGACACGTCACTGATCACCCCTACCACACTATATGGCGATAATAATGGAAGTCGCGCACTGACGAAAAACCCGCAATTCCACGATTGGGCGAAACACATTCGTGTCCGCTACCACTTCATTCGCGATCTCATCAGCGACGGGATCATTGTCATTCCATATATACCTACGCACGACATGGTTGCCGACATCTTCACGAAATCCCTGCCACGAAAACTGTTCCGCAACCATCGCCACTCGCTTGCCCTCCGTTCACCTTCAAACGAGAAATCAGCTGAATAAGCTACACGCGCCTCCAGTGATTTGCGTCTGAGTGGGAGTATCAAGATATGACCTTCATATACGTACTTCATCTTTTCTTTTACATACACAATCACTCTTTCTACCATGCGTCATACACGTTCCCCATTGATTCTCCGTCTCAATCAACGTATTAATTCCTCTCCTCGTCGAATAATCTCCCTCAGTCTTTCAACCCAAGACTGAGGTGAGCTCTCTCGTTTATGCCTTCTACACTATCCGTTACTAACTACTACTCTACTTAGTCCGTTCCGTCCCTAGGTATGATCCATAGTTAATACTCAGTCTTTCAACCCAAGACTGAGTCCGTTCCGTCCCTAGCTTCCTAGTCCGAGCCTCGTCACCTGTGATACACAGGTCCATTAACTTGAGACTACGCATGCTGGGCGGCAATTGCGCGATAGAGTGTGCGACAGATAGTATGGGATCAGAACCGTCCGTGTATATAACCAGCTCGTTAAGCCCGCAGAAGTCCACCACTGCCAAGGAGCCAGCACCGGAGAAAAACCCAAGAGACAGCGACGATATTTGATCGATGTATGGCTGGAGCAGGCTTCGTAGCTCCGTCCAGTCATTGTTATGACACTCGAGCGTCAATGACAGCTGACGTCCTCGTGATCGCTTGAGGCAGGAGTCGTAGCAGAAAGCTCTCTGCTGCCAGTCGCCGTGGCCGGCTTCCAATCGCAGCCTGTGCCATAGACTTGGCATGTCCACGGCAACCTCCCTCCATCGTCGACATACCGTGGTCAACAGCACCGGGGCCAGATATGGCGCGGGCGTCCAGTTTCCGTCTTCTGGTATACAGTAAAGAAAGATTTGGGCGAGGATTTCCGTGGGTAGGCGCCAAATAGGGGATGAAAATCCTCTGTGGGAAATGTTGGAGTGCATAATCTTGACCTTCTCTTCGACGAGTTGCCGGTGACGATAGCTGACACCGTTTCGGGCTGAGACGTTGTGCATGACTACATCCAACTGCTGAAGTGGATGTTTATTATTATATTCAGATGCAAATACGTCAAAACCGAGCACTTACAATGCTCTGCTGGACATCCGAGACCGCTGATAAATCGGCGTTTGAGTTGAAGTTTTGCATATTAACGCGAAGGAGGTTGAGATGTTGGAGATGGATACTGGAAGCAGGAAGTAAGACTAGTGTTCAGCCAACCCTCGCATCCCTATTTAAATCACAACGCTTCGCAAACCACAGGTCCACAACAAACACACCTTGCATTGTTGCAAAGGGAGCACCTGTGGAATCTGTGGAAATGTGATCTCGCTCGCCGGTGGCTTCGACTCTCACTCGATCGGCACTACTAGGCTATCCGAGACCTTTTGCCTTCTCATGTGGACGATAACTGAAGGTCATAGAACAGCTTTGTTGAGTTGTGGCCTTTATTTCGCCCTATTATAGTATTTTGTTTTTGGTTTGATATGTGTGAAGGTACTCACGAAAATCAGGCTTTGAGTCTCCTTGGCACCTCTCCACATTCCTACAAAATCGATTCTGACACCATCAATGATTTTGAGGGTCATGGAATGTACAATCAATATATAGCCTACTTTCTGGACGGCCACAGAATGTTCAGCAGATCTGATGATAGGACCGCTCGACACTGGGGTCTGAAGGCGGGCAAGGAGATTGAGGAAGCGCGGGAAGTTTGCAAGGAGATATTTTCGGTAGCGGTCTCAAGGAATGGTCGATGGGTTGTCACTGGTAGTGGGGACGACGATTGTGCGAAGCTGAAAGCCTGCGAGGTTAAGACTGGGATCGTGAAAAAACTTCAAGCCCACTTACGAATGATCACCTGCATTGATATCTCTGTGGACAACACGTGGCTGGTGAGCGGGCCATACGATCTTACAATGCAGATATGGAACTTGGACACTGACAAACTCATGATTGGTCCATTTGACACCCCAGATCGTTTTATGGGCGCAGTTCGATTCTCAACAGACTCGAAGAAGCTCACAGCCAAGACGCAGACTGGGTGGGGAATTGCCTTGAGATCCGGGATGTCCAGTCGCAGAAATTGGATGTGGGCACTAAAATCACAAGATTGCCAGTGTTCTGGACAAAGAGATCATTATGAGTCGCATTCAACTTCAAGATGGGCGTCGTGAAAATACTGTGACTGCCAGCTGCGGCAACTGCCGCGACCACTGCTGTGGTGCTCCCAAACGGTGAGCGCGCATCAACTATACTTACTGTTAGTCACTAGAACCTGTCCTCCAAACGAGCCACGGAGTCGGTCGTGCGCCGAATCCTTATATTCATATCCATGCTCACAAAGTCACAGTCAGGCAGTATCATCAAGATTCACACAAGTAGTACTGTCGGTCTGCAAGTTAGGTCTTCCTTATTTTGTTTCAACGACTGTTTTCTTTGTCACTAAACAATATTTCCCATTACATTGTAGTCTGATTCCTCCGCATACCATTAATGCTATTTTTCTTTCTTCCGACGGGTGACTGCGCAGTCGCGGGCATCATCTCAAAACGTGGTCAGTCGCAGTGCCACCTTTCTTCACGTCCGAGGTCCTGACGCGTCTTGTTCGACATTGTCGCTGTCACTGAAATATGGCCTACGCCATGGCGATGAGGATGGAAATTTGTCTGCTGTGTCAAGAGTCAAGGCAGTAGGAAGAATTATTAAAGTGTGCGTTGATGTTGAAGACAGCGATTCGTAAACACCTCCCTGATGTTCATGCAGTGGACTCTTTTGGGCATTGCATGAGGCTTCATGCATCATGCATCATGTTCCATCCTCGCAAAAATGAAGACTAATCTCACCTAGCTAGACCAGATGAAGAGATACAGCATTCCTTCGCGTAAATCGTGTCTAGTAGTGCCACGTCTGTGCCTGCTATGAAACGTGCATTTTAGCGAAGAGCCGACGTCAGAGTCTACGTACATAGACATATATAGTGGCTCGCACTGGCAGTGGTTCAGGGCTAAATTGAGTGTTGCAGATCACTGACGTGGTTGGGGTCCGGCACTATGGGCCATATGGCACTGCATGATATGCGTTCCGAAAACAACAGTATACCTGGGGAGCACTCTCCTTAGGAATTTAGATCTCCCAAGCCGGCTGCTGATCTTCCGGTATCCAATTTCGCGTTCCCTCATGCATGACGAGACTCTGAATTTCTCTCAGGAGTCAGTACTGTATCCATGTGACCCCCGAGCTCAGCTCCAGGGATCGTCGTGTCACCTATCATAGGCCGTATGCAACAACGGGTTGGAATTACACATTACTAGCATTTCCAAGTGTTCTTCTGCCAAGCGAATGTCGGGGAAAGAGCAAGTTAAACTTGAGGTCTGCTGGCAATGTGCTAGCAATGCAAATGCCATCCGTCTGAAGGACTATTTCAGGTGGACAGGTTATGTACAGAACACATAAAAGCAAGCTGTCTTCCTGCTGTCCCCTTCAGTTTTTTTTTGGAATCCCATATCACATCTCGCAAATAATGCGTGTCTCCTTCATCCTCGCCGTCGTTGCTGCTTTCAAGTTGACAGCGTCTATGCCGGCTGACCTTGATTGTCCCACGTTCTGCAATGTCACGCCTGATTGCTGCCCTGGCCAGATATGCAATATTATAGTAGTTGACATGTTCCCTGTGAGTATGAGTAGTTTTCTTCTAACCCCGTGGCTCACCAGCGTGGTAGATACTTACTTGCGACTGGCCCGGTTGACCCACTGAGCTACTAGCAGTGAGTTGCGTTTCTGCTTTCACCTTCAAGGTGCAGTGTGGTTGACAACACAACATGCAAGTAGTTCGTTGCTGAGTGCTTATGGTGAACAAAATTCACCCTGCTCGAGCATTGAAACATTGAAGACCTTGAATTAGTACTTGCTGGAAATAAATCGAGTTGTATAATACATGGTCGTTCAGCGGTTATTTTACGTATCATGTTGCAGACTCACAAATATATACTTTAGTGGTGGATTTTCATACCATTAAGTCAGAATCCAGAAAGCCATCTGGCCCGGGGGACTCGATAGCTGGAACGCACTAGAAATTAGTCTTCAGTGCCGTAGTTCAAGACAACAATAACAGAGTGAGTCTATATTGGCTGACTTCCCGCAGCATTTAGAATTCTAGATTTCGTTCTAAATCTTAAAATTCGGAGGTTCGGCCGAGTGAAATATATATCTAGAAACTTGTTCCAAACCATAGACACAAGTCAAATAAATTTTATAATCTAATTCTACTTGCTACACTTTATACATGGCATACAACATCGCCGATGAACATACTTTCCCTTGCAACTTTGTGTGCAGGCACAGCGGACGAAAACTGCGTGAAGGGTGGGGACATGACCTGATTTTCGATGGTATCGCCACTGTCATTATCGCCATCTGACAGTTCGGGTAGGGAATACGTGGTGGCGTACCATCAGGCTGACCAGGCAAGAAAGGAGTTGGATAAGTGCCTGATGGTAGCATGCCATAACCAGGCGGAAGTGAGGGAAATGCAAATGGTTGACCAGTGGACTGCATGACAAAAAGTTTTGGCCTTTGTAGGGAGTTAGAGAGAGACCAGTACTACATATATTGAATGTAGACGCACGCAATATATCACAAAGCGCATAGCGCACCATCTACGTCCCGAAATACAGAAAAATGGCCCTCTTGTGTGAGTCGGCAGCTAAAGTGACATTTGCACATGGTGCAGAATGCAGCGTACACCTGAAATGAACGTTGATTAGCATAAAAGAGAGGATCTAGGAGACTTGGACATACAAAAAATATCGTAAGGGTTGCTTAGTTGTTTCTTATCCTTGCCGCATCACATGGAAATGCGCCATAATCGCCCAGAAATATAGAAAGATGAACCTCTTGCATGGTCGGGAGCACGCATAATGCATGTACGGTGCGGAATGAAAAAGACTTTGTTTGAGCGATATGCCCTAAACGATCGTCGCGGACATTGAAATGTCGTGATCTGAAACTGGAAAGGACGCCGGGAAGTTCATGTAAGTAAAGCCCTTCAAGGCACTGATATCTGCAGAGTGCGGAGCATGTGGCCAGCAACAAACAAGTTGTATTTACTTTAATAGTAGTAACATATAGGCGGCAAATACCGCAGCAGTCACAGCGACGGAAGAGGACCCCAGGATGATCTAGTAGCATCAACGCTGCAGACAGTCGGAGCTCCCTTTAAAGGGCACACCAAACCTATCACTGGTCTAGCACTTGCATTTGATCGTGCTCTCCTTGCTAGCATTGCCAGGGATGGCTAATTTGATCTTCCGAGTCCCGCCAGCTCCCCGCTTCGTATGGTCCTTCTCTTCTCACCCGAACTAGCTTACACGACTATAATGTCATCCCCCGATTCTACATATGCAACACTGCACCCAATTCGTCCTTGCTCAGGCCAGAGTACGAAATCCCCGCAACCATCCACTTTTCGTGTACTAACATTTCCTTACAGACCATTGCACTTTACAAAATGTCGACATGTCAACGTTTCAACCCCCAGTTATCTACTCAATGTGCGCGTTTCATCCTTTACTCATCACACCACTCATCAATCACTATCATTGCAGTTTGATGCAACTCGTTGTCCTGCTGCTGGGCCTGCGTACCTGTTCGGAACGATCAACCTTGTGATCCTTTAGTCTACCTCTCTTCTTTCTTTTGCATTTGGTTCGACACTCGCATTGCAGTTCTCTGCTACGTTGCCCCTACCTCGCCCTCTCTCGGGGCACACCTCAACTCCGAGACGCTCAGATATAAAATTTGGCGAGAACGTCAGTTTCGACCGCTGCCCGTCCCATTTTCGACTCACTCTTTTCAGTCTCGACCAGTGTCAACCACTCAATCGTCTGCCACTGGCACTCCACCCACCACATTTACAGCCCGCATACACCACCCATCATCCTGGTGGCCCGTTCGTGGAGGTCATGCACAGTCGTCTATCATCGATGTTCCTCTCGCGCAGGCCAGAGAGGCATGTTCAATATTGTTTTTCATTGCCTTCGCAGTCTAATGCATGAATTTACAGCGCAACGCTGCATCGGGTGCTCCCAAAAAATATGAAGATATAGTACCTGATGAATATCTCGACCCTCCCTCACCGAACTCTCATTCACAACAACCACCTACAGCAGCACAGCCTGCCACGGGAGAGCATGGGGGCGACCGGTTCCTGTGTTTTATGATTGTTAACTCGCATTCGGCGCTCGATGGACATGGATTCGTGTGTTCTTTGTAACTTTAGATTTCGTCTTGTCGTTGATATTTTTATTCTGGCATCCAGCACATAAACAAGACACGTCTAACACATCCACAGTAGGCTATGTACCAACGGTGGTTATTGTTTCTGTGGAAAATGAACCGACTCCCTCCTCTCTGGCTGAATTAACCGTCGTGCCAAAGATTCATACTCTACATCTGATGAGAAACTAAGACTACGCTTCCTCCCTCAACTCCGTGAAGACCACCCAGACTACCTCGTCTCCTTTACATCGTCTGTCAACTCACGTCCTCAGGTACAAGTGACTCCTTCGCCTTCTCTGAGCTATGATTACCGCTCATCATCATGACTATCTGACACGCTGCGCACAAGTTTCTTCCCAGCGTTTTCTGACAACGCTGGGAACATGTTAAAGCGATCCCGGATGAGTCGGTTCTATTATCTTTATTGGGCGAAACTCACGAGGGGACGAACTCGATTGCGGTTACAGTGTCTTCAAAATCTTCTGGTGGTGTTTTGTATTATCAAGGATGATTTGTGCATGTTGCTTTGCGGTATCAATATTAACATGTGTCTCATTAGACGCGCATATATGAGGTTTTTCACTCCACTCTATTCCTTGTATATAAAGGCCACCGCCAGAATGCTCTCCGTTATCATGAGCGCCTCCACCGGTGGTTCAACTCCCAACCACTCTCAGTCATCACAATACACCCTCCGCACTCACATCGTCCACCTTGTCACACCTAATGGTTCCCATGGCTCCCACACCTCGAGAATTATGGCTTCAAACTCGCAAAACGACGGTGGAACGATATGGGACTTGTAGGGCGCAGACGGCAACTCTGATATCTGAATCACTTGTTGACTTCATGGATATTATCTTTGGTCCTGCGAAGAAGTTCCTAACCTAGGTAGAACTACGAAGACAAAGTACTACGAGCTGATAGCGTACGGTTCCAATAGCATAAAACAGAAAGTATAGTCCGTGTAAATCTGATTAAGCAAAGTCATCTTGCCGCATGGGATACAACTACTTCGAGGGAAGGGATCAAGGCAACATACTCCGCTCGCTGCTCATCCGTCGGCGTCACTCCACCACTGAAAACCAGACCCTTCAGAGGACAATTTGACCGTACGATCAATGCCCTCAAATCCCCATGAGGCCATGCCTGTAACCAAGCATCAATCCCGGATGACTTAGGATGCGGGAGAGAATCGAGAACATCGAACAGGACGTGTATGTGCGATGGTTCGATATAGCGAACTTCAAACATGCGTAGATTGGGAAGTGTCAGAACATCGAACAGGTGGGATAAATGTTCCGTATTCCAAATGTCATGAGCGATGCGTAAGGATTGAAGATTGGTGTGTATGATTGGTGTACTGACTCGCATTTTCTGCTTGACGCCTGTAAGAATTGTTAACGAGGAGAGGTTGGGACACAGATGGAGTATGTTGGGGACTGTATTCATTTGATCTAGAGCGACCTCGATGCTTGTGAGGCGTGCCAATAGGGGAGTGAAAGTAGAAAAGTCGTGGAGTTTGAGTACCGGAAACGTTATCTTGAGACTGCGCATAGTGAACGGTAATTGCGATATAGACTGTGCAATATTCGGCATTATAAAACTATCGTACGCGCATATGGTCAGCTCCTGAAGTTCTGAGAGATTTTCGAGCATAAATTCAGGTTTGTTGGTTGGAGGGAAAAAAACGGATAGAGAGAGTCGAAATCTGATTGATGTAAGGCTGTATGAGGCCTCGTAATATAGTGTTCGAGTCATCAGAGCAGCACCAGACTTCTAACGAAAGCGGATGTCCTCTGGATCGCTTGAGCCACAAGTCATAGCAGAAAGCTATCGACTCCCAGCGTCTGTTACCGACTTCGTTGCTGTACAACCGCAGCCTGCGCCACAAGCTGGGCATTCCCACTGCTATCTCCCTCCATCGTCGGCATATTCTGGTCAACAACATAGGAGCTAGCGTTTTTGATGGGGGCGATATGTGACTGGTTTCCGGGAAACAGTGGACAAAAATGTGGGATAAGACTTCGGTTGGTAAGCGCCAGATACCCGATACAAGTCGCCTGTGCAAATTCATGGACTGGGTAATCCCGTCCTTCTTTTCGACAAGTTGTCGGTGGAGGTTTTTGATGCCGTCCATAACGGTTTCCAAGTCTGAGATCTCCTGCAAGGCTGCATTCAACTGCTCCTGGCGTTCTCTGATGATGGTGTTGATACTAAGCTCGTCCTCGTCCTCGATGACAGAGTAGTTGATAGGATAAGATCTGCAGGAGTGGGGGGTTGTGAGGTCTGCAGAAATCTAATCATCGTCAATAACATGGCATACGATCACTTGTGAACGAGTGAGCTTAAACGAATCCGAGTGGTCATTATTCTCAGATACGAGTGTCCATAAAACTTGGCACTTACGATGCGACACAGCGTGCCGATGATATCCAAATCAGATGACGCAGATGGACTGACTCCTGCTAGATTGGCTGTTGAACCATAGACTGTCTGCATCTTGGACCTTAGTTCGAGTTGCCAACTTGCTAATACGACTCGGAGGGCGATGTTGACAAAAAATTGTAGACGGCTGATCGATGGATGATGTAAGGTGACAAGGTGAAGAGAAAGAGGAATACATACACAAATCCCTGTCGTTTCTAACTAGTAACTCCTCGCCTGTCCGTTGTTCAAGTTGGCTGCAAGCGCCCGTCAATATGTAGGTCGGACGTTTCGAATCATGGACCGAATATCAAGAAGTGAAACTAAAAGAGGCGACTTGACGAGTGTCTATGGGTTCTGAGTTGAACAGTTGACGACACGTTCCTTCAGACGAATGAACATGATACTGGTCGTCATTCATCATATTTATAAGGAGGCCAATGATTATTAGTAGTTAAAATTATAAGTAGTAATCAGCTAGTCCGTCATAACCGTGTCAACACGTTGTTTACAAATTTATGTAAGTTATGTATCTTGCCTTTTGATCGTCGTGATTCGGTGAACGATGCATCGACAAATGATCTTGTACTGGTGCGTGATTTTCAGTGCTACGGATGAATCTAAACCACCTCGTCCTAATTGAACTGGTTCGCCGCTCGATCCAACTTCCAAGTACTAGAAACACAGCGAAAAGAGTCAAGGCGAATAAAGAAACTGCAACATCAGATGAATCGACAAAGGCTCGCAGCAACAAGGTCTACCATTATCACCATCTGCTAGTGATTGCTTTTTGAATTCTTGTTTTCCAGCTGGACCCAGTCAAAAGTTAGTGATCGACTCGCAAAATGAAGTCGCTCTTAAGCAGGAAGCAGCCAATGGGAAAACGGAAAGCTTTCAGAAGCATCACGGAACTTTCTGCATCATTATGACCCTGGTATCCAATGCCAATACCGCAGTTGTATCATATGCGTCAGCGAATACGTATAGGATCTATAGTTCACCAAACGGCCTCGCACGGATTGTGATGACACAGAAATAAGATGGACATTTAATGTGCTAAACTAACGGATGCAAGCAATCTGGTGTCTTCTACTGAGACTCGGAGGACCAGGTATGAATTAATCATTACATGGCGCTGGATGACACCGTTGGACCAGTGAAATCGAATCACTTGATCGTTGTTTCCCGCCAAGTTCCTGCATCAACGAAGGACCCGATATCCCCACGCTGCTCGAGTCTTGAAGTGTTGCACTGAGATGAACTTGACACGCTAAGTAATTCAGGGCTGTTCGACCTTGAGATACGCAACTCACTCAGCGCTATGCCGCAATTCATAAACGATAGGCCGGGAAACGTCCTGCAATATTTGGATCCCCAGTTTCAAGTGCATGCTTATCGCGGCTTCCTCCATCCCAAATACGAATCTAGTGCTTCTTCGACCTGCAAGGAAAATGGCTCCGAGTTCTACGTACCGTACGCTAGCTCTGTGGAGGGCTATATCTCCCGAGAGGTCTTCTGCATTGGTCGCCGCCCTGGCGTCTTTGCACTTGGTAATATTCATTTTCAGCCGCGGTCAATGCGTGGACTCACCGTTTAATTCTTGCGTACAACTCAGTTATATTATACATCTTCGCCACCCAGGATGTATTCAATGTTGTGTTTATGAATTACGGATTGTTTATCCGGTAACGGTGTGGCACTGCCTGCCAGGTATACCCGCGTCGTGACGCCCTGCAATTCGCCAGGCATCACCATTTTGCCAATCCGATTTGCAGACTGCCGGGATCTGCACGCTGCCATGCGTAAGATATAAAAGCAAGCCTGATTCTTACCGTGTTCACTACCTCAGAGTTATCATTCGAGATCAGATCCCGTATCATCCTGCACAGAAAATGCGTTTCTCCATCCTCGCCGTTATTGTTGCTTTAGTAGCATCTGTGTCTGCCAGTGACAGCGGATGCTCTGGCCTAAACGGGGGGTGTAAAGTCAGTACAGATTGCTGTGGTAACTTTTTTACTTGTAGGAGTGTGAGTATGGATTGTGTGCTTGATTCGACTCCATGGCTCACCCTTTGTAATACTCATAGGGAACTTGCCAATGGACCTCTAAAGAGTAGTTGCAGCCGGAGTTACTGGCACATCGCAACAGTGAGTTATATCCCTGTCTTCACACTCATGATGCCATGGTTGATGGCACAATATTTAGTTCGTTGCTGAGTCAAAAAGGTTGCGTGTAGGGTTGAACAACGAGGTTTAAATAAAGGATAATATACAATGTTTTGCCAAGGAATGACTCGCCGTCGGGATGCCAGAGTGACGGTGAAGCTAGGAGACAGTGATTTGAGATTGGACTTCAGTTGGCAAGCGCCAGGGAGTCGATGCAAGTCTCTGTGCAAATTCGTGAACTGAGTAATCTCATCCTTCTTTCAGAGAGTTGCTGGTACCGATATTTAATAACATCCATAACTTTTTCCAGGCTTGAGATGGCATGCAAAGCTGCATGCACTGCTATTCCTGGTGTTGGCTGATGACAGCACCGACGAGCATATTGACTCGGCCTCGTTCCTCTGCCAGCCGACATGCTCCCCGTGCATTCACTTGCCGTCCCTGGTTAAGTCGACTCATCATAATTCACCCACAGTGCGAGACGAATCATTCACCAGGCCGCAAATGAACAACGGAACGTCCAGCATCAGAAGACACAAGGGGGTGAGGAATCAGACGATGTGCTAACAGGAAGGAGCATAATGAAAGCCGATATGAGTAATACAGCGATGCGAGAGTAGACCATGCCAGGAATTCCGGGACTTGAAGGGACTTGGGACAACGAAAAAGGGGCACAAAAAGAAGACAGCCAAGACGTATGTACAAGATAGTTATGTATTTTGAAATTAACAGCCAAGAACGATCGTGCGTAGTTCCCCAGACCTGCACAGATCGAGCCGAAACAAGTTTTGAAGGATCTCGAAATTTGCCGCAAAAGTGAGAAAATCACAAGAACCACTGTCAGTGAGTAGCGGGAATTACACAATCCAGGATTGTCCTCGGTGAGAAATCCCGTTGTACACAATTCACTCAGCGGCGAGTGCTAGTCAGCGCTCGAGCACGTGCAACTTGCTATCGCGTGCTTCATTCCTCCCAAATACGAATCTGGTGCTTGTTCCACCTGCAAGGCCAACGACTCTCCATCAATATATCACACGTACGGCACTGGCTCTATGTGGGACTACGTCTCCTAATAGTACCGTAGTCTTCCATGGAGGGCTAGATCTCCCGAGATGTTTTCTGCATTGGTCGCCGCCCTGGCGTCTTTGCACTTGGTAATATTCATATTCTATCTGTGGTCAACGCGTGGACTTACTGTTCAATTCTTTCGTAAAACTCGGTCATATTGTGCATCTTCGCCACTCAGGATGCATTCAATGTTGTGTATTTATAAATTCTGGATTGTTTATCCAGTGGCACTGCCAGGTCATGGATAGACCCGCGTCGTGACGCCCTGCCATTCGCCGGGCATCACCATTTTGCTAATCCGATTTACAGACTGCCAGGGTCTGCACGCTACCATGCGTAAGATATAAAAACAAGCCCGCTTCTTACCGTGTCCACTCACCTCAGAGTTATCATTCGAGATCAGATCCCGTATCATCCTGCACAGAAAATGTGTTTCTCCATCCTCGCCGTTATTGTTGCCTGGACAGCATCTGTGTCTGCCAGTGACAGTGGATGCGTTGGCTTAAACGGGAAGTGCCAACTCCCTTCAAATTGCTGTGGTGAATTTTATACTTGTAAAAAATGTGAGTATGGATTGTGTGCTTGATTCAACACCATGGCTCACCCTTTGTAATACTCGTAGGGAATCTGTCAATGGAGTACTGAAGAGTAATTGCAGCTGGAGTTACTAGCACATTGTCTTCGCGTGCATGATACCATAGTTGATAGCACGATATGTAGTTCGTTGCTGCGTGAGTTAAGGTTCCGTGTAGAGTTGAACAACGAGGTCTAAACAAACGATAATATACATTGAAATGACTCGCTGTCGGGATGCCAGAGTGACGATGAAACTAGGAGACAGTGATTTGAGATTGAACTTCAGTTGACAAGCGCCAGAGAGTCGATGCAAGTTTCTGTGCAAATTCGTGAACTGAGTAATCTTATCCTTCTTTTGCAGAGAGTTGCTGGTACCGATATTTACACAACTCTTTCCAGGCTTGAGATGCCATGCAAAGCTACATGCAGCTATTCCTGGTGCTCGCTGATGTGACGGCACTGACGAACATAGTGACTTGGCCCGGCCTCGTTCCTCGGCCAGCCAACATGCCCCCCGTGCACTCGTTTACAGTCCCTGTCAAGTCGACTCATTATAATGTACCTACAGTGCGAGACAAATCATTCACCAGGCTGCAAATGACCGACGGAACGTCTGGCATCAGAAGACACGAGGGCGTGAGGAATCAAACGATGTGCTAACAGGAAGGAGCCTAGTGAAGGCCGATATGAGTAATACAGCGATGCGAGAGTAGGCCATGCCAGGAATTCCGGGACAAGGGACACTGGCATGGACAAACGAAGGGGCCACCACAGATCTAGAAAGAAGCCAAGACATGCAAGACAGTTATGTATTTTGAAATCGGACAGCCAAGATCTAGGAACGATCGCACATATAGCTATTGCCTGTTTGAACAGAGATCGAGTTTGCAGGATCTCGAAATCTGTCGCAAAAGTGAGAAAATCAGAACGATGAACGAATTTCATTAGTAGCTGACTGATGGTAGCGGGAATTACATAATTCAAGGTTATCCTTGGTGAGAAATCCTGTTGGATTTCATTCACTCAGCGGCGAGTCAGCGCTGCAACGTCCGGTGCGTGCATACCTATCGCGTGCTTCATTTATCCTGTCTAGTGCTTGTTCCACCTATAAGACCGATGACTCTCTGTCAATATATCGTACGTACGGTACTGGCTCTATGGGAGGCTACTACGTCTCTTAATACTACGTATTCCGCCGCATTCCCGTTAGTGGCCTCTCCATTGTAATCAGGAGACTTCGCAGGGCCACGAAATAACAAGGTCTTACCTTTGCCCGCGGCAGTATTCATGTTCCAGCTGTGATCCACACGTGCACTAATAACGCCAGACATTGCGTACAATAGTACTATGTATCTCCGCCTGAAGGTGCCGCGGCGTTCAACGACTCATTTTTACATATTCTGAATCGTTTATCCGTCGGCCCTTCGAATCTGCCAGATCATGGGTAGACTTCGTCGTGATACCCTGCCATCCACCACGTGTAACCATTCTTCCAACGGATTCCCGGACCGAATCTGTCACTGAAGAGTAGCAGGGAGCTCTTGATGCCGGAGTCACTCGCACATCGCGTCAGTGAGCCACATTCCTGCTTTCGCATTGATGCTGTGCTTGACGGCACAATACCTATATAATTTTCATAAGGAATGGCTTCAATGACTTGTGGTCGGGACGTTGGAGTGCTGTTAAGAAAGTGATATGTTGAATGTGATTAATAAATTTATAGAAAATGGCGCTGACACAATCTTTGAAGATGTGGGTAAGCAGAATGTCTCTCAGACTTCTTACTGTTGATAACAGCTGTTCGTGAGGTTTGAGTCTGTTCGTAGGTCGAGAACGGAGTACAGCGTGATAAACCTTGATATTAAGTTGCGCTTGCAGGTCGTAGAGGCAATTGCCTTCGATTTAGAAATATCATGTTCGTGCGTCAAAACTTGTTCTAATTCAGAACTAATTGTGTTGAAGGGTGTACAAAACGTGGCCCCAGTCCCGTGGGGTCACTGTAACAGTCTACGTTGAACCTTTGCTAACTTGAGAGAGCCCGCCAGTGAGAATGAGGCTATCGTGGTATCAAACATCACTGCATCGTTTATCCTATATGATCTACTCAAAGGAATACGTGGCCGCCATTAGAACGCAGAATGTTTTGTGTAGGTTGGAAAGAGCGTAAGCGTCGACAATTGCGCATGAGTTCTCGACGGACAAAAAGATTTGAACAGAGTGAGATTCGAACTCACGCCCCCGAAGAGACCAGATTCCGTGCTCATCTGATGAGCTGGTACTCCTTAGTCTGGCGCCTTGGACCGCTCGGCCATCTGTCCGTGTTGCAATGATCACACTGAGCATATTGAACTGCATCTATCTATATGTAGCTTATACATAAGGTTTGTTTGGCAACGTTTATTTCTGAAGGTATTGTACAACAGACGCAAACAAGTCCTTTGAACTTCTGTAATGAGAGTTCTCCCAACAGAGCCATGCACCTGAGCGTCAGTGGATTAGGACGTGTATATCCATCCAGGTCTTGTGCTGGCTGTCGCGCTCGTTCTTTTGCAACTTCGCATCCGAGGCGCTCTGCTACCATCCATGCTGAACGTGCTCAGTCACTAAATGAAAGCACGAATGCGCTAGTCAGCTTCTCAGCTAAAAATCACAATCATAATCCTCATGGACCTTTGAGTAATCTTACAGTCGCAGTCAAGGATAATATATGCACAATGCACCTACCAACGACATGCTCGTCAGGCATGCTTCGCCGTATGTCGAATAGCGTGCCTCATTCTCGTTCTAACTCTATTGCAGACTTCACTTCACCATTTGATGCGACGGCGGTGGAGCTTCTGAAGGCGGGCGGCGCGAATATTATTGGGAAGGTTAACTGCGATGAATTTGGAATGGGGCGAGTCTTACCCTTGAGTTTCGCAGCTTTCCGCTAATACTCGTCCATTCAGGTCCCTGAACGTGAATGGCATCCATGGCCCTGTCGTAAATCCGTATCATTCTCCAAATGAGAGATCCATACCTTGGGCCGAGCGCGAACGAAGATCGGCGGGTGGAAGCTCGGGTGGAAGTGCTGCAGCTGTTGCAGTTGGTATGTGTGACGCGTGAGTTGCCAGCTTATCAAAGTGGCATAGCACTTACCGGGAGACAGTGCACTGGGTACAGATACAGGTGGCTCTATTCGTCTTCCCGCTTCATATTGTGGTGTTACGGGCTTGAAACCCTCGTATGGCCTCATTAGCAGGTCTGTCAACTTACAACTCATGTTTGCAGAAACTCATGGACGGCAGATGGGGCGTGGTGTCTTTTGCTGATAGTCTTGATTGCGTCGGTGTGCTTGGAAAGTCCGTCGACACAGTGAAGACCGTATTTGGTGAACATGGCAGCAATGAGCGAATGCACCTGAGTTGACAATTCGAGCAGACTCGATTTCATCATATGATCCAAAGGATCCTACCGCAGCGATACCTCATACAAGAGAGAGAGCAAAAGCTTCAGCAGAATCACTGTTATCTACTCTGGATTCGGACTTGTCTGATCCTGACCTCTCGTCACTTCGGATTGGGATACCACAGGTCCGTCTCAGCTCTCAGTTCGTCCGATATGCTCACAATTTGAGATAGGAATATTTCCCTTCTGAACTTAACACTACTATTGTGACTGCGGTTCGCAAGGTTCTAGAGCGACTGTCGTCTCTTGGCGCTCAATTGATTCCTGTCTCTCTTCCATCGACGCCATATGCATTAAGTGCATACTACGTCATAGCAAGCGCAGAGGCGTCAAGCAATTTAGCGCGATACGACGGGGTTCAATATGGTTGGCGATGACGTCCAAAAGTCTATTCCTCATCAACTGATCATGTCCAGGTACTCGTTCCCCCCCGCTCCCTGGCGCAGATAAATCCAAACCAGGTAATGTGTACGCACATACGCGCTCGGCAGGTTTTGGAGCGGAGGTGCAGAAACGCATCCTCCTTGGCACCTATGCACTCACAGCTGAGTACGTGCATCCCGTTCTTACTGTAAAGTCTTGACTCAAGCCATTGGTCACAGTGCATTTCACAATTACTTTCTTCAAGCTCAGCGCGTCCGGCGGCGAATCAAGACCGACTTCGACTCTGCTTTTCGCCTCCCCAATGCTCAACTATCCAATCCCTTGCCAAATCCTGATGGTGTGGATCTTCTTTTGCATCCTTCTGCGATTCGTACCGCACCTCGACTAGACTCAGATGCAGCTTCTGGTCTGGGTCCATATCTGCAGGACGTTATGACTGTTCCCGCTTCTCTGGCCGGCTTACCAGCAGTGAGTATCCCTGCCGGGTTAGCCGCCGACGGTTGGCCTATTGGTGTCAGCGTTGTTGGACAGTGGGGTTCTGACGAACTAGTAATGCGCGTTGGCAAGGTGATCGAACGGACATCAGATGAAGATGAAGATTATTTCGATTTCTGGCTAATAGCTGATGTAGTTCATGGGCTTGATGCTGCGTAGATGATCAGGATTTGGCTTGTCAATCCAGGCGCGTTTCGATTAGAACAAACGAAATTAAGTGCCCGTGGTTATACATACAGAGGGTGGCAGCAAGACAGTAAGCTTAAGCTTAAGCATAGATAGAATACAAAAACAAGGAGAGGGTGTATGCAACGTTGCCATAGTTCGGATCATGAGCGGCGAGCAGTAAAGGCGTGGCATCTATGATTGCATCTTCACAATATTGTAGTCGACCATGGCTCCCGCCCAAACCCAGAAGCCAAACCAAGTGTTGTTGATGAGAACAGCATCGCAACTCTCCTTATTTTCGAAGTCAATCTTGGCAATGATTCGGACAAGGTGATGCGCCCCAAGGGCCATACCGATGAAAAATGGGACGCCATGTCCGTTCAGGACCCCGGCGCACGACACCAGAGAACAAAGAACGCAGGAGAACATGACGAGAATAGGCCGGATCTGATCCCCAAAAACAACTGCTGTCGAGTGGACGCCATTTATGATGTCTTCCTCTCTGTCCTGGTTTCGGTTTGTTCAGCCAGCGAGAACAGGATGCAAAAGATTGATTCACTTGACGGGCGTAACAAGTATCGTACACGATGGTCCAGCATACACCACCCATATATAGGGGGATATATATGTGCCAGTCGACTGTTCCAGCAACAGAAGCTGTTCCCAAAAATGATCCCCAGCTGAAGCACATTCCTATTCAACAAACATTAGTGTCCGTGGTGTAGATCGGTAGCAACTTGCCAAGCACAGCTTGTGGCCAGTCGATTATCCGCTTCATGGTAGGATACAACACAACTAAAACAAGGGAGGAGAGTCCAAGAATCAAGCTAAAGAGGGGTGCGAGGAATGATACAAATAGTGAAATAATCCAAGAGTATGAGATAATATACCTGTAGTCATTTAACTGCGTAAACAGCCAGATACCAAAGGTCAAATGCAAAATAAGGAATACAAATGCCTGGATCATCGAGAGATCACCCGTAGCCAAGGGTCGCCTGCGTGTTCGCGCTTCAAGCAAAGGTATCACAAGGAATTGCCGATTGACTTGAATAAGGGAAAACTCACAAGTAGCAGCATCGATGTCTTTGTCCCACATATCATCGATTATACACCCAGCCGCGCGCAGAACACTTGGGAGGCTACAAGGAAAAATCCAAGATAGGTCCACGCTGTCATCATCGGCGCACTGAGTGCGTAGCAGGTCATGGTGACCGACCATGCTAAGTTATTCAGATCATCAACGGAGAATACCTTCATCACAAAGATACACTCACCACATGGATAGAACAACAAAAGTATTCCAGAGGGTCTGTGGACTCGTGCGAGATAAAAGTAAGGACATAGGTTAGAAGGAAGGTAGTCCACCCATGTGGCGGTCGGAGTCAGGTAATCCTGAAGGTGCAGTTTGCTTATCTGTAATTTGTCCCCCATGGAAAGAGCGAGTAGATTTGAACGTAGACGGACCAGTGAAGACAAGACGACTGGTTTTTGGTTTTATACAAGGTCAATTATTAATTTCGCTTGGAGACAAATGATTTGATCAAATATATGCGATACCTAGAATCTTGGAACCAAAAATGCTCGTTAGGCTAACAGAAGGAGCTTACAAAGGTTATAAAACCACAACCAGGATAGTTGAAGTGACACAGCTGTTACATCATCCGATCCTTTCAGAGCTGGAAAGCGGTATCTCGGAGGCCCATTACCTGCCAAAAAAGAAATGTAGGTTGTCAACTTGTCAGAACCTTCGGATATGGTAACCCATTCGATTATGAGGCAAGTGCACGAGAGTTCGAACTCACTTAGTGATATATACACCCATCTTCTTGCTGCACCGCATTCAGATCCCAAGTCCCGGTCCTCACCTTTCCCAGGCTCGAAAGACAGGTTTTGGCTCGCATCTATGCCAGTGTGTTGCCAGTGTTGGTCAGGCGTGAACGCGTATGACGGTCTATGACGGTCTGCCACGACCGACCCCGTCAACTTTTTCCGAAAGCCAGCTGCGGTTATCGCGTTGCAATGCGACAGTGGGACGCGTTGCCTAGGAGCTTCTGCCCCTTTCGGCCCTCCAAATCTTGTTTTCAGAGTCGCACTAGTTATCAAAGTATTATTATGATTGTAACTCACAAGCAACAGAAACTAGTTCCGGTTGGGGGTATGCTTGATCTGTGAGGTAAGTATAATATGATACCGTTCATTGAACTTCGTTCGGCTATAATATGAGTACCACTCCAGCGGAAAATGTGCTCCGTGGGTGCAACTGCGGAACGAGTGCCGAGAGATCACCCACAGCCAAGAATCTCCTGTGTATTCGTACTTCAAGCGAAGATGTCACAAGGAGTTGCCGATCAACTAAATGATGGAAAACTCACGAGTAGCTGCGTTGATGTCTTTGTCCCAAACGTTGTCTGTCACACACCCAGCGGCGTGGAACACTCGGGCAGGCCACCAAGCCTTGAGTACGTCCGCATGCTCCCTGCGCACCCTGGGCCGGTTATGAACGTGAATGTGAATGGACTGGCCAACGGGAACCACTGGACTCCTTGCAAAGGGTATGTGTCACTTTGGCATGCAAACACGTGATCGGCGTTGTCCTGTCTCTCTGGATTGCAAAATCCTTCTTTTGGAGCGCCTGAATATCAAGCACTTGAAGCTCGAGTAAGGATGGAAGAAGTGGTGAGATATGAGTAGAATTCGTGAGACCAATCAAACAGCAAGATCTGCGACAAATTCATGACTGGACGCTGACAGGAGATTCTAAAGGCAGGACAAATATGAGAGATATCTATCGGAGGATAAGACGAACCTCGGAAAGCGAGGTCTGAAGCTTGAGTAACAAGTTAGGAACGTGCAGAAATGCACAAGATTACTCATGAGTTGGCGTTGTGAGGCAGGAGACACGTTTTGCGTTTGTTTGAGATCCTCCATGACGCGGGGGCACTGATGATAGGCCTTGGCGGGGACACCTACATTCTAGCTTCAAGTTCCACTTCTGCCTCCCCTTCTTCCACCTTGAAGGTCTTTCAATTCCTCGTCAGCGCACCTGTTTGGATTCCGATTTGGGAGTAAATTTCGAAAGTAGGGTGAGAAGCTCTGCGGTTCCCCCACCAGCCCGTAAGGAATGTTTTAAAGTTTACCCTTCGCGATGAAGAAACGTGAACAGATAGTTAGTGAAAAGGAAAGAAGGACTTACCTGAGGCTGAAGCATATGTTCTTCATAGTCCAGGTCGAGATCACCTAGGAATGAAAATCTGGCTGAAGCGAGGCACGATAGTAGAATAATAGTACAACGAAACACACCTTCTTGTGTTGGCTCGAACATATATGTGATACTTCTGGTTCCAGTCAGATGATCCTAGACAACTGTGGGGCTCTAATCTCATTTCGATGTCTCCGAATCTGGTTCCAGGGTAACTCTCTTCGTCTTCACGCTCAGCGTATTAGCTTCAACATCCATCCGTGCCCCAATGTGAAGACTTTACTGCATCTTAGACATCTGATAACCTCTCCTGTGCACCCCATCGTCAAAGAAAAGGAGCACGAAAGTGGTTGTATAAAGGACTCGGAGGGGTTGTCTGCGGTTTTGCTGCGGTTGTCTATTCATTTGTGGAGTGTACCGGCATGATGTGATGGTGGTTAGATTACTGCAACAGATCTTAAGGTGACCTACAACGATACTTTGAAACTCGTCTTCACTGTGCATCGTTGCTGGGTTGAAACTGACAAGTGACGAAACAGGCGGAATAGGCGGAAGATGCCGAGCCACTCCGAAGTTCAGTATTACTGGCACCAGCTTCACTTGAAACTTGCAATGAACAGTCTTGACGGCATCCTTAGGTGAAACGATGGTCGTGCATTTATTCGGGTCATGTCGAGGGAGGCTTCCAAGTGCAGGTGCAGGTTTGCGTGTTCTCATGCATTCCCGACTCGCATCTACTACGTCCCAGTACCCATTCCCGCATCACCCACGACCAACTCCGCACCAAATATTCCACCTCTCCCACAACGCATCTCAAGCTGATATCAAGTCAAGATGTTTGTATACTTGCTCATACTCACACTAACTTCTGATCGACATCCCCAGACTATGAACTCGTCCGAGAACACCATCCCGATTCTGCCCATGCGCAACATATCCCTGCTTCAGAACGACACTCCCGCTTTCAATCCATAACTGCCGCGTATGAGGCTCTTACTGGGAAATCTCGCTTACAGCTTGGTTCGGGGCTCCGCAGCAGTCCGTCCGATTCTTACATGTATGAAGAGTTGGGACGGCGGAGACGCGCGCACCATAGGAGTGCGGGGATGGACTTTGACCGTGATCATCCATTTGGCTTCGCGAGTGGAACACCTGGGAGGGAATGGACTGCGAGGCCCGATGAGAGATGGAAGGACTGGTCAATAATATTCGTGGGCACTGCGGTATGTCTTCTCTTCCAATCAGTTGCTTGTGGCTCCTCTATATATTAATCATTCTATGAAGTGCTTCATCATTGGCATCGCTCCTATATTTCTCAGTCATAGTTCCGATAAGCGTCATATGAGTGCAGTCCAAAACCTTGCCCAAGCTCGCAGTGAAGCTCAGGAGTACGGGATAGAGCGGCGAAGGGAGATTAGACGGCGCGTGCGGGAATACCAGTTGGAGCAAGAGGAACGCGATGCGCGTTGTAGTTGTGACCACAAGGCTGAGAGAAAGTAATCAAGTCACTGCCGTTGCTGTTGCGAGCATTGAACATAAACGGAGTCCGACTGTATTTCTACTCTATTCTTCATTATCATCCACATCAATATATGGCAGGCGCCAGGCGAACGTTGTCTCAGTGCGTTCAATTTATTCTCACTGATGATGGTCAAGGAGCATTCCAGCTTCGTGGAAATCCCATATCATGGTAAGTACCGCAGTTCTTGTCACTACTAATGTACATTTCCGAAGGGTTTGTAGTCGAACCCGTGATATACTTGACGCTGATCAAGCACACACGTCGTTCGGTCATTCTCGAATCGACAGGCGGGAGCTATCTCAATGTCATGGTCATGACAACCATTCGAGTCATTATTTAAAAGGGACGACTGTTGTCTTCTACAGTAGAGGAAAACAGTGGTTCCTTCTGAATTAGTGGTGCTTCGATGACCTACATAGACGGGGCTTGGCCAACATGCACGTCACGCGTCTTGTCTGGTTCAATGCGGAGGGTATCAGCAAATCATTCGAGGACTCGGAACGTAGGTTGCCAATTCATTTGAATTTTTGCGACCCATTTGCCATAGAGGACAGCAAATTACATCTACCCGGAATACCAAAAATCTACTTCAGAATCCCTGCAAATCGTCATTATCGTAGGATCCAGGATTCTCTTCTATTATAGTAATGCTCATGTGTCAAGTGCACATTCAATAATGGAAGGGTGAGCTCGCAGCGAGTAAACGTTCGTGATGCGGAGCCCGCATCCCTTCACAAGTGTCTTCCATTCATGCTGTTCAATCATCAGTGGGCAAGGCGTGGTCAACTGTGTTCGGCACGCACCAAAGACCTCTCGCAACCGTTCATCAGCGTCAGCATGTGCACCGAGACAGCGCTTACTTGCTCAGACGCTGAGCCAAAGTGCGATGGAATACTATAGTCGAGATCATTAGCATGGTTGTCCAGTAAGAATGATTTGGTGCTCGTTGTAGCAGTTGAATCTGCGTTCGGGACAGCTACTATGTCGATGATGAGTATTTTGGACTGTGAAACACATCAGACATTCAGACGTGGTACATTTATCCACTAATTGGCTTGTTACCTTGGGTCCCAGTGCACGAGCTACATTGCCCAGTATCGTCGCCTGAGGTAAAGTCAGTTACGCTAATGAATATGGGACGAGCAGTACTGGCCGCTTCTTTGTCAGGCCAATTATGCCTTTGGCAGGACAGCTGTGAGCAAAATCAGCGTGAGGCGAATAAGTACTCACATTATGTGACGCAGGATAAAGCTATACTCGTTTCCGATCCGACGCTGAGGCTGGAAAAAGTCGTGGACTTCCACCTTGAGTATACCACTTTCAACATGGCGAGGGCGGCGTTCTTCGGTCAGTGAGACAATAACCTCTGTGTCCTGCACGACGGCTCGGAAGGAAGGATGCCTGTCGTAATTGAGATACAGAAATATGAGGAATATGGCGTCTGCCAACTTACGCATCTAGGATGGCCGAAACTAGACCGCCCATGCCTCCTCCGCAATCAACGATGACGGATGTTTCCAACTGTTCCCATGGGTAGTCTGCCACGATACTCGGCGCAGACATGTCACCGATGACCTAGAACAGAAAATTTCCAATGAGTGTTGTGTAACTCTAAGAATTACTAACTTGAATATGATCTGACACTGAAATGACAGTCCCTTGATTCTGCATAGTCCAAGAGAATCGGTGCAAGGGGGTCTTGAATGCGATCTGAAAGGCAGTCTGCGTTGGGGAGCGCGATAGTTTCCAATCTGATTCTGTTGCCCAATGTGGTACGGCTTCTACCATCGTCATAAACCCAGGCGTACCAGGCGTCCCTGTCATATTGATGCAACAAAGCATTGAGACTGTAAGGTTATAGTGATGCATTCATCCTACAGTGCTAGCGCTGCTAATGTATGGTGCATTATGATGCATTACAGATGCATCACCTAGGATCACTGTGATGCATCTGTAATGCATCTGTAATGCATCTTCATGCATCGATGCATCGTTAATGCATCATTGTGAATATGCATTCCTGATGGATTATGACATCACCTTAGCCTTACTAATCAAGGCGCTGCAGGTAACCCGCTCCTTGATGCATCCCCGCCATTAATATTGATGCATCCCCGCCATTGATATTGATGCATCCCCAATACCTCATTGTACTATATATACCACCCTATTAGCACCCCACTCTGTGATGCATTCCCGCCACCATTGATGCATCCATGGCCACTATTGATGCCCTACCAAATGCGCCCTTGCCGCTCCTTAATGCATCCCCGCCATTGATATTGATGCATCCCCGATACCTCATTGAACTATATATACCACCCTATCAGCACCCCACTCTGTGATGCATTCCCGCCACCATTGATGCATCCACAGCCACCATTGATGCCCTACCAAATGCGCCCTTGTACTATATATATCACATCCCGCCACTTCCAATGGGTACTGCTGCGCACATCCCGCCATTTCCATCCCGCCGCTTCCATCCCGCCGCTTCCAATGGCCCGCTCCTTGATGCACCCCTGGCACCATCGATGCGATATTACCACCAGTATCATTAGCAATCCTGCCGCTACCAATGAATGTATTGCCCATTTATTACTATACGGTAGATAGCCTGTATTAGTGTGATAATTGAACATATGGCATCATAATACAGAAACTCGTTTGTTTTCAAACTTGCGCCGTCTGTGACATATATACTACTACCTGCATTCACTAAGTGCCTACGTGTCATAGTTCACGTTCAACAGAGATCACATGATCTCTCCACTCAAAATTCGCTAAGTCGTTTGGTCTATGTCAAGATGATCTCATTAAGTCACAGCGGTCAATACAAATTATCAAAGGATGCTATCAAGATGCTATTGTACAACGAATCAATACGCAGTGCCTAGCCAATCACGCCTTGGTCCGCTTTTTCCTAAAATACATCAGCGTGTGAGGCAAAGTACGCAAAAATTAAATCAAACATACTTGGGAGCACTGGAAGCCTCACTTTGCGCAGGCCGCTTCAACAAGCGAGGTGCTTCGGCCTCCAATAAATTCTCCTTCCCAGTGTAGAACGAAACACCGTTAGTCCCAATAGCATCTGCAAGGTCGTTGCGTCTAGATTTGATTGGCACGCGCTTTCTGCGTACTTCAGTGTCCAAAGTGACATTCATCAAGCTGTCTGATGATGAAGCGCTGGAGGCACCACCAGTTACATTGACAATAGGGTTGGGTGAAGGACCGGGTGAGGGCTCCCTTGTGGTAGCGGCAGACTCATCAGCCAACGGCTTAGCAGCAGGTGGCTGCTTTTTTTTGGTCGTGCACTGGGCAGAAGGGGCAGAGGGCTGAGCGACCGTTTCAATGGAGGGTATAGCCTGACCAGGCGATGGCTTAGCGACAGACGACTTCTTGGAAGAGGATTTAGCCGGCTGTGTTGCTGTTTCAGCTGAGGGTTTGGTCGACTTAGTATTAGGACGCTTCTGGCTGTCTCCCTTTTTGGTAGCCTTCTGGGCAACCCTTCTGCCAGTCGTCGTGCGAGCCTTGCCGATGGAAGGGAGAGAAGTATCGTCCGTACTCAGGATCGGGTTGGGAGAAGGTAGAACAGGAGGGAGAGAAGTATCGTCCATACTCAGGATCGGGTTGGGAGAAGGTAGAACAGGTCGCGAGTCCTCATTGGGCTCACTGGCAGGAGGAGGCAGAGCAGGAAGTGAGTCGAGTGAGTCCTGCAGGCTGCTTCGTTCAGCAGAACCGAAATTCCAGCCTGGATTGTTGTTGTTCACGCTCCAGGCCTGGTTGTTCCAATTTGCAGCCTGGAATCCCTGATCGAACGAAAACTTGGGGGTGACGGCACCTGGCATGAACGAATTAGAAGGAGGGATGCCGAAATCGAAGTGGTTAGTCGTCTGTAGTGGGAATGCGGTTCCTTGAGAGTGAAGCGACGCATCAGACCCAGTGAGGCAGGAATTTCCGGCGAGTAAAGCATGGCTGGTGCCCTGCGCGTCATATGTTGGTCCTTGCGTGCCATACATTTGATCCTGTCCACCATACATGGCATGGGCGCCGTACATGGGCTGAGGCTGCGTGTCATACATTGACAGGCCATAGAACGGCGTGCCATACTAAAATATCGAGAGTCAGGTGCGAGCGTTGATGCTGAGACCGAAGAAGCACTTACGGATGGTAAACTGGCAGTCGTCTCCGTCGGCGCGTGCATCACAGATGATCCCCCAAGACTTGATGCATCAGATGCATCGCCTAAGGATGCACCAGGGATGGGAAGAGTGACTGCTGATGCATCAGACCGATGCATCAGCCGCTCGTCTAAAGGTATATAAAGACTGGGCAACTCACCAGACTCCATGTACTGATTCGCCTCGCCCTCATCCACATTTAGCTGAGATTCTTCCTCGACGTCTGTAGACTGCGCATTGGGCTCGTCTTCTTCGCCTTCCTCGTCTTTGTCCCCATCCTCTTCACACTCCTCCCCATCCTCTTCACGCTCCTCAGACTCTTCCTCAGCAATGCCTCCAATCTCACTGCTTTCGGCCTTGTTGTCGGGCTTCCGCTTGTTGCCAGCTGCACGCACTTTCAGTGAGTGTTGCCACTATTAATGCGAGATAAGAAGACTTACGAAATATTTGTTCTGTGTACTGCTGGAAGGCTGCCAAGAAGTCGCTATCAGCCGTCTGGTATAGCTCGGCAAAGGAATCGCCTTGAGGTGTTTCTGAAGGATGACACCTTCTCTGCATGAGTGGTAGTACAAGCTGACAAATCCTCGCAACTTACGATAATGTCGTCATGTCCCAGTCATTTCTAGGATCAGGACCAGCAAACATAAACGAGACCATGAAGCGAGTCTTCTGCTTGACAAGCTTCGCGAAGCGTCGACAAATGACAGGTAAGTCATCTATACCTCTGTAAAATTTGAATGGCATTAGTATTGAATACACTGATAGAACTGAATCACACGTACTGCATGATTGCCTCCGCATCTAACTCTTCGTTGTCGTCGTTGTCGGCGTCATCGTCAAGAACGTTCTTCTCACGCTTGGCGCGCTTCTTGTGAGTGAGTTGTTCCTCATACTTTTCACGAATCTCTGCCTTGATCTCTTCAGTCTCATCTTCCAGTAACTCCTTCGAGAATTTTTGACCAAGGGCCACGCGCTTGCCGGACGTTGCCACGTTTCCGGCATCTTGCTCAGCCATCACCAAGGGCTTGATACGCTCGTCATAATACAACTCTGAATAAATTTCGGCCTCTGACTTCGCGCGTCTCTTCGGCTGCAGAGTATCGTCAAAGACCGTTAGTTTCTTCTTTAGGCTGCGGTTCTTCTTAGATTTATTTACACGCCAGCGAAACCAGGTGTGTAGTTGCTGTTGTGGATAGGTACTGATTGTGAGAACGCAGCATAGGTAACACACCAAAGAGCTTACCGCCTCACGCGCCTCCTCTGCGAGCTCAACGACCTTTTGCTGCTCGCAGGTAAGCTCAACATCCTTGGGGATGTCAGGATAGACCACCGCACGTTCTGGGAACTGCGCGAACCAGGCTATACGACACGGAGCCCAGAAACGTGAGTAATCCTTTTCCTTCGCGTGGACCATATACGTCGCTAACCGATCTTGAAGCCAGACGTACTGTTCATCGGTGGTCCACTTTGCTGCCGGCATCTGTAAGTACCATGTCAGTCCGCAGAGCAGCATGATGAAATGTCGGCATGTCGTACTGTTAATTATTGAAATAGGTCACGTATCACGTAGCGTGCTGAATGTAATGTATGAAAATAAAAGAAAAAAGCCTTATGTACCTCAGAACAACACTTGCGATTTCACGTGTGCTGGTCAAACTTTTTCATTTGTTGCCTTGAGCGCACTCGAGGCTCGAGAATCAAACGCAGAGACTTCGTTTATAGAGTTAGGTATCAAATAAAGTTTAATTTGGCGACTCTGGTACTTCTAAATATACTACGCTTCTTTGTTGCTATCTGCCTCGCTGTCCTCCAACTACGGTTGAACGTTCAAAGTACGGTTGAACACTTCCTCGAACGGCTCCTCAAAATGCAAGACCATCTGGCCATCTGCAGACACAGACGTTATGGTAAGTGGTACCATAGAGTTGGTCTTCTTTTGTTCGAACCAAGCTTTAATGCCCTGCAGTCGAGTAGTCAGAGCTACAATGTATCTTAATAATTTATATAAAAATACTTACGAGTTTGTGCTGTTCTTCCGCCTGAAAAAGGGAGTGTTGCTGCTCAGTGGTGAGGACCTCGGACTCTGGAATGATCGGCCAACAAGCAAAAAAAATGTCGAACAACGATGGCCAGAATTCCAAGAGGTCGTCGTATTGGCAGGCTAACGAGTATAGGGCCATCTGGTCCTCTAACCACTTCAGTTGATCGCTTGACCATTCTGGTACCGGCGGCTTGGGTGTCGCTGACTGCGAAATTTATACTTAGCCTGGACCCGCTCGCGTACCTCAGTGTCACGTACCTCAGTGTGAAACGTTTGGCAGCCGTTCATTGAAACTCTCTCCTGCAAATATGTTTCGCAGACTGTAAACATTAGCCGTAGTCATTATATAGAAGAAAAATAGATCGCATACCTCAGCAGATTTTAGTGGGTGTTTGCACGTACTGATATATGCTATTTTTGGACTCCGTGGCGGAGTGCTGGATTGCCCTCAAAACATCGCGCCCTACGAATAGAATGTCCTCCGAGTCGAAGCATCATGAATATGGGAGAGATTGAGCTTACTGGAAGTATCCGCGCCATAATTCTAGACCTCCACCTAGAATTGAGCTGTATACCGGGAGAGATTGAGCTTACTGGAAGTATCCGCGCCATAATTCTAGACCTCCACCTAGATTGAGCTTACCGGAAGTATCCGCGCCATAATTCTAGACCTCCACCTAGGTCTTGCATGCTACTGGCACCGTCTCTTATATCGGCAAAAGTATACATATGTACATAGAGATATATACACTATGTACTAGCTGGTTTTGATAATGGCAAGCAAATATGCACTCCGGATGTTGAAGAAAACTTTGTGAATTTGTTTAATAGGAGTCTTGCTACTAGCAATGATTGATTGGCGTGCAGTAGTAGATCAAGGTGTCGCGACAAAAATATGTTCGCTAGACATTCCCTCAAGGTTAATTTGATAGTCAAATATTCACCAATGATGCCTACGGTATCCATACACACGCTGCACCATGTTCAACTTCACAATTCAATTGTCTGTAGGCTACAGTGACATGTTATGTTATAAATCTCGTGTAAATTCCTCAAAATATGTTCGCTAGACATGTTCTTACTTTAATATAGCAGTCACACATTCACCAAATGATGCCTACAGTACCCATACATACGCTGCGCTATATTTTATTTTACAATAGGTCATCTGTAGGTTACGGAGACATGTTATATTATAATTCTCGTGTAAATTACCTACCATACGAACTCCCGGCTCATTGCGATCTTCGATTTGTTAACCTCCCACACTTACTTCATAACCACACTATGACTCGCCCTCGATTGCACTGGACTCCTGAAGAGAAAACGGAGGCAGCAAGACGATCCCGCAAAAAATATTATGACCGGTGAGTTGTATACACAGCAACGCAGATTCTAATACTAACTATAATGTGTAGGAATCGCGCTATCATCAGTTTGAAGGACAAAGCAAGGTATCGACTCCGAGCACAACAACAGTGAGCTTAATCTTCTTTCACAAATGTCTGATTCACTTTCATGTCATTGCAGCGTCAATGTGGACTCTCAGAAAATTCCTAAACGACGTGTTAAATTATGCGCGGGCAGGAGGTGAGTCTATCCCGGAGCGTTTTGTTACCTCGAACTAACTACTTATTTTACAAGTTGGACTCTAGCAAATGTAGATGCTGCACTCAACCGCCTCATGAACGGCTCCTCAACTGAGCTTTTCGACAACTTAGTCCACGATTTCAAAGCGAGCACAGACATTGAGTCTTGCATCCAGGCTATCACGACTTTACTTATAAAAGTAGAGGAACTCCGACAACAGGTTCAGGAATGCCATTGCGCAACTTTGCAATGCCTTGGTGTGGGGAAGGAGCTGCGTCAGGTCGAGCTTACTGCTGGAAGGGTAGATGATGTCAACAAAGCGCTGGAGGATGTTCTCATGCACGCTATGGATGATATACATTCCCTCTTTTACCATCATGCGCGAGGTGAGCTGCTCTATCAGAAGACCCCTGATTTTGCTGTGTTGTAGAGTCTATATACATCTGTCTCGTTGTAGATTACACATTCCTCCTTCAGGACATGCTAGCACTTCACTTTCCCACTTGACTTAGACGTATTCCGCGCCTCGCGCATTATCTACATTTATTCACAGAGTAATTGCCACGAGGAGTCAACAGATCCTCATTATATTGTACGGATCCTCACTACAAAAATTGTATTTGAACTATGTGAATCAAGAGTCGCCTATCTTCCCTTCAAGGAAGCCATACTGCTTCTCCTAGGTCTATGGCATCCATGATACGCGAAATCCCATCATCCAAGGACCGCGCACGACTATACGAAGATGTTTTCACCCCAATCACATGGGGGGAAGTGCGCGGCCTGTGATTCAATATCAGATACTGGAATTAGAGTGAGGAAAAAACCGCACCATGTATCAAAAACGCCAACACGGCGACCTTGGTTGACAAGGTAGAATGGTCCATTTGCGTCAGCAGATGGAATATCAAAGGTGAAGCCATTGTATTGCTGCTGATGCCTTTCCTCCCCGTTGAAGGTTGTTGTGGTTGTTGGGAGGATGGATGAAGACGGAACCGGGAGGGACACAGGAGGCTGAAGAGTCTGCACAACAAGGGGGGTGGGAGATTTAGTCTGCGCAGTGGGAACTGGAGTCTGCGAAGTGGAAGCTGGAGTTACAACGGGAGAGGTCGCGAGATGAATCTGGGTAGTGGGGTGAGGAGCAGGGGGCTGAGGAGTCTCCAAAGTGGAAGGTGACTGTAACTCGGTACTGTCGACAACAACTCGAATGAGATTGTGAGCGTCGTCCGGGGAGAGCGTCAACGAGGATAAAAGCTGTATTACAGCATCTGCCAATAATGAGTGAGAATCAATGATCAACGACGAAACAACGTACCAAGGATAATTTGACCTTCACGGTTGTGGTTCGCCATAAAAATCAGTAAGGACAAAGAAGAGACGAATGAACTCACGAGTCTCCAACTTAGATGACCTTTTATGCACGAGCCATTGGATGCATCGTTGACCGTTAGCAAGAAGGAATATGATCAGGTACAGTGCGGTATGACGCTTTAGGATTATTACATAAGCGACTTTCACAACTGTATGCATACATGGTAGAGGAATTTCCTGCCGCATTGTTTACCAAAACTGACAGCCGTTCACGCGCACGAATGGCAAAGGTACTGCCACTGTCATCCAAGAATCTAGGTAAGTGGAAGATCAATGTCAGATCGCTTACTAATGATTTCACAGCTGATGAGTTTGTCGCTGGGTGGTACTTGGTGCGTTTCGCGAGCATGAGTGTCTCTGCTAGTGCTGCTTTGCCCTCTGCGGGGGCAACATCATCCCAGGTGATCCATTGCAATGAAGAACTATCACGAACTCTACATGCCTTGCGGCCGAACAAGAAGCGGAAGAAGAATCCCAAGCTGAATTCCTACTTGCGCACTTCCAAGCCGTCAGGGATTCAGCATCGTCAGCATACTCAGTATCAAGTTCGCGGGGATGGATCTATTAGCTACACGCGGTCATATCTCGAGCCTCCTAAGAACGCCCAGGCAACAACCCAGCCTAAGTCGACAACATCAGCCCTTATCCCTGATCAATTCGATAACACTGTTGAATCATGGGATGTCGATACCGTGCCGTTCGACGATGAAGATGTAAGAATAGGTCGCGCACCAGGAGTAAGTTTTAGATTCGGATCATGTGTTCTCATTGCTCAAAGTGTGTAGGATCATCCGTTACTTGTGTGGTTAAAGGATCGCCCTCTGTTTCTTGAAGAGATATTGCGTCTCAAAGGCAAGGGCAACCTCAGGAACGCGCCGTGTTCTGGGTGCGGTGATCTTTCCCCCAACTATCGTTGTGAAGACTGTTTTGGCGTCAATCTCCAATGTTCATCCTGTATCAAAACTGCACACCAACTCCATCCACTCCATAGATTGCAGGTCAGTTGTCCGTTTTGATAATATGAGATGTTCTGACCGAGCTCTGCAGAAATGGAATGGAATGTTCTTTGAACGTGTCACCCTGAAAGCCCTCGGGCTCCGAATCCAATTGGGCCATGCACCTGGTCAGGTGTGCCCCAAACCCCGTCGCGCCTTCAACGATGATTTCGTTGTCATGGATTCTCATGCTATTCATGAGGTATCACTCGACTTCTGCGGTTGTTCAAATGCAGTCGCACACGTACAACAACTTCTTCGAATCTCTTGGTTTCCTTCCACGACGGCCAACCCTAAAACGGCAGCAACATTCCGTCTCCTGGAGGAATTCCATATATTGTCTTTTGAGTCTAAGGTATCGGCTTATGAATTTTACAATGCTCTTACGCAGAGAACCAACAACACCGGTCTGGCCCCTGTTAAGGTTAGTAAGCGTGTTGATCAGCACGCTCGCAACAAAGCTAATGTGATCACTCAGTTTCGATATGAGTGTTTCATGCGAATGTTACGTGAATGGCGACATTTAACCATGCTTAAGCGGTCCGGCAGAGGGCACGACCCCAAAGGCTTGGATGCTACAGTAGAAGGAGAATGTGCCGTGTTGTGTCCAGCTTGTCCGCACCCCGGTAAAAATTTACCGGACAATTGGGAGAATGCTCCTCAGGCGAAACGGTGAGTCGGAGGCTCTATCATATAGGTGGACACTTAACAGTTTTGTCAGTTGGATGTATGCATTGTTTGTCGCCATCGACGCCAACTTCTGTCTCAAGCGGAAAGTTGTTTCCAACAATTTCACGGACCCCAGTTTAAGTCGCGGCTGGACTTATTTTGTAGAGGAGGCAGGGTACAAGGAATTCCTCGCAGAGAAGATCGACATTGTTCAAGAGGTAAGTCTCTGGTCCGCTGTACTGCGCTGGTTACCTGCTGATCGTGTTTAGAAATCTACTTGTTCCAGTCATACTGCAGTCAACATGGCAGACACGAAGACCAACCGGGGCCTGGCTGCTACTGGTCTGGGCACCATCGACTGCGCCCGTCACAATATGAAACGGCCAAACGCAGTTGGAGACCTTCAAAAAGGTGAAAAGTAAGTATTATCGAACTTCGGGATATGCATTGACTGACGGCCAATAGGTATATAAATATGGACTACTTATTCTTTTCGACCCTTCGCCATTCGTCCCTGAAGACTCTCAACATCTCCTACGATATTGCCTGCCAGTGGCATAAAAAGCTATGGCAGCGTATGAGCGCGTTCCCTACTTCAATGCAGTTCGATCACACTTCCAAGGCCATCTCTTTCTTCGTGCCGAAGTTTCACTTACCTGCGCATGTCGAGAAATGCCAGACTACCTTTTCGTTCAACTTCAAACGAGGTGTTGGTCGCACGGATGGCGAAGCGCCAGAACGTGGGTGGGCCAACATCAACCCCGTTGTGTCCAGCACCAAGGAGATGGGACCTGGTGCACGGCGGGATACCTTAGATGATTTTTTCGGCGACTGGAATTGGAAAAAAGTTGTCGGTCTTGGTTCGTATGTCTCTTGTGTTGGGGGGTTGGGCTCATTTGTTTTCTTAGGTAATACTATGCAGCGCAAGCTTAAAGAAGCTGTGCCTCAATGCGCGGATCATCAAGCAGCCCTTAACGACCTTGAAGAAGGCCTTAAAGAGGAGTACGGGGAGGTTTTAGAGCAATGGAGATCGCAGGTGGAGGCCTGGGAGAATGATCAAAGTCAACTTAATCCCTTCGAGCGAAACTCAGATGGTATGTGACCCATTCACCATTACGAAGTACTGACGCATTGGTTTTCATTTCAGTAATAACACTAGCGTCCGTTCGGCTAGCGCTGGCCAAAGAAGAGGAACAAAGCATGCAGAGCGGTGCCCGTATCTCACTTCACGAGGATTGCTCCCCTAGTATATTGATCAGTTCGGCGCTGGAACTTGAGGAGCAACAGTACGTCTTTTCGTACATTTTCGCTTGCGTGGTGACTCATACTTTCTCCCAGACGGCGCTTGAGAGCTGACAAGGATGGTCGTGGTTTACACATCACGGACAATCAAGAAGGTAAATTAGTCGAGCGTAGTAATGCATTACAGCGTCGCCTCGATTCCTGGGTCAAGATCCAAGAGCTCTATATGCCCAACGTCGCGGCCATGCGGATCTCGGACAATGCAACCGCCACAAACCCTTCCTCCATCTCTTCCACCGCTGAAAGCTTCAAGTTATGGTTACCTTCGCAGATCGGGAGGTCTCTACCTTGCGATCAATCCCTGCAGAGGACAGAATGGCGACTTCGATACGCTCAAGGCCACGACGCGCTTCGCTCTTTGCGCTCCTGCCTGCGCGCTCAAACAGCCATTCTCAAGCACAAAGACCGACACCTTCGAGGCCAAGGGGCGAATACCAGAGCTCGCAACACTCTCAAGGCGATTGACATTAGGATCGAATCCGCTACTAGGAGATATGAAAGTGCGCATAAGGCACTGGTGGTTCTAGGTAATTTGTTGAACGAGTCCGGCTGGCAATCTTCGCTACGTCCCTTAAGCCGCCAAGACATACGCTCGATGTCCGACATTCTTTGGGGAGAATCCGAAGGCAGACGAAAGCTCTCGTGGATCTGGAATATGCGGGGCGCTGGTGGAAGCGAAAAAGATGATAATGGAGCTTTGGAAGGTAAGCATTATCCAAGAATGAGTTCTCTTTCTAATGATGCTACCTACAGACATGAGGATTGAATGGTGCAAAGCGAGAGCTCGCGCAATGCGATGGGAGGAGGAAGTAGCACTCCTTCGAGAGGAAATGCGTCGCATAGGAGCATTCCTGAGGTGGGAAGCGAGGCGTTGGGACGAAAGGTGCAACGAGGTTGTACCGACTGATGCGGAGCATGAGGACGGGTGCGTAGCGTATGCACATCGTCAGGCGCACTTGCGCATGCAACTGGCAGCCTCGTTTGAGGCGAATTGGGCACAGACGCTATCTCATCTGAATGTGCAGGATGGGTCCGAAGAATGTATTATATAGCCAGTAGCTAGTAGTACATCTACCAATATATATCGTGCATCAAACAAGCAGCGGGAATGGCGGGGCATGCATCAAACAAACAGTGGGAACGTCGGGGGATGCATCAAAGGGATGCATCAAATAAACGGCGGGAACGGCGGGGGAGCATCAGCGACGATAGTGCTGCCATGGTCCAGTCCTGAACCATGGTTCGAACCGGACTTTTGGTCCGGTTCCCCTGTGGTTCGGTCCACGGTCCAGGTATCAGCCAGAACCGGACCATAGTACGGTTCTCGGTTCTGGCATTGGGCGAACGGTTCGACTTTGGTTCGGACGGGTCCCGAACCGTTCCGAACCCCGAACCGATATGACGTGAAAATACTTGTTCATGGCAGGGGCAACGCTGGACCTAAATATTAACTCTAGGCGCTATGTATAGTACGACATTCCTAACGATGACATCAATGTTGCCTCGTCCCATCCGCCACCCTCGCCATTGTAATTAACCACCACAACCCCATCTAGAATAGCCTATGGTATTATTCCTTGTTCGACCCAATCCAACTCGTCAAAATCAAAAGCATTTCCCTCGAGCACTTCAACTTCGTTAACGTTGTGAACTTCTTCAGTCCTTTTCAACTCCTCGAGAGCTGCAAATTCAGCAGCACTATCATCAGGCGAGATACTCTCTGGACCAGCAAGCAAGTCACATCTGCATCGCGCCTTTCGCGCGAGCTCTGCCAAAAACCGGCAAAACCGGTTTTGCTAAACCGGTTGGCAAAACTCCCGAGTTCTGCCAACAACACTAACACTGGTCCTTGATGACCTTTCTCTATCTCAGTGTATGTATCTTGTGTTTCAATATTTACAGAATACTTCGAAGATCACACTGGCACGTTGCCGTAGTCACGAAGAGTTCTCTGATTTTTTGCAGCATTCAAACATTCCACGCAAGTCGCTGCTTTGGGATCTCACCAACAACTTCGATCTTGATCCCATCGGTCAATCATATATCATCCCTCAAATCTCACTTCAGTGATGTAAGCGCTGGATTGTGGTATATCAAGCACGGATGTGATCGTTATGTATGTCCAACACCATCTGCACCAGCACTCTACTCATTTGTGTCGTCCAACAGGATGTTCACGTACTCCCTCAATACCTAGTTTATCAACGCTCAATGCATTACAGACCCATATTCGAAGTTCTCCAATTCCAACTCGACGTTCTGCACTCCCGTTTGTCCCTCTGCTCCACTTATTCCTTCATTTCAGATGCCCACACTCTCATTCGTTCTCCTCTTAAGCGGTTACTGTCACTCTCGCTCATCCTATGAAATGCACAGTTCACATTCCCTACTTTACGTTGTTCCGGTTTCTCGATTTCATCAATATATCAATCACTTCATCTCTTTGGGACGGAGTATTTTTATGGATGGAAGAAAATGTTCCTTTGGTGAACGGCAGATTTCTGTCTGATTCTCCCTCTCCCAACTGGCTGTTCATTCCTCAAGCTTGTCAGTGACCTTCATCTATCTATTTACCATTGCATCCATCCGATCACGCCATTGCTTACATATGAACGACCAAACTGGAGCCATAATATATTCATCAACTCTGTTCACATCACTTGTGATTGACGAGGACTCGACAAAAAAAATTCACTCACTACTGGACATTTTAGGGTTCGGTTCGCGTTCGAACCCAAAAAAAACCGAACCTGACCGCTCCGAACGGTTCGCGAAGGTTCGGTCCAGGGTTCATCGACTCTGGTAGAACCGGACCCAGGTTCGGTTCTCGGTTCTTGCTTAACCCCCGTTGAACCGGACTGAACCGGACCGCGGCAGCACTAAGCGACGAGGAGTCATGCATCAGAAAATATCGGGGGATGCATCAAAACAACAGTGGGAGCGTGCATCAGCTGGGAGGAGTCATGCATCAGAGAACACCGAGGGATGCATCAAAACAACAGCGGGAGCGTGCATCAGCTGGGAGGAGTCATGCATCAGAGAACACCGAGGGATGCATCAGAACAACGGCGGGAGCGTGCATCAGCTTCAGATAATGCATCAGCGTTATAGGGAGACAAGTGATGCATTAGGGATGAGTGGGAGGAGTAATGCATCAGGTATACAAGTATTGCTACTATGCGGGGGCACTACAGCTGTAGGATGAATGCATCACAGATGCTCTACAATTAGAGCAAGTAATGCATAAATATGACACGAACCTGTGGGCGTACTCCTCGACATTTAGCCTCCTGGCAGGCGCTCATATAGCGAACACCTACGAAAGGCCCAATCTCCAACCTGGGTGACCTCTGATGAAAGTGCGCGAGCATCTGTTCAGAGCAAATGAGGAATCACAGGTCTCCCTAGCCCAACCATTGGCTGCATAGCAACGGAGAATGGGAACGAGTTTTTGAGAATCAAGTTCAAATTTCGAGGCCAGTTCAGCGGCCGGGACACCTTGGGAGGGGTTTGGTACGTCAGACAAGTAGTCGATGATACCGGTCTTGATGAGGGTGTCGGTGCAGACAGCGACGTACGCCGCGAGCCTCTCATCCATGCGCTTATCCAAAGGGCACTGTACAAGGTTCTTTAGCTCTCCCTATAAGATACGCTCAGATCAATAAGAGACAGGGCTCGGTTGTGACCAACCAGACATGCTGAAGGAATATTAAGTTTGTGCATTGGTGCATGTAAGAATAACGACTCACCTAGAGAAAGGCGGCGAGCCTCAAACAACGCTGTACTAGGTAGGTAGGTTGTTGGGTCATCCAATGGGTGTTCTACTGAACTGTATTGGCTTAGAGGAGGAAGCTGAGAGCTGTCCATCTCTTTGCGGAGGGTATCGAGTGCGAAGTTCAAACATGATTGGAGACGATCAAGCTCTGCGTGGATCATGGTGCAGTTTGCTTTGCAAGGAACGATGAAGTCTTGAGCTTTATCCTTTAAATGGCGTTGCTGGCAGAACTCGGCAGTTTTGCCAACCGGTTTTCGGCAGAACTCAGGCGAAAGGGGGGCAGTGGCAGAACCTGGCAGAACTCCAGGGTATCCGAGACTCGTGGAGATGTAATTTAGATCTCTGATAACAAAATTTGAATTCAAGAGAACATGAAAACCGACGTCCTTAAAGTAAGATGGTGCAAACTGGAGGGCGCCCCCTCGCATCCCTGATCAACGACAATTTCGAGCGCCTGGAACGAGTTGACAACAACTCGAATCGCTACTACTGGAAATGCAAACATTGCGGCGACACTGATAACTCATCAGGTGCTCGAATCCAGGGTCATGACAACAGCCTACCGGGCCATCTTATCAAGCGCTGCACCAATGCATTGATTTTGGCGAGTTAGATCGGGTCGAACAAGGAATAATACCACAGGCTATTCGAATTCTAGATGGGGTTGAGGTGGTTAATTACAATGGCGAGGGTGGCGGATGGGACGAGGCAACATTGATGTCATCGTTAGGAATGTCGTATACATAGTCTACATGGCGCCTAGAGTTTTGCCAGTTTTTCCGGTTATATTGTCACCGACAGAGCGGCACATGATGCAGCAGGAGCAAGACTGTATAGCAGGAGAAGTTCGTCTCAAGAATCAATTAATCAAGGAGGCTCGGACTAGGAACGAGAACGAGACTTCATGTTGGGTCAAAAGAGTCAGGAGGATATTCAACGCGGGGAGAAGTATCAATACGGAGGATCAAAGGAGAACGTGTATGAGGCATGTAACGAACGTCGAAGAGTGATTGCGTATAAGGATGAGTACGTACGAGAGTGACGTCGATAGTTATATCTTGACAGTTCGTCCGGCCCTTGTGAAAGTGATCCCTATGATATAATTGAAAATTGTAGCGCGTCATCGACATCTTCTTCATGAGACCTAGTGTATTCAGCCGTTCCTGGATGTGGGTTATTAGCGGTGCGGACATTTCGATGATTGGAAATAGGCATGACGGAAGAGAAACCAAACATGATTCCCTCTTGCAATCCCTGACGAACCAGAGCGACATATTCATATTTGCCAGCTGATCTGAAAGACACGTGTCCGAGGTTGAACGAGGGCCCTATTATCTCGAGGCGCCACAGAGTTATTGGAAGTCGAGAAATGCACTGTACAATAGCTGACCTATCTATTCCCATTGCGATGATGGTTAGCTCCTGAAGTGCTGGGATGTCAGTTAACATGAGTTCCGGTTGATTGGCGCCGAAGGCAAAATTGATGTAGAGAGACGAGATTTGATTTATATAAGGCTGAAGAAAGCTTCGTAGTTCAGAAGAGTGCCAATTTTTGCAGCAACAGAGTTTTAACGATAGCGGATGTCCTCGTAATCGCTTGAGCCATAGGTCATAGTAGAAACAGAAAATGTACAAAGTTGAACCAGTTACCAAGTCACCGCCACTTGAATACTTGAAATTTTGAATCTTGATGTTTGTGGTTGTAATTCAAACTCGGACCACGTCAGGCTAATGGTCATGTTATCTTATCTTTTGGACTTGAGTTCACGGAAATGAAAGACTGGACCTTTCTCGTTTGCTGTTTTCTTCTCAGCTGGTCGATAATGCCTGTTAACCCTCAGATACTCGGTAAGTTAGAACATTCTCAGAAGGTACTCGAGACACCGCCATTGGAACATCCAACTCCTCCTGCTAAACTCCCATCTCACAATCCAACCCGCTCTTTCTGGATCGATTCCTCCCCGGACGCAAATCCACTCGCTGGTCATGGTAGCAAAGATCCTCTGCCTAGCGAGGCAGATATCTGCATCATCGGGGCTGGTATCACTGGCGTTGGAGTCGCGTACCACCTTATCGAACTCTTGAATAACGCCTCGCTTTCTGTCAAACGCCCGCTCAGGATCGTGATACTTGAGGCGAGAGATTTCTGTCAGTTTGTCCCAAGCTGATTGTGAGTTTTTCGTACGGTGCTGATGCATTTCAGGCTCGGGAGCGACCGGTGCGTGGAGCACTAAGTGTTTCTTTAGTTCCTCGTGCAGAGAATATTGTTTGTAGGAAGGAATGGTGGACATCTTACGCCGGCCGCTTTCCTCGAGTTTTCTCAACGTCAGAAATTATTCAATACGGTTGAGGCAATTAAGTCCTATGAACTCGAGCAACACACCGCTTCTCTGCTCGTCAAAATCATAGAGGAAAATGGCTGGGCGAGCGACATCGACCTCGTGGAAGGTGGACACGTAAATATCTTGTTCACAGAGAAGGAAGCAAAATATGCGCACAAGGACTTCGATATGGCACGTCAAGCACAGCTCAATCTAGATGGTGTAGAATGGCTCTCGAAGGAGGAAGTCGAGGAGGTGCTTGTTCTCACTAGTCATCTCTCTAGTCCGACTCAACGCACTCATTACCAGGAATACGGCGCCCCTTACCCAGGATTCCGCGAGCCAGGGCATAATGTCTGGCCGCTGAAACTCGTTACGAAGCTGTACCAGCATGCTCAAGCACACGCTGGGCAATACGCCTCCCTCAGCTTGCACACTCGGACGCCGGTGACTGCAGTCACGCATGAAACGACCGATAACTCTTCCACTTATACAGTCGTGACAAACCGGGGTAGCATATCGTGCTCCCGCGTCGTCCATGCCACAAATGCGTACTCCTCTTATCTCCTTCCCTTCCTCGCAGGTCCAGCTGGAATCATACCCACTCGAGGACAAGTAATGGCCACCCGTGCTTCTGTCGGTACAGATCAAATCAAGACACCGAGCTGGAGCGGAAACGAAGTAAGTCACTCCATCCCAGCCCGTCTTGTCGTGACCAATCTCTCTTTTAGGGGTTTGCATACTGGTTCCCCCGACCCGTAACAAATGACACCGAAAACCCGTTGATTATTATCGGTGGTGGCCGGGAAGCTGTGTCACCCAGTTACGAGCTATATGTGGACGATGACTCCGAAACGCACCCGCTTGTTGGGCAAGCGCTTCGCGAGTTCTTGCCGTCTGTATTCGAAGGTAAATATGATCCCGATTCAGAGCCTGAGATGGAATGGGTAGGTACTCTTTTACGTGTGTTGGGATATCCCTAATGAGAGTTTAGACTGGCATCATGGGCTACACGAAGATGGGGGACCCGTTTGTACGTCCAAGCAACTCTTGCAGCTACTGTCGTTGATGTGTCCCTCGTCAGGTTGGTCCCGTAGCCGAATTACTCGTAGCCAATCCAGACGGGGACCTGTACAAGAAACAGTACATCGCTGCAGGATATGCTGGCCATGGAATGCCACGCGCGTTTGGATGATAAGTCTTATATTGTGTGGCTGCACTATCTCGAGCTCAATTCATACATGATTTGGCTGCCAGTGCTGAAGTCATCGCGCAAATGATTTTTGCTGAAATTTCTGATAAAGAGTGGAAGGAGCCTGATTGGCTTCCACAGCGTTATCTGACATGGAACAGACGAGTCGAGTAAGATCTTACGGAGCGCGACGTTGTGAATGCAGAAAGACTAGATATCATATGCTTGTATTCAGTAGGCCATATCGAGATACCCGCTAACCAGGTCATGTAACACGCTCAGCTGCAGAATATTTCCACAGAATCGGAGTCTCGAACTGATGAGATCTTTGTTATTTTATTTTTCAATCCAATTCATGCCCATGTGGGGTACAGTACCCTATGTAGGACATTTCTATCTAGGAAAGGGGGAAGATGAGATGTTTCAAGGTACCACATAACGGATTCGTCAACTAGGACAAGCTAGTGCAATACTTCCCGTCCGAAGCTATAGAGCTAGATGGCCAGTTGTATCAGATTTAGTACGCATGATGCATATTCAGTATCTACATATGTCATGCATGGGCTTCACGTTATATATTGTCTTACTCGTTCCCTCTGTTTTTGGGTCCAGCTACTCATTCGTACTGTGCTACATAGTCAGCAATAGCAGCCGAACTCCTCAACCTGTCGAGAGTCCCCTGTTACTCGTCCGAAACTTTTCGGTTCCCTAAAATAACGCCTCACGTCAGAGAGGATCAAGTCATCGTTGTGTGTCTGCTTGCACCAGCAGGTCTCCCTGAAGAGCCAGTCTGTGGAACCGCACTCGTTGCTCGTACCTTACTGGGTGGCTCGACTCCAGAGTAAATATCAGGATGGAGTGTATGTTTGCAGGAGGGCGCAGCTTGACAAAGGCGTCTGGTCCGGCTCTTTCGGAAATATGAATTTACCGCTGGAAGCTTGAAGTCTCAGAACATGAGTGGCCTTGGTGTAATTTGTGGGACAATCCGCAATGGGACACATGAAGTTATATGTCATTGATACCGGGAGCATCCATCTAATGTGCAGGAAAATTGTCATCACTATGGGATCCAAAATTCTCTGTTGTTACAACAACCCTTGTGCGTCAAGTGCACACTCAATAACGGAAGTGTGAGCTCGTAGCGGGTAAACGTTCGTGAGGCGGAGCCCGCACCCTTTAACAAGGTTCTCCCACTCACGCTATTTCATCTTCAGCAACGCATAGGTCAAACCTTGTTTGGCACGCACCAAAGACCTCTCACAACCGTTCATCATGGATAGCATATGCACTGAGTACCCGCTGACTAGTTTGGACGCTGAACCAAAGTGCGATGGAACACAATAGTCAGGGTGTTTATCATCGCCGTCCGGTAAGAATAATTTGGCACTCGTTGTAGCGGTCGAGTCTACGTTCGGGATAGCTACCATGTCGATGATGAGTATTTTGGACTGTAAAACATGTCAGATATAGCATATTGATATGTTGATCCGGCTATTTGCCTTGGGGCCCAGTGCGCGAGCTACGTTGCCCAATATTGCGGCCTGAGGCAAAGTCAGCTGTGTCACTTAAGTAGGATGCGCGCCACCGACCGCTTCTTCGTCAGGCCAATCATGCCTTTGGTATATAGGACTGGTGTGAACAAAGTCAGCGCCGAAGGAAACCAGCACTCACAGTATATGACGCAAGATAAAACTATACTCGTTTCCGATCCGTGGTTGAGACTGGAAAAGATCGTGGGCTTCCACCTTGAGTGTACCACTTTCTATATCACGAGGGCGGCGTTCCTTCATAATCGAACTTGTCAGTGCGACAACATTCTCCATGTCTTGCACGATGGCTTGGAAGGAAGGATGCCTGCCATGATTGAGAATTCAAGAACGTTTGGAATATGATATATATAACTTACGCGTCTAGGATGGCCGAAATTAGACCGCCCTCTCCCCCTCCACAATCAACGATGATGGGTGTTTCCAGTTGTTCCCATGAGTAGTCTGCCACAATACTCAGCGTAGACATGTCACTAAGGACCTAGAACGGCAAAAGTCCGGTAAGCGCTGTGTAACTCTCACAGACATACTGACTTGGATATGATCCGCCAGTGGAATAAGGCCCTGTGGATTTTGTATGACCCAGGAGAATCGTTGCAAGGGAGTCTTGAACGCGATCTGGAAAGCAGTCTGCGCTGGAGAACGCGAGAGTTTCCAATCCGATTCCGTTACCCAACGTGGCATGGTTCCGACTACTGACATAAACCCAGGCGTACTGCTTGACTTAGTCTCTTGGCGGGCGTTCATACGGTGAAAACATACGAAAGGTTCAGTCTCCGACCTGCGTGACCTTTGATGAAAGTGCGCGAACATCTGTTCAAAGCAAATGAGGAATCATGAGTCTCCCGCACCCAACCGTTGGCTGCACAGCAGCGGAGAATGGGAACGAGCTTTTGAGAATCCAGTCCAAATGTTGAGGCTAGTTCAGCAGCTGGGATACCTTTGGAGGGATTTGACAAGTCAAACAGGTAGTCGATGATACTGGTCTTGATGAGGGTATCGAAAGAGGCAGCGCTATACGCTGAGAACTTCTCGTCCATGCGCTTATCCAAGGGGGGCTGGATAAGGTTTTTTAGCTCTCCCTAGAAAAGGTGCTCAGATGAATAAAAGGCAGGGCTCGGTAATAACCAACCAGGCATGCTAGAGGAAGATTCATGAAGGTTAGGCGTTGGTGAGTGTAAAGCATAGCGGCTTACCTAGAGAGAGGCAGCGAGCATTAAACAACGCCGTGCTGGGGAGGTAAGTCGTTGGGTCATCCAACGGGTGTTCTACTGAGCTGTGTTGACTCAGGGGAGGAAGCCGAGAGCTGTCCATCTCCTTGCGGAGGGTGTCAAGTGCGAAGTTTAAACATGCTTGAAGACGATTAAGTTCTGCGTGGGCCATGGCACAGGTGCTGGTTGTGGGCAAGAAACAACTGATCAATAAAAGAAACGCTGGCGTGTATGGTCGGTTACTCCCTGCTTACAAACACCGAACAGAATGGTGAAAGACATTCATGAGATAAAAGTGGTAATACAAATGATGGGAGGACACGATAAGTCACTATACCAACGAGCGCGGGAGCAGCTTGGTATAAAGTGCTGGGGGCTAGCGAGGCCCCTAAGATCGGCGGGCCTACCCTCCCAACGATAACAGATGAGTCCATGGGGTTGCTTGCGAGGTACTACTGTTGTACCTCTTAAAGAGTTGAGGGAGAGGATACCGACGACGGCGGGAGAAAATGTTGGGGACTCTCGGTTTAGGACCGGTGGGGGCTTACCCTCCAATGAGAATGTATGAGTCCGTGGGGTGGCTTGCGAGGGCCCTATGGAGATCTGGCGGGTCTCAGAAATGGGTTTTGTCTTCCAACGAAACCAGGTCAACAGACCATGGGAAGCCTCGGAAAAGTGCTGCCAATTGGCAATGGTGGGTGACTGGTCGGAGTAAATCTCTTGATCCGGGTTTGACCCATCATATTGGATGCTTAGCCGAAGCTGATCACTCCCGCTTTCCATAGTTAGTATCCAAATTGGTGGCAGATATGTGTCAAGTATCTGTAAGCTCGTACACGAAATGTGCGAAGCTTGTACATCCGCCAAGTCACCTGTGTGCCTGCGTATCGCGAGCAAGGCAAGAAGTGGTGAAGCTTTGAAGAGCACTACGCTACAACTTGAACAAACTGGCTGACTAAGCTACGATGGCCCTCGCCTAGGAGTCAGTTACTCCAACAGTGATCAACAGAAGTGCATTGGTATGTATAAGATGATAGATGTATGTACAAGTACCTAGGTGTCAAATGTAAAACTCGATTGGTACAACGATCAACCGAAGTGTGATTCCATGTGCGACGAGTTGACTGGGACCCCGAACCACTTGAACTCGGCCGACGTACATGAATTTTGAACTACGCACCGACAGTACTAGTGTTGTTGGCAAAACTCGGCAAAACTGATTGTGCCCCGTCCTCGGCAGAACTCACGCGAAAGGGGGGTGGCAAAACTTGGTAGAACTCCAGGATATCCAAGACTCGTAGAGATGTAATTTAGCTCTCTGATAACATATTTTGAATTCAAGAGAACGCGCAAAACGACGTCCCTAAAGTAAGATGGTGCATGCTGGAGGGCTCCCCCTCACATCACTGATCAACGACAATTTCGAGCGCCTGGAACAACTCGACAACAGCTCCCATTGTTACTACTGTAAATGCAAACATTGCGGCGACACTGATAACTCATCAAGAGCGCACATTCTGTGATCTCGGCACAATACGATCTGCACAGCGGTGTAATCTCTTAGTTGACGCATTTGAAACACTCGGCAAAATTCATACAAACCTTCGCACTCTGTGACATGCACACTCGTGAAGAGATTGTTGAGAATCCACAGGATCTTGAAGCATCCTTCGCATGAGCACCTTCGCTCTCGACTGAGCCTCGCAATGCAGATACCTTTTCACTGGTCTAGAGAGTATCTCGCCTGACGACATTGCCGCTGAATTTGCAGCTCTCGAAGAGTTGAAAAGGACTCAGTGAAGAAGTTCAGAGCATTGACGAAGTTGAAGTACTCGTGGGAAATTTTGATTTCGACGAGTTGGATCGGGTCGAACGACCACAGACTGTTCTAGATGAGATTGAGGTGGCTAATTACAATGGCGAGGGTGACAGCTGGGACGAGGCAACATTAATATCAAGGCAAAACTAAAGCCAAGTAGTTTTGCCCCCCACACTAATTCTCCCGCCTTCTCGCATTGCCACCAATTTCACTTTTTCTCTTGTTTGTCCTCCACTCTGCCGCTTCACCCATCATGCATCACGACTTCTTTCGCCTCGTCACCTTTTTTACGTTCAGTACTTGCCCCTCCTATATCTGTATCTCAACTATCATTCACACTTTATTTCTGTGCTTGATGGCTATAACCTATAGCTGAGTGTACTCTAGTAGCTACTGTAGTGCAATTTGATGTGCCCATTATTGTGATCGAATGGGAATGCATACAAATTCATTACCCGTGCAAGGGACCACCGGCCCGGGGAAGCACAAAATGCATTACGAGTTGCAATAACAGTGCATGAATTGAATGTCGCCCAAACAGGGGTCTACCGAGAGATATAAATATAACAAGGCTTGTAGGAGTAAGTATAAATCCTAGTCGCGTGCACGGACTTGTATCGTAGCTCACAAGTCTGTCAGTTGTTTGTAGGTAATGTCCGTTGATGGGAAGGACTGAGTTGGCGTGCAGCCCAACCTTATATATGCGCTCATCCAAAGGCTAGATAAGGTTCTTTACTTCTTCCTAGGAGAAGCGCTCAGATGAACAAGATGCAGGACTCAGTTGGTAACTAACCAGGCATACTTAGGGATGATTGATCAATTATTGGTGGTATAAAGTAAAATGGGGTACCTAGAGGGAGGCGGCGGGCTTCAAACAACGGTAGGTAGATTGCTGCGTCTTCCAACGGGTTCTACTGAGCTGTGTTGGCCCAGGAGAAGAAGCTGAGAGTTTTCCATAGGTATCGAGTGCGAAGTTTAAGCATGCCTGGAACCGATCAAGTTCTGTGGGATGCGGTTGGTTGGCAAAACATGTCAAAGTCTCCTAAGCCTGTATAGGATTCACCTATCTTCCCTTGTACACTCGCACCCCACTAGTGTGATCCTCGACTTCCGAACTGTCAATATCAGCGGATATACAAATATTATCACGATTGCAAGAAAGCTGGCGCAAAGCAGTAGGAGCGAGATTGATCATTCTCTATCGCTGGTAAATGTGATCCCTATCATAGAATTGAAACTGTTAAAGCGGTCAGTCATCTGCCTCTCCTACATGAGACTTGTATGCAGCCGGATTTACACCTCATCACCTCTGCTTCAGGATTTGGATCGAAAGCTGGGGGATCGTTCAATTTGGAATAGGCATGATGGATGTGAAACTCTAAACCAGATTTTGCATTTACTTATTGGCATCACTGACGCACTAGAGCGTATGAGTTTGCCAGCTGGAACCTATTGGTCTGTAGTAGTGGAACATGATTCGCCACACCATCATCTTGTCACAATTCAATTCGCCAGAAAAAAGTCCAAAAGGTAGATCACCTTTTGCATCGCCTAAATTACAGAGCCACCTTCGTAGCTCATCGCTCCAAGACCGATGTTCGGTCCCCAGACGTGTACTTGATACGACCCGACCAGGAGGAGCATGAATACGCATTCAGCCACCTGAGCTACACCACTTTATTCATGCCACACCTGCATCACTCAGCTTTACGAAATTTTCCTTGCATCCAGATGCGATACATCTTCAACTGCCGTTTCCGATTGACCAGAAGCCGGCGGTCGACACCAAGTTGTTCGATTGTAAACAGAGGGTGTGGTGGACAGTGGGACAGAGGGCGAAGGAGGTTGTGGTGTACGTCAGAAGATGGACCTGAAGAGGGCAAGCTGAGAGTATCGTCAGATCCTAAGTCGAGGGTGTCCGCTGGCGTGTGTGAAGCGGGACTGGCAGTTTGTGATGGCGCGGGTAGTGACGTTGGCTCGTTATCTTCATCTTCGTCTACAATTTCTGTCATTGTTGATGTTTTCTGAGCAGGCGAGGCGCGGGATCCAGTGAAGATCAATGCAAGCTCGTCTGAATACAGTAACAGAATTAAGAAACTCGGTTGATTGAGTTTTGTTCGCAACGTACCAAGCTCAAAGAAATAGACTCGTGTCTTATCGCCCCGGATGTAAAAATTATCTTCAAGGAGACGGCCGGATTTGAATCGCAGCTGGGTGAGATCATGTCTACCATAGTCGCGGAATAATACAAGTCCGCCAGGTTTAAGCATCTAATGGCAGGTGATGAAGTGACCGTCTCGGTGAAGCCATTTAAATACCTTATGAATGTTAGCGATGGCTTTACCCCATTCGTCCGGGTGGAGCGCACTGAGCACGAACACCAGGATAATAATGTCTACAGTCCCTGGCTCTACTCCAGGTGGTAGTGTGTCCAGTGAGGATAAATCCCAGACAGCTGCCTCTATCTTGCCAACAGGCGGGGAGCTATAGAGAGCATTTGTCTGCTCGTGGACTGAGCCGAAGACACGAGGATAGTTAACCTGTGCATACCTGTACTAATTTGACTGCATGTGTTGAGTAATCGTAGGCGCGGATGATAAGATTTGGGTTTTGGTTCGCCGTTAGGAGCGGAAATGCAGCGTTGCCGGCGCCTAGACAAGGTTTAGGCATGTTCATCAAAGATAACACTGATACTCACCGCATCCAATCTCGCAAATGGTTACATCCCCTGCCTGACTACATAAGAGAAATCATTGATGAAGTACAATCCCTTACATCTGGTTCTGCCGCTGCCAGCAACTCTGGAAATTCAAGATGTAACCTTCAGCTAAAAGGGTGAGGGTATCACTAAGGACAGAAAGAGTGATGCCTACCATTTTCTATTTCGGAAGAAATTGTCGGCATTCGTCTTGTAAAAATTATCCCTATCAATCGAAAGCGTCAGAGCGAATGGAACGATGAAAAAACGAAACTTACGAACCAATATTTCGCAGGTTTTGCATTATAATTCTTCTTGTCGTCATCAGGTACTGGAGCAAGACGTTGCCTTGCCAATGATGCAGTTATCGTTTCAGTTTGATCTTCAGGGGGCGGAACATGGTCCCAAGCGTTCTGGGTCCAGACATCAGAGTCTTGCGTAAGAAATCTACACATTTGATGCATCAGATCAGGTATTTTCTGTGTTAATGTTCCGCATGGTTACCTGGATCCAAAGGGGGGTTTCTCAGCGTTGATGTCGTGCACCGATGAGCTTAGCTTCGGTATGCGCACAGGTTTGGCTTCCAGTGAAGAAGTCATGCGGAGCACACGGCACAGGTGGAGATCCTGATGGTGAAAGAAGCGTTTTTGTCCCGACACAGCAGCACGTTCTGGTGCAAATTATACCTGGATGTGATCGGGAAAAAAGATCAGTAAACGTGGACTGCCAGTGGTCACTGCAATGGATGAGTTCAGCTCCGGATGTAACCGAAACCCGATGCTGATTATTGGCTAGGCTTCCTGAGCGCTCACCAAGCAACAGTCTCGTCTTCCTACCCGTCCAACACTGGGATCCAAGTTTTCTGATAACACAGAAAATTGTGTTCTGTCGCTGTTCTTGACGTCGACCACCATCAAAATCTGCATCTGGTTGGTCTCCAGGTAGTATCAGACTGCTGCGCAGCCGTAGGTCTTGATCAACTTGGTCAACCAGTTCCCAATTCGATAATTGACCGGAATCATGTCTGCTCCCCAATCCAATGGTCGTCCTCCTCCACCCGGTGACGAAGATCTCCAGCATCTTTATGATGAAGTTTGGCGGATCTTTGGCGAAGAAACAGCTTCCCCAACCGAGCGCTCGCCAACAAGTGCGGTTTCTGCCCATACACACGAGCCCCACTCCAATAGTTCATTCCACGACGTTAATATGACTATATCTCCTTCGTCTTCAATCAGAAACGCCCTTAATCGTCCTCCTGGTGCGTTCTATATTCACTCGCATTGTGAGTGAGTAACCTGACTATGGCATACAGTACCTGCGCCCCAGCGACCGCATTCTCCTGAAGTACGCCCACAACCTGATACTGCGACCTCTCCTACACAGAGGAGATTGAGACCACTTCCGTTGCCTCCAGGTGCTTCTTTAAGTCCCCAGCCTCATGAACAGCCTCCTCCAGTTGCAAGTACTTCTCGCCCTGGGACGGCCGGAGTTGATGGGTATGTCATCACATATTTCATTCCATTCAGGAAGTTCTCATCACACACGCAGGCGTCGTCAGCTTCCCCAAGCCCCTACGGTGCAACCCAATGGCTTTAATGGCAGCCGCCCATCCACAGGCTCTGCAACATCCCCAATCTTATCAACAAGTAAACCAGTCGCTACTGGCTCTCATGCCGACGGGCTGCCAAACATACATAAAGCCGTCCCTGCTGTTCCCTCGCACACCAATGGAGCGTCTGTTAATGGAGCGGATGTGTACCGTTTGCAACAATCAGATAGTAGCCTCGATGTGCAAGGCTACGGTGTCACCGTCCCGCCCAAACCATCCCCTCGACCTCCTGGCGCTTCGGCTCCGAACATTCCGGGTCTCGGCAATATGTTTGATGACTTTTCGATCGACCATAGTCCAGACGATATGAAGAACCGCCCATCTCATCGCCCTCAACAATCTTCGGAACACTTTCGTCCTGCGGATGCCTACCCCCAGCCTCATGCGCGATTGCATCCAAACGATGGCATCAATGGTCCTGCACCGTCTGCTCGGGTACATGATTTGCGTCATCACCCTTCATCATCATCCGACTATATCCCTAATTGTAAGTCCGCACAAAAATGAGAAACTTTGATCGCTAACTCACGCCATCTGTAGATCATCAAGATACTGACCCCAAACTAGGTCGTGCAATTTCTACAGGCTCCACCACATCCTCGTTTGTAGCAGACTCATTAGGTCGCAATGTTTCAGTGACGACAGCAGCCACAAGTTACACTGATACCGACGGTTCAACTGCTAAAGTTGGGCCAACGATACTCAGCAGGGAAGGGTCCTACGGGTTCCCATCAGCAGGGCCTTCGGCACTTAAGTACAGCCACGGTCACTCAGATTCTGGCAGTGGTGGTTTCCAAGGTGGAAGCGTGGACTCGTTAGCGCGTGCCCGTCCGAGCGTGTACAGCGGCACACCTGGACCTCCGCTTGGCGACCAGGAAGAAGAAGAAGACGATGATTACTTTGACTCCGAGAGCGATGATCCAGATCCAGACAGATTTGTTAACTTCAGCTTGCTATCGCACTTGGCGGTCCGATTGCGCGACAAGGTACCTCGCGGCACCCATGTGAAAAGCAGCATCCCCTACCCTCGTGCATTCACCGGGAAGGACATTGTCGTAAGTCCGCTGCTAGAATTCTGTGACAAAACTTGACGCAATGCCGTGGTTTCAGTCTACCATTCAAAGCCAAATCCAACGTGAACTGCTGATCAATCATGGCGTTTCGACCACCGATCGCCGTGCTGCCCTTCAGGTCGCTCGGAGTCTACAACAGCAGTTATTTTTCTACGAAGTTGAGTGGGGTCAGAAGCTGCTGCAAGATGGTGTCGAGGACGTGTATATGTTCCTGGATGACCTCGAGGGCAACTCTGAGGCTCACCGAGAGAGGGAAGAACTGCCAACAGCAGTCATCACTTCACTCACTCGGTGCTATGCATCAGGTTGCAATGAGGACGACCCATGTTATTCGTTTGCTTGTCCACGTCGAGTAAGTTCCTGTGATCCCGTAGTCGTGAGTTTGAGCTAATGTTTCTGTAGCAAGCTGGTCGGATCGTCGATTTAGGTCCCGTAGCCGAACCGGAAGTACACCACGTAAGTTACCATTCACGTTTGATTGATTGAATTGAACATCGACTGTTGTCTCCACAACAGCAAACCGAAGACTGGTTGAGTACGGTTGATCCCGGCATCCTTCACACTCTTCCAGAAAGTGAAGTTCATCGTCAAACGTGAGCATCTTGGTGAACTTTGTTTGGCGCTGTACTAAAGATCCCACTAGCATCATCTATAAAACTATCACTCAGGAAGAGCAATACGTCCAAGACCTGGACACCGTGGAGGCGGTCAGTACCTTGTATTACTTGATAGCTCCGACCCACCTAATTTCCTCGTTTTAGCTGTTCATTCGGCCACTGCTGAAAGCAAGTCCTCCTGTCATGCCGGCTAATAAGCTAGACGAGTTTATTGAAGAGGTTTTTGGAAACATCCTGGATCTTCGGGAATGCAACAGACGGCTGGTGGAAGCCATGTATGTTCGGCAGCGCGAGCAAGCACCAATCATCCAAAGGATCGGAGATGTGTTTTTGGAGGCCGCGAGAGAGTTCCGGTTTGCATATCCGACATACGTCGGACATCTGCCCCTCGCAGAAAAGCGCTTCAAAGATGAGATCGAGTCCAACGCGGACCTTCGCTTGTTCCTCGAGGTATGATATTTTGTCTGAAAATCAGGAGTCGTTGCTAGACTGTTTTGTAGGAGTGCTCGCGACAATCCAAGCAACAGGAAGCTCGTCGACTGGACTTGAAACACTTCTTATCGCGACCTTCTGAACATCTGCAGAAGTATCCCATTGCCCTGGAGGCGATCATGAAAGAGACAACTGAAGGCAACCCAGACGCGTACTACCTTGCAGAAGCCATCGAAGCCATCAGGAATCTTCAGAACGTTGCACAGCTCCGAACGTTCCAGACTGCAATGGGCAAAGGTCCTACTGGAAAATGGGAGTGGCACGATATCGTAGCCAAGGATGTTCGAGAGGGCCTCAGCAAGGCTGAGGCCAAGCGCCAGTCGTACGTTTGTCTTTTCTTTGAGTTGTTATGAAATGCTCAATTTTGTGCAGCATTATATTTGAACTGATCAAAGGCGAGATGGCGTACGTCAGGGACCTAGAAAATATCGAGTTGGTGTGTTGTCCTTTGCAAGTACTCGATCTCAACATCATAGCTCATTCTCGCCACCACAGATTTACATCCAGGCCCTGCGAGAAAGTGATCCTCCAGTCGTTGGTCGTGAGAGGCTGAACGGTTTTATCACCGACGTTTTCCACAACTTTGCTGAGCTTCACTCGCACCATCGGAAGCTCCTAGACCAACTGCATGATATACAGCGCGACGAGCATCCAGTGATCAGGAGTATTACAGCACCTTTGTTTGACGCTGCTTTGAACTTCAGGGATGCATACATGGAGTACATTCCCAACTACCCTATCGCTGCCTATCGCATCGATGACGAGATGGCTAACAACATCGATTTCAAGACGTTTGTTGACGTGAGGCTTGTTCTTTTGCTTCGCTTTACATTTCTAACTATCATGCAGCAATGTGTACGGCATCCGGATGCTCACCGCCTAGACATGAAGAGTTTTATCAATCGTCCTATCCCCCGATTATTGCGGTACGAACTGCTCTTGAAGGGCATAATGGACGAGACACCTGCTACCCACGAGGATCGTGAAGCGATCCCTCAAGTCTTGGAGATCATCAAGGCTTTGGGCAAGGAGACCGAGCCGGGAGTTCAATCAGCGAAACAGAAGGTTCAGCTCTGGTGCTATAACTCAAATTTGCAGTTCAAGCCCAATGAGTCCGTTGTTAGTCTCCAAGAGTTTTGTTTGCCGCCACATACTGAACGATTCTTACAGGACATGGATCTTTTGAATGAAAACCGCTCTCTTATTCACGCTGGCAAGCTGCTGCGACAACCCGACACCGGCTTTGAATGGAATGGGTGGACCGAGCTTTTCGTCTTGCTGTTCGATAATTACTGTAAGTTTTCCAACCCTTGTGTTGTATCGGAAAATTCACATCCGAATTCAGTGGTCATGACCAAGACAAAAGAAAAAGACGGCGTGACAAAATATAACGTTAACCGGAGAGTGAGTGACTGTCAGTATGGGATTGTATAATATCTCACTTGTGGCTTAGCCCATACCGCTGGACCTTCTTACTCTGGCCAGCTTTACTGATCCCCCGACACAGCGCAGCACAAGCATTCTACGTCTCGGCCTTGGTGGAGGGAACAGGCATGTAGAAGGCGGACCCTCTCCAGGTAGCGGTGTTCCTGACACCGCTAATGATTCACGTCTTGTATATCCTTGTACCATTCACTATAATGGCCGGCTTGGTGGTTTGCATACCTTATTTACGGAGTCTCAGCAAGCGCGAGCGGAGTGGAAGCAGAAGTTGGACGAGGCCATCGGCTTGCGCAAGGTTGTTCAGGAGTCAAACAAAGTCTTCGAGCTGGAGCCGCTCAGTACAGACACCTTCCTCGTGCCGTCCATATCTTCAGCTGCTGTACCATCTTGGAACCACGAGAATTCCCTCACGGGCAAGGTTACTTGCTCTGTTCCATTTAGTGAGCTCAAAGCCTTTCCTTTTTCCATGTGTCTTACTGATACGTTTTTCAAGCTACCGCTGATGGACGAGCGTTGGTGGCTATTGGTTGTGCTGAGGGTGTTTGGATAGGCTTTAGACATGATTCAAGATGTTCGTGCACTCGTATTTGTTCTCTTTGCAGACTGACAAATCCTACTTTAGCTATGCGCCGTGTATTACATCTGAAGATGGTGACACAGTGTGCAATGCTCGAGGATTTCGGTATGTTCCTCGTACTTGCAGACAAGGTATTTCTACTAGCAATTACCATCACAAGATACTAACCTGCAAATAGGCTCTCTTTGCATACCACATCGAGGCTCTCGTTCCATCATCCCCACAGAGCGCTCATACATCTCAGACACCACAGAGGGTTAATGGAACTAGGGACGTTCACTTCTTTAGCGTTGGCAACCAAGGTGGACGAACGCTAGTCATATACATGAAGAAGAAAGGGGTCAGTTCTGCGACATCCCAAGACGGGCCTACTGACAATGTGAACAGCTCGACAGCGTCTTCCGTGTTTTGGAACCGGTGGTAGAAAAAATCAATGAAAGGAGCAAGGCACCAGCGTCGTTCACTTCTCGCTTTGGTATACGGCCTGCGCGTTCAGAGTGGTTCCGACTGTACAGGGTACGCGGCTATTAGTGGATGATGTTGTTATATTGATTTTTTTTTCGTAGGAGTTCTTCCTTCCCTCGGAATCTTTTGACCTGGTCTTCCTCAAAGCAAAGATCGCGATTCTTTGCACCAAAGGCTTCGAAATCATGGATTTAACTGAGTATGTCGCGTTTACCCCCTCACCTATGCATTCCTCCGTTTTAAACATCATTCAAGTTTCAAGAGTGTCACTATTCCTCTACGTGACGATGGCTACGAAAGACTTGCAAAACGCGGAGAATCTTGCCGGCCAATGGGGATGTTCCGCGTGGAAAATGAATTCCTTTTGTGCTATGATGGTCAGTCGTTTCGATTTGATCTTTAGTCAGCGCTGATGGTAAGACTCTAGAGTTCGGCATCTACGTCAACAAGCACGGCGCACCTAGTCGCAACACAGGCACGATTGAGTGGGAGGGCACGGCTGAGCGCGTGGCAATCCACTGGCCTTATATACTTCTCTTTGACTCCCGCTTCATTGAAATCAGGCACGTATCGTCGGGTCTGCTCGCACAGATAATTCCCGGAAATGAGATACGCTGTATTTGGGACGGTCGTGGCACCTGTGCCCCTCCATCGACTGGACCGGAAAGCCTCCAACAAATGAGCCTTGACCCCCGGATTCACTGTGTCATGGCTGCGCCGGAGCCCATTCAACACGGCGCGGTTGGGCGCCCACGCTCAGTGGCTCAGCACGTATTTGAGCTGACACCTACGACCCCGCTCTATCCACCCGGTGCACCTGGATCACCCAACAACTCGACGTACTTCCAGCAGCAAACCGTTTCTCCTCCGCAGTCTCCCAACCTCCTTCCGATGACATCCTGGAGATGATCACATCACACACAGGCACCCTTGATGCTCATCGCGCATTTATTTCTACACATGTACATCCTTGTGGATTTCTGTCTTTTTCATCTTGTTTTAGGAATTTACATAATTTGTACCAGTGCTCAGCAGTCTCCGCTAGATCGTCCTGTCGTTGTTTCCGGTAATCGATTTGGTGACGGTTATGGACAACATTTCGGATGAATGGGCATTAGTTATCGATAAAACATGTACTGCTTCAATGCAATGTAGATATCATAACAAGGTCGACGGTAAAACTGAAATATTCACAGACATCCACTAAATCCTCTAGCAACAGCAACACGACCGGCTGCCTCCATGTTCCCCGGTGTCTACCTGCACTGCTACTAATTGTTGTTGCGTTGCTGTGGCTGTTGTGTATTGGGGTCCGGTTGAGTAGTATCAGGATCTTGATCTTCATAAGGCACGATGTTCGGGTCTTTGCCAGGAGCATCCGCAGCAACAGTACGCTGTATATTACGTATCAGACATCCAAGACACATTTAGGAAAGTCGACCGGTCGCACCTCTTTAGCCTTCGTGAACGGAACATCGACGACGGGTGACGTTGCATGATGGGACGATCGAGCGAATAGGTGTCGTAGGTGGGTTCTGAATGTGGTATCGGCGGCGACTAGCGGTGGGGTCGTAGGTGGTGCAGCTACAGGTGGAGGTGGAGGTGGAGGATGAGGGGCTCCTCGTCATAGCGAGCTTCAGTCTTTTCAGACGCCCGTGGCGCTGTTGAGGTCGTGGTTTGGAAGCTTGAGAATGCTGTAATAAACGATGTAAGAAAGAGGGGAAGATACGCTGGTGCACGCACTTGATGCATGCCGTGGAAGAAATTGGGTTCTGTATCCTAGCCATCTTGCTCTTGCCCCGGGATCTTCGCCTGTATAACGGTCAGTAGCAAAAGAGTTGAGGAAGGGAGCGCATACACCAAGAATACGGCTATCCTGCTCAACGAGCGCACTACATTGTTCTTTAAATTCTGAGTGAAACGGTGATGAGTATGGTAACCTCGGGTGACGTCACTGTAATCTTACCTTTGGACCAATCAAGGCAGCTGGCCTTCGCAGATTCATCAATGGCGCCCATCATACATTTGTGTGCTTTGAGGGCTTCATCAGGTTTACCTGCCGAAAGGAATGCCTGGCACAATTTCTGGTGGGTAGTGAGACACAATGACTCGAGATCCCAGCCGAAGAGCTGGACAAAGCACTAAGTTATGAAAAACATTATGTATACATCGTCTTGACGCACCGCAGTCAAGTCCTCGTATACCAAATGAATGATTTTCGATGAGAAAGCGCCTGAGTCGACAGCGGTAGTGAAGTGGTCTGCAGCTTCATCGTGACACGCGCCATCCACAGCGTTGATTCCAAGCTGAACGCGTAGATATGTCTAATGTGCGAGTTGCAAAGATCAGCGTCGATGACCAAGCGTGGCCGTATCACACTTACTTCCACGACACGACACCCGAGAAGACCAGTGTTCGGACAAGCGGCAGCCAGCTCTTTGATGAGCATCGTTGCTTCCTCGTGTTGATCCGCGCTGAAGAGGGCGATGGCCTGGAACACGCAATCAAGCAGAGAATATGCGAGACAAACTGAAGCTACCTTGATCAAGATGAGAAAATGGTTGGTGTTCGAATTTGTGAACATGGACGCGACGTCGAATGCTATCCTTGCCTCCTGCACGTGGCTTTTTCCGCAGAGGGCGATGCCCTTGGAGATGTAGCCTGTCAGTGAGGGCCGAATGCTGATGGACTATGTCACGAATATTGAAACTAAGCTTTTAGGGCCATGATGGGTCAGCATAGCTCACCTTGATTGCATCATCAAGGGCGGGGTCCCAGGCGTGTTTTCGGGCCATAATGAATGACCGATTGGCATATGAAGTATAGTCGTTGGCGTCGGTGTGAATCGCCTGGGTGAGTAACTCTTCAGCGGTGTCCAGATCCCAAGCGATGCACGCATTGCGGACTGTCGTGATGGCCAGGATCTGCACGAACGATGCTCGAATCGCGTTACGAGAGTTAAGGATGGAAACTTGCCTTTGAATTAGTATCACTGGGTACTTCCCACTCTGAGATCGCATCATCATAACCTCCGCTGAGGATATGCTTTCCGTCCGCGGAGAAAGCGACAGATTGCGGCGGGGATGAGTGCTGGAAAATGGCGATGGTTTGTCGATCTGAGAGCCGCCAAAGACGGACATCGTTGTCATCAGATGCGGAAGTGACGAGGGTGCCAGCGGGATGAATGGCAATGGCGTTGACATAGCTAGTGTGGCCTTCCCAGGAATGACCGACCTGCTCCCAGGTCAATGGATCCCACTCTCGTATGGTAGGATCGCTATAATTGCCCGCTGAAAGAAGGCGTGTGCCATCGGGCGTCCACGCGAGCGACCAGTTGGATGATGTGTGGACCTTGAAAGATGCGACACGTTCCCTGGTGCCAGGATTATAAATTTGGATACTATCGGATGTTGCGATGGCAAGAAGTTCATCAAGGGAAGGCGAATATCGAACGCAGCGGACATAACCACCACACTCGATTGGTTGTCCTTGCATCTGCCACGTTTTGGTACGCCAAAGCTTCACCGTCTTGTCCTATCCACCAGTAGCCAGCACCGCACCATCCAGAGAAAAATCCAGTGAGCTGATTTCATTGGTGTGGGCTTTTATGGGTTGAATGAGAGTTTCACCAGTTTCACCGTGCCAGATGATGAGCTCTCCTTTGTCGTCACCGCTTGCTATTATTTGGCCATTTCGTGATACCGCCGCGCATCAACAAAAGAGCCCGAAGCATATAAGGCCTTGTGGAAGCATGTAAGGCCTTGTGAAGCCTTGCATAGCCTTGTATAGCCTTGCATGCTCATGCAAGGCTATACAAGGCTTCACAAGACCTTACATGCTTCCACAAGGCCTTATATGCTTCGGGCTCTTTTGTTGATGCGCTAATGCCTGCACCCGACTGCTGTGCCCCTCCATTTTTTTCAACACAACGCCTGTCTCCAAGTCCCAGAGACGAAGGATATAGTCGTCCGAACCCGTAACCATTCTTCGCTTATCAGGGAAAACTGCGACTGCGTTTACGCCCTGCTCACTCATGATCTTCAAAAACTCGAATGGGTGTGGTGCTTGGAATGAGTTGTGACATTTTACTGGCCAGAGGTTGATGGTGCTGAATACGGTCGGGGAATTGTGGGCGTCTTTCTCTAAGCTGCCGCAGGTACATGTATTATGTGTTTTTATGCTGCTTCACTACGCTAACTACTTTGATTCCCTAGACGCCGGCCAAGACACAAGGTCCGTTCCAGCAAGTGACATAATGCTCCCTAAACCGCCTTCCTGTGTACATGTCTCCGAGTCATGTCTCCACAGCTTCCAGAACATATATTTCCTCCCATCCAATGGCGATAGTGCAGCAATCTACTTCATAGTTAATGTTTGCTCCATGAATATCAATATTGTTTCCCGTGTCCAGCAGTTTATCCAACACTTCATCATGTAACTTGGCCAAGGGTACAAGTACTGCAAATAGTATTATCTCCTTATCTCGTCGATTCCAAAGATCTGCCTGTTCACCAGATTTCTCCCATCATGTCTCCAATCCGCATTCTAATGGAAGAGTGTCCGTCTTTGAACACACATTTTATCCAAATCTTAATTTTCAAAGGTGTCACTTTGCTTCCAGCCCTTTACTCCCCTCATCTCGGTTTCTCAGCCGATCCCCTGATTTCAGTTTTTCTCGTTCTCCAGTAATCTTCCCATGTCCATTCTTGTTGCAATCCTGCATCACAGAAGTGTGCAATATGATCATCACACTCTACTAACATCGGTGAGCTCTCATTGCAGCTAAAGCTGCGCGAGCCCGCATCAATTATTGACATGTTACTGCAGTGTTCAACAACGTTCTTTTATCGATCACGGACTACATGGGCCCAATCCTCGATCCCACCGAGACACCAATCGAGTATCACAACTTTCAAGCAATCTTTCACGGTACAAGAACTTTCAGGTCCAAGGTTTCGCGATTCCTCACCTTACGACCCACTGTAGACCAGTATAACGAGTCTGTAAATCATGTCTTACGATGCGTTTAAAATTTTGATGCCCGTGCTCTCGAGGTCTGACAGGACAACGACGACAAGATCAATTATTTGTACTGATAATTGTATTTTCTCAGTGCTTACTAGCAGCACCTTCACACCTTCTCAGCGCATTTCGCCATCTTTCTACGCTCGACCTCTCGCCTACGTACGTACGTGCACTACACTGGGCTCAGCAACAGCACCGAAGAGCTCTCACCCAGGATGTCTGTACTTCTTTACTGCGCGTCGTTCCCAACAAAGTGGATGTTCCAGTAAGACGATAGTACGTGGCTGTCTGTTCCGTTAGGGGAGTCGTAGAGGCGGATGAGTGGATTTTTCTCTCATGACATGTTCCCAATGACTGAATACATATCCTACCCGTCAAAGATGTTCCTTGGGCCCCAATCTGATATCCATCATTATGGTAGTAATCCATATTTTTATTGGTCAACGACACCCTCGTGCCAATGCACAATTTTTGGACCGCGAAGGATGAAAGGAACATGCAATGTTTACTCGTCGAAAGACAAGGTGACGCCAATTTGTGGATCACTGCCAACTTGTTAGTCCCACTGCCGAAAATTAAAGAGGACGAACAAGAAATGGTAAGTAGGGAAGCGACGAGACTTGAGTCTAATACACATGTATATATGATACGTATACTATATGATTATCATCTTGAGAGCACAGATGCAAACCGCTGAGAGATCCATAAACTTTGAAATAAAAAACATACAATTACAATATTTCTATAGTCCTGACGTCCATCAGGTCTCCAACAGAAACTATGTCATCGACCTGCCCAATGATATTGTTATCCGACGCGATCCTCTTGTATTCTATACTGCCCTGCTGCGCTAGCAAAAATGCGGAGAAAGGCTGCCCAAGGCGAACAAGTAACCGCAAGGCTCGTGATTCTAGGTCAACCACCTTCTGATTTACAGGAGGACCACTAGACCAGCCGTCTGAAGGAGAAGAGGGCGGTGTGCAATAATCCTCCTCGCTCTCCGTATCGTTTCCAAAGTCAGACAGTTCCACATATTGAGGCGGTTCTGCAAAGTTAGGTAGCTCGAGGAGAGACCGATCCCAGGGATGGGCAAGGACAAATTTTTGCTCAGTCGGCCTTGCCGGCCAGAACTGAACCAGGGTCTCTTCCGTGGTGATAACCAAGTCGTGAAGCCCGTCTGCCTTCACTCTATACGTGAACAGAGTTTCTGGGGCCGGACTACGGACTCGTCTGATTTCCCTGACATTGAATGCAATACAAGGCAGATGCAGTCTCTGTGCTGCGAAGCGAGGGGCGTTCACATTCTGAAGCAGGGTATAAAGTTTCGAAGCGAAATCCACAGTCACCGTCTTTCGCAGTAAAGAAACCGATGACTGAATTTCATCTTCGGGTAGGGGTGGTAGCTTGCATGGTGGAGTGTTGTATGAAGTGATGGAGGCTGGTAGACAGCTATTGAACTCTGATGATTTTCCGACCCAATCGAGGCCAGTGATGTCACCCGACCGAGCCATGATCTCCTGCAGGAGCCGCCCAAGAGCTTTGTCCTGCTTCTCGCCATAATCTACAGACAGGCGAACACCAAAGATGCCAAATAACGAGTATGCGATGTCTTCCTGACGCGTGGTAACGCGGGTTGATGCCCAGTGGAGTTTCTCTCGGGCGCCATTCATACTGGGACGGAAGGCCGCAACGGCTTGTCGGTCTATGCCCGTCGCGTCCTTTAACTCCTGCATGATTGCGGCGGACTCCTTGTGGTTGGTAGTGCGATCATCGAGATAAAGAGTCCAATTGTTCTGATAAAAGAGAATGACTTTGGGAGCGATGAATTCTTGAACCGTCCATCCGCGCATATTCCAAGCGCTCTTTGCCAGTGCACCAGACTTTGACGAAGGCGGAACATCCGACAGGTAGACAATCGTGAGCGCGGAGTGGAGATACCAGACGAACATGGAGTTAACCGATTCTTGAAGTTCGACGTTGTTGCTCTTATCAATGCAGCATGTATCGCTCCATGCCCAGTTATACCCCGCGTCACGAGCAGTTTTGCAAAAGGACCGCAACTTCATCATCCCACCAACCGGATCCAACTCCGAGTCATACACGCTTCTGCCCTGAATATCCTGCAACAGCGGCTCCTTCCCTTCCCACCTGTGTGATAGCGCAGCATACTGGAAGTATGCCATCGCCACCTCTTCGATGCGCTTCATGGGGAGGTCTAGATGCTTGATTGTTGACGACACAAGCTCCTTATACTCTATGCACATTTTGAAGGTGCTGATCTGCGCCTCTCGATCGCATAAGAGACCGGTGGCGGTGTTAAGTACACGCAGCGGAATATTATCGAGTTGGGCATTGATGACACATCGAATAGCACGTTCCACTTCAGAGGGTCTGAGATGCTGCTGGCACAGCTCTGGAGAAAGAGTTAAACATGTTGGCGAATGTGTTATTCAGAGGCTTACCTCGTGTCTGAACGTCGGATGCATCATCCAATTTGGAGAACATCGTTTCGAAGGTCTGGATCGCTTCATCATAGCGTCGTGCACCATGAAGCGCTGCGTGCTTCAAATTGTATCCAAGATAAGACAAAGAGTCGAGTTCAATGACCTATGTATCACCACAATGAGCACTAGTTATGAGACGATAGATGGCATCGCACCTTCTGCGCATCGAGAAGTGCTTCCATCCACAGCATCTTACCCAACTTTGCCTTACTACGATTTGCAAAAAGAGCATCAGATGAAGGATTCAGATTGATTGCTGCCGAGCATAGGCCAATAGTTCTGTCATAATCGCTCGCAGTGAGGGCGGCGTTTCCGTGGGTGACACAGAGTTCATTGCATTCTTGCTTGAAAGCTGAGTGAAAAAATATGGGTGAGGATCGTAGTCTACATGACGCCATGGACTCTGGACTTGCCGTTGGACCAATCGAGACAGCTAGCCTTCGCAGATTCGTCAATGGCGTCCATCATGCACTGGTGTGCTTCGAGGGCTTCATCGGATTTACCTGCCGAAAGGAATGCCTTGCACCGTTTCTGGTGGGCAGTGAGATACAAAGACTTGAGATCCCAGCCGAAGAGCTGGACAAAGTACTCAGTTATGAAAAGTATATGTATGCATCATCTTGACGCACCACGGTCAAGTCCTCGTATATTTCATGAATGGTTTTTGATGAGAAAGTGCCTGATTCGACAGCTGCAGTGAAGTGCTCAGCAGCTTCATCGTGACGTGCGCCATCGAAGGCATTGATTCCGAGCTGAACGCGTAGATACGTCTAATGTGTGTGTTGCAATATCAGCGTCGATGACCAAGCATAGCCGCATAATACCTACTTCCACCACACGACGCGCGAGAGGATCGGTATTCGGACAAGCGGCAGTCAGCTCTTTGATGAGCAACATTGCTTCCTCGTGTTGATCTGCGTTGAAGAGTGCAATGGCCTGAGACTCGGAATGAGGCAGAGAATATGGAAGACAGATTGAAGCTACCTTTATCAAGATAAGAAAATGGTTGTTTTCGGAATCTTGGTTGGTGAACATGGATGCGACGTAGAATGCTATCCTTGCCTCCCGGGTGTGGCCTTTTCCGCAGAGGGCGATCCCTTTGGAGATGTAGCCTATCAAAGAGGGCCGAATGCCGATGGACTATGTCACGAATGAAAGTAAGCATTCAGTAAGAGGGCCATGATAAATCAGTATTGCTCACCTTGATTGCATCATCAAGGGCAAGGTCCCAGGCGCATTTCCGAGCCATAATGAATGAACGATGGGCATATGAAGTATAGTAGTTGGTGTCGGTGTGGATCTCTTGGGTGAGTAACTCTTCAGCGTTGTCTAGGTCCCCAGCGATGCATGCATTGCGGGCTGTTGTGATAGCCAGGATCTGCACGAAGGATGTTCTAATTGCGGTACTTAAGTCAAGGTGGAAACTTGCCTTTGGATTAGGTACTGCCCACTCCGAGGTCTTATCTCGGCCTCCACTGAAGATGTGCTTGCCGTCCGCGGAGAAAGTGACACATCCCAAAGAGGATGTGTGCTTGAAGATGGCGATGGTTCGTTGATCTGAGAGCCGCCAGAGACGGACATGGTTGTCTTCAGATGCAGAAGCGACGAGGGCGCCAGCTGGATGAATGACAATAGCGCGGATAGAGCTAGTGTGGCCTTCCCAGGGATGACCGACTTGCTGCCAGGTCAATGGATCCCACTCTCGTATGGTAATGGTACCATCGAAAGAATTGGCTCCTGAAAGAAGTCGTGTGCCATCAGGCGTCCATGCGAGTGACAAGCTGAGATCCCCGAAAGATGCGACACGTTCCCTTGTGCCAGGATTATAAATTTGGACATTTTCTGTTGCGATGGCAAGAAGTTCACCAGCAGGCGAATATTGAACGCATTGGACATCCCAATCACACTTGATTGGTTCTCCTTGCATCTCCCACGTTTTGGTACACCAAAACTTCACCGTAGCGTCCCATCCACCAGTAGCCAGCACCGTACCATCCGGAGAAAAATCTAACGAGCCAGCTCCAGTAACACCGGAGTTGGTACAATCGGTGTGGGCTTTGATGGGTTGGGTGAGAGATTCACCAGTTTCACCGTGCCAGGGAATGACTTCCCCGCCATAATCACCGCTTGCTATTATTTGACCATCTCGTGATACCGCTAATGTCAATAGCCCACTTCTATGCCCCCCCATCATCTTCTTCAACACAATACCTGTCTCTAAGTCCCAAAGACGAAGTGTCCCGTAGTTCGAGGCGGTAACCATTCGTCGCCTATCGGGGAACACTACGACTGCTATTACGATCCCCTCATGATCTTCAAAAGTTCGAATGGGTGTGGTGTTTGGAATGAGCTGCGACATTTTACTAGAGGTTGATGATATTGAGCACGGTCGAGGGATTGTGGATGTCTTTCTCCCAAGCTGCAGAGGTGCGTGTATCGTGCGTTTTTATGTTGCTTCACCACACTAACCTACCTCGTTTATATAGACGCCCAAGACACGAGGTAGTTCGCCTCCGATCCGGCAAGAGTGCTCCTTATGAGTCATAACCGCCTTCCTTGACAGCAAGTACTGACGGTGTGCGTCTGATTCGTGTCTCCACATCTTCCAGAATATATTCCCTCCCATCCAATGGCGATAGTGCAGTTGATGTTCCTTACTCGCACGTCTATGATGATACTTAGATCATCGTAAAACGTTCCAAGAGACGCAGAGCTACTCACAAAAATTGACTTTAACTGTTGAATTTGAACCTGTATATAGCGCTACATGAAATAATTTGCCCTCTTACGAGCACGGGGAGGTCCGCTTTCCCGTTCACTAACGCGACCGCCCTCATCAGGGGACAGATCGATAGGCAAGGCTTTCACGATATCCGGCGGAGGCTTTTCAACCCACATATTCTCACCTCCATCCTCCTCTTCATCCTTCCGTTCCTTCTTCCTCGGCATCTCGCTATCCCGATCTTGGTGTTTTTGATGCGTAGCACTGAGCGACAATGACTGTCTGCCATCCGCATCTACATCAAAAGAAGCAAGCGCGCCACCCTTCGAACTCTTCTGTTTCTTGTTTTTCTTCTCCTTCTCCGTGTCTTTCGGTTTGGATCCCCTGGGTATGAAGGTAGGCTTGTACGTAGCCAGGTCAACATCTTCCACGATGCCATTCGCTGGTAGTGGCTTGACATCCGGGCCTGGTTTAGACGGCCTGACTGGCTCAGAGACGGCGGGGGCTCGTCCACCTCATCAACATCATCCATATGATCCTTCTCCTCATCACTCTCCTCATCATCACTCGCAAAATTTGCTTTAAAAATATCCATCCCGGGACGTTCATACGTGAGCACGTCATCCCCCGGGCCCTGCCCCTCACCTTCCCCCATGCCAATATTTGCAACATCGCCCTCGCTACTCCCGGAACTCCCACCCTCTACTTGCGTCATTCCTACGCTTGCACCCGCGAATTCGTCTGCGGACGCTGTGCCGTGAACTCAGGCCCCGCGGCCTGTGCTGACGGCCCAGACGTATCGACAGGGACCTCCAGAACCGGGTCCTTCACGCCAAAGCGCTTACACAGCAGCCGCGCAGGCTACCACATACATACCTTACGCGGCATAGCACCATAACTACCCAGTCGAGCAGCATGCACCTTTGGGGCTTCTTCCTTGACTTCATCCTTTGGCTTTTCCTCCGCCACATCCACACTGTCCACCTCTTCTGGCTGTGCAGCAGGCGTGTGCAGGCCCTCAATGGTCTTTGGCCTGAGATCCAGAATTGCGGCACTTGTAAACCACACAGCCATGGCTCCAGAAACGGGGCGGAATAACGCAGCTGACTTTGCATAATCGCTTGTCTCTTTTGTGAACTCCTCGGGTGTCTGCCCGGGCTTCTGCATGGGTGGAATTGCGCCTGAGCCAGGATTTGCGTGTGCACGCAGATAGGCAGTGCACATTTCCTACTTAGAAGGATCGGCCGTGAAGGGTTGAAAACCGTGGAGAGCAGCTTGGGCGACGTGGGGCTCGGTGTGTGTGATTCTGGGAGGCGTGGGGAGTGGGATCATCCGACGTGGAAGGGGGGGCAAAGCAGCTTGCAGCGACGTTGTTAATGCGTTCTTAGTCTTTCTTGGAGATATACTCGAAGATGAACCTGGGTGCGGAAGGGAGGGGTGTCTCACTGAGCGTTGCTCTCCGCTGTTCATAACATGTAAGCATATGTGAGATCTGTAGAAGATGGATTTTGTCAAACCTGGCTCGTAGAAATGCCTGTTTTCCACTGGGCGTGCGACTGATTTTGTGAAGGAGGAGGTATAGCTGCGTTCTCTGTATCTTTTAAATTAGCTTTCTCCCTCTCCAAACGTGTTTGGGATTTGGCGTCCAATCTTGGGAAGCTAGTAGTTGTGAATATCCCATGAGCAACTGACTAAAGGACCTCCGCCACGGGTTTCTCAGATACGACGAACCCGTTTACAGTAAGTTGCAAGAAATGGTAAGTAGGGAAATGACGAGACTTCAGTCTGATGCACATGTATATATGATACGTATACTGTACGAGTATCATCTTTAAGCATAAATGCAACCCGCTCAGAGGTTCATAAATTTTGAAAGAAAAAACATACAACTACAATATTTCTATGGTCCTGATGTCCATCAAGTCTCCAACAGAAACCACGTCGTCGACCTGCCCAATGATATCATGATCCGACTCGATCCTCTTGTATTCTCCACTGCTCTGCTGCGCTAGCAAAAATGAACCGAAAGGTTGCCCAAGACGAACAAGCAGCCGCAATGCTCGTGATTCTAGGTCAACCACCTCTTGTTCTACACGATAATCACTGGACCTGGCGTCTGACGGGGAAGACGGTGGCGTGTAATAATTATCCTCGCTCTCCGTATCGTTTCCAAAGTCAGACGGTTCCACAAATTCAGGTGGTTCTACAAAGTCAGGTAGTTCGAGGAGAGACCGATCCCAGGGACGGACAAGGACAAATTCCTGCTCAGTGGGCCTTGCAGGCCAGAACTGAACCAGGGTCTCTTCTGTGGTTATAAGCAAGTCGTGAAGCCCGTCTGCCTTCGCTCGATACCTGGACAGAGTTTCTGGGGCTGGACTACGCACCCGTCTGACTTCCCCGACATTGAATACAATACAAGGCAGATGCAGTCTCTGTGCTGCGAAGCGAGGGGGGCTCACATTGCGAAACAGGGTATAAAGGTTCAAAGCGAAATCAGCAGCCATCGTCTTTCGCAGCGAAGAAACCGATGACTGAATTTCTTCTTCGAGTACTATGGGTGGTGGCTTGCATGGTGGAGTGTCGTATGAAGTGATGGAGGCTGGTAGACAGTTATCGTTGTACCCGGATATTCCGATGGCAAGAAGTTCACCAGAAGGCGAATATCGAACGCAGTTGACACCACCACACTGGATTGGTTCTCCTTGCATTTGCCACGTTTTGGTACACCAAAACTCCGTCCCGTTAAATGAACCAATAGCCAGCACCGTACCGTCCGGAGAAAAATCCAGCGACCTGATTTCATAGGGGTGGGAAGCTTTGGCTTTGATGGGTTGGATGAGAGATTTACCAGTTTCACCGTGCACCCAGGCGATGATTCCTGCTTTACTATCACCGCTTGCTATTATAACGCGAAAGGCCGCACGCGGCAGAGCCCGCTACGGTCGCTTTTCCCCGAGCCATGACGTGCATCGATTCGATTGCAACTGCTACAGATACAAAAATCGTAGAGATCAACGAAACCAGAACCCAGATGGAGGCGAGTGCTACAATGAGACGGAGGCTACAAATACATCAGGTTGTTACAAATACGCCGAGTCAGCATCGAACAGCTCCCTTTTTTTTCAGTCAGAGGAGACACGATTCATCAGTACCATTCCTTCGCGAGGCTGAAACACGAATCAGTCCATTTTCTCTTTTCCCTTGCCTCCCTTTGCATGCTTTGCCTTCTTTGCGGGGCTGGCAGCGACATCGAAGGTAGAGAAGCGAAATGGACGACTACTCTGCAGCGCACAAGAACAAGTCAAGAGAACAATGGAAGACGATATGGGAAAAATCACCGAGACACGCAAGATCGCAAACAATAGACCCATCAATGCCCTCCTCGAAGTTCCTCAAACTCACCAACGGTCTACACAAGCGCATATCGAGCATCTACATCCAATTCCGCACCCGCCACATCCCGCTGAACTACCACCTGCATCGTATAAGCAAGAGCGACACCCCACACTGTCCCATATGTCCAGGAATTGACGAAACCACATACCATTATCTATTCGACTGCCCGCAGTATAGACGCGAACGCCACATATTCGCAAACGCTGTTCGACGAAGCGCAACGTCCATCGCACATATACTCACATCCGAGAAAGTCACCCCTCACCTAATCCGCTTCATAAATAGTACCGGCCGCTTCAAACCAATATTCGGTGAGCTGTAAATATTGTATCAGAAAACATACTAGTAAAAAACACACATACACTTGCAACATAATTCCCGTCGCCATACTCTTTGTCGAAAGGAAAAGACGTCACATCCTGTGACGTCGCTGTCGGAAACAAAAGGGACCAAATCAGTAACACAGATAGCACTAACGAAAGCAGCAGCACGCAACATCAGACGAACATCAACAGCTAACACAATAGTCGAGCACGGCACTTAACTATCCTTATACTGACATAATCCCTTTCCGCAGTGATCCTTTTGTACCTGCTCACTTCATGTGACGGAGTACGAGTCCGAATCACCCATCCTAGTATATCACCCCCATCACGCACGACAGAAAGCTTATGACGAGACTATGTCCAACATAGGGTCTACGACCCCAAAGGACCCCACTCTGAAGCAAAAAAAAAAAAAAAAAGGTAGAGAAGCTTGCGACGGCCGAATTGTCCTTCGACATGTCTGTCGAAGTCGGGGAAAGAATCGGGATCAACCGTTCCTCGACAGGTTCATCAGACGGATCAAGGATCTTGATCGCTTGTACTCCCAGTTGGAATGTCTAGTGTGGGATTAGCAGACGTGGTTTCCGATTTTCAGAGGTGCGTACGCTCGTCGGCAGCCCATTCTGCACGATGTTATATACGTGCGCGTCGCAGACAGCGAGAACCAGCGTTCCCGGTCTTAATTTCGCGTAGGTCTCGTGCATGGGCACCAACTTGCAGTTGTTCTGTCCATAAGGAAACAATGTAGGATAAATCATTGGAAATAGATCTGGATCGAAAAACTCATTGACAGGTTCAGGATCGTGAGGGACTTGGATATATCCACCGCCTTTGTTCTTAATATGACGGACTGCCGCAGCACGCAATTCGTTCGCAGACGCATTTCCATCAACATCGGTAACTACGACCCTCTCAAAATTAGATTGTAGCTCATCAGCACGTGCCGATTGATCATTAGACGGCAAGACATCGTCATCCAACTGTACTGCTTCACTTCCATCGTACTTTGACGTCAGCGAATCGCGCGCATCGTTAGGAAGAACATGGTCGACGTGAAAAGGCATCAGCATTTTTTCCTCCATAGAGTTCAAAACATCGAAGTTAATGGTGATGTCCTTATACAAGCGATTGTGTTTTTGGAGCCAAACTAATGCAGCGCGAACCTTTTCTCTGCGAGCTATCAAAGGCTTCGCCTTCTCTTCAAGCCATGCACGGGTCGGAGGACATGAGCCTACAAAAATGACACAGATCGGAGTGATAATATCAGCAACCGGAGGAGGTAAGACTTTTGCAATGTCTTCCGGGCGCTGAGGATAGATGATTATGTGGCCCTTGATCCCGCGTTGATTTGTAGAAAGTTGCAGATCTTGATTTTCTTCCTTCAACTGAACGATCCAGCACTTTGCACGACAACGAGCAATCATCGCTTCCTCCACGACTGTCAAATCCTTCAATTCATCAGGTACGTCTCCTAAAAAGTACGGTTCGCGAGACTGAGAGCGGGTTGTTTATCCTTGTTGAGCTTTTTGTGACATAGACCGCATAATAACAATTGGAATTTACCAGTGTCAGATTGTCTTACCCCTGCTGGATCGACCATCAAGTCATGCAATGGACTGTCCGATTCTGAAAAAGGAAGCTGAGGAAGAGGACAGTCTTTGTCAAAATAATCATTTAACATATGTTGATCATTTTGTCGGTCAGGGCTATGTAAAAGAGACGGATCGAAATCATCGAGAGATGCGATTACACAATCGGCATGCAAGGCACTCTCAGCACAGCACGCGCAAGTAAATGTGGCCAGTTTGGCTGAAGAAGTCTCGTCCTTAAACATCTGCACCAAGTGACGCTTCAGCTGTGGAGACGGAATCTGAGGCCAATCAGAACGAAGCTGACGACGATGAATTTCACGAGCTTGTTCAGAGGGTTTCGACTTAGCTTTTTTCAGCGAGTGGATATGTTTTTTCAGTGTGCGACGTAATCGCCTCGTTTTTGAGCCAAGTTCAAAATTAACACCATTTGCTTTTAATAGTCGTTCCAAAGGACGTCGTTTCGTATTGGTCAATATCGCTGTCAAGAACGCGATTCTTCCAGAAAGCACTTCACCTTCATCTTCACAATGCACATTCAACTGTTGACGGAGCGATTCGCACCCTTCGAATGCTTGTGATAGAGGAGAAGAACAAAGTCCCATGCCAACATGATGAGAAACAATCTCTCGAAGATCTTCAACAGACGAATGATCATCTACCGAAAGCCCATGTGCAACCGCCAAGGCACTCAGATCAGGTCTTCGTAATGTTTCGTAGCCATCAAAAAAATTGTCTACAACATGGTCATTGTGCTGCACTGGATACGAACGAGAAGAAGAACCCGCTTGGGTAACAGATGATAAACCCGCTTGGGTAACAGATGATAGACCCGCTTGGGTAGCTAAATATGATTCCACTTGGATAGCAGACGAAAAAGAGAACAGATCGTTTCAGCTATATGAAAATGATACGGACAAGCACACGTACCTCCAGCTTGAAAGTTCCAAGTATGACCGGCACAAAGCCGCGCAAGATCTGTCTCCAAAGGCCGAAGAAATCGAGAACCATCGAACCTCGCATTCACAAACGCGAGCCAATCACGACCAAGCTCGACGTCGCACCCTTTCAAATAGACGGAGCGAAATGTCTGCCGAGAATTATACCAACCGTCGACAGTAGGAACACGCACCAGACCAGAACTCGATTCCACAGCCACGCCATCGTGATTACAAATAGAACGCGGCACATTACAATTATGCAGAAAAGACAAGGACACGGTGGAGTCAAGACTCGCACCATTAACACGGATAACAGCAGGAACATCAGCAAAAGATCCGAATACTTCGTGACAGATAAAAGACATAATAGTCAACGACCAAAGAAGACCGACATACGCAGAGACTTAGAAATAATGTCACATGACCATGCGAATAAAACGCCTTTTTAGGACTGGAACGCATTTTCACGCCAAAATTTAACGATGAGGTTTTTTCGAGCATGACACACCAAAACTCACTACTGCCGTAGCGGGAATTTGACCATCTCTTGATACCGCCAATGTCCGCACCATGCTGCGATGCCCCTGCATTCTGTTCAACATAACCCCTGTCCTCAAGTCCCGAATCCAAAGTGAGTCGTGACTGGTCAACCGAGCCCGTAACCATACGTCGCTTATCAGGGAAAACTGCGACTGTGTGTATGGCGGTCCTATAATTGAACGTTCGAATGGGTGTGGTGCTTGGAGTAAGCTGTGACATTTTACTGGAGATTGATGGTGTTGAGCACGGTTGAGGAATTGTGGGTGTCTTTCTCTAAGCTGCAGAGGTGCGTGTATTATGCGTTTTTGTGCTGCTTCACCACGCTAACCTACCACGTTTCCATAGACGCCCAAGACACGAGGTAGTAGTTCCAGCAAGAATACTCCCTAGCAGTTATAACTGCCTTCCTCGACTGCACTGTGTACATGCGTCTGACTCGTGTCTCCACATCTTCCAGAATGTATCCCCTCCCATCCAACATATGGCGATGGTGCAGTTGCTACCTCCTGGCCCTGACTGAAAGCTAGATGATCTATCCTACGTAGATTGCCCGGCATGAATATCATTGTTTTTCATGTCCAGCAATATCTCCAACACTTTATAATGTAACTTGTGCGAGCGCACATAACTTACTGCAATATCATCTTCTCGTCTCGTCGATTCCAAAGATCTGCGTGTGCCCCAGATACAACCAAATTTCTCTCTTCTCGCCTCTCAAACCCGCTCCTAATCGGGTAGTTTCCGTCTTTCAATACATGTTTTATCCAAATCATAGTTTTGAAAGGTGTCATTCTTGCCTCCAGCGTTTTGCCCCCTCGCTTCCTCAGTTTCTCAACCACCCCCCGGCCCAACTGGTTTCAGTGTTTCTCGTTTGCCAATAACCTTCCAATCCTGCATCACCGTGACACAAGTACGCAATATGGTCATCACACTCTACTAACATCGGTGAGCTCTCACTAGAGCCAAAGTTGCGCGAGCCTGGATTTCATCGTTGACATGTCACTGCAGTGTTCAGCAATGTTATGTTATCGATCATGGAATACATGGACCCAATCCTCGGCCCTACATCAAGTGAATATCACAACTTTGAAGCAATCTTTCACGGTACAAAAGCTTTGAGGTTCAAGGTCTCACGACCCCTCACCTTATGACCCGCAGTAAACCAGTATAAAGAGTCTGTAAACCATATCTTATGTTGCGTCTTGAATTTTGATGCCAGTGCTCTCCAAGGTCTGAAAGGACGACGACAAGATCGATTATTTGCACTTATAATTGTGTTTTCGCCGTGCTTACTAGTAGCACCTTCACACCTTCTCAGCACATTTTGCGGTCTTTCTACGCTCGGCCTCTCGTCTACGTATGTACATGGATATGGACTACACCAGGCTCAGTAACAACGCCGAAGAGCTCTCACCCAGAATGTCTGTATTTCTTTACTGTGTATCATTCCCAACGAAGTGGATGTCCCAGTAAGACGATAGTGCGTGGCTGTCTGTTCTGTTAGGGGGGTCGTAGAGGCGGATGAGTTCATTTTTCTCTCATGACATGCTCCCAACGATTGAATGCATAACCTGCGTCCTACTCATCGAAGATGTCCCTTGAGTCCCGATCTGATATCCATCATTATGGTAGTCATCTATGTTGTTTATTGGTCTACCACACCCTCGTACCGATGCACAATTTTTGGACATCAAAGGATGATAGGGACATGTGATATTTACTCATCGAAAAGACAAGGTGATGTCAAGTTGTGGATCACAACCTGTCCCGCTCCCAAAAATTCTATAGGACGAACTAAAGTTGCAAGAAATGGTAAGTAGTGAAGTGACGAGACTTTAGTCCAATACACATGTATATATGACACGTACAGTACTGTACGTTTAAAGCACAGATGCAACCCGCTCAGAGGTCCATAAACTTCGAAAGAAAAAACATATGACTACAATATTTCTATGGACCTGATGTCCATCAAGTCTCCAACAGAACGCACGTCGTTGACCTGTCCAATGATACTATAATCCGACGCGATTCTCTTGTATTCTCCACTGCGCTGCTGTGCTAGTAAAAACGCACCGAAAGGCTGCCCGAGGCGAACAAGCAACTGCAATGCTTCGACCACCTCTTGATTTGCAGGAAAACCACTGGACCAGTCGTCTGACGGGGAAGAGGGCGGCGTGAAATAATCCTCCTCGCTCTCCGTATCGTTTCCAAAGTCAGACGGTTCCACAAATTCAGGCAGCTCTACAAAGTCAGGTAGCTCGAGGAGAGACCGATCCCAGGGACGGACAAGGACGAAATTTTGCTCAGTGCGCCGCCTTGTCGGCGGGAACTGAACTAGGATCTCTTTGGTGGTGATACGCAAGTTGCGAAGCCCGTCTGCCTTCACTCCATACGTGAAATGAGTGAAATGAGTTTCCGGGGCTGGACTAGGACGCATTCGTATAATTTCCCTGACATTGAATGCGATACAAGGCAGATACAGTCTCTGTGCTGCGAAGCGAGGGGCGCTCACGTCGCGAAGCCGGGTATAAAGGTTCAAAGCGAAATCGGCAGCCACCGTCTTTCGCAGCGAAGAAACCGATGACTGAATTTCATCTTCGGGGACGGGTGGTAGCTTGCATGGTGGAGCTTTGTATGAGGTGATGGAAGCTGGTAGACAGCTATTGAACTTTGATGATTTTCCGACCCAGTCGAGGCCAGTGATATCACCCGACCGAGCCACGATCTCCTGCAGGAGCCGCCCAAGAGCTTTATCCTGCTTCTCGCCATAATCTACAGGCAGGCGGACACCAAAGATGCCAAACAACGAGTATGCGATGTCTTCCTGACGCGTGGTAACGCGGGTTGAGGCCCAATGGAGTTTCTCTCGGGCGCCACTCATACTGGGACGGAAGGCCACAATGGCTGAGTGGTCAATGCCTGTGGCGTCCTTTAACTCCTGCATAATTGCGACGGATTCCTTGTGGTTGGAAGTACGATCATTGAGATAAAGGGTCCAATTATTCTGATAAAAGAGAATGACTTTGGAAGCGATGAATTCTTGAACCGTCCATCCGCGCGTGTTCCAAGCGCTCTTTGCCAGTGCACCAGACTTTGACGAAGGCGGAACATCCGACAGGTAGACAATCGTGAGCGCAGAGTGGAGATACCAGACGAACATGGAGTTAACCGATTCTTGGAGTTCAACATTGTTGCTCTTGTCGATGCAGCATGTATCACTCCATGCCCAGTTATACCCTGCATCACGAGCAGTGTTGCAAAAGGACCGCAACTTCGTCATGCCATCAACCGGATCCAACTCCGAGTCATACACGCTCCTGCCCTGGATATCCTGTAGCAGGGGTTCCTTCCCTTCCCACCTGTGTGACAGCGTGGCATATTGGAGATACGTCGTCACCACTTCTTCGATGTGCTTCATGGGGAGGTCTAGATGCATGATTGTTGATGACACAAGCTCCTTGTATTCTGTGCTCATTTTGAAGGCGCTTATCTGCGCCTCTCGATCGCATAAGAGACCGGTGGTGGTGTCGAGTATACGCAGCGGAACATTTTCGAGTTGGTAATTGATGACCTGTCGAATAGCATGTTCCACTTGAGAGGGTCTGAGATGCTGTTGACACAGCTCTGGAGAAAGAGTTGAACATATTGGCTGATGTGTGATTCAGAGGCTCACTTCGTGTCTGAACGTCAGATGTATTGTCTAATTTGGAGAACATCGTTTTGAAGGTCTGGATTGCTTCATCATAGCGTCCTACACCATGAAGCGCTGCGTGCTTCAAATTGTATCCAAGATAAGATGAAGAGTTGAGTTCAATGACCTATGTATTGCCACAATAAGCACTGGTTATGAAACGATAGATGGCACCGCACCTTCTGCGCATCGAGAAGTGCTTCCTCCCATAGCATCTTACCCAACTTTGCCTTACTACGATTTGCGAAGACAGCATGAGATGCAGGATCCAAGTTGATTGCTGCCGAGTAGAGGTCAATAGCCCTGTCATAATCGCTCGCAGTGAGGGCGGCATCTCCATTTGCAGCAAAGAGCGCGCTGCATTCATGGTTGCAAGCTGAATGAAATATAGGTGAAGATTGAAGTCTAGATGACATCACGGACTCCGGACTTGCCGTTGGGCCAATCAAGGCAGTTGGCCTTCGCAGTGTCGTCAATGACATCCATCATGTATCGGTGTGCTTCGAGGGCTTCATCGGATTTACCTGCCGAAAGGAATGCCTGGCACCGTTTCTGGTGGGCAGTGAGACATAAAGACTGGAGATCCCAGCCGAAGAGCTGGACGAAGCACTCAGTTATGAAAAGTATTATGTATGAATCATCTTGACGCACCGTGGTCAAGTCCTCATATATCAAATGAATGGGTTTCGATGAGAAAGCGGTGGAGTTGACAGCGGCAGTGAAGTGATCAGCGGCTTCATCGTAACGTGCGTCACCCAAGGCTTTTGTTCCGAGCTGAACGCGCAGATATGTCTAATGTACGAGTTGCAAAGATCAGCGTAGATGACCAAGCGTAGCCGCATCACACTTACTTCCACGACGCGACGTGCAAGAGGATCGGTATTCGGACAAGCGGCAGCCAGCTCTTCAATGAGCAACAGTGCTTCCTCATGTTGATCCGCGCTGAAGAGGGCGATGGCCTGAAATACGCAATGAAGCAAAGAATATGCGAGATAAATTGAAGTTACCTTGATCAAGATAAGAAAATGGGTGGTTTCTGAATCTTGGTTCGTGAACATGGATGCGACGTAGAATGCTATCCTTGCCTCCCGGACGCGGCTTTGTCCGCAGAGGGCGATGCCCTTGGAGATGTAGCCTGTCAATGAAGGCCGAATGCTGATAGACTAAGTCACGAACGAAAGTAGGCCTTTAGTAAGACGGCCATGACGGGTCAGTATAACTCACCTTGATTACATCGTCAAGGGCGAGGTCCCAGGCGTGTTTTCTGGACATAACGAATGAGCGATGAGCATATGAAGTATAATCATTGGCGTCGGTGTGGATGTCCTGGGTAAGTAACTCTTCAGCAGTGGATAGGTCCCCAGTTATGCATGCATTGTGGGCTGTCGTGTCAGCCAGGATCTGCACGAAGGATGCTCGAATTGTGTTATGAGAGTCAAGAATAGATACTCGCCTTTGAATTAGCGTTCTTTGGCACTGCCCACTCTGAGATCTTTTTATCTAGGCCTCCGCTGAGGATGTGCTTGCCGTCCGGGGAGAAAGTGACACATATCAGGCTGGAAGAGTGCTGGAACACGGCGATGGTTTGTTGATCTGAGAGCCGCCAGAGACGAACGTGCTTGTCATCAGATGCGGAAGCGATGAGGGTGCCAGCGGGATGAATGGCAATGGCTTTGATAGCATCAGTATGGCCTTTGTAGGGATGACCAACCTGCTGCCAGGTCAATGGATCCCACTCTCGTATGGTACGATCGTTTTTATCGCCCCCTGACAGAAGGCGTGTGCCATCGGGCGTCCACTCGAGTGACAAGTTGAATGATGTGTGACCCTTGAAAGATACGACGCGTTCCCTCGTGCCTGGATTATAAATTCGGATATCGTCTTCTGTTGCGATGGCAAGAAGTTCACCAGAAGGCGAATATCGAATGCAGTAGATCAAACTACCACACTTGATTGGGTTTCCTTGCATCTGCCACGTTTTGGTACACCAAAACTTCACCGTCCTGTGAGTCGAACCAGTAGCCAGCACCGTACCATCCAGAGAAAAATCCAACGACCTGATTTCATTGGGGTGGGCTTTGATGGGTTGGGTGAGAATTTCACCAGTTTCACCGTGCCAGCCGATGACCTCTCCTTTTGCGTCACCGCTTGCCATTATTTGACCATCTCGTGATACAGCCAATCTCCATACCCAATTGCGATGCCCCTCCATCTTCTTCAACACAACACCTGTCTCCAAGTCCCACAGACGAAGTGTCTTGTTCGAGCCCGTAACCATTCGTCGCTTATCGGGGAAAACTGCGACAGTCCTTACGGTACCGTCATAAACTTCAAAAGTTCGAATGGGTGTGGTGCTTGAAATGAGCTGTGACATTTTACTGGAGGTTGATGGTATTGAGCACGGTCGAGGGATTGTGGGTGTCTTTCTCTAAGTTCCAGAGGTGCGTGCGCTTGATGCTGCTTCACCACGCTAACCTTATTTTGTTTCCATAGACGCGCAAGATACGAGGTAGTTCGCCTCCGTTCCAACAGGAATGTTCCCTATGAGTCATAACCGCCTTCCTCGACTGCACTGCGTACATGCGTCCGACTCATGTCTCCACAGCTTCCGGAATATATCCCCTCCCATCCAACGGCGATAGTGCAGTTGCTACTTCCCGGTGCTCGAATTTGGCTGAAAACCATCTATCCTACATAGATTGCCGCATGCATATCATTATTTCTCGTGTCGAGCAGGTTTCTCCAACACTTCATCATGTAATTTGTCCGAGTGCACATAGCTTACTGCAAATATCATCTCCTCACCTCGTTGATTCCCAAGATCTGCCTGTGCCCCAGATGCAACCAAATATCTTTCTTATCGGGTCTCAAATCCGCTTCTAATGGAGTAGTTTCTGTCTTTCAACACACGTTTTATAATTTTCAGAGGTGTCAGCCTTGCTTCCAGCCCTTTGCTCCTAGCTCATATCAGTTTCTCAGTTTACCCCCGGCCCAACTGGTTTCAGTTTTTCTTGTTCGCCGATAACCTTCCCACATCCATTCTTGTTGCAATCCTTGACCACATAAGTGTGTAAGATGGTCACTACTAACAACGGTGAGTTCTCACTAAAGTCAAAGCTACGCGAGCCCGCATTTTATTGTTGAGGTGTCATTGCAGTGTTCAGCAACATTATGTTATCGATCATGGAATGTATGGACCCAATTCTCGATCAATCGAGTATCACAAACTTTCAAGCAGTCTTTCACGGTCCAAGAACTTTCAGGTCCAAGGTCTCACGATCGTTCAGCTTACGACTCGCTGTAGACCAGTATAAAGAGTCTGCAAATCATGTCTATGGTGTGTCTTGAATCTTGATGCCTGTGCTCTCCAAGTTCTGAAAGGCTAACGATGACAAGATCGATCTCGCAGATGACTCTGTCAGTCATTTGAGTTCCACTCGCATCATGGGAAGCTCCTAGACCAACTGCATGATGTACAGCACGACGAACATCCAGTGATCAGGAGTATTACAGCACCTTTGTTTGACGCTGCTTTGAACTTCAGGGATGCATACATGGAGTACATCCTCAACTACCCTATCGCTGCCTATCGCATCGATGACGAGATGGCTAACAACATTGATTTCAAGACGTTTGTTGACGTGAGACTTGTTCTTTTGCTTCGCTTCACATTTCTAACTATCATGCAGCAATCTATACAGCATCCGGATGCTCACCGCCTAGACATAAAGAATTTTATCAACCGTCCTATCCCTCGATCATTGCGGCACGAACCGCTCTTGAAGGGCATAATGGACGAGACACCTGCTATTCACGAGGATCGTGAAGCGATCCCTCAGGTCCTGGAGATCATAAAGGCTTTGTGCAAGGAGACCGAGCCGGGAGTTCAATCAACGAAACAGAAAGTTCAGCTCTGGTGCTATAACTCGAATATGCAGTTCAAGCCCAACGAGTCCGTTGTTAGTCTCCAAGAATTTTGTTTGCCGCCACATACTGAATGATCCTCGCAGGACATGGATCTTTCTGCTTACCAGGCTCTCGTTTCATCATCCCTGCAAATTGCTCATACATCTGACACCACAGAGGGTTAATGGGACCAGGGCCGTTCACTTCTTTAGCGTCGGCAACCAGGGCAGACGAACGCTAGTCATATACACGAAGAAGAAAGGGGTCGGTTCTGCGATATCTCATCTCAAGACGGGCCTACTGACAATGTGAACAGCTCGACAGCGCCTTCCGTGTTTTGGAACCTGTGGTAGAAAAAATCAATGAAAGGAGCAAGGCACCGGTGTCGTTCACGTCTCATACAGCCTGTGCATTCAGAGTGGTTCCGACTGTACAGGGTACGCGGCTATTAGTGGATGATGTTGCCATGTTGATTTTTTTCGTAGGAGTTCTTCCTGCTCTCGAAATCTGGTCTGCCTCGAAGCAAAAATCGCGGTTTTTCGCACCAAAGGCTTCAAAATCATGGGTCTAACTGAGTATGTCGCGTTTACCACCTCACTTATCCATTCCTCCGTTTTAATCATCATTCAAGTTTCAAGAGTGTCACTATTCCACTGCGTGACCACTGACGATGGCTACGAACTTGAAAGACTTGCAAAACGCGGAGAATCTTGCTGGCCAGTGGGGATGTTCCGCGTGGAAAATGAATTCCTTTTGTGCTATGATAAATTTATCCTTCTCCCAAACACGTTTGGGCTTTGGCGTCCAATCTTTTGGCACATTTGGTATTGGGAAGCTGGTAATTATGAATATCCCATGAGCAACATGCGCGCAAAAGAGCTACTGACCAAAGGTCCACCACGGGTTTCTCAGACATGACGAACCCGTTCAAGTTGCAAGAAATGGTAAGTAGTGAAGTGACGAGACTTTAGTCCGATACACATGCATATATGATACGTATACCGTACGACTATCGTCTTTGAAGCATAAATGCAAACCGCTCAAAAATCCATAAACATTGAAACAAAAAATATACAACTACGATATTTCTATGGTCCTGATGGCCATCAAGTCTCTAACAGAAACCACGTCGTTGACCTGTCCAATGATATCATGATCCGACGCGATCCTCTTATATTCTCCGCTGCTCTGCTGCGCTAGCAAAAATGCACCAAAAGGCTGCCCAAGGCGAACAAGCAACCGCAATGCTCGTGATTCTAGGTCAACTACCTCCTGTTCTACAGGAAAATCACTGGACCAGTCGTCTGACGGAGAAGAGGGCGGCGTCCCATAATCCTCCTCGCTCTCCATATCATGTCCAAAGTCAGACGGTTCCACGAATTCAGACGGTTCTACAAAGTCAGGTAGTTCGAGGAGAGACCGATCCCAGGGACGGACAAGGACAAATTCCTTCTCAGTGGGCCTTGCAGGCCAGAACTGAACCAGGGTCTCTTCCGTGGTGATAACCAAGTCGTGAAGCCCGTCTGCCTTCACTCTATACGTGGACAGAGTTTCTGGGGCTGGACTACGCACCCGTCTGACTTCCTTGACATTGAATGTAATACAAGGCAGATGCAGTCTCTGTGCTGCGAAGCGAGGGGGGCTCACGTTGCGAAGCAGGGTATAAAGTTTCGAAGCGAAATCCACAGCCACCGTTTCTCGCAGCAAAGAAACCGATGACTGAATTTCATCTTCGGGTAGGGGTGGTAGCCTGCATGGTGGAGTTTCGTATGAAGTGATGGAGGCTGGTAGACAGCTATTGAACTCTGATGATTTCCCGACCCAATCGAGGCCAGTGATATCACCCGACCGAGCCACGATCTCCTGCAGGAGCCGCCCGAGAGCTTTGTCCTGCCTCTCGCCATAATTTACAGGTAGGCGGACACCGAAGATGCCAAACAACGAGTATGCGATGTCTTCCTGAAGCGTGGTAACGCGGGTTGAGGCCCAATGGAGTTTCTCTCGGGCGCCATTCATACTAGGACGGAAGGCTGCAACGGCTGGTCGGTCTATGCCCGTCGCGTCCTTTAACTCCTGCATGATTGCAGCGGACTCCTTGTGGTTGGGAGTGCGATCATCAAGATAAAGAGTCCAATTGTTCTGATAAAAGAGAATGACTTTGGGAGCGATGAATTCTTGAACAGTCCATCCGCGCGTGTTCCAAGCACTCTTTGCCAGTGCGCCAGGCTCTGACGAAGGTGGAACATCCGACAGGTAGACAATCGTGAGCGCGGAGTGGAGATACCAGACGAACATAGAGTTGACCGATTCTTGGAGTTCGACGTCGTTGCCCTTATCAATGCAGCATGTATCGCTCCATGCCCAGTTATACCCCGCGTCACGAGCAGTTTTGCAAAAGGATCGCAACTTCGTCATGCCACCAACCAGATCCAACTCTGAGTCATACACTCTCCTGCCCTGGATATCCTGCAGCAGCGGCTCCTTCCCTTCCCACCTGTGTGATAGCGTGGCATATTGGAGACCTGTCATGACCACTTCTTCGATGTGCTTCATGGGGAGGTCTAGATGCGTGATTGTTGATGAGACAAGCTCTTTATACTCTATGCACAATTTGAAGGCGCTTATCCACGCCTCTCGATCGCATAAGAGACCGGTGGTGGTGTCGAGTACGCGGAGTGGAGCATTGTCGAGTTGGGCATCAATGACCCGTCGAATGGCATGTTCTACTTCAGAGGGTCTGAGATGCTGGCACAGCTCTGGAGAAAGAGTTAAACAAGTTGGTGAATGTGTTATTCAATGCTCACTCCGTGTCTGAACGTCGGATGCATCATCCAATTTAGAGAACATCGTTTCGAAGGTCTGGATCGCTTCATCATAGCGTCGTGCACCATGAAGCGCTGCGTGCTTTAAATTGTATCCAATATAAGACAAAGAGTCGAGTTCAATGACCTATGTATGGTCACAATGAGCACTGGTTATGAAACGATAGATGGCATCGCACCTTCTGCGCATCGAGAAGTGCTTCCTCCCATAGCATCTTGCCCAACTTTGCCTTACTACGATTTGCAAAGAGAGTATCCGACGCAGGATCCAGGTTGATTGCGGCCGAGTATAGGTCAATAGCCCTGTCATAATCGCCCGCAGTGAGGGCGGCATCTCCATTGGCAGTACAGAGCACACTGCATTCTTGCTTGAAAGCTGAGCGAAATATGAGTGAGGATTGTAGTCTACATGACACCAAGGACTCTGGACTTGCCATTGAACCAATCGGAGCAGTTCCCCTTCGCAGATTCGTCCACTGCATCCATCATGCATTGGTGAGCTTCGAGGGCTTTATCAGGTTTACCCGCCGAAAGGAATGCCTGGCACTGTTTCTGATGGGCAGTGAGACACAAAGACTCGAGATCCCAGCCGAACAGCTGAACAAAATACTCGGTTATGAAATGTATTATGTATGCATCATCTTGACGTACCACAGTCAAGTCCTCGTATATTTGAGGTATTAATTTCGATGAGAAAGCGCCTGAGTTGAGAGCAGCAGTGAAGAGGTCAGCAGCTTCGTCATGACGCGCGCCATCGGAGGCATTGGTTCCGAGCTGAACGCGTAGATATGTCTAGTGCGAGGTGCAAAGATCAGCATCGATGATCAAGCGTAGCCGCATGACACTTACTTCCACGACACGACACCCGAGAAGACCAGTTTTCGGACAAGCGGCAGCTAGCTCTTTGATGAGCAGCATTGCTTCCTCATGTTGATCCGCATTGAAGAGGGCGATGGCCTGAAAACCGAAAAGAAACAAAGAATATGCGAGATGAATTGAATTTACCTTGATCAGGAGAAGAAAATGGTTGGTTTCTGAATCTTGGATGGTGAACATGGATGCGACGTCGAATGCTATCCTTGCCTCTCGGATCTGGCCTTTTCCGCAGAGGGCAATGCCCTTGGAGATGTAGCCTGTTAATGAGGACTGAATGTTGATTATATCACGAATGAAGCAAGCCTTTAGTAAGAGGGCCATGATGGGTCAGTATCACTGACCTTGACTGCATCATCGAGGGCGAGGTCCCAGGCGTGTTTTCGTGCCATAACGAATGAGCGATGGGAATATGAAATATACTCATTAGCGTCTGTGTGGATCTCTTGGGTGAGTAACTCTTCAGCGGTGTCCAGGTCCCCAGCGATGCATGCATTGCGGGCTGTCGTAATATCCAGGATCTGCACGAAGGATGTCTAATTGTGGTACATGAGTCAAGAATGGAAACTTGCCTTTGAATTGGGTACTGCCCACTCTGAGATCTTATTAAATTCGCCTGCGCTGAGGATATGCTTGCCGTCCGCGGAGAAAGTCACAAATTCCGGCCAGGATGAGTGCTGGAAGATGGCAATGGTTCGGCGATCTGAGAGGCGCCAGAGACGGATATCACGATCGTTGTAAAAAGATGCAGAAGCAACAAGGGTGCCAGCAGGATGAATGGCAATGGTGGTGATCTGGTTGGTGTGGCCTTCCCACGGATGACCGACCTGCTTCCAGGTTGTTGTATCCCACTCTTGTATGATACCACTACGATCTGGACCAACGCCTCCTGTAAGAATGCGTGTGCCATCGGGTGTCCACGTGCAGAGTGATGTTGCGTGAGCCTTGAAAGATGCGACACATTCCCTCGTGCTTGGATTATAAATTCCGATATTCCCGAACGTTCCGATGGCAAGATGTTCACCAGAAGGCGAATATCGAACGCGAGCCGCGCTCCCGCTGGGATCAGCTTCATACTTGATTGGTTCTCCTTGCATCTGCCACGTTGTGGTACACCAAAACTTCACCGTCAGGTCCCTTGAACCAGTAGCCAGTACCGCACCATCGAGAGAAAAATCCAACGAGTTTATCCAACCGAAGTGGGCTTCAATGGGTTGAGTGAGTGAATCACCTGTTTCACCGTGCCAGCCGATGATCTCTCCTTTTGAATCGCCGCTTGCTATTATTTGACCATCTCGTGATACCGCCAATGCCCACACCCAATTGCGATGTCCCTCCATCTTCTTCAACACAAGACCTGTCTCCAAGTCCCAGACACGAACTGTCTTGTCGTCCGAGCCCGAAACCATTCGTCGCTTATCGGGGAAAACTGCAACTGCCATTACGGCATACTCATGATCGTCAAAAGTTCGAAGGGGTGTGGTGCTTGGAATGAGCTGTGGCATTTTACTGGAGGTTGATGGTGTTGAGCACGGTCGAGGGGTTGTGGGTATCTTCCTCTAAGCTGCAGAAGTGCGTGTATTGTGCAACTTCACCACGCTAACCTGCCTCATTTACATAGACGCCCAAGACACGAGGTAGTTCGCCTCCACTCCGGGAAGAGTGCTGGGCCCTGCAAGTCATAACTGCCTTCCTTGACAGCACTGTGTACATGCGTTCGACTCATGTCTCCGCGGCTTCCAGAATATACCTCGTCCCGTCCAATGGCGTAGTTCACTTACTACTTCCCGGTCCTCGAATTTGACTGACAGCTACATAGATTATCGCATAAATGTCATTGTGGAGCAATTTCTCCAACACTTTATTGTGTAACTTGTCCGAGTGCACATAGCTTACTGCAATATCGTTACCTCATCTCGTCCATTCCCAAGATCTGCACCAGATGCAACTAAATTTCTCTCCTCTCGTGTCTCAAATCCGCTCTTGATAGAGTAGTTTCCACCTTTGGAGACACGTTTTATAAATTTGAAAGGTGTCAGCCTTGCTTCCAGCGTTTTGCTCCTCGCTTCCTCAGTTTCTCAGCCAACCCCGGCACAACTGGTTTCATTCTTTCTCGTTCACCACTTAGTTTCCCATGTTCTTGTTACAATCCTGCACTACAATATGGTCATCACACTCTACTATATGTAATATCGATGAGCTCACTACAGCCAAAGCTACGCGAGTCTGCATTTCATTATTGACATATCATTGCAGTATTCAGCGATGTTGTGTTATCGCCCTACACCACTCGAGTATCGCAACTTTCAAGCAATTTTTCACAGTACAAGAACTTTCAGGTCCAAGATCTTGGGATCCCTCACCTTACAGCTCGCTGTAGACCAGTATAAAGAGTCTGCAAATCATGTATATGGTGCGTCTTGACTCTCGATGCCTGTGCTTTCTAGGGTTTGAAAGGACGACGACGAGATCGAGCGAGCGCATGTCAAAGAGTAACTTTGTATCATATCGTCATCACCCGTCCCCAAGTCACAGACTAAGCAGCTACTCACAGTTCAATCGAGCATATGATAGCGTCCACCTCTGCCGAAATCTCAGGCGTGTTTTCCAAAGCTCGCATTCGAGTACAACTACTGCCTACTATTAGTGCGGTGCGCATACACCAAGCAAAACGAAAACCAAACGCGCCTGGGAGGAACTTGGGAGGATTCTAGGAGTCGTAAGGCAAGAGCAGACTGTCAGTGCCTTTCCAAATGCAGACATGCACAGCGGCAGTAGCAGTCGAATGGCTTATGACGATGAAGTTTTAAGACTCATGCAAAGTGATTATACGTAGGATCCACTACTACTTTGAGGAAGGGAATATGGGTAATGTATTCCGCTCGCTACTCATCTGTCGTCGTCACTCCAGAGACCAGTACTGAAAATCCGGGTCTCCAGGGGATAATTTGACCGTACCAAATATATCGTCAACTGTTCATGAAACCCTGGTTGTACAGCGCGAACTGCAAGCTCACGTACTTTGGGGTGTGTGGCCGCCGTGTATTGAACACGGAAGATATTTGCAATGGTTGTATATAGCGAGATTCAAGCAAGCATAAATTGGGAAGTGACAGATCCTTGCATGCACGGAGTACATCCCTACTTACCATATCATTGCCGTCTTGTTGGTTCTCCTTGCATATTCACAAATGTCACTCTAGCTATCCACGTATTGCTTCTCAAGATGGTGAAACTTGAATGCGGTTCTCGTACTTGCAGACAAGGTGTGATAACAGACTTTCGTTTTTTTTTTCAATCGAGTGCTCGTACGTCTCAGAGGGTTAATGGTACCAGAGATGTCCACTTCTTCACCGTCGGCAACCAAGGCGGACAAACACTAGGCTATAGTACTAGTAGCATAGAAGACAGTAAAGGTAAGCCCATTGCATAAATACGTGAAACCCAATATCATCATTTTATGAAATGCGTTACGACCAAGGAAGGAATGAGGGCAACATATTCCCCTCGCTGTTCATCCGTTGTCACTATTCCAGCGCCGATAATCAGGCTCTCCAGGGGACAGTTTGAACGTGTCAAGAGTGCTTTCACTTCTTCATGAGGCCATGTTCGTGAACCCGAAATTTCAAGTATGCGTAAATTGGGGAGTAATAGAATATTGAACAGGCCAGGTAGTAGGGAGGTCGCGCTCATGCCGGCTTCGAGGATGCGTAAGGATTGAAGTGCGGTGTGCGTCAGCACCAGGGCCGAGTCGGTAGCTGGTATTCGATCGCTTGCATGTTTGTGAATCACTAACGAGGAGAGGTTGGAACATAGACGGATTAATCGGATGACCACACTCAGGGAACATAACGAGGCCTCGATATGTGTCAGGAGAGCCAATGTGGGGATACGAGATAAGTCCCCATTGAGGGAGAACAACCCTGTAACCTTGAGACTGCGCACAGTCGATGGAAGTACCATGATGCAGGTCACAATGCTTGATGAAGTACGAGTGGTCGTGTTGTTTAAAACCAGCTCCTGAAGTGCTGAGAATCCCCCAAATACCTCGGGGGTGCCGCGGACACAAGGGATAGAGAGATATGAGATATGATAGCCGTGAGGCTGAAGAAAGTTTCGCAACTTGACCATCTGGTTTGCATAGCAATCGATTACCAACGAGAGCGGACGTCCTCGTGATCGCTTCAGGCATAAGTTGTAGAGATTTTCTTGTTGCTGTAAGTTTCTTCGGTTCTTGAGGTTCAAGTGCAGCCTGCACCATAAACTGGGCATGTCCACAGCAACCTTCCTCCATTCTCGGCATATTCTGGTCAATAGCACGGGAGCTTGGTTTTGTGCGAGCGACAGATGGCTGTCTTCCGGAAGGCAGTAAACAAAAATCTGGGATAGGATTTCAGTTGGCAGGCCCCGGAGAGATGATACGAGTCGCTTGTGCGAATTCATGGACTGGGTAATCTTGTCCTGCTTTTCGACGAGTTGTTCGTGAAGGTTGTTGATAGTATCCACGATTTTTTTCAGGCCTGACATTTCGTGCAAAACATCATCCAACTGCTGCTGGCGTTCGGTGATAATGGCACGGGTGCTCTGGCCCTCGACTCGGAGCTTGCTGTCAGAGCGATCGTTGGTGAAACTAGAGTATGGAGTTTCAAGGTCCGGTATCTGGCCATCATCAATGAACAACATCCCCGAGATATCATGCAGAATTGATGACATACGATTACTTGTGAACGATCGGTAGCGAATATATGCGGCTGTTTCTTATTACATTCAGACCCGAGTACCTATAAAACTGAGCACTTACAATATCATGTACCATCTTTTGCAGTTCATCATTGATATCAGCAGAGAACGAGGAGAACTTGACAAGTTTTGCGTCATCAACTGTCTGCATGTTGTTGACAATGTAACGCGGGGAAGGTTGAAATGTTCGAGGAAGATGAAAATAAATTATACCACTATAACTTGACTGCTTATAAACGTCTGGCTAGGTCACAACACCACCGCCACACGGCAGCACCTGTGAAAGGGGGGTATGTATAATATTTGCGCTCCAGTGAAAGAACGTAAGGCATGGAGCCACTTTACACAATCACACTTGTTGAGATCACTACGCACCTTGCATAGTAGGTCAAAGGCTAGCCAAAAGGCTTCCCTTTGTCCGCTGTCCGAGTCATGCCACTGCTGCATCGTTGATAACGGCGCCTTTATTCTCTCGCCTCCTACTAGGATACACATGAGGTGCAGAGTAATCACTGGAATTATTACAGGAACAATGAGACAATGTCGATTATGTGAACAATGTACGAGTCGGTGCTGATAGGGCACGGATGGTGAGTCTGGATCACTAGTTGGCTGCCTAATAAAGGCATAGACACATTAGCTTATTTGAAGCTGCAAAGCGAGATAGCTTACAAGGCGGTAGCGTCATAAAGTGACTATAAGGCTCTAGTCCAATATCGTTACATGTAGTAATTGCGACCACGATGCATGGGATCCACGACTACTTCGAGGGAAGGAATATGGGCAATGTATGTCGCTTGTTGTTCATCTGTCGTCATTACTCCAGCGCCAAAAACCAATCTCTCCAGGGGACAATTTGACCGCGCCAAGAATGCCGTCAATTGCACATGAGGCCATATTGCTTCATAGCGAGCTTCAAGCTGAAGTAAATCTGGGGGTGGCAGAGCGTCGAACAGGGAATATATTTGCAATGGTTGTATATAGCGAGTTTCAAGCAAACGTAGATTGGGGAGTGATAGAGCAATGAACAGGTCGGCTAAATGTATTGTGCTCTCGAGTTCATGAGCAATACGTAAGGATTGAAGTGTGGGGTGCGTGAAGGGCTCGATGGTTCGTGGTAACTGCTTGGTATCTGCACGAACCGTTAATGACGAGAGATTGGGACACAGATGGAGCAAGTGAGGCACTAGATCCATTTGACCAATGGCAACCTCGAGATTTGTCAAGTGAGCCAATAGGGGATTGAAGTCAGAGAAGTCCTGGAGGTAGAATATGGGCCATGTTGCTTTGAAGTCGCGCATACTGAACGACAGTCGCGAAACAGATTGTGCAATAGCTGGAATAGCGGAACGACTATAGATGCCTAATGTCAGCTCCTGAAGTGCTGCGAGGTCTGTTAACACATGTTCAGGTTTGTAGGCGTTGAGGAAAAAAGAGATAGAAAGAGACAAGATCTGATTGATGTAAGGTTGAATAAGGCTTTGTATTTTGGTGGTCGAGTTATCTGATAAGCAACAGATTTCCAACGAGAGCGGAAGTCCTCGTGATCGCCTGAGCCATGAGTCATAGTAGAAAGCTATCGGCTGCCAGTTAATGTCATGAACTCCATCGGCGTTCAACCGCAGCCTACACCATAAGTTGGGAAAACCCATAGCAATATCCCTCCATCGCCTGCAAATTCTGGTCAACAGCATGGGTGCTTGCTTTGATATGGCCCACAAGTGACGTTTGGGGAGACAATGGACAAAAATTTGGCATATGACTTCGGTTGGCAAGCGCCAGAGAGCCCTTGTAAGTTTCTTGTGCAATTTAATGGACTGGACGATCTTGTCCTTCTTTTCGACGAGCTGTCGGTGAATACTGTTGATAGTATCCATCACTGTTTCCAGGCCTGAGATCTCGTGCAAAACTCCATCCAACTGCTGCTGGCATTCAGTGATAATGGCGCTGATACTGTGGCCTTTGAGCTCGATGGCAGAGTGGTTGGCAGGGGGTAATCTGACTCGGGAGTATGGGGTTTCGAGGTCTGGCATCTGACTATTATAAACAAATGGAATTGATGCATCATACGGATTCGACATACAATCACTTGAGAACGAGCAAGCTGAAACGAATGTTAATTATTGTTATATTCAAACTGGCAAGCACCTATGAAACTAAGTTCTTACGATGTTCTGCAGTACACCGATTGCATCAGAGAGTGAGGAGAAATCGATTTTTAGGTCAACTGTCTGGCTCTGCATGTTGTTTGCTGCACAGGTTGAAACGTTCGAGGAAGATGGCAGTTTGAAGCTGGCAATCTCAGCTTCCGGTTCCCGCTTCCGTACTAACAAGACGATTATGTGAAAGTCAGAGATTTGGCCGGGTGAGGGCCCTTGATCCTGTACCACCACCATGGACAGAATTTCCCACGCATGAAAAATTGCGGGCAAAGTCGAGCTACCGTAGCTCACAGTAAAACAACTGGCCATAGAAACAACTAGTGCTGCCGCGGTCCGGTTCAGTCTGGTTCAACGGGGGTTAAGCAAGAACCGAGAACCGAACCTGGGTCCGGTTCTACCAGAGTCGATGAACCCTGGACCGAACCTTCGCGAACCGTTCGGAGCGGTCAGGTTCGGTTTTTTTTGGGTTCGAACGCGAACCGAACCCTAAAATGTCCAGTAGTGAGTGAATTTTTTTTGTTGAGTCCTCGTCAATCACAAGTGATGTGAACAGAGTTGATGAATATATTATGGCTCCAGTTTGGTCGTTCATATGTAAGCAATGGCGTGATCAGATGGATGCAATGGTAAATAGATAGATGAAGGTCGCTGACAAGCTTGAGGAACGAACAGCCAGTTGGGAGAGGGAGAATCAGACAGAAATCTGCCGTTCACCAAAGGAACATTTTCTTCCATCCATAAAAATACTCCGTCCCAAAGAGATGAAGTGATTGATATATTGATGAAATCGAGAAACCGGAACAACGTAAAGTAGGGAATGTGAACTGTGCATTTCATAGGATGAGCGAGAGTGACAGTAACCGCTTAAGAGGAGAACAAATGAGAGTGTAGGCATCTGAAATGAAGGAATAAGTGGAGCAGAGGGACAAACGGGAGTGCAGAACGTCGAGTTGGAATTGGAGAACTTCGAATATGGGTCTGTAATGCATTGAGCGTTGATAAACTAGGTATTGAGGGAGTACGTGAACATCCTGTTGGATGACACAAATGAGTAGAGTGCTGGTGCAGATGGTGTTGGACGTACATAACGATCACATCCGTGCTTGATATACCACAATCCAGCGCTTACATCGCTGAAGTGAGATTTGAGGGATGATATATGATTGACCGATGGGATCAAGATCGAAGTTGTTGGTGAGATCCCAAAGCAGCGACTTGCGTGGAATGTTTGAATGCCGCAAAAAATCAGAGAACTCTTCGTGACTACGGCAACGTGCCAGTGTGATCTTCGAAGTATTCTGTAAATATTGAAACACAAGATACATACACTGAGATAGAGAAAGGTCATCAAGGACCAGTGTTAGTGTTGTTGGCAGAACTCGGGAGTTTTGCCAACCGGTTTTTGGCAGAGCTCGCGCGAAAGGCGCGATGCAGATCAGTGACTTGCTTGCTGGTCCAGAGAGTATCTCGCCTGATGATAGTGCTGCTGAATTTGCAGCTCTCGAGGAGTTGAAAAGGACTGAAGAAGTTCACAACGTTAACGAAGTTGAAGTGCTCGAGGGAAATGCTTTTGATTTTGACGAGTTGGATTGGGTCGAACAAGGAATAATACCATAGGCTATTCTAGATGGGGTTGTGGTGGTTAATTACAACGGTGAGGGTGGCGGATGGGACGAGGCAACATTGATGTCATCGTTAGGAATGTTGTACTATACATAGCGCCTAGAGTTAATATTTAGGTCCAGCGTTGCCCCTGCCATGAACAAGTATTTTCACGTCACATCGGTTCGGGGTTCGGAACGGTTCGGGACCCGTCTGAACCAAAGTCGAACCGTTCGCCCAATGCCAGAACCGAGAACCGTACTGTGGTCCGGTTCTGGCTGATACCTGGACTGTGGACCGAACCACAGGGGAACCGGACCAAAAGTCCGGTTTGAACCATGGTTCAGGACTGGACCACGGCAGCACTAGAAACAACAATACCAGAAACCCTACAAACTCTGAACGCAAATCCGACACGCTGTTACACCACCATGACCCAACTAAACGTACGGAAAACAAAATGAGCCCCCAGACCCTACAACCCGCAATACGAATGCACTGCCCTCGCACACCACATACCACCGAAACTATGACATCAACCCTCACCTTATCAATGAGATGAGACAAAACAGAAGTAAGACTACGCCCACACGTAAAAGCGACAAGGAAAACAATCTCGCATCATCCCCTACCAACGCTAATGACCTCCCTTGAGAACTCACTCCTACCTGACAATCCCAATAGGCCTAGATACGAAATGTAACCGAGATGAACCTGGCCACAACGACACCCCCGACCCCCACAACCGAAACCCAGCAAACGCTGCGCCCGAATCTGTATCTGAACTCAACACATAAATACCCCTCCAACCCACCCACACACCCTGTCCTCCCAAGATGAAAGACAAAGAACCCACATCCCTCAAAACCATGTCCCAGGCTGCCCGCCCCTACCCCAGCACACCTCGTCCTACATCCCTGACCACACGGGTTGGACCACAATACTTCCCCCCAAATGTCCTCCGAGTAGAAGACTTGGAACACGCCATGGAGTTGCTAGACTTGATACCTGACCCACCCTCCCCACGAACCCCATGGTCACCCCCAGCCACGCCCACCCCTGCAACCTGCGTGGACAATGGAACATTGTTACAGCCCGAGCCCCTCGTGTTCCGGGACTTCAATGTAGTAACATCGAGAGCCATGGACAATGGCATCGCACACAGCGACCTAGCCAACTCCATCCATGCCCCCAACAACTCCACATGAGACCAAACCATGAGCATGCCTCAGAGCCCCACTCTGCAACATGTACAGACTGCCGAAGAACAAGCCATCCTAGCACACCTGGCCCTGGCGGAAACGAACAGATCAATACTGAGCCAGAACGGACCAAACCATCGTACCATCCTCCTGTTACAGTCAAGTACGCCCCTATTCATTTTCCCTACTCTTCACTTGTATTACGTCGCGAGCCGCATGATGCCGCCGTTAGACTTATCTTTCTTCCTTGATTACTCACTGTATTACATCATGACCGCTATATTGCCGTCACTAGATGACCTATTCTTGATATCTCTGACTCGTCTTATCTATGACTCATTCTGACTTGTTTACGCCGGCCCTAAAGACATTTCTACTAGTATATAAACTCGTCGTTGTACTATGTAGTTCTTCACTTTAATCTTACTAGGTTTTACCTGGAACTTCCTTCGCTTAAGACCTCCAATCTTAAGTCGTCTGAACTTGATTCAAGCCAAGGACACTCTCCTTGTCTTGTCTTATTGAACCATTGAACTTCGGTATACGCCGAAGCCTTGAACCGACTTTGGCTGATCACTCTTATCGAGTGGCCATACGTCAGAACTATCCTAGTCCGTAACAAAAGATTAAAGTCTACATTGATTCCCTGCGCCACCATCGTGTGCCGCATATTTGAAAAGAAGAAAGAACGACAAACCCTGGTCATCACGACAGATAGAACTCCAGGTCCAAACTGACGACCTCCTTGACCCCATTGATCGGCGCACTCAAACTAGGCGCCTTACCACTGTTACCACCCCTGAATCCCACGATGTCTTCAAAGCCCGTTGAAATCAAGATCGGAACCCCCACCATCTTTGATGGCGATAGAGACAAGTCTAGAGGCTTCCTCATGTCGTGTAACTCTTACCTCGACATCAACGAGAAGATCTATATAGAAGATAAGCAGAAAATTATTTTCGTCACCTCCTTCATGAACGAAGGGAACGCCCGCTACTGGAAAGAGGACTTCCTCTCCCACGCGCAAGATCCGACCTATAAGCGAACAGATGGAACCATTAAAGGTTACGGAACTTGGGCGGAGTTCCTTGCTGATTTCAACAAAGTGTTTAAACCACTTGATCCCGCAGGAACCGCCTTAGCTAAACTCCGAAACCTGAAGCAAGGACCCGAGCTTCAGGATTATATCTCAGAATTCCTCATGCTTTGCCAAAGATCCGGGATCCATGATGACGTCTCGAAGAAACAATTCTTCATAGATGGATTACACCCAGGGCTAACCGCCCGCCTCTTCGGCACGGGTGACGTTTCTGATGACTTCGAGGTGGTCCTTACCACCTGTATTAGTCTCGATAACTCCCGTCTCCAGTTAAATGCCATCAGGGCACGTAACCAACCCCAGAAGAAGAAGAACTTCGGATCCAGCAGGTACACACCTTCCAAAGACCCAAACGCTATGGTAGTCGATCGACTTACCGAAGAAGAACGAACTGAACATTTCCGCACTGGGAAGTGCTTCACTTGCCACGTGGTAGGACACATGTCTAGAACGTGTCCCCAGAAGAAGAAGAACGGGAAAACCCCGGTCCGTCGCAAAGAAGTCGAAAGCAGCGACGATGAAGAAGAAGAAGCGGAAGTTCGCCACCTCAACGAGGATTTTTGATGTGGAAGACTGGATCAACGTCAGTATCTTCCGATGTACCCATTAGACTTGTACGAAAAGTTGGTGAACGAAAGGAACTTCGAGTTCCCATTTCTCTAATTTCGAAAACTCGTCTGAAAACCGTTGAAACAACCGCAGTCGTTGACTCCGGAGCAGCCGGAACATTTATTTCCGAAGATTTCGTAAAGAAGCACAAGATCCGAACCCACGCACTTAGTAAACCTTTCAAGGTTACTACCGCCGATGGAAGCTATTCAAAAAGTGGAGCCATCCGCCGCTACTGCGTCCTTACCATCAAAATCGATGAACGCACTATGATCGGGAAATTCAACGTTACCCGCTTAGGACGAAGGGACCAGATCCTTCTCGGCATTCCCTGGTTGAAAGCGATGAACCCGGTCATCGACTGGGCCGCTGAAACCCTCATTCTCTCACGAACGACGAAGAGCAGCCAGATCGAAGAAGAGGTTGACAAAGAAAGGAAGAGAAGTGCCCTTCCTCTTCTATTTCAACCCGAACCGATTAATCGGACGTGGAAGAACTCCAAGCTTCGTAAAGAAACCATCAAGCCGGAACCCGTCATGACAGGCCTCCCTTATCCTAAGGCATCTATCGAAGAAGTTATTGATGAAGAAGCTCCCATCCCTATCCCCGACCTACTCCCCATCCCAGAAGATGATGACGAAGCCTTCGACACCAAAGAAGACGTGTGGACACAAGAAAACTTTGCCACACCAGTGCGAGAAGTCTCTCTGTACAACCTTGATGACGATGAATTCTTAGTGGAATATTCCTCTGATGCATCCGAACTCCGGGTCATTACGAACGTTTCTATGGATACCCCTCTCACCTCCGATGGAACCAGTCGTTCAGAACAGAAACCTATGGTCACACCCCTGCCACGGCCCGATGAATATATGAAAGTTAGTAACAAAGCTCAGCAGTTCGCTCTAGCTGCGGGGCTAGAACAGAAGAAGAAAACTTTCGAAGAACTCGTACCTTCCTATCTCCACGACTTCGCCGACATCTTCGCAAAGGACGGACTTAATAGTCTCCCTCCTGAACGACCTGGTATTGATCATCGTATCGAAACAAAACCTGGATTCATCCCTAAAACGTCGAAAATCTATCCCCTCTCTGTCACGGAACGAACTGCAGTCAAAGCGTTTATTGATGAAAACGTGCAAAAAGGTTTTATCTCGGAGTCGAAATCGCCGCAAGCTAGCGGGTTCTTCTTTGTTGGAAAGAAAAGCGGAGACCTAAGACCATGCCAAGATTACTGATACATCAATGATTGGACGATCAAGAACGCCTACCCGCTGCCACTCCCACTATCATTAGTCGCACGGTTACATGGAGCTAAATATTTCACCAAGATGGATGTCCGATCCGGTTATAACAATATCCGTATTCACCCCGATGATCGATGGAAAGCAGCGTTCACCACTGAATTCGGGCTCTATGAGCCGAATGTCATGTTTTTCGGTCTCTGTAACTCCCCGGCTACGTTCCAAGCATACATGAACCGGACCTTCCAACAAGAAATCAATGAAGGATGGTTAGTGATATACATGGACGACATCCTTATCTTTTCCAACGACCTTGATGAACACCACGAACGAACTCGCCGCATTCTGACCAAGATACGGGCAGAAAAACTTTTCTTGAAACCGGAAAAATGTACCTTTGATGCGCAGGAAGTTGAATATCTCGGAATGATTATCCGTCCCGGATGTGTCGCTATGGATACTGCTAAAACCGATGGCATCCGCGATTGGCCAATCCCTACCACCGTTAAGGAAACACGGTCATTCCTCAGCTTTTGCAATTTCTACCGAAACTTTATCCCTCATTACTCCGATATCGCACGACCGCTCATCGATCTGACCAAGAAGAATAATGTTTTCTCTTGGTCCGCCCCGTGTCAAGACGCCTTTACGACATTAAAAGATTGTTTTTTGAAACAACCGGTCCTTCGTAACCCTGACCCATCACGTCAATTTGCAGTCGCAACCGATGCATCATTGGTAGCTACCGGCGCTGTCCTTCTTCAGACTGATGAAAATGGTGTTTACCACCCATGTGGATATCTTTCGCAATCCCTGAACCCAGCAGAAAGGAATTACCAGATCTTTGATCGAGAACTCCTTGCAGTTATCCGAGCATTGACGGAATGGCGCCACTACTTGGAAGGAAATCCTCATCCGGTTATCGTATTCACTGATCACATGAATCTTCTCTACTTCCGAACCGCACAGAAGCTTACTCGTCGTCAAGCTCGTTGGCAATTAATTCTCTCATGCTATGATCTAGAACTCCACCATGTTGCCGGAACCAAACTTGTTGCCCCTGACGCCTTATCTCGCCGCGCTGATCATATCCCCACTGAAACCGATAATGAGGACGTCACCCTCCTCCCTGATTCCCTCTTCATCCGACTCCTTGATCAGGAGTTGATGACGACTCTTGCAAACCCTGACCCTGATGATGTCGACCCTATCTTCCAAGCCGCATCCGATGCTCTGAACGGTCTCTGCCTTCCCCCAATGAAATCCGCTCTCTCTGATTGGACCATCAAGGACGATATCCTATTCTATAAGGATCGTGCCTACGTCCGTCCCGCTGGCCGACACGCTATTCTAGAACGCACCCATGATCACGCAACCGCGGGACATCCCGGTCGTTTTAAAACCGAAGAACTAGTGAAACGTGACTTCTGGTGGCCTTCCATGGGTACTTATATCCGGAAATACGTCGAAGGCTGCGCCCTCTGTCAGCAAATGAAATCTGACACTCATCCCACGACCCCCCCACTCGTCCCTATACCATCTACGGTCTCTACACCCTTTGCCCAAGTATCCGTCGACCTCATCACTGACCTGCCACCCTGTAACGGCTTTGATTCTGTCATGGTCGTGGTAGACCATGGGCTTACAAAGGGGGTAATTCTCATCCCTTGTACGAAAACCATCACCTCAGAAGGAGTAGCCAAGAAGTTTTTCAAATACGTCTACCACCGTTTCGGGCTCCACGAAAAAGTAATCTCCGATCGAGGACCGCAATTCGTCTCCAAGTTTTCTAAAGCTCTCGCCAAACTGTTGAAATACGACATCGCCGCCTCCACCGCTTATCATCCACAAACGGATGGACAAACAGAACGTCTCAATCAAGAACTCGAAACCTACCTCCGCATCTATTGTCGAAACAACCCAGAAGAATGGGTCGAACATCTCCCTATGGCCGAATTCGTTCACAATCACAGAAAACACGACTCTCGCAACGCCTCCCCCTTCCGCCTCATGATGGGATACGAGCCACAAGCTCTCCCTCACGTACTCCCTGAATCCACTGTTCCGGCAGCAGAAGAACGACTCCGTACTCTTCAAAAGATACGAGAAGAAGCGATTTCCTGCCATAATCTCGCAATGCAGCGAATGGCCGAACGATCACACGGAAAGAAGTACCAACCATGGAAGATCGGAGATAAGGTTTGGTTATCAGGGAAGAACCTCATCACGCAATTACCATCACGGAAGCTCGCCCCAAAACGATACGGACCTTTTACCATCACTGCAGTACTATCCCCGATCACGTTCACACTCCAACTCCCCGCGCAATGGAAAGTTCACCCCACGTTCCACACTTCGGAACTATCCTCCTATCACGAAACAGAAGTCCACGGCCCTAACTTCCACGAACCCTCACCTGACATCATTGATAACGAAGAAGAATACGAAGTTGAAGCTATCCTGTCACATAAGGGAACGGGTAAACGAAGACGCTATCTTGTATCTTGGAAAGGATATTCTTCCGCCAGCAACGAATGGATTCCCCAAGAAAATCTTGGCAACGCTTCTTCGATCCTTACCGCTTATAAGAAAGCTCACGGACTATAAAGAACCCTCAGAAAATCATCATGTCTACTCGCTCTCAACACACTCGTAACCTCGAAATCTGCCTTGCACAACTCCGCGTCCTTATATCCCACATAGACACTATGACCGATACCCTTGCCTCTCCCACCGTAACTTCAACCACCCTTACCAACGATTCCGATTCCTCGTCTCACTACTTCGCTGTCCTTGACGACATCGAAACCAATACCATATTCGAATCCGCCCTCCTCTCTGAGCAATACGCTATAGAGATTGATAACCTTCTCGCAGAACGAGGAGCCCTCTCTAGCACCCTTCTCATTAATATTATCCGCGCCGCTAAACTCGTCGAGCGTACCTCCGAGCTCCTTAATGATGAACGTATCAAAACAATCTTTCATCATCTTCATATCCGTATTCGCAACACGGCAGTTCGTCTCATGCCTCCCGCTACCAAAGAGATTGTTAGAGAGGCCATCCACATCGTTACTGAACGAATTGCAAACAACCCAGTTGCCCGACCCCCATCACCCCATATTGCCGTCCCTATCCCGCCTCCAGTTGAGACTACTCCCATTGAGCACGCGCCTAATGATGTCGTTCCTCCTTACGTCCCTAGCATACCGATTGCTACTACGCCTCACGCAGCGCAACCCGCTCGTATTCGTCCTATCCGCCGAAGTCCCTCCAAGCTCAAGAGAGAGCTCTCAGTCTCCCCCGCTACTCGTAACCGCATCTTACGTTCCAAGACCCCGTCCCCACCGCCCCAGACGTCTTCCGTCACCATCGTGAAAACCGAAAACTGCGATAACTTTATATGTCGCAACTGCAATCTTGTCGGCCATCGCCACAAGAATTGTCCCACATACTTTTGTCGTGTATGTCGTGACTTAGCACCTGGCCATTTGTCGGCCTTTTGCAAGGAACTTCGCGGAGAAAAGATTATACCCATGGTTTGGATGGATGACGGTTTCTACGATGCTCTCGCTAAATGGGAAGCTGATAAAGACGCGGAACACGAACAGATCTCTGTCGAAGAAGACGAGAGGTTGTTTAGTCAATGCGCAGGAGACCGCGACGACTACGAATACGACCACAACTTTGAATGTTGAAATCGGTGACTTCAACGATAATAACGGGGTAATGTTACAGTCAAGTACGCCCCTATTCATTTTCCCTACTCTTCACTTGTATTACGTCGCGAGCCGCATGATGCCGCCGTTAGACTTATCTTTCTTCCTTGATTACTCACTGTATTACATCATGACCGCTATATTGCCGTCACTAGATGACCTATTCTTGATATCTCTGACTCGTCTTATCTATGACTCATTCTGACTTGTTTACGCCGGCCCTAAAGACATTTCTACTAGTATATAAACTCGTCGTTGTACTATGTAGTTCTTCACTTTAATCTTACTAGGTTTTACCTGGAACTTCCTTCGCTTAAGACCTCCAATCTTAAGTCGTCTGAACTTGATTCAAGCCAAGGACACTCTCCTTGTCTTGTCTTATTGAACCATTGAACTTCGGTATACGCCGAAGCCTTGAACCGACTTTGGCTGATCACTCTTATCGAGTGGCCATACGTCAGAACTATCCTAGTCCGTAACACCTCCTGCAGTTCACCCCCACCCCAACTGAGGGCTTCCCGACAGTACACATGTCACACTCAGCTCAGATCTTCGATCACCTGGACAACAGGGTCCTACTCGCCTGGTTTCAGGTCGAACACCCCAAGTTCATGGTCCGCGTGTTCGACCTACCCAGAAAAGAAGTTGCTGAATGGGCTGCCATCACTGCAGAACGGATCCAGGCCAGCATAGCTACCATAGCAGAATTCGTCCACCAGGATGCCCCCCCTGTGCGCGTCTCCCCTCCCCAACCCCAAACTGGGAAGGGACAGCATGAATTCCCAACCGGCTTCCTCGTCCATAAGATATCCGCGGAAACCATGAACCTAATCCTGCACCAATGCATCTGGTCCGCTGCAGACATAATGTTCAAAGCCATCCCCTTCAACTGCGTCCACCCCCCAGAACTCTTATTCTGCCTATCCAGCTTCACAACCCTTGATGGTGACACCGTCCTCCAAACCGTTATTGACGTTTGGTCTCGTGATGAGAACAGGCAATGCATCGACGATGTTTTCTCAAAAGGCGGATTCTTAGATGATGAACTAGTGTACAAAGCCACGCGGGACTTGATCGAGTCTGCCCGCATCGAGCTGCTCAACTTCAAAGCGATGGGAGGACTTTCAGTCCCACGCTTCAACATACTTGCAACTAGCCCAACCAACGACGCCCAAACCTGGACGAAGCTAAGGAGCTTCCTGCATGCCCTCAAATACCCCACAAACCTTGATGGCTGTGGGACTGCAGCAGCCCTCTTCCCCTGCCAAATTTGCCACTCCCTAGCCCACCCACGAGGCCTCTGCCCCTTCCCACTCGTCCCACTCTGGAACGGCCCCAAATCAGGGAACAGGAACACGGCTAACCCATCTCACCAACATGGAAGAGCTAGGGGCAGAAGGCCCAGATGCGGCCTCTAGTAGCTCACCCCTTTGACCCTTGACCATCCTACCTAGAAACTGCGTGCCAGATAGTCTTTACATTGTACCACCACACAGCCCCACTCAGTCTTCCCCTGTATCATACCTACTATGTCTAGCCATGCACCACTGTCCCTATGTACCAATCCCACGTATCTTGCCTCACATGCCACGCCAGACAGCACCACAGCGACACACGACACTGGCTCTAACTTAGGCCCAGAACCTAAGGGTACATGAGCTGTTGGAAAGCCGGATAGATTTGATTGAGACATGAATCATCATGATAAGACCTAATGCCCAAATATACTGATCATTTTTGTGAGACAGGAAAGCAAAGGTCATCTCGACAAGCATGGTGCATACCAGACCACGGAAACCTATTTAGGTTCGGACAAGCCGTGCCGAGAGGCTCAAGTTCTCACTAGTAGATGATATGAATGTCCTGGGCACTGATATCACTCGAAAATGCTAACATAAGTCCACTGTTAATTGGCCAGGATACGTCAATTCTAAGCTACAAATGATCGTACAGTAGACTTAGTATTACGATCACTCACAACACACAACACAACCCCACACAACACGGTTTTTTTGTCGGTCTAGGTACTTGCCCCCTTGAATGTGGAGGAGGACCACCTCGGACCACTGGGTGGCCCTCCGATGACCAGTCACGGGATTTCAGATGTGGAAATGCCCCTCAGGGGCACACTCTAAACCAGTTCCATACCAGGAACGGACAAACCATACATCCAGCACCCCCCCATCAACCATACAACCTCACCCAGGTACACCAACATACCAATCTAACCAGGCCCATCCAACGACGCAGATGCAGTCCGACACTGAAAAAGAAAAGAAAACCAGAGCAAACATAAAATTAGCCACACTGAACATGAAAGGGCGAACCTCATCCAACCTAGAACAGAGCCAAATATCTAAATGGACAGTCATCAACCAAACAATGAGAGATCAGAAAATCGGCATACTATGCTTGCAAGAAACACACCTGACCACTGACCACTTAAACCAGGTAGAAAACATATTCTCAAGACGACTCAAAATATTGAGCACTAGTGACCCAACGAGACCCGGCAGCTCAGCTGGGATTGCCTTCATGTTAAACAAGGAGATCACCAACACGGCTGACACCCTGATGAAGATCCTGATCCCAGGACGAGCAGCAGTCCTGTCAACAAAATGGCATAACAATGAGACCATCAACATACTAAATGTCTACGCACCTAACAATGCAAACGAACACCACGACTTCTGGAAAAAAATAGAAACGGAATGGCTAGGGGCAAACCTAGGGCCCCTAGACTTCATGATGGGCGACTTCAACCTAACCGAAAACCCCATAGATCGCGCCCCAGCACAGCTCAACAATGAAAACACTATCAGCGCCCTAAGAGACCTAAGATCAAAACTGAGAGCACAAGATACATGGCGAGATGAACACCCCCACCAACGAATGTTCACCTTCAGCAGCAACCACCACACCCTATCCATATCGACCGAATATACGCCTCAGAACGACACACCGAGAGTCTTGTAGAGTGGAACTCAGGCATTAGCCAAATCCCCACAGACCACCACATGGTCTCAGTACGACTCGCACCACCTAACCTCCCACACATTGGGAAAGGACGATGGTCATGGCCGGTAGGCATTATATCAGACACCGACCTAATTAAAAAAATAATCAAGTCAGGCATTGAAACCCAACAGAAGATAGAAGAGATGGGACCACGCACCGAAACAACCAACCCACAGACAATATGGAAAACCTTCAAGGACAACATGACTATCCTAGCCAAAGACACTACTAAGATGCACCTAGCTAAGATCAACCAGCATATAAAAACACTCACCAAAGACCTGCACAAGATAACAAACTGCAAGGAAATCGACACCCTGGAAGACACCAGGATAAATAGAATCATACTGGAAAAAGAGATAGAGCACCTACACAAGAAACGGTACAAGGAATCACACCTGAGAGCCCAGGCGAAATGGGCGACACATGGAGAAACCATAAGTAAATACTGGTCCAAAATAAACAGTCAGAAAGCACCAAGAGATGTGATTCACAGATTACACATACCAGGGACCGAATGATACATGACAAAGTCAGAAGAAATGGCAGAGATAGCAAGAAACTACCATGAGGATATACAACTGAGTGACCACCTAGCATGCACCGAGCCCACCTACCAAAATGCGAGAGACATAGCCCTACAAGAAATACCAGACGGTCAGAAATTCAATGCGCCAACAAATGAAATGGAAGAACTCCTACTGGAAGAGCACACCCTAAATGCACTGCTATCATCAAAGTCCGGTAGCGCAGCTGGAATCGACAGCATACCGTACGAACTGTGGAAGCACCTAAATGAGAAACACAAGGATGCAATCAAAAAAGAAACACCCAGCTTTGATGTAATAAAAATGTTGACCACCGTCATGAATGATATACAAATGAACGGCGTGCATGAAGACTCTGACTTCACCCTAGGATGGATGTGCCCACTGTACAAGAAAAAAGACCGCACAAAAATTGAGAACTACCAGCCAATCACGCTGCTGAACACAGACTACAAAATACTCACCAAAGCCCTTGCCATACAACTGTCCAGAACCATACACAAACTAATCCACCCTAACCAAAGTGGCTTCATCCATGGAAGATCCATTTTCGACCCGATTCGACTAACACAGGTAATGACGGCCTACGCCGACCTAATGGAAGAAAACAGCGCGATTGTCGCCCTTGACCAAGAAAAAGCATATGACCGAATCCACCACACCTACCTCCTCAAGACCCTTGAGACATTCCGACTCCCGCCCATGTTCATCAACACCGTTAAAAAACTATATCAATCTGCATACACAAAGGTCGCCATCAATGGGTTCCTAAGCTCCCCCTTTAAAGTAACACGAGGTGTCAGGCAAGGTGACCCCCTGTCATGCTTACTGTTTGACCTCGCGATCGAACCACTCGCATGTGCACTGTGAAACTCAACTAAGATAAAAGGATATAGCATCCCCAGCCTGAAAGAACGACTGACCATAAATATGTACGCTGATGACACAACAATATACCTTTCGCAGGAAGACAAGTACTCAGACCTAGAAGACATACTGCAAAAATGGTGCACAGCATCAGGTGCTAAATTCAACATGGAGAAAACAGAGATACTACCCATAGGCACCAAATCCCACTGAGCGAATGTAGTACTACACAGAAAAATAAACGCCATAGATACGCCCTGGACTGAGCAAGTCAAGGTAGCATCGGACGGCAACCCAATAAGATCACTGGGGGCCTGGATAGGCAATGAGGTCGACCATGCGACATCCTGGGAACCAATCTTAAAAAAAATCGACAGCAACCTGAAAAGATGGGACATGGGCCACCCCTCCCTCGACGGGAAAAGACTCATAGTCCAAATGATAGTCGGGGGCATGACCCAATTCCTTACCAAGGCGCAAGGAATGCCTAAATCAATAGAAAACGCTATCACCCAGTCAATACGTAAATTCATGTGGGATGGACGGAAATCCCCACCAATAAGCCTCGGACAGCTGGAACGCCCAGTATCAGAAGGAGGCCTAAACCTCCTGAACATCAGCGCGAGAAATGAAGCTGTTGAAATAACGTGGGTGAAATTGCACATGGAACTATCCACCTCAAGGTTAGCGTGGGCCTTTGTTACAGACTCCATCATCAGCACCTTGAAACCAGAAAAAATAAAAGGAACCACTGACCCACGAACATTCCTAACCTCATGGGATCCCCCAACACAGGGTATAAGAACGACCAAACTCCCTAAAATAATCATGAACTTAATAAAAACAACCAAAAAATACCATGTCAGCTTCGCGCCACTAAAGTTATCCGAAACACTCACAGATCAACTCCCCGCCTGGTTGCACCCAGGTGCACCTCCCAAAACATACCATAAAGGAAAAAATAGATGCCTACAACAAACACACAAGATAAAATCAGTGCGAGATCTGAGATATATAGCCATGAGATTAACCGACAAGGAACACACCAGCCTCGAGCCCCCTGCCCATGTGACAAATGCACTGAAGACCGACTAGCAGGATGTCAAAACCCACACAAATGCACACAAACCGCAAAAGACATACTGGATAACCTCCTCCCCAAATTCAACCCCAATACGACCCCTAGAAAAGACAACCTTACACTAACGCACAGGAGACTAGAAAAAACGCACGGACGAGAACACAACCACAGGGTGAGGTCCTTTTCGACCCAGCCATCACAGCCAGAGACAACCTATCAGACTGCTTCCACATTTTCACCATTCCATCCAGGTCCCTCCAAATACCAGCATACAGACTGCGCATCCCAGCCGTCAACAGACAAACGACTAATGAAGTGCTCACCATCTTCACTGATGGGTCCTGCATCAACAACAGAAAATATAACGCAAAATGCGGTGGCGGAATCTGGGTGGAAGACGATCACCCAATGAACCGTGAGATAAGCATGCCCGGCACTGACCACTCGAACCAAATAGGAGAACTTATAGCAGTTCTGGTGGCGCTACAGAACGCACCCCTACTGACCCCAATAAAAATTATGACTGACTCCAAATATGTCATCACCGGTATCACTACACACCTCGCGAGCTGGGAAGACCAAGGCTGGATAGATATCTCCAACGCCCAACTGTTCAAGGCTATAGCATACCACCTGAGGTGATGCCCCTCCCCAACCACATTCCAGTGGGTAAAAGGACACAGTAAGGTCGCAGGAAACGAGGAAGCAGACCGACTTGCCCAAAGGGGCGCGCAAAAAATAGTTGCCGACGACATCGACACCTACGTGCCTAGGAATTTTGACCTCCAAGGAGCGAAACTGAGAACAATCAGCCAAAAAACAGCATACATAGCAATCATGAGAGGAAAACACATAGAAACCAAAAGGGCGACCTTAGCCCTACTAGATGTTACCAGATATGCCCTAGAAACAATAACATCAACAATAGAAACCGATAAAACAATCTGGCAAAGCTGTAGAAACAAGGACTTATTGAAAAAAATCCAAATGTTCCTATACAAAATGTTAAACAACGCGTTCAAAATCAGCGATTTTTGGACCCAAATACCCACATTTGAGCATAGAGCCCAATGCCAATCATGTAGAGAAGATACAGAATCCATGGAACACATACTAACACAATGCAACCACCCGACGAGAAACCGAATATGGGGCCTGGCTAAAAGCCTATGGCCCACCAAACATGGCCCCTGGCCTGAGCCGACGATAGGGCTCATCCTTGGATGCGGGGCCCTCTCCCTCCCACAACTACCCTGAGACAGAAACTCCGATGATGCTGACAACGCAAGAGCAATCTCAGGGCGAAAAGGGGCATCACGCCTACTAAGAATACTAACATCAGAATCTGCCCATCTTATATGGGTACTGTGCTGCAAACGGACCATAAAAGAACAAACTCACACGGACAACAACATCGTCAAACGATGGACCAATGCAATAAACCGACGCCTACAACTGGACAGAGCGATAGCCTGCAAATTGAAATGGACCCCAAAAGCGACGACACGCGTCCACAACACGTGGGCTGACGTAATCGACATCGACAGAAACACACAAACCCGAAACAATGATTGGGTGACCACCCTAGAGGTTTTAGTGGGTATCAAACTACCAAGGCCCCCGCAGACCGAGGTTACCAGGTAGTATACAGAGTCCCACACTACTCCCAGACGCGGAGTGTGCATAAGTAGCATTTTGTCCTCGGACGACGCCAGTGCATCGCTATAAGCATTTACATAGGACTAGACAGTGTCAGTTGCTGTGTAATAGACTCGCTTTTCCAAAAAAAAAAAAAAAAAGAGATTTGGCCAACTCCAGGGCTATTCTACGTAGACTGGACTCAAATCTGGGGCATCGGCAGCTGGATTCGGGCGGAGTTCCAAGTAGTCCAAACATCGCTCAATGCCGTGCGCTCATCGTCAGCTGCCCGCCACCACGAATGCATCCCACTGTCCGCCCCGCCTGCCTCCTCACCATCTGTTCTTACCCACCACCTTCCTTTCCTATCTGTGCAGCCGCCTCCCTCCCCATCCGCACTGTTCCCCGTCAGCCCACACACCTGATAGCTGTCATTATGTGGCTGGACCAAGCCGACATGCTTGCCGTCAAAATGTGCCGAGTCCTTCAAGACCAGCTGGGCTAGTGCTGCCGCAGTCCGGTTCTGAACCTTGGTTCGAATGCGAACCTTTCCGAACTGGACTGCAGGTTCGGTCCCAGGTTCGACGTACTGTAAGAACTGAACCCATTGTTAGGTTCGGGGTTCAGCTGATGCCTGAAAATTGTGAACCCGTCCGAACCCGTTCGAACTGAGTGGGCCCTGTATCTATCTATTCCTATCTATGATATTCTATCTACAACAGATATAAGCGCGAATAACCGCCGGCATTTGTCCACTACGTCATGCTGTGTTGTTGCACGTTCAATGACGGTTCTGTCTCTTTGCTCAGTACTATGGCGACCTCTGCGGCTTCATTTCATGGCATTGTTGGACCACAAACTTCAATGACACAATGACTTCCCCTTCCCACCAATTCTCAAAGATGCTGAGAGCTGTCTTTCTCTTCCAGTCCACTGCGTCATGCTGTGTTATTGCGCGTTCATGGTTCTATCTCCTTTTACGGCTCTTTCGTCAAGGCCTCACTACTATGGTGACCTCTGCTTCATTTCACAGCGTTGTTGGTCTTCAAAATGGAAGCAGGTATCAGATTGACAAGAAGAATTTCTGGTGCTACGACGGATTCATCGGCTCCAGAAATCGACAGAATCTCGCACTCATAGCAATGGCCATCCGGGCCACTGCCAAAGTCAGTCAGCACGGACCTCACCTCCATTTCAGCGCCTCATCATTGCCGACCCACTACTGCAGGCAATCATACCAGTCTCCTGCTGTTATGAACTAGGATAGTTCTGACGTATGGCCACTCGATAAGAGTGATCGGCCAAGGTCGGTTCAAGGCTTCGGCGTATACCGAAGTTCAGTGGTTCAATAAGACAAGACAAGGAGAGTGTCCTTGGCTTGAATCAAGTTCAGACAACTTAAGATTGGAGGTCTTAAGCGAAGGAAGTTCCAGGTAAAACCTAGTAAGATTAAAGTAAAGAACTACATAGTACAAAGACGAGTTTATATACTAGTAGGAGTGTCTTTAGGGCAGGCGTATATGAGTCAGAGATAAGACGAGTCAGAATGAATCATAGATAAGACGAGAATAGATCATCTAGTGACGGCTAGACAGCGGTCATGATGTAATACAATGAGTGATCAGGAAAGGAAGATAAGTCTAGCGGCGGCATCATGCGGCTCGTGACGTAATACAAGTAAAGAGTAAAAGAAAAGGAATAGGGGCGTACTTGACTGTAACACCTGCTCTCAGTCTCACACTCGTTATTTAAACCGCATTGCTGTATCAATTGTTTATTCATCTCAGACTCATCTCGATCATTATCGCATAACATTCGTTAAACGCTAATCTAGTTCTACAGCATATCAGCATCACACTAGCGGTCTGCACGCCCCTTCGAACTCACAGCAAGAGCCTCAAGTTGCGCAATAGGTTCGATTTTTCGATTGATGATATTTATAACCAACTGATCATATGCTCCTTACTTCTCTGCTAATGTTTGTGCATGCCTGCACTCCACCTCTGCGCTTGTTTGCGTGTTTTTACTTGTTTCTGCAAGCTCACTTTCCGTCACACAGGACACGCAACTGGTGACTGGCAAAGATTATATATATGTATGTACTAACGCAACCACAAGGAGTCTGTCAGTATCATGCAGGAATTGGGGCGTTCAACTAGCATAAATGTGCGGGCGCTCGTTGCCTTCTGAGTTCCCTACTCACAGGTACTATATTGTCGCTACTTGCGATCGAGAACTCCGGAGGCGTACACGACAATTCCTGGTGTACCACTAATGTAAGCTGTTGAAATTTTCATGTATTTGTTGCGATTTTTGTGAATTTATATGCGTTCAGGGGTTCGAACATGTTCTGAACTCGAACCGAACGCTTGTGAACGCGTTCACAAGCGTCCGGTTCAATGTTCACCCTCCTTGCCTGAACCTGACCGATGGTCCGGTTCGGGGTTCGCATTTAGAGGCCCAAGAACCGGACCGAACTGGACTTCGGCAGCACTAAGCTGGGCTGACACATTTGATCACAACTCACTCGTCACTCAGCAAGACATGGACTTGGATACATAAACCTTTGTTACAATATTTGTAGATACACCCAATACACATGTAGCGACAGTTGGAATTGACCGTGATCAAAATGTGCTGCTATTGCTTGCTTCATCGTTTGACCAATGGTTAGGGTGGGTGGGATGTATCATGCATCATAGAACAAGCTAAACGGCGGGAGGGTGCAAGATGACGGGAGGGCGCAAGAAAGCGAGGTCAGGTGTAGACGGAGGGGGTGCATCAGCAAAGATAGGGCAAACGGAGGTGCACATGCCATCAACATGTGGAGCAGGCTGAAGGCATCAGCATGAAAAGCAAAGGGTAGCTAGCTAGCCACAACTCCACCGATGATCGATCATTGGTGCGCTATAGTTGTACTAGGTTTAATGCATCAATATGACGTTCGCGGCTCCTGTGCACTAAGGCGGAAGGGGCGGGAGCCATTAGACTCGTGACGTTTTGTCACTGAGTAATGTTTAAACTCCGCCCAAAGCTAGCTGCCGAAGCCCCAGACTGACCCCAGAGTCTACATAGAATAGCCCTGGAGTCGGCCATTTCCCGGACGTTCTCACGATTATGTACAAGTCGAACCACTGCCAAATGCTTGCACTTATCTCATACGAACTTGGCTGGTTTCACAGCGCCCGCCATGATACCTACTGACCTTGCAAAGCGACTGAACAGTGAATACTTGTCATCGAAAGAAATTTGCACTCCATGGCTTCGGGAAACTCGATATACTACGCCAAAGCTTTTCAAATGCACGTTACATCGCCGACATAACTGATCATTAACGTCAGAGACAGCACGCACCGTTGGGATCTGGCGAGTCGCTGAGATAGGATGTGCGGCGAGCAAGTGATGAAAGCCCATGAGCATAGATGCACATGACACTGGGTAGACCCTGAGTTCCTTGTTGACTGCCACTGCAGGAAAAAGGAAGCTCGAAACATCGCAAGAGACACAGCTACCCTCCAGAATCAATGTCAACTTTTGAACTTGTATATATATATAACATAGCATTACATGAAATCAATTGCCCTCTTACGAGCACGAGCAGGTCCGCTTTCCTGTCCACTAACCTGACCGCCCTCATCAGGGGACACATCAGTGATAGGCAGGGCCTTCACGATATCCGGCGGAGGCTTTTCAACCCACATATCCTCACCTCCATCCCCCTCTCGATCTTTCCGTTTCTTCTTCCTCGGCCTCTCGCTATCCCGATCTCGGTGTTTTTGACGCGCAGCAGTGAGCGACAATGACTCTCCGCCATCCTCGTCTACAGCAAAGGAAACAAGCGCACCACCCTTGGAATTCTTCTGTTTCTTGTTTTTCTTTTCCTTCTTCTCTGCGTCTTTCGGTTTGGATCCCCTGGGTATGAAGGTAGGCTTGAACGTAGTCAGGTCAACATCTTCCACGATACCATTCGCTGGTGGTGGCTTGACATCCGGGTCTGATTTAGACGGCGCGGCTGGCGCAGAGAAGACAGGGGGCTCGTCCACCTCATCGACATCATCCATACGATCCTTCTCCTCGTCGCTCTCCTCATCGTCACTCGCAAAAATTGCTTTAAAAATATCCATCCCGGGACGTTCATACGTGAGCACGTCATCCCCCTGCCCATCATCTTCCCCCAAGCCAATATTCGCAACATCGCGCTTGCTACTCCCGGAGCCCCCACTCTCCACTTGCGCCGCTCCCGCACTTGCACCCGCGGATTCGTCTGCTGACGCTGTGCCTGTGAACTCAGGCCCTGCAGCCTGTGCTGACGGCCCAGAGGTATCGACAGGGACCTCCGGAACCGGGTCCTTGATGCCAAAGCGCTTGCACAGCAGCCGCGCAGGCTGCCACGTGCACACCTCGCGCGTCATAACACCATACATGCCCAGTCGAGCAGCATGCACCTTCGGGGCTTCTTCCTTGACTTCTTCCTTCGGCTTCTCCTCTGCCACATCCATACTGTCCGCCGCCTCTTCTAGTTGTGCAGCAGGCGTGTGCAGGCCCTCGATGATCTTTGGTCCGAGATCCAAAACAGCGGCACTTGTAAACCGCCCAGCCATGGCTCCAGAAACGGGACGGAATAATGCAGCTGACTTTGCATAATCACTTATTTCTTTTGTGAACTCCTCGGGTGTCTGCCCAGGCTTCTGTGCCGGTGGAATTGCGCCTGAGCCAGGATTTGCGTGTGCACGCAGATAGGCAGTGTACCTTGCCTGCTTAGATGGATCGGCTGTGAAGGGCTGAAAACCGTGGAGAGCAGCTTGGGCGATGTGGGGCTCGGTGTGTGTGATCCTGGGAGGCGTGGGGAGTGAGGGACCTGGCGAAGGATCATCCGACGTGGAAGGAGGGGCAAAGCGGTTTGCAGCGATGTTCTTGATGCGTTCTTGGTCTTTCTTGGAGATGTACTCGAAGATCGACCTGGGTGCAGAAGGGAGGGGTGTCTCACCGAGCGCTGCTCCCCGCTGTCCATAGCATGTAAGCATGTGAAATCTGTAGACAATAAAATTTGTCAAACCTGGCTCGCAGAGATGCCTGTTTTCCACTGGGCGTGTGACTGAGTTTGTGACGGAGGAGGTATAGCTGCGTTCTCTTTGTCTTTTGAATTAGCTTTCTCCCTCTCCCAAACGTGTTTGGGATTTGGCATCCAATCTTTTGGGACATCTGGTATTGGGAAGCTGGTAATTATGAATATCCCATGAAAAATGTACGCGCAGAAAGAGATACTGACCAAAGGTCCTCCGCCACGGGTTTCTCAGATACGACGAACCCGTTCAAAGGCGGTCTCCCATCACGAAATGTTACTTGCCCGGTAGAAAGTCTCTAGAATTCATAAGCTGAACCGTAATGTCCCAGTTCCCTTAGATGAGGGCTTACTTGAGGTTGTGCTGCTTTTCCAAAATCCCGTGCGCCTTGCGATCGCGAACTCATAATCACCCGCTCCTCATCGTGCACATCATTCGCATCATATGCATGACGATTCCTACCGTGGACCTGGGAGTGATCATAAACATCTAAGTCATCGTCGTCTGCATCATTCAGCGCGCCAAGCCCAAAACCACCTGTCTCCACGGGTCAGAGTCAAAAGATCGCACACAGCAGCAGCGGCGAGAATACGCGCCAGCTAAACGTGGGTCATTGGACTGTTTGGAAGCCTCAGGCGCAACGCCAAGACTCGCATGCAGCCCTAGTCCAGGGTCATAACCCAAGCCATGAAAGTTATCTTTCCTCTCGACGATGATCAGCGGCGTGTCTCGAGGGGCGTACATGTGTTTCTTCCCTTCCTCGTCTATGTCGTCGGCGGAAGGCACGTCTGGGTCACGGCCAAATGCCATTTCACGCTGACGCCATGTTATCCGTGGGCCGATACCCTGGCCAATGCGCCAGCCCATTTTCTTCAGAATGCGAGCGCCTACAGAGTCCTTTGGCGCTGGGAGGAGAGACCGCTCGAGTGCGAGGGTGATTGCGCTTGTTGAGGTGGGTCCGGTAAGCGATACATCGTATGAGGAGATATAGTGATACGCACTCTTTGTCGTCGGCACCCTCACCACGCTTTCTCATCTCATCTTGTGTGCCTCCCAGTAAATCCATCTGTTCATGCTCATCGACCAGCTTTTGGTCATCACGCATTCCTGTGAGATCTTCTTCGTCCATGAAGTCTTCTGGGCGGGAAGGACGGTTCTTGCTCGTGGCCCTGTCGGACCGGGAAGATATAAATGTTGATGGTGTCCATCCTGGAGTGGAGTGCTAAATGGCATGCTGCATAGGAATTTCTCCCCAGAGGACGTACCTTCCTTAGAACCCACTGTATTAAAGTACCCAGCAGAGAAACCGCCCGTAAAGGCACCATGCAACCTTCTCCGTCCCTTCTCATCCCTCACCTGAAAGATATCTTGAGTTTGGCACAAGAGCACGCGCAGAAGAGCTCACCTCTTGCTTCCATAACGGTACGAACTCGCCTGTGTCTTTCGACTTTTCGAGTGGGGGTAACGGGGTGCCGACCTGAGGTGGTCATGGAGAGTGGGCAAGCTGTGAGGATGGGAAAAAGTTTACGCACAAGACAGAAATTCTCATTTGCCTTTCTGCTGGATGTATCGACGCCTAGGTCACCGAGCTTGCGCTTCAGCCTCGCTGTGCTCATCGTGGTCGCTGTTGGATCATCTACAGTCCAGAATAGTAACCCTAAAATGCATTCTAACCCTAATAACCGAGTGATTAGTCGGAGTTTCTATTGAAGTTTGTTCCGGAGAGAGAATTTCTATATTTCTACACTGCATGTAAAATGTGGTACTCTACGAGCTGTCCTGGAATTCGAATAGGTATGGTTCGAATAGCCGATTGAAGTGTTGAAGTTTTCTAGCTTGAGCGGATGACGTCCATGCTGATTTGACATGAAATAACCCCGGCCGGGCTTCACAAGTACTCCCTCCGTCTTCATCCTCCTCCACTCGTCACTCAACCTGTCCAGGGTCCCCTACCCTTCGCCATCTTCTTCGCTCTCCTTCATCCCTCCTTTCCTCCCGTACCCCTACTCTCCCCTCCCTCTCCTATATTCCCTCTTTGATGTCTTCCTCATCATTTCTGTCTTCCCTTGAATGCATCGAATTCTTCCAAAAATTTAACCGTTGCCATGATCCCTTTCTCCGTGCCCGTGATTTTGCTGGGTATGAGGTGACGATATACTTCACGCAAATGAAGTTTGTTCCGGACTCTCAGAAGTTCTAACACATGAGTCAAGGTGATATTTCTAGGTTTCTGTTGAAAAGATGTAATCTCGAATCCCACTTAGTCCTTGGAGAGGCTGAAATGCTCAGTAGTGGCTATGCGCTTTGTTTTACAAGCTACTTGGGGCTTTCTTGATTTGCATGCCAGTTCAAAATCGGCGGAGGCGCCGAACCCGACTTATTTTCCAATCAACTCCCTCAAAGTCAAGAAAGCATGGACAATATGATTGTTCCATTCATCCACACCTCTCCCATATTTTTCGTACTGTCGAGACTGTTATGTCACCTCGGTTATTCACTCACGCACCCATGAGGTCTGCAGAGTTCGGGAGGGGACGTGCCAGTTCACCATGACATCTCTCGGCTGTTTTGCCCTAGGGGGAAAATTCAAGACTTCGTTACTACAGAGCAGGACCAGTTCTCGAACACCACCTTGCATCGAATCCGGCTCGAGGGGCACGCTACAATATCTCATGCCATGATTGACCTGACCCGGTATACGGACGATGGAGGGAGATGATGTGGACATGTAAAGTTCATGGTGTAGACTGCGTCTATGAGCTTGAGCCGCAGGGTGAGTCTGGTAGTGGGACCCTTTCTGCTACAATACATGGCTGCAGTGCTTCGATCGCGAGGACTATCACTAGGTCGTTGGCATTCATGTGGTGCAAGTTTAAACTCCGTTCATTGTGAATGTACCCCTATAACTTGTGGTTCAATGTCATCTTTCAACAATGGTCAACCTTACATCCTGGATAGCGTCTCTCCTCTGCATCGCCCATCCAACTAAGTTGGGTCAGAAAGCGCCGGCGAACAAACAAAACATCGTAAGTACCTAGTTGTAAGAAACCGTGTCTCATTAATCGACTATCAATCACTTCTGACACAGTCACAACCAATCGTATGTCTATTCTGATATATCTGATACTGCAGTATTGACGATAACCAGACGCCAGACCTTGAAACACAGCACTCCAATGATATCGACCGCCCTGCCATGCGCACGGACCAGACTCGGAGCGTTGGCGCCGTCATCGCCGATGGCGAGCGCCTCGTCGACAAGCGGGACAAGATCATCCACTCCGTGAACTTACACGAGGGACTTGGACCGGCTGTCTCTCGCTTACCAGCCGAACTCCTATCCGAAATTTTTATGCACACACTCCCATCATTCGATGAATTATTGCCCCCATCAAAGCTACGATCTCCCATGTTGTTGACCAGGATATGCCGAAGATGGAGGGAAGTTGTTGTTGACACGCCAAGTTTATGGTGCAGACTGTTTGGTGGGTATAAGAGCTCCCAGCGCGGGCACAGGCCGCAAGAAGCATTCTGCTACAATACATGGCTCAAGCGATCGCGAGGACTTCCACTGTCGTTGGCACTCACGTGTCGCACAAATCACTTGACCAGCCTTCTTCAGCCTTACACGAATCAAATCTCGTCTCTTCGTATCGTTTACTGCGCCGCCACACGCGACCTTTTGTTAAGCGACCTCCCAGCGCTTCAGGTACTTATCGTGGATGGGTGGATCAGTGACTTTCAATTTCAGGAGAGTGCTATCGCACAATCTATCTTGAACCATTCATTCACCCTGCGCAGTCTCAAAGTCAGTAGACCATCGTCTTCATTCTACTTGGCCGGCTTCCACTCCTTCAAGAATTCCAGATGGCCCCATCTCACACATGCACATGTTGAGATCACTGTTTACCAACAAGATCTACTCATTTTACTGCAGCAGGCTCCTAACCTCTCCTCAGCCAAGATTTTCGTAGCTGTACTTACTGCACACCCTCCCTTACCGGTAGAGCCATGCACGCACACGAAGCTTCAAGTCTTGCACATCAATTGTTCCCAATCGCCCTTAGCATTCCCTAACCTGCTTAATGCCCTATCACTCCCTAATTTACGCGAGTTGATGGCTGGCGCTTTATGCATGCAGTGGCCTCACGAGGAGTTCAAAGCATTTTTAGCACGGTCAAAGTGTCCTCTGGAGTTCCTGAGTTCTGGTGATGCAATGACAGCCTCAGAACTGGACGAGCTGCGAGCGGAATACATCGCTCTCATTCCTTCTCTTGAAGTAGTTGTGGATCCGGCCACGATTTCCAGTTATTTTTAGTAGATCTAGTAGTTTTCAGGTTCAGATCGCGATAACATGTACGGCCAGTTGTTTGTCGTTCATGGATTTTGCTTGCTTGTACGTTACGAGAGGCCTTTCTGATTTCTTGACCTAAAGCGAGGTCATTGCGATCGAGTTGCAATTAGAAAAGTTCCAGCAGGCGAGCAAGGCTCCGCGCAAACAATTCTATTATTCCTCATATACGCACTGACGTCTAGGGTGTTCGTCGTGCTAGCCCACCCCAACTACATGTGACTTTCAACACAACGACGAAAGACAAGTACAAGTATTCTTGTGAGTTCCAAAAACATATTTGCTTTCTTGTATGGCGACAATATAATTCATATAACAATCTATCCATTACATCGATACAACTACAGTCTAATGACTACTTATCTAAGTGAGCTCCCGATATAAGGTACCCACCTATTTTGCGGTGGTTGTTGACGCAACTGTTGTACTAACAGAAGAACTGCTCGTGTTAGTGTTACTCGCAGTCGAAGCACTAGAGCGGGAGTTAGCGATTACTGAAGCGATTGCAGCCGCGTTCATCCGGCTGGGTGTTACAGATGATGATGATGAGGGAGAAGTGGGAGAGGAGGAAGAGAAAGAGGACGGCGGGGAAGACGAAGTAATGGATGCAGAAGACGGTGAATCTGCGATCGGGACGAACTCAATTTCTAGTGAGCCTCTCACGGGCTGCGAGGTCGATGTCGCCTGACTGGTAGTCGCCGAACCCATGGAGATTGCTTGAGAGGATGACGACCCCGGGATTGAAGCGACGATAGCAGCGTGGACGGGTGGAGAGGGCGGCATCGATGACGATGTCGCTTGGATGGTAGTCACCGAGCCCGTGGAGGTTGCCTGAGACGACGACAACCCTGGGCTTGAAGCAACAATAGCAGCATGGACAGATGGAGAGGGCGGTATCGATGGTGATGTCGCTTGGGCGCCAGTCGCCGGATCCGTGGAGGTTGCCTCATATGATGACGACCCCGGGCTTGAGGCGACAATAGCAGCATGGATAGAAGGAGAGGGTGGCATCGATGACGATGTAGCTTGGGTGGTGGTGGAGCCCGTGGAAGTTGCTTGCGAAGGCGACCCCGCGCTTGAAGCTGCAGCAGCAGCGTGGACAGCAGGAGAGGGTGTCGATGTCGAACTGCACGCTGCTGGCATTGACGAGCATGACGAAGATGTCATTGTAAGTGCAGCGATAGCGGCCATAGGGCTTCCAGATGATGAAGATGAAGACGGGGTTGCAGTGGCGGTGTAGACAACCGTTGTGGTGATCGTCGTCGTTACCACATTGTCCGCACTCGAGTCAGCAGCATCGGTAGAAGGTGGAGGTGCAGAGACCGCCAAGTTGGAAGGCCGGAACACAAGGGTCACGTTCTGTGCTTCCGGTGCAGACGAGGAAGTGGTGGGCTGAGGCGCAGACGGGGAGCTGGTGGTACTAGATCCGGCGGATGACATCGTGTTGGAGCCAGTGGTAGAAGAAGTCGTAATATCCCGCTCAACAAACATCGCATTCGAGGAAGTGCTGCCGTCGCTGTTCGTCCATACTGGCTTGATGACGCCAGTAGAGGGATTGTACTCGAAGATCTGGCTCTTGTGTGGATCCGCGGCTAATACGGTGTAGTCGACGATAGGCGCCATGCCATTGGCATATGAGTAATCCAGGTTTTTGACGTCATTTTCTGATTCCGACGGACGGCACATCTCCATCGTCATTGGCTCAGGCCTAGATGGATTCGGGTCAAAAGTCGCGCAGTAGAGGGAATCGAAGATATCAGTTTGAACCATGACGTGCTTCGTCGTGTTTGCTATGAAGATATTTTAGTTTGGCAATAAAACAAATGCAGCAGATAAATACCAGGGTCGCTGAATGAGCTGTCATTAGCGTCGACCAAGTAGAACTGCGTCCCGTTTGTGCTTGACGCATTGAGAGGGAAGGAACCATCACTACTGGTCGAGTTGGTAGACGTAGTATTGGTGGAGTTATATGTTGAAGGATCGAGAGCAAGAGATGCGAGGTGCCGGCCTTGCTCTCCGCTCTAGAAGTGCGATTATAAGAGCACAGAAGTTGGGGGAAAAAAGCTCCATACCACAATGTCAATGATCCCAGAAACAAGACCGGAAGTATCGCGACGACCCAGCCTTCGTTTTGAAGAACGCGTGGAGGCTGCTCCCCTGGAGACTAGATAGTTATTTCCACCTGCACCATGGACGAGAGCAGACGAGCGGCGAGAGAGAGGAGTAGGACGACGTGAAGATGCATCGCGCAGCGAGAAAGGTGGATGGACATCATCACCGTGAACATGAGAAAAGTCAAGACCCAGAATTCCGGCCAGCGGGTTCGATGAGTCGGAATCGGAAAACCTGAAGAACCTCTGCAATATTGGTACGTATCAGAAGACGTCAACAAAAGATAAGCTAACTTACCGAGCTAGGAGTGTCGGTAATCGACTTCCCTTTGCCCTTGGAGGGTTTGTTGGGAACATGTCCAGCTGTCAGCCTCGGAAGTGAAATGATAGTGCGGGGCTTATCAGCCTCATACGCAGTGGCAACCCGGTTGCCACTGGGATGGGTTGCAATATATGCAGCATCCGCTGGGGGTGGAAGTACGATAGCGATGATCGTACAGATGCTTGTGAATGCGACAAACTGAGATGTGAAGCGCATGATGAAAATTGCGGACAAGGAGAGGATGCGATCCGGCGCAGCGTTAAGAGAAACAAGGAGGGTAGATGAATGTGAGTAATACGATGCCTGTCGCAAGACTGTCGTGCAACAAATCACCAGGATCTGTGCGGAAGGAGAATGAGATGGAAAACATAGATATTTTGAAAACATCGAGACTTTATACCCTGCAGGAAAAGGATGTATGTGAAACATCCGACGTCACCCTCCACACAGGAGGCGCGTATGCTAAACTGGTCTGAATTGAGATCGACAGGCTTGGCATAACGACTTGCAATGTGAACCGATAGTCGTGTTTACTATGCCATGACGTGTCGGACACACGTCTGGAACAGTTGCATGCATTCTGGATGATCAGAACTTCCATAAACGTCAGCTTCAAGTTAGGATGAGTCAACATACGTGCCATGGCAGAACTACACAATAACTTGAAGTATCTTTTCTTTGCGGCATGCCCGACGCACGGGATTATGACTGAGCTGTACATGCATGTGTGATCTCGCACCCAGCCGCCTTACTTTGGTAGGGAGGGAAGTGGAAATAAGGCCCGTCTGGTACAACTTCAAGCTTCAAGTTCATTGCAGAGTACGAGGTAAGGCAGGACTCGGTCACTAAGCGGATGCTTGCGAGTTAACATTGAAATATTACGAGTTGCTATTACCATTTTGGAACTCCGAGTACTCATCGCCGCCATCATAGCTACCGACACAGTTAGAATGTACTTGAAACACAGAATAAGGACAAGTAGATGGAAATTGATTGTGAATCTCAGCAGCTTGAGTCATCCGACTCCAATTCGTCCTCTGATGATGAGTCTGATTCGATCAATGACGAACTTGAAGGGCAATGCACTTTAGCTTTGTCATGCGTCATGCGAGAAGCTTCATCTTGAATGTGCTTATCCAATGCATGGTCAAAGCCTATGCACTTCAATCTCGCGAGGTACAACTTCTGCAAAGCTTCATGAGATGTCTGCTGGCGGGAACGGAAGGTGATGATTTGAACATACCTCCTGACCCATAGCCAATGCCTCCAATATGTCCTCTGTTGTGAGTTTACGAACAGCGAGTTGCGAAGCAGCTCGTGTCATGATGCCATCAAACTTTCTAACTGATACTTGCCCTAATTTATTCCTCCGTGACCCCAACACCACCTTAGCCCGCTTGACCTGAGACTTAATGCAAGCTTGAGTCCATGGCTTACATAGATATAGGACAGACATACCCAAAGTCCTTGATTGTTGAATTCCTTAACCGATAGCGGCCGGACTACCTTACAATTATAGATACCGCAATAGAAAAATTTGTCAGGTTGGTCCTGGACAGGTACAAAGGCCTGGCAGGCCTCCGTATTCGCATTCATTTTCGACACCAAGACGAGACCTGGTTGTCCAGGTGCAGCAGGCACATATCCCCCAAGGCGAAGGTCGAGGAGCCTAAGTTTTGGTGTATGAAGACGAGATATGAGATCGAAAGAAACCGGGGTAGAAATTGGGGATGCTATTGTGCGAGAGCAGTCTCTGACATCCTTTAAGACACCATCTAATGATAATTCTAGCCCTTCGGAGTGAAATTTCCACATAAGAGGAGTCGTTGGTAGCGCTGGGGCAAGTTGATGGCCGTCACTTTCGACTGGTCGACGGCTCGAGTCATCCGAGTCATCATCTTCCTCTGTGATTATCACATCAGTTGAATGAGTAGTGAAGGCATACTAAGATGAAGAAATTACCTGACACTAAACGCTTGCGTTTGCGTTTAGAGACACTAGCTCCATTAGAGGCCGACCGACTCCCAATTGGACAGGGAGCTAACACTTTGGACGGAGCTGGGGTCACTGGAGTGGCCTCATGTACCTATTCATCATCGATCCTATTCAGCAAGAATGGTTTGGACATACCACTGTACGGCTTTCTCGTTGCAGCTGACGGTCATTCAGCTGAGCTTTCAACTTTTTGACTTCGTATTCCAGGACAGCGGTTGCTGTAGCCCGCGTCTCGCTCTCATTCTCCCACTGTCCTTTCGTGTCGTTTAGCTGCCTTTTCAACCGCTCAACCTCGATCCCCAGAGCGGTGGCTTCTGAAGCCCGTTTCTGAAGCTGCTTGTTATCATGTGCAGCACGCCGTTTGGACTCGTTGAGCTGTGTTTTTAATTTGTCGGTCTCGTGTTCTAGCGCAACGATTGCTGAAGCCTGTTTCCGAAGCTGCTCGTTGTCGTTCTGCAGCTGAGCAACATCCTGTTTGGACTCCTTTAGTTGTGTTCTTAACCCTTCGGTATCGCGTTCCGTGGTGGCAATAACCGATGCCATCCGTTCGTTGTCATGCTGCAGCTGCACAACATGACGTTTGGAGTCGTTTAGACTGGTCGTTGTCGCCTGCGTCTCGATCTGCCGCTCGTTGCCACTCTGCAATTGAAGCGCGTGGCGCTTTGAGTCGTTGAGTTGGGTCTTCAACCCTTCGACTGTGTTCCCCATAGAGGCCAGCTGAGTATTCGCTGTAGCGCATTTAGCCCGATAGTAGTCTCGTTCCTTGACGAGATCCAGATTCTCTTGTTGAACATCCATTGTTCGGACGAGGAGACAGAAAGAAGTTCTTCGGGTCTGAGGACTTGGCGGAGAGAGGGTACCTGGTTTCTCGAAAGTCCGCGGCTGTCCGTCTGTCTATCCAGTCTGTCAGCGAGAGCCATAAATCATGAATACATTGATAGTAGTACTGGCCAGCGTTATAACAGTCAAGCTTACACGTGCACTTTCAAGCATTCATAAATATAACGGCGTCACCTCCCTCAGACGGTAATCCATCGTACACTGTATATATTTTGCAACTCAGATACAGTTGCAACAACAACTTGAGCTAACTTGGCCTCGGATCTGAATCGATGTGCTGACAGTAATAGGTTGTCTTGACGTATAAGTGCTGGTGACGACGAGGCTCTCGGGCATGCCAAGAGTGTGAATGGGAAGTGGAAGCGGGGAGATGAAGGCAGCAAACACGAAGATGAGAATGAAAGATGGGGAGCTCACGGACAAGAAGCAAAGCATGATGCAAGTGGGTGAGACCGACTCGGAGGTTTGCTAGGTTGAAGGTTCCTTGTTTATCGTATGATTGACTGCTATAAACTCATCGTTGCTCGTCTTGTTTCACCATTTTTCAGTTCATTACGATGTTCTTACTAGTATAAGCTCCAACCTCGTGTCACTACTCATTCGGAGTACCATGGTGCCTACTGCCTTCGCGTGCAGTCCGAGTCGAAATCGTGATGTCCCCGGCCCCCTAGTCGCGATCCGACCCAGACGTCAAGGCTTCTCACCCAGTCCTCCGGATAATTCTGCATCATACGCCTAAGCTCCACTTCTGGAACCCTCGTCTGAAATTCAATAGTGCAAGGGACGTTTGGCATCGTCGCGTTCGTGAACCCCATGTCATCCTGCGGCTTCGTAGGATCCAGACTGAGCTGGAAGGCCCAAATAATAAGAAGCGAATTTATGAACACCGATCTGTAATATTTCAGATGAGATCGGGAAATCATGTGCGTGGAAAAAACTGTAACCTGTTCGCAACGTGTTGACCTGGGCATACACTGGAAGGAAGAACAGTCAAAGAAAGTATATCCCGCAAGACAGTACTTACCGCCGACCAAACCCAAATACAAAGAACGTGAGATCATCTCTCAAGCAACCTTGGTCGTCAATCCAGCGCTGTGGCTTGAACGCATCAGGATCGGGATAGACTTCTGGATCTCGGGAGATGGCCCTGAGGGGGTGATAATTTGATATCTCGTATATTGAAGGACATCGACTTACCAGTGGTTGCCCATTACTGTAGTTCCAGCGGGAATGCAATAGTTTTCCTGCAGGCGGATGTCAGATTATCCTGCGGACGACAAATCGTTCGGAGAGCACTTGCCCAAATCACGTCCTGAGTAGTTCGGTGAGGCAATCCTGTGGGGTGGACTGTGTAAACTTCAGGTGCAGGACCGACCGTTCAGAGGCCCACCTTCAGGAGTCAACGGTCTCCATCTCAAAGCCTCAGAGATGAAGGCCTCCAGACGAGGAAGGGATGGTTTGTCGGCGAAAGTCGGTGCTTTGGTAAGAAAAAAAGAATGAATTGACAGAACTGCGATGCGAAATTGAGCTACCTCGCTCCCTTCCAATGACTGCATCAAGCTCGGCCTGAACTTTAGCCTGCTCTTCAGGAAAATGTGCGGCCGCCATTAGCACTGTGCATATCGCCACAGCAGTCTAGAACCTCATCTCAGTATATGATGTTCGCAAAAAAGAAAGACACCTCACGTTTTCGGTTCCAGCTCCAAAAAAGGAGCCAGCAAGATACGCCATCTCGGTCTCTGTCAAGCCATAGAGATGCCCATTTTCTAGAATGTATTTTGAAAACGAAGGGCCGATGTCCTCATTGCTCTGCTGTGGAACAACTCAGACATCATGTGAAAATAGACGAGGCGGCGCGTACCATGTGCAGTTTCACACGGTTCAGCTGGTCTGTGTAGAGCCGCTTGGTCCTCTCGAACTCGTCTTTTAATTCTGGCGCATACCAAGGAAGGTATTTGAGCCACGGTATCGAGTCCACCAAGTAATAACCATGGCGCAAGATTGTATTAAATCTCCTGACGAGCTGGCGAGCTTCTCTGATTTCAGGGTCAGTTGCCGACGTCGGCGTGGTCTTCCCATATGCAATTTTCATGATCGTCGCTGCGGCGTAACTTCCAAGAACCCGTAAGCAACATACTATCAGACCCCGGTGCCGCACGTAGGAAACCGCTTACGTTGCTACATGGTTCTGAAAGTTGTGTGGATCGTCAAGAATGCTGAGAATCACGGTTTTCGCTTGTGACATCTGCAGAGGCTGATATGCCTCAGCTGATTTGGGCTGGAGATGCGTATTGAGTGCTCTGCACCGCACCAAAAAGTAAGATGACTGTTTGAGTCTTTACAGTATCGCGGCGACGAACCTGCGCTTCCGACGGAACCTGTCTCCAGCGCGTGACAAAACCATGACCAGTCCGTGTGTAAGAATTTCTCCAGCAGCAAGGTGAGGTCGATCAGCTAGCATTCTGCCTTGCTTCTCCATTATATCCACCGCGGTCTGCCACGGAGCGTTGAGTCCGGAGACGCTAATTTATCATAAAGGAACTAACTTTGTGGCGTCCGACAATCACGACGGTCTGGATTCCTGAGCGAATTGTAATCAGAGGGCCATACTCGTCGATCCACCGCGCAACAGTGAGAGAGGCGCTGAACAAATACGATACAATTAGATTAAAAAACGAAGTCGCGGATATGAAACTTTACTTGCGAGGGGGTAGGAAGTGTCCCCGAAGCCTCCAAGTGAGAGGAGAAGGTGGGAGAGGAAGGCGGCTATCTGATTTGTGAAGGTAAGCCCGAACAACTAGTCCTATTGCACCAACACAAGCCGCAGCATTGAGAATGAGCTGTGTGTTATCGTAAATGCGCAGGTCAGGGAACTGTAGCATGACCGATCGGAGGAGTGGAAAGAGATAGGACGGACCTCATCGAAAGGCCATTCAAGTCACTTAAATAAAGCATACTGCGGGAACTCCACGGACAGGAAGAGACGGGCACCTGTCATACCCCATTATGCATTACTACACTCAATTCATTTGGCAAGCACAGTTTGGGATAAAAATGACTGCGTTGGCAAGCAGAACATAGTAGGCAAACACACGACATGTGAAAACTGGGCAATTGGATCTTGACGAATCCCTGCGACTGCGGTCAGCGCCATCAATACTTAGCCTCCTGAATCATAATCGGCTTACTCATTTATGGCCTTGTGCACTGTCTATGAGCGTCGACTTTGACACGTGCTGGGTCAGTGAATCTGGTCTGATGATGATCATGGTGGTGGTGGTGGTAGGCACTCGGGAGTTTGGATGTATGGTGCAGTTTACTGCGTCTTGAAACCAGCCATTTTAGGAGGTGGAGATCTTCTAGCCCTCGAACTTATTGGGCTCTGTGGCGGCGCCCGTATACTGGCACTGCAAAAACATGTACATATCCATAATCGTGAATATGTATGCGCGCTCCAGGTTGATAATATATATGGATTACGTGTCGTCTCCGTGAATGAGGCCTTGAGGCCTGAGGGGGTATAGGCTATCGTGTATGAGAAATTAATGCTCACCTAGTGTCATGGTGTTTGTGTGTCACAAAAATCATAGCAGACTCGGATATCAGGGAAGCTAGTAAGTACTAGTAACCAATGATGCGTATGCGGTAAAGAATCAGACAGCTGTTCATACCAACTTATCGTAACCGCGGCCCACGTCACCTTTAAGGGTATAGAATGTATGAGCCAGCCTAGCTTGTTTTTCGAAAACGGAGTGGACTTGGTACTAGTATGAGCTTGATCGGGAAGGTCCGATCCGAGAGGAATGCTGACTCTCTTATGCAAATTCCACGGCAAACACATACTAGTAACTATACCAACAGCGCCCAGGCCCCAGGATCATGTCATTATGATGACCTTGGAGCGGCGTTGGACCACTCGCTTGCGTCTTGCGTGGTTCTCGCTTCAAGCCCACCACTTCCGAGTCACTGCACTTGTTGGAGGCTTTTGAAACAGTTTTCCTCGATCTTGCTCCATCTTTTACAACATAGCTCCGAGTTCCCCGTCTCAGCAATACAATGCGAGTGCTTCACCTCACTTTCCCGGTATCGTAAATGTGCAAATCGAATTGCATCCGAGTCAACGTCGTCATGAGGACAATTCCGGTCTGCCCTGAAATTTTAGCACTCTCTGGAATCCAGATTCATTGCTTCTCTTACATGGGCTTTTCCTGCTGGCCAATCACAGCACTTCTGCTTTCTCTTCATTCCTGTCCAACACCTCCCGGTCGACTCATGTTGGGTCAATGTGATCCACAGAGTTCCTAGTATGTTGTATTGGATTCTTCAAACTTCTCTGGGTGATTAACTCCCGGGTAGTCTCATATTTCAAGCCTCAAGCACCGGCGCTATGAAATTTTCTCTAACAATTCAACCATGGGCTGACAGGACCGTGCACCTCCGATACTCAACGCAACCTGCTGGGCCTCGCATCTGCTCATTTTACATAAAATGTGAAATGCCGTCTGTTGCTTGTCAGTTCTAATTTCTGCTTCATCTTACATCAAGTTACATATGGCTTTTAATAATAGCCAACGCCTCACTGTGCACATTAATTCGATCTCTAAATCATGACACATTCAATACAACTCGAATTTTCACGTTCACTTTCAGTACCTGTGTGCGAATTCCGATTTCTGCTGCATGCAACCAACACCTCGCACTCGAGCTATCTTTTGTTTCAATACAGCTCTTTGACATCTGCCACTGCACACAGACCTGGATGCTATTTTCGCAGGACAAGATAGACGACATATTGATGCACGGCTGAAATCATTTCGATGCTGTTGACGAATACATCGTGAAGCATATACCTACCCCAGTCCGCGACTTCGCCTCCGATCCCCATCTCATCCGTTCCTTCAATGCCAACAAAGCCTGGTGCTGAGGGTGGACGCGTCAAGGTTGCTGACTATACACAGTAAAAGGAGGATGTTGTATGCGTATGCTTTGACGACTAGTACATCCTCCGGAACGATTTTATGGCTCCTGAGGTACTCACTGCATTACCTTCTTGCGAGGACCGAACTACTCAAGCAACGGTACGGTCGCACCGTATATTGGCGGGCTTTTGGTATCTTGCTTGGACAATCGCCTTGCAGTGGCGACGATGAATATGAGATTTCGATGCGATCTTGGAGTATGTGCATCTATATCCCATCACCATACATGCTGAGAGGCGCTGTTTTCACCTTGAAACAGGTCGAACGTCCCATGCTTTACTTTCCGTGCCTACTGGTGGAAGTTTTGACCCAGGATAGCGTTTGGCATCCGAGAAGGCCAATAGCGAGGAGAATAAGAGACATTGTTTTCTTCGAGGGTGGGCATTGTGAGCTTTGACATAAATGCATTCCGCCCCCTTACTAATAAGCTTGACGATTCAAGTACGAAGGAAATATGTTGATTCATTTGCAGGACGTGCCTCGGTGACGATACCAGCAACTTCGATGAAGAATTCACAAAGGACCAACCGACTCAGACGTTGACGCCTGTTCGCGGGCAGTTATCTTCGAGAGATCAACCGGAATTTCGGAGGTGAGCGTGATGCTTGTATCCGCGATGTATAAGTTTTCTAGTGTGCCTTGGAGATGCTCCTGGTACGCATGGGGTGGAATAATTTTGTTGGCGCAATCATATGCGACGATCAGAGCTGCATAATCATGATGCGTGTCATTGAGCTTGTCCAACGCCTCTTGCGCAGTCAGGGAGTGGACAGGCCACTCCCCGATGGAACTTCGGGTAACACCTTTGTTACCATGACACAGCTGCAGTCGTGTGTCTTGCTGCAACACACCCTAAACAACCAGTATTGAAACTGCAGCTTGAGCTGTGTCTCACCCCTTTCTTATGCATCTGAATCCGCCCTTGGACTCATGTGGACAGGCGACATTGTCCTGTAGCTATCTGATATTCTCTCAGGTCGTCTTGGAAAGAATTAGTGGTTGCCATTGTGCTCACACAAGTGGCCCTGATATCCGCGATGTCCTTCACAGCTGCTGTAGGCCTGTACCACTCTTCGTCTACTGTCAGGTGGTAGTTGTCAGGCATATGACAACAGTGACGGAGAGCCTGGCACGCTCTGAGAGGTTGACAATAAATTGAGTTTATCCTGGTAGCTCCAAGGCAGATGCTAAAGCCACGCAGGATTATTATCGACAGTGGTGAGAATGCATAACGCCACATCCAAAGGGGCATCCCTTTCTCGCAAGTCCAAATGTTGGAAGACTTCCCAAAGCGTGTACGTTGCCACCTTAAATTGAGCTTAACAAAAAGTCTTGACATCGTCATCCACTCGAACGATACTTCAGTAGCATTAAACACCTCAGAAATACGATAAGCGTGCCGAGAGCATCAGTAATACGTCTGGAGATTTGCTAGTAACAATTGCAACCACATACAAAGACTGACACCATTTGCAAACGCAGCAGAGTGACACTGGGGGCAGTACAACTTGAAAGTAAAGGGTAATAAAACAGAGGGTGTGCCTGGGTTTCATGGTCAACATCATGGCCCGGGTGGACAAGCGGCAATATCAAGAACGCGCGCGCACGTGCGGCAGGGACTCTTCCTCAAAAATACCATCAGTACACGACACCTGAAGACGGAATTGATGAGTACCAAGGATAAGTGCAAGAAAATGGTTCAAAAGACATACAACGAAGTTGGAAAGAAAAGGCCATGGTTGGTGACTCGCTCGGACACCGTTCTGGTACGACAGAGGCCATCGATCGAAGCTTACTAGCAGGAAAAGGAGCGCGCACATTTTCATACGGACGTTTCGAGCTGAGTCAGTTGACAGAACCCTCCCTACTTCGTAGAGTCGCGGATCTACCGGCGACTACGCTTTAAGCAGCCACGAGCCCGATCCACTACTTCAAGAGAAGGAATGAGAGTGATGTATTCCGCTCGCAGCTCGTCTAAGGCTGTCCTATTTCCATCACCGAGACTCAGGAACTCCAGAGGATACTTTGACCGTGCTAAAAATGCTTTAAACTCCTCGTGAGGCCACCACATCCATGCAGAGCTAGCCATAAACTCGCGTAAATTGGGGAGTGATAGGGCATTAAGTAGGTTGGGGAGTGGTGGGAGCGATCTGGGACAATTGATATGCAAGATTTGAAGCTTCGTGTGCGTGAACGGCTCTGCCGGTAAGGGGGGAACCAGGGGATTGCCTGGTATATACTAAATCTATTAAAATCTTGGCTGATGAGAGGTTAGGAGCCTGCTGCAGTAATCTGAGGAGTATATTTTGTTGGCAAACATTGATTTCAACATGTGTGAGGTGGGGCCACCTGGAATTCTTGAAGGGGTCGAAGTCGGCCAAGTCGAATGGAAACGATAGACTACTGATTTCTGAGACTGCGCAGAGTGAATAAATGGTTCAAGGTAGATCGTGCGATAACACTCTTCTCAGATCGACCGCTGACCCACCCATCCATGCTAAGCACCTGAAGTGCTGGGAGGTCGTTTAACAAAAAGTCACGTGTGGCGGCGCAGTAAACGATACGGAGACACGAGATTTGACTCGTGTAAGGCTGAAGAAGGCGGGTCAAGGAATTTGGGCGACACGTGAGTGCCAACGACAGTGGAAGTCCTCGCGATCGCTTGAGCCATGTGTTGTAGCAGAAGGCTTCTCGCCGCCTAGGCTTGCGGTGGTGGCTCATAAACCCAACCAAGAGTCTGCACCATAAACTTGGCGTGTCCACAGCAACTTCCCTCCATCTTCGGCATATCCTGGTCAATAGCATGGGAGATCGTAGCTTTGATGGGGGCAATAATTCATCGAATGATGGGAGTGTGTGCATAAAAATTTCGTATAAGAGTTCGGCTGGCAAGCGAGAGACAGCCGGTCCAAGTTCCTCGTGTAAGTTCACGGAGGGGATGATATTGTCCCGCTTGTCGACGAGGCGCTTGCCATCAGCGATGACGGCGCCAACGCTCCGAGTCTGGTCCGTGCGCATGGCAGGGTGGTCAATATTATTGGAGCGCTGTGTTTCAAGGTCTGGCGTCTAGTTATCGTCAATACTGCGGTATCAGATATATCAGAATAAACATACAATTGATTGTGACTGCGTCGGAAGTGATTGATGGTTAATTACATAACGAGACACAGTTACTTACAACTAGGCACTTACAATGTTTTGTTTGTTCGCCGGCGCTTTCTGACCCAACCTAGTTGAATCGGCGATGCAGAGGTTGAACGTTGACCATTGTTGAAAGTTGACGTTGAAGCATAAATAGGGGTGCATTCAACCTGATCACAATGAGCGGAGTTTTAAATTGTACCACATGAGTGCTTGGTTTTGAGTCACAGTGCCAACGACATTGATAGTCCTCACGGTCGCTTGAGCCCAATTGTAGCAGAAAAGGTCCTGCTGCTAGTCCCTGCGGCGGAAGCTCACAGACGCGGACAGTCTACACCACAAACTTTGCATGTCCACACAGCCTCCCTCCATCGTCTGTATATCCAGGTCAATGGCACGGCTTGTGGTTGCGATAACTTATCGAATGACGGGAGAGTGTAAAATCAAAATGTCGGATGAGAGTTCAGTTAGCAATTTGATGAGCGAGAGACAGCCGGTCCAACTCCTTCGTATGAGCTGACGCTCTGCTCTATGTGCACGACAGAGTGGTCGGTCGACTCGGTATCATTGGAGTATAGTGATTCAAGCTTCAAGCTAATGGTTCAAACGTTCAAGGTCCGGTGTTCTGGTCATCATCAAGATGGCATTAGATAAATTAATTTTGATGCAAGTAGTTATTACTCGTCACTCACGTTGTTCAAGCATAGAAACCCGCTTTCTGACCTAATTACTCGCCATTAAGCGTTACGCACAAACTCAGGTGCTTTGGCAAGTGGGCGGGGTGACTGAGTACTGACTCACTGAGTGGTTGGCTGCAGGTTGGTGTCTATTGAGTCAATTTGATACGATGAGCTGACTTTCCGATGTTAAACGTTAATAACCATAAAGACCAGCCAGTTGGTCACCATAGAATTTTACGGGGTGCTCGAGTACCACGATAACTCGTCCGGGATGATGGAAGTAGTACTAGTAGTAATTATAGAGTGAAGAAGCCAAACAGGGTAAATATTAATCTAGTCACGTGAACATGGAAGATTGACGGAAGCAGTTGAGCGCATCTCATTTCAAGTCGACTAAAGAACAAGACGCAGATTCAGCTGCCCGCTGAGCGCTGAAGACCGAGCCCAATAAATATTGGACTAGCCGGGATGGACAAAGGCCATGATATGACAGCCCTCTCAAGAACTATTTCCGCATCTTCACTTAGAGGGCGATTGACGAAGTTAACCGGCGCACCATTACGTCCTGTGGCTGCCCTTCATGCTAGCATCAAGTACGTATCAGATAGTTTGCTTATGTCACTAGCTAATTGTTCCACGACTTGAATTGCGCTTTCTGTGCTATCCAGCTTTGTGCCAACCAAGATACCGCGGAAGAGGAGACTGCAGATGATGGTCGTTGCCGTGTGGTCGGTGTTGTTAGTGATGTCCTGCTTCGTGTTCCTAATGCTCTGGTACGTGCGGCAATTTCCAATATACCGTTTACTCGTTAAAACGAACGCGCCAAAGTTCCATACCAGCGCTATGGCCGTTCTTGGTCATGTACCTCATCTGGATTTTCTGCATAGACAAGAGCCCAGCATACGGAAACAGACTCGCTCCATGGTTCCGGTCCTTGAAGATCTGGCAGTATTTTGCAGAATATTACCCTGCGTCGTAAGTGTGCTTCTTCGTGTTCTATAGACACGACCGTTTACGTGACTATCTAGGCTTCTAAAGGTGCGGCAGTGATTTGAGCTACTTTGCGCCCGGATATTCAACCATTTGCTCAATGCAGGAGTGCGACCTACCCGCTGACCGCCCATACGTGTTCGGGTACCATCCTCATGGTAGTCTCGTTTCCCTTCAGTTCTAAGCATCACTCATCTTGCGATTTAAACAGGCATAATTGGGATGTAAGACACCATCTCTTCTGTATCCTTGCATACTTCTTACCGATCAACCAGGGGCGCACTCGCCACCTTCGCTACCGAAGGCGAGTGTTTCAATTTTTCCCCACAACATCAATGTCTCAAATATATCCTATCAGCCACCGGCTTCTCCAAAGCTTTTCCCGGCATTAAACCACACTTACTCACCCTCACTAATAACTTTAACATTCCTTTATATCGCGAAGTTATCATGGCTCTTGGGATCAGCAGCGTCTCGCGAGAGTCTTGCTCCAACATTCTCTCCAGCGGCCCAGGTCAGGCAATCACTATTGTAGTTGGAGGCGCTGCTGAGAGTTTGAGCGCAAGACCTGGTACGGCCGATCTAACATTGAAGCGCAGGTAAGCCCCTATACCGGAACATTACGAACTGGCGCTTGACAAATGAACTGTAGATTAGGTTTTATTAAGGTCGCGATCCAGCATGGGTGAGTTGACACAAGGTTTGATAGACAATGTCATCGATACATTTATCAGAGCGGACCTTGTGCCTGTGTTCTCGTTCGGTGAGAATGATGTAAGTGACAGACTTTTTTCGTTCCTGTGCATTGTCGACAGCGTTTATTCGTCAGATATATAATCAAATGCCAAACGAGAAGGGCACCACGATATATGCTCTGCAGAAGAAATTCCAGAACATGTTTGGGTTCACCCTTCCGCTTTTCCATGGACGTGGTCTGCTGAATTGTGAGCTACAAGCTTACTCGACTGGTGACCTTTCCTTCATCTATGTTGCAGATAACTTGGGTCTAATGCCGTACCGACGACGGATTGTGTCAGTCAGTGAGTGCTATTTCTAACATGAGAGCTTGTCAGGTGTTCTGACCTCTGAACAGTCGGCCGACCGATCCATGTTCAACGCTGCGAAAAACCGTCGTTGGAGGAGGTCGAAAGAGTGCAACGGATGTATATCGAGGAATTGACCAGGTGAGGTATTCTATGACGCCATCGTTGTCCGTGTCGAGCTTAGTTGTGATCAATGCAGGATATGGAACACTTACAAAGATGAATTTGCAAAGACACGCTTGAGGGAGCTCAGTATTGTTGATTAAATGGACGGATAAAATTGGGTTCTACCGACGTGATGATCGGCTAGCTACGTCGAACAGCAATTGTATTGTTAGAGTAAATATAGTCCCATGAACCAGGGTCAGTGCGTTTTAGCTGCGAAGGCTGTCCGGTTCGAGGTATCTGGGTAGGGACTGAAGGTTTCAATATACATTGAGGTCCTCATCCCGGGTCTCTAACAACTGTGAACCTTGGCGGATATATTTCAACGAGTACGTCGACACCCCATCAAATTTCTTCGTCATCAAAATCGATCTCTTCCACAGGAAGTCACCGACTGTGACTTTTGCAGGGCGTACGAACACTCCGTAGTTCGGGCGACATGTGAAATACTGCACTCCTTTGAGGCTAGATACCAAATGAGCATCGTCAAATAATACGAGGGTTCAGACTCACGAGCCATCATTCTTGCCCATCGGCTCATCATACTCGACACCGACCCAAAGCCCAGCAGCAAACTCAGTGTGGCCAACAAACCGAACTGCACCGCGCTTTTTCAAGCCCGGCTCTGTTGATTCCACTTCGCAGCGTGATCCGATGGGGATGTTTACCGCAGGTTCAGGAGTAGGTTCTGTTGAAGGGGGCGCGAAGCGCCCTACTTTATGTCTTTGCTTGTAAGCTAGCACGGAGTCTTTGGAATAAAGAGAATTAGAGCTAGTGGTAAAGAATAAGGGATAACTGATTGATCACCGGTTCGTTGTGCGTATGCGTCGTCGCTGATCTCGAACTTCTCTACTTGCGATACATCGGAGAGCTGACCCGTAAACGAGGTCGAAGGGTTCGTATCTACGACCTACAACAAACGACGCCAGCGTATGCATAAACGACTGCTTTGTCAAAATTCGAATGGAAAATACCTTGATCGTCTGGAAATCCCGAACGCTGTAGTACCCAAGCGGCTTAGCATCATCATCCAGCTGTGCGACGACCTGCGAATCGTCATCGCCATTGTGCAGCGATATTTTCTGATTCTGAACGGGGATGCCTGTGATGAGCTCTAGTTTCCCCTAATCATTAGATTGTGTGCACGAATCATGACGATATGCGGGGTTGTCATTTAGTGTCCTGCAAGACGTGCATGGTAGATGGACTACGCAACCTTGAGCTGCTCGATGGTAATGTGGAGGTCGAAACGACGCTCGGAACGGGTGTCTGGGGATACGACGAATAATTTGACGATGGATGTCATTTTAGATCGTTGTTCTCCTCCCGTAGATAATTCAAGCTTAAGTTCAAAGAAGGGCCAATCACAAGGCACGTGATTCAGATCGTGACATGAACTTCAGCACGCCAGATCTCCCGTTGCAACACATCCTGCCAAGGTAGGTCTAAAACCTGCCTCGCTGTGCTAGTAAATATACAGACTATCATGAGTGCTGACTATTAGATCCTATCTTGGTATCTCCGCCTAGAGATGATGTAGCCTCATGAGAAGCTGAAGGCATTTTTTGCACGATCGAACTGAGTCGAACTGTCCCCTGAAATCCTCGATTTTCGGCGGTAGGGTGACGACAGCTTTAAAGAGCGTCATACGCGGAACAAGTGTATTACATCGCTCTCGCTCCATTTTTTGACGTAGTAGTTTTCACGAACGAGAGCAGTAGCAAATGTCACGTCCAGTACTATTAATATTCAGGTAATCGCACAGTCAGTTGTGTATTATTATATGCGTACTTTCCGGAAGCCCTCCCTTGGCATGGTGTGGAAACGGCTCATTTCGTTCTGGTCGAATTGCTAATTGCATGGTGACAGATCAGATCGCATCGAGTGCAGTTTCAATATATATTGATATATATTGCATCCCAATAAATCAATCGAGTCCGAACACCAGATAAAAGTACAATATGGAGAATCCAAGTGATATAAAAATAGAAGGGATGTCTCCAGGTGAAGTCGTGCCAGTTCAGCATCCCATCTCGACACCATTATATGGCCCATCGTGGTCAGATTCGTCACCTATACGACCTTAGTATTAGCAACACAAAAATCAGTACTGCAACCAATACGTACCGTCCCAGATCTCGGGGACATCACCAACAATGCACTGAGTGCTCGGGTTGTCTTGCCCTAATGCCCATTTATTCAGCACCCCGTCATCAGATCATATGATGCATGAACTAACCGGGACAGGCAGCCCATTCACCGGAGTCCTCGATGTGCACCTCACCTGCAGGGTGCACAAAGCCCAAGAACATACCGGGGCAGATGGGTATTGGGTCCTCTTCATTATTGATGTGCGTGAGATGGAGGTTTGCGTCGACATAATTAGCAAATGCTTGATTCCCAACCTATTTGGAAAGAAATTAGCTAAGCGGCGACAAGACCTGATGCGTATCGTACACGAGGAAGGCCATAACCAATGGTGGTGAAAGTTGTTCCCGCAGGAAGCCAGAGGGGGAGATATACAGAATCAAGTAAGGTGATCGCAGCACCTGTGAATTATTTCATAAATGCAAGGTCAAATCTAGCACGAGAAATATACCATACCAAGAGAGTGACCAACCATAGTGACGGACTTAGTACTGTAGGTGGACATGGCGGATTCGACGGCGGCAAGGACATCGGTGGCAGTACTTTGTGAAATCATGAACTTAGTACTGGTACAGTCAATCATGCAGAATTACTATGTACACACCTGGCCTGAGCGTCCCCGAAGCCGTTGTGAACTTCAATATCCGAGCTGATACCCGGGAACAATGTTGAATCCAGAGTTGTCAAAAAGAAGTCGGCATCGGTGATGAGAGGCATACTGGCGAACGTGCATCAGCACCGAGTCTCTGGGAGCTAGATTAGGTAGCTCACATTTCAGAGGGGTTCGTGCCTTGGTGAGAGACGATCACCGTATCCAAATTTGGGTCATATCCGACAAACCCTGTTGGTTTCGGTCATCGAGATCACATCTCAACACGACATTCAGCTCAACAACACTCACAGTACTGAACCGAGTCACCGTTACCTCCGGAGGCAACCGGTTTGAATTCCGGATTGGCGTCACAGTTAGCTGTTCAAACATCACCCATCAGACTCATCAGAGAGTGACACATTTAAGTAGGCGCGTGTGATCACTCACTGCCACAGTCCCATGCGAGCGTCTGCGTGTTCGTACAGTACCCTGCACTAGCGTAATAGGTGTACGAGGTAAACTGGTCGATCTGTGAAGTTGTCAGAGCTGTAATACTCTGTCGCGTGTTGATAGATGGAAATGCCTGAACGGCGGCGGCGACCAGGAGGACAGCGACAATAGATGCCATGGCAGCTTTGACTCGACTTGAACAGGTTGGCCTGGCGTTGGAATACTAGCACGGCTTCTCTGCTTAAATACATATGGCATGCCTTCCAGAAATAGAGTCCTGTGAGCACCAGACTCCTGTGCCATATGAATGTTTTATCTTGAGCGTTTCAAGTTGGACGGCATAGTGACTAGGCGATGCGACCACACGTGTTCAAACGCGTATGACTTCAATGCGGTAAAGTCAATGATATTTTGATGGATTGCACCCGACGATCTACAGAGGTTGTCACAGGTAGCCGATGCCATTACGAATTGTTGCTTACCTGGCACTCGCCATCACGATGATGCATGTAGCTCACCCAGCTTAGCATCTAAAGAGTACAAGGATCGTGGAAAAGGACTGCCTCAGGTGAGAGTATGCAGATCTGTAGCTCCCTCAAACGAAGCGTAAATCACGAAATAGGAATAGATTGATCCAGAAGCAATGTGTGCACTGAAATAGGACGGTTACGGATATAGCCCCAGTACGTCGAAGAGGTGACCACGTAGTGTCCAATCAAAAGGTGCGATGTGGACCGGGTAAATTACAATAAAAACAGCTGCCAGCATGAGAACCAGTAATTACACACGTGCGTACGTGCATGTGCTAAAGAACAGACGCTCGGCACTGACGCCACAGTCAGAATATCCTCCAGTCGCCACTGCCACGTATCACATACCTTTACTTCATAGATATTCCACAATCTTTGTTAATATAAAGTTTCTTCAAGCAAGATACAGCTCCTCAAGAAAGAAGGCCTTCCTTCTTGGTCCTACAGGAAGGTGCTCCTGGGCGCGAACTTTAGAGAACTGCAGGTAAAAGCCTTTCTACTTCTTTCCACTTTTCTTCATGCTCCTTCGCAGCAGGTATTGGTCTCCGCCTGCCCCCCAGATGATTAAACGCGTCAACTGATAGTAAACGTGGGAAAACATCCGACAGGAACGCAGCAACTGCGAGCGGGTCACCGACTCTCGAGTCTCCTACGTTTAGACTCGTGACTTTGGAGCTTCGAACTCCGCCCCCAGGCCTCTGGGATGTGATACCTGTTGTTACGGCATTCATCACGAGGCCGATGCTTTCTAGCTGAGGACAGAGTCGCACTAAAGACAGCAGACCATTCAGAGTGACATCACTCTGTTGTCTCCAACCCCAGTGGGTTCCCAGCGCAATACTTTGCATATTGGGCCAACAAATGGCCAGCTGTGTTAAGGTAGTATCGTCCAACGAATATGTACATGCAGTAGCGAGATCCAGTGTTGTGAGTCCACGAAAGCGGGACAAGAGCCGAAGCGTATCAGGGGTGAGCGTGAATTGATCAGGGAATTCTACGCCAGCGTCAGCGTAGTCTTCAATCTCCAGAATCTCTAGCCTTCTTGGCATGCACCGATCCAAGAGGATTGTTATCCATTCCTGTATACCCACTGCAGTTGTTCCGTTTGGTAGATAGCACTTCACTTCGCGGAGATGAACAGATTTGACTTGCCGCATGAAAGCTGTGACAAGGTTGATGTTGTACGCGCGAAGCACAAGGCGGCGCAGTGTAGAAAACCCAGGATTCTCGACAAGTGACTTTATGTCATGCAACTTGTGGAGACAGATATCCATACTTGCAAGATGAGTCAGCCGACCAAGTGATTGGATAGTAGCATCCGCAAGGGGCCCGGAGGTCACGTACGCAAGATTTGGCCACTTGTCGAACATGTCGGGGAGGTGAAGAAAGGGCCATTTGGGAAGATGCATGATCCTTAGGGACGGGCAGGCATCGTTAATGGAAGGGATTATGACAGAATAGACTGAATCAGTTATAGACGACATATCAAGGAATTCGAGAGCAGGTGTCAGTATTAGGCGAAAAAATCGGATGGAATCTTTCCGTGAGTCAGTCCACCTGATCTTCCTCAGGTGAGGGAAGACGGTGGAGGAAGGTGGAGGGGATGATAGTGCACGCAAGATATCTGTGCCAATATCATGTGAGGGCGAGTTGAGGACGGGATGTTTGTCTCTTCTTGAAACATAATAACCACAAGTGAGTACAAGGTGCGAGTGCGAAAGGAATATATCCCAGTCTGTAGATGACATCTCTCTTTCGAGAGCCTGCAGGCGCCGATACTGAGATGACGCCTAGTGAGATCAGTGAACTTTGAAGGCTCACCAAAGTCGGGAGATCATCCTGTGATTTTCCTTTACTCTTGATAGTCTTGACACAAGGAATACATCTGATTAAAGGGACTAAAGTTCCCAGGTGCGCCCACAGGACTTTCATGGCAGGCTCCCGAAATGCGCGGCAGGTACGACAGAGGGCAGCCAAAGTCCTAGCTGCCTCCTCTTCGTCACGCTCGTTGACCTCTGCGAAGATATTGATCAAGATCTCTGAAACCAGTAGACATGGGTGCATTGTAGTTGATGGTACCATCAATGCTGTCGGACGGAATCAGATTTGAGTCAGTACTTTTGTTTATGGTCACGGTATGTCGGAACACTACCGTTTACATAAATGGATTACAGCACTATATGACAACCTCGTGTTGATTAGTCAGCAGCCATTTCTTCTGCGAACTTCGAAGCGTACCAGGCTTTTTATCTTTGAGCCGCCACCAACAGCGGTAAGTCTTTGAGATTCTTCATGTACATCATGTCGACGTCATAGGGAAGTCCATTGAGATCATATCTAATTAGGTCAGGTACGTGGGAACTACAGGTGAGGACAGTTGATCCTTTCCCCCCGAATATATTTTAGTCTACTTTCTCTCGAGACTCGGGCCAAGTCTACTTTCTCGTGTAAACACTTTACAAGATGCCACATCGAAATTCAAGCAATACAACAAGAGCTGCGTATCTCGCCGGCATGCGCACCGTGTCTTGCTCGGATTCGATATAGGAATATGATGTTCATCGTCAAGCCACAAGGCCAAGGCCCCATATGCGTCTATGTAAAAGGGTGGCAGACGTAAACGTCACTACTCCGTGAACTGTGTTACTTGCAAGCTATAACAGGTCTAGTGAGGCTCTACTACTCTCAGTCTCTGGAGTACTCGTCCGATCCCAAACCTACTGCTTCTTGCCTCCTCAAGTTGACAAGAAGAGGGTGCAACATGGAAACCTCCTCCCACCTCTCCCGATACAACATCCGAGTATTGAACGTCTCATATACGTCACACCCGATCTCGTAGCCCGTTATCTCAGCGTTCGGTACAATGTCTGACAAGAACGCTGCAACGGACAATGGGCCCATGACCTTGGAATCAGCCACTCGTAGGATTTCTAGACCGTTTCTACGGGTCCCTCCTCCAGGTCGTCGATGGTCGATATCCGGTGCCCAGGCGTTCATAGCAAGACCGACTACAGATAATACTGGGCAGCGCCGCAACAACTCTGCGAAACCCTGCAGAGTAATTTTGCTTGGTTGCCGCCAGCCATTCTCGGTCCCCAGTTCAAGTGCACGCAATTTCAACCACGTGCCAGCCAGCTGCGCAAGCTCCTTGTCATTGAGGGAAAAGGTGCAAGTCGTGTCGAGACGCAGTGCCTCCAAATGACGCAGGGAGAAGAGCGTATTCAGGATATCAAACGTGATGATAGTAGCCAACAGGGAATTTCGGCGGGGATACCTGCAATTCTTTCATCCGGAGATCCCTGAGATTTGGACAGTGACGCGAGATTCAGGCAGAAACAGTGATAGGAGCTCAGCATCTGTTAAGCCCGTTTCCGTCGAATGAATACGGAGGGAAGCGTAGCGATGGTAGCTCTGAGATTTCCAGAATAGGGATGCAGTGGAAAGTGCGAGCCTGCGGTGATGTCGAGCCCCTGAAGAGTGGTAAACACTGGTTGGCCGGCCAGTTTCATGAGGGCACCGTAGTCGTTCTTCTCGTCAACTTGAATAGTGAGATGTGTAAGCTTAGAAGATGTTGCGAGATGATAGAGCGTTGCATCGTTGATTAGACCGCAGACAAGGTTCTTTAAGTTGCACCAGTTCTGGAACACGTCAGGATGTATGTGCCTCATACTATATTTTGCGGGGAAACACGCGATGCGGAGAGAGGTGGTAGAGGTGATGTAGGGGACAACGGGCGGAAGAAGCATTGGATCCATATCATGCAAAATTAGCCATTCCAGTCTGGGGTTGACCAGGGAGCATAGGAGTGGTACAGCATCTGCAGAATTATGTGACCACCAAAGCCGTTTGAGATGAGTAAACATCGGGGGTGCGAAGGATGAAGCAGCTAGTGCATGTAGAATGGTCTTGTCGATGACTATCCTCTTCTTGGTCATTGACCCTGAGTGAATGAACTCTTTTGGCGTAATACTGCATTCGCTGCCAGTCTGAAAGGCACAACTCTTTGAACGTAGTCTACATATATGTGATTTCAGTATACTGTCGCGAATTGTTGTGGGTCAGAACTCACGATCTTGTTTCCGATGGTAACAATTGCAGGGACGCAAAACATCAATGGACGAAGACTTCTCCAGCGACTTGTAAAGTACGTTAAGAGCAGGTTCATGGAAGAGACGACAAGTTCTACAGAGAGCCGCGAGGGATCCTATGATGCCCAGTCGCAAGAACTCGTTTGCAAACAGCATCAAACAGCTCTGCGATCTGAAGACATTTGTGCATTGGGTCGTCTATGTCGTCTGAAGGCTACTACTAAAAGCTATTGTCAGTGACCTTTCATAAATGGGGAAGTAGGACTTGTATTACCGATGTTGTGAGATTGGTTAGACAAGGGCGTTGGATGAAGAGCTACAGGACACGGACTTTTAACTTGATTCAATGCGCAGATTTGTACAGCGTTATCGATTAAAGTATCGTTATCGCGCATCGCATGATATCTGGCCAATGAATGTTTTCGAGAAGCTCGCCGATCCATTGCAGCCCTTACATGGAGAACTGTAGTACACAGGAATGAATATCTGCAACTGGGACAGGAAAATGCAAGAACAATTGCCAGAAGAATTCTATGATCCATGATAACAAAAAGCTCACCAATTCGACGCACTGGAGCAATTGGAAATTAGCATCTGAACGTAAAGATATCGATGGGCGCGATACCGATCAGCTGGTCAAAAAATGGTAGGCTACAGAATAAATAAGTACAATGAGTTCAGGCGCAGAGTTTATCACTCGAAGTTCGGACACATACTAGATCATCCGAGTCATAGTGGAGTGACGAGTCATGACCAAGGCCACCGTGAAGCTTGAAACTGACCTCCGAACACTGCAGAAAATTCCACAGAAAGGAATGATATGACGCCCCGGAAACAACAACTATTGATCAGCAGAAATCCGTATGATTCGAAGAATCTAATTGACAAAGTGAATATGGACCGGTGCGTAAATGCGATCCGTTCGAAAAGGAAATTTGTTTGTATTTCTTCTTACAAGTACTGATTCGGTGCTGGCATTACATAATGCTACAGGTCATGTTCTCTTCGAAACAACTTGGGGCATTGGCACATGCACGCGTTCTACTGCGCTCTAGACGACCGTGTTCTTTATCTCAGATAGCGTCATTGAGCGGCTCATCAATCAAGGTGATTTAAACAGTATGCTACTGATGGTTATCCCTGTGGGAGTCTGAAATTCTACTTGCTGTAGTCCCTTCAAGATGCTTTCCGAGACCCATCTTCGCCATTTCACATCGCTCCAGGACAGGCAGGTCCTGAATCCCCGGACTCTCCTCCCTCACTCCCAGACCCTACTCCATCTCAGTCCAGCCACCCCAACGCAGTTGGCTCGCCGGCAGAGAACGCCAGAGCTAAGCTGATTTCTATGGGTTATGATGAAGGGTCATTATGGGAGCAGAGTATCGTATGGGGGCACCATGATTCATTTCGGTAGGCACCTCATAGACGTCGAAGGACAGGCTCATTATCTTTCTTACTACAGACACGTTAACAATGCACACTACCGTAAGGGTTCCAATTTTCTTTGAACAGGAGCAACGAGGGTCGCTCACGAATCTGCCACTGTCAATATGCAGTACGATTCATCGAATCGGTCTGCATGTTGAAAGTTGTTGCCAAAGTCCGTATGTACTGAAGCTTGGCTAGGGTCGCATGGTGTGGCTCATGGCCCTCGGAAAAGTTCTTGGGGGTGAAGAACGCGTCGAGGCAATGCTCGCGGGTCAGGGCGTCTCACTCATACTCAAATCAGCAAACATCAATTTTAGAAGACCAGGTAACGTTTCCTGACACAGTGAGATTTCCTTGTAACATTTGTTTAGTGATGTCTTTCATAACTATGAGTAGCTTTTGATTGGCCACAGACCGATCACCTCTTCGAGCCGCACGCAGTTCACTCTGAACGCTGTGCTTTATTCGTATGCACAGCAAGCGATCGTTGCGGACTCGGATAGTGTGCTTGTTTGGTACGACTACGACAACCTGAGGAAATGCGACCCTGGGGATGACACATGGCGCATTATGAAGGCTGCCTCGCATGATGGTCAAGTGGAGGGCTGATTTCCATATACTTCGACTGAGCTCGGACTTGGTATATGTATAGTAGATTGGTTTACTCTTGAATATTCGATAATAGAGCGGCCGTGACCGGGAATCATCAATGTACAGCGTTAGCATAGATGTGCCTGCCTCTGGCAGACTGAACTTGGGTGATCCTGCTGACTAATGGGTTGGGCTGTTTGCCTGGTGTCCGAGTCACTACTTACAGTACTTACCCTTCGCTGAGTTCGCAGACCGTCTCACCCCAAATCAAACCTTGAAGTATCCAGCTGGTCTGAACGCCCCAACGTGTCCGGCGTGAATTGTGTGCCAATTACATAGGCCTGGATTATAACTGGCTACAACACCGGTCTCATACGTGTCTCCTTCTGCCAATGCCATCTCAAATGTGTTCAACTTCTCATGCGGCCACGGTCGTATAAAGCGAGTTTTAAAGACGCATACGCGTAAATTGGGGAATGTGCATTGTGGATGCGCTGAACAGGTCAGGCAATAGGTTTATCATACGCAATACAAATGCATTACTGATATGACAACAAGGATTGACAGTTTGTGTGCACGAAGTGCGCTGGAGATTATGGGATCTTTCAAATATTGAATGAAAAGCAAGTATTTAGCTGTCTTTGCAATTGCCACGTCAGTAGCCTGGCCCCACATCTTATATTTCTTCGTGCAGTGGTTCCATGTAGCTCCGAGTTTAACGTTATGTTCTCATCGAAGCCACTTGGAGCATTGGCACATGCACGCGTTCTACTGCGTTCTAGACGACCGCGTTTTTTACATCACACAGCGTCATTGAGTGGCTCGTCGATCAAGGTGATTTCAATGTGCTTCCGATGGTTATCCTCGTGCGAGAGTTTGAAATTCTGCTCGCTGTAGTCCCTTCAAGATGCTTTCCGGGACCCATCTTCACCATTTCACATTGAACCAAGGCAGACAGTGCCTGAATCCTCGGACGCTCCTCCCTCACACCCGGATCCTACACCATCTCAGATCAGTCATCTCACTGCAGTTGGCTCCCTGGCAGAGAACGCCAGAACTAAGCTGATCTCTATGGGTTATGATGCGGGGTCATTGTGGGAGCAGAGTATTGAATGGGGACATCAAGATTCATTTCGGTAGGCACCTCATGAACGGTTTGAAGGACGGATTCATCATCTTTTTTAGACACGTTAACAATGCACAATACTGTAAGCGATTGAATCTTCTTTGACAGGAACAAGAGTCGCTCACGAATCTGCCATTGTCGATATGCAGTGCGATTCATCGAATCGGTTAGCGTGTTATATTGTCAAAGTCCACCCGCACTGAAGCTTGGCTAGGGTCTCATGGTGTGGCTCATGGCCTTCGGACAAGTTCTTGGGGGTGAAAAACGCGCCAAGGCAATGCTCGCGGGCCAGGGCGTCTCGCTCATACTCAAATCGACGAACGTCAATTTCAGACGACCGGTAACATTTCCTGATACAGTGAGATTTTCCTGCAACGTTTCTTTAGTGATGTCTTTCATAACCACGAGTAGCTTTTGATTGGTCAAAGGACCGACCATCTCTTCGAGCCGCACGCAGTTCACTCTGAATGCCGTGCTCTATTCGTATTCACAACAAGCGATCGTTGCGGACTCGGTTGGCGTGCTTGTTTGGTACGACTACGACAGCCTGAGGAAATGCGACCCTGGGGATGACACATGGCGCATTCTGAAGGCTGCCTCGCATGATGTTCAAGGGGAAAACTGACCTCCATATGTTCTGACTGAGCTAGGATCTAGTATATGTATGCTAGAGATTATCACCTTGAATACTTGGCACTGGAGCAAGAGCGACTGGCCTGCCTCTGGCAGACTGAAACTGGTGTGGCCTCGTCTCGTACAATATCGAGGAGAGTATTGCACTATTTTGAACAGGCTCTAAGCTTCAGCCAACAACTTGCTATTCGATATTCATGGCGTATCTGGATGACAAATATTCTGATATGCAGTACTATCCAACCTTTGAGCTTGTTACAGTTTTACTTTGGACACCAGCGGACGAGTGAACAGTGGTTATGAACATTGTACGGAGACAACACGGCGACCACCATTATCGGCCAATTTGTTTGGTCCAACTCAGGTCCGAGTCCTTAGATCTTTACGCAACGCCATTGGTGGTTTCCACCAAAAGAACATAGTATTGTATTATTCAGGAGGGGCATACAAGCACACAGGTAATTCAAAAGGTAAAGAAACCGCAGCCATACCTCCTCCATCACAAACTCAGTCACACACCCAGTGGAAAACAGGCATCTCTGCAAGTCAGGTTTGACAAAATTCAGCTTCTACATATCTCACATGCTTACATGCAATGGACAACGGGGAGCAGCACTCGGTGAGACACCCCTTCCTTCTGCACCCAGGTCCATCTTCGAGTGCATCTCTAAGAAAGACCAAGAACGCATTAAGAATATCGCTGCAAGCCACTTTGCCCCCCTTTCCACGTCGGATGATCTCTCGCCAGGTCCCTCACTCCCCACGCCTCCCACGAAGCTGCTCTCCACGGTTTTGAGCCCTTCACAGCCGATCCATCTAAGCAGGCAAGGTACACTGCCTATCTGCGTGCACACGGGAATCCTGACTCAGGCGCAATTCCACCCTCACAGAAGCCTGGGCAGACACCCGAGGAATTCACAAAAGAGATGAGCAACTATGCAAAGTCAGCCGCGTTATTCCGCGCCGTTTCTAGAGTCATGGCTGGGCGGTTTACAAGTGCCGCTGTTCTAGATCTCAGGCTTGCACACGCCTGCTGCACAGCCAGCGAGGGTATGGACAGTGTGGATATGGCAGAGGAGAAACCGAAGGAGGAAGTCAAGGAAGAAGCCCCGAAGGTGCATGCTGCTCGATTTGGCATGGATGGTGTTATGACGCGCGGGGTGTGTACGTGGAAGCCTGCTCGATTGCTGTGCGAGCGCTTTGGCGTCAAGGACCCGGTTCTGGAGGTCCTTGTCGATACCTCCGGGTGTCAGCGCAGACTACGAGGCCTGAGTTCACAGGCACAACATTAGCAGACGAATTCGCTGGTGCAAGGGCGGGAGCGACGCAAGTGGAGAGTGGGGGGTTCCGGAAGTGACAAGCGCAACGTTGCGAATATCGGCATGGGGGATGATGATGGGCGGTGGGATGATGTGCTCACGTATGAGCGTCCTGGAATGGATGTTTTTAAAGCGATTTTTACAAGTGATGATGAGGAGAGCGACGAGGAGAAGGATTATATGGACAATGACGATAAGGTGGACAAGCCCCCTGCCAGCTAAACGAGGTCCGGATGTCCAGGCACTGCCAGCGAATGGTATCATGAAAGATGTTGACCTGGCTACGTTCAATGTTACCTTCATACTCAGGGGATCCAAACCGAAAGACGCGGAGAAGAAGGAAAAGAAAAACAAGAGACAGAAGAGTCCCAAGGGTGGCGCACTTGTTTCCTTTGATGTAGCGGAGAGTCATTGTCGCTTACTGCCGCGCGCCAAAAACAGCGAGATCGGGATAGCGAGAGGCCGAAGGCACGGAAGATATGGTCATGAGGATATGTGGGTTGACGTTGAAAAGTCTCCGCCGTATATCATCAAAGCTCTGCCTATCATTGATATGTCCTCTGATGAAGGCGATCAGGTCAGTGGACAGGCAAGCGGACCTCCTGGTGCTCGTAAGAGGGCAATCGATTTCATGTAGTGCTATATACAGGTTCGAAAGCTAACGTCAATTTTGGCGTCTCTTGTAACGCTTCACCATGATGCAAGTATCACCATGGACATGCGGGTAAGTAACATCTGTACTATCGTCATCGGATGCGAGGGGATATACTCTGGAAGCTGTGGAGACATGAGTGGGACGCATGTACGCAGTGCAGTCGAGGAAGGGGGTTATGACTCGTAGGGAGCCTGCTTGCTACAACGGAGGCGAACTACCTTCGTGTCTTGGGCGTATATGAAAATGAATTAGGTTAGCGTGGTGAAGCAGCATAAAAACGCACAATACACGCATCCTCTGCAGCTTAGAGAAAGACACTCACAGTCCCTCAATCGTGCTCAACACGATCAACCTCCAGTTAAATGCCAAAGCTCATTGCAAGCACCACACCCATTCGAACTTTTGGAGATCGTGGGGGTAGCGTATATGCAGTCGCAGTTTTCCCCGATAAGCAACGAATGGTTACGGGCTCGTACGACAAGACACTTCATCTTTGGGACTTGGAGACAGGTGTTGTGTTGAAGAAGATGAAAGGGCATAGCACTCGGGTGTGGGCATTGGCGGTATCACGAGATGGTCAAATGATAGCAAGCGGTGATGCAAATGGAGAAATCATCGCCTGGCACGGTGAAACTGGTGAATCTCTCACCCAACCCATCAAAGCCCACACCGAGGACATCTTCTCGGTAGATTTTTCTCCGGATGGTGCAGTGCTGGCTACTGGTTCAAGTGACAGAACGATGAAGTTTTGGTGTACCAAAACGTGGCAGATGCAAGGAGAACCAATCAAGTGTGGTAATTGGATCTACTGTGTTCGATATTCGCCTTCTGGTGAACTTCTTGCCATCGCAACATACTTCAATATCCAAATCTATAATCCAGGCACAAGGGAACGCGTCGCATCTTTTGGAGGTATTAGCTTCTCACTCACATGGACGCCCGATGGCACACGCCTTCTCTCAGGAGGCCATAGAGACGATCCTACTATACGAGAGTGGGATCCATTGACCTGGAAGCAGGTCGGTCATCCCTGGGAAGGCCACACTAGCCATATCAAAGCCATTGCCATTCATCCCTCTGGCACCCTCGTCGCTTCTGCATCTTATGACAAGCATGTCCGTCTTTGGCGGCTCTCAGATGGACAAACCATTGCCATCTTCCAGCACTCATCCCTGCAGCAATCTGTCACTTTCTCCGCGGACGGCAAGCACATCTTCAGTGGAGGCGAAGATAGAAAGCCCTCGGCGTGGGAAATACCGAAGACACCACCCTTCAAGCAGATCCTGGATATCACGACAGCCCGCAATGCATGTATAACTGGGGATTTGTCTAGCGCTGAAGAGCTACTCTCCCAAGAGATCCACACCGGCGCTAATGACTATACTTCACATTCCCATCGCTCATTCGTTATGTCACGAAAACATGCATGGGACCTCGCACTTCATGATGCAGTCAAGGTAAGCTATACCGACTTATCATGACCCCTTCACTGAAGGCTTACTTTCATTCGTGACACAGTCCATCAGCATTCAGTCCTCATTGACAGGCTACATCTCCAAGGGCATCGCTCTCTGTGGAAAAGGCCATATCCGGGATGCCAGGATAGCATTCGACGTCGCATCCATGTTTACGAACCAAGATCAAGAAACCAACCATTTTCTTATCTTGATCAAGGTACATTGCATTCATCTCCCATATTCTCTGCTTCATTGCGTATTTCAGGCCATCGCCCTCTTCAGCGCAGATCAACACGAGGAAGCAATGTTACTTATCAAAGAGCTGGCTGCCGCTTGTCCGAATACCGATCCTCTCGCGTGCCGTGTCGTGGAAGTAAGTGACATGCAGCTTCGCTTAGTCATCAATACTGATCTTTGCAATTCGCACATCAGACATATCTACGCGTTCAGCTGGGAATCAAAGCCTTGCATGGCGCGCGTCACGACGAAGCTGCTGATCATTTCACTGTCGCTGTCAACTCAGGCGCGTTCTCATCGGAATACATTCATGAACTATACGAGGACTTGACCGTGGTGCGTCAAGATGATGCATACATAATGCTTTTCATAACTGAGTACTTTGTCCAGCTCTTCGGCTGGGATCTCGAGTCTTTGTGTCTCACTACTCACCAGAAACGGTGCCAGGCATTCCTTTCGGCAGGTAAACCTGATGAAGCCCTTGAAGCACACAAATACATGATGAACGCCATCGATGAATCTACGAAGGCCAGCTGCCTTGATTGGTCCAACGGCAAGTTTTCGGTGACGTCACCCGAGGCTACCATACTCACATCCATTTCACTCAGAATTCAAGGAAAAATGAAAATGCAATGCGCTCGCTGAGCAGAATGACCGTATTCTTGGTGTATGCACCTCCTTCCTCAACTCTCTCACTACTGACCGTTATGCAGGCGGAGATCCCGGGGCAAGAGCAAGATGGCTATGATACAGAACCCAATTTCTTTCACGGAATGCATCAAGTGCGTGCAACAGTGTATCTTCTTACGTTCTTTCTTACATCGTTCATTATAGCATTCTCAAATTTCCCCACCACGACCTCTACAGCGCCATGGGCGTCTGAAAAGACTGAAGCTCGCTATGACGAGGAGCCCTCGTTCAGCTTCCCTGCTACCACCGGTACCTGCACCAGCACCAGCACCAGCACCAGCACCAGCACCTCCACCGATCACCCCACCATCAACCGCCACTCCTACCATCTTCACAGCTCGGCTAGGAAACCTATTCCCCTGGAGGTCCGATCATACAACGCCGCCCGTCGCGGATGTTCCGTTCGCGAAGGGTAAAGAGGTGCGATGGGTCGATTTTTATAAATGTGTCTTGAGTGTATGATACGTAATCTACAGCGTAATGCTGCTGCGGATGCTCCTGGCAAAGACCCCGACATCGTACCCTATGAGTATCAAGATCCCGATTCTACTCAACCGGACCCCAATACACAACAGCAGCAACAGCCAGTAGCAGTGCAGGTAGACACCGGGGAACATGGACGCGGACGGTCGTGTTGCTGCTGCTAGAGGAATTGGCAGATGTCCGCCGTTATTTCAGTTTTACCGTCGATCTTGTTATGATATCTACACCGCTGTTTTATCGATAGCTAATGCCCATTCATCCGAAATGTTGTTCATAACGGTCACTAAATCGATTACCAGAAACAACAGGACGATCTAGTGAAGACTGCGAATGAGCGCTGAGCACTCGCACAGCTCCGACAGGATACTGTAAGTAGTCAAGACTGTCGTCCCTTAACCGTTACGCCTAGACCGTTAGGCCAAAAGGCAGTGATAATCAAAGCTCAAGCTTGATTATCTCGGACAGTATTTATGTTGATTATGGGAACTCAGGTAAGCAGGGAGCTTACAGATATTCAGCTATCCCGCACAGTGCTTGGAGTCCGAGTGTCGAACAGATTGAGATGTGAATCGATTAGTGGTATACTTGACTGTATATACACGATCTTGGCTTCGGGACTGTAAGTAGCCAACAGAACAGTAGTCAATGAAATCGGATTACAAAGGGTTTCTAGTATTGGTGGCAACGCAGACGCCACACACCTTTACACAAATAACTATGTACTTCGAAGCGAAAGCAGCAATTTGGCCTCTGCGGTGTTGTTCATTAGCAGCGTGGCTCCGCTACTACGGAGCCATACATCAAACTCAAGTGTCCCCAACGTTCCTCCCCATTATACGCCTGAGCTCAGCTTCCGGAATTCTCGTCTGAAAATCAATCGTACATGGCTGCTCATTCGGGAGAATGCCATTCATGAAAGCCACATCATCCAACGGCTTCGTGCGATCCAACGTGAGCCGGAAGGCCCAAAGGACGAGCGCCGCATTTATGAACACCGAGCTATTCCGCACGTTTATAGGAACACATGGGCATATGGATGAACTGTAGTGACCTTACCTATTCGCAACATGTTGTCCGGGACACACTCTAGAAGTAAAGAGGATGAGAACATGACCAATATCGCACAAAGATGGTGCCTACCGCCGACCAAAGCCGAATACAAAGAACTTGAGGTCATCTCTCACGCGCCCTTCGGTATCAAGCCAACGATCAGGCTTGAATGCGTTAGGGTCTGGGAAGACGTCTGGATCGCGAGAGATGGCCCTGAAACAGGCTATTAGATCAATCAAATTCGGAAGGAGGGCTCTGACCAGTGATTGCCAAATACTGTTGTCCCGGCTGGAATACGATAATCTTCCTGTTTGTACCGTCAGATCTAGCTTCGACAGGACGACGAAGGGTGCCCACAAAAACAACCTACCTGTGTCGTGCGGTGTGGTATACCTTCATGCAGGTAAGCTATAGACATCAACTAGAAAGACGGGAGGTAATTACCCATAGGTATCAACGGCCTCCATCGCAGGGCCTCCGAAATGAAGGCATGAAGGCGAGGAAGTGATTTCTTGTCAGAGAATGCGGGTGCTAGAGTGAGTCAGCTTTTATATCGATGCCCCAATAACACGCGATCAACCTACCTCTGTCGGTCCCGATGACCGTGTCCAGCTCTTCATGAACTTTACGTTGTTCCTCAGGGAAACAAGCAGCTGCCATTAGTACTGTGCATATGGCGAGAGTAGTCTATAACACCTGAATCTAATTAAATTCAAAAGCGGTGATGCATGAGCTCACCGTGTCGGATCCAGCTGCAAAGACACTACCAGCAAGGTAAGCTATCTCCAGCTCAGGCATTGCGTTAAAAATGTTCTTTTCCAAAAGATATCTTCCGAGCGAAGGACTAGCTTCGCCACCTCCCTGCTGTCGAGCATTTTAACATGTTATTGAATTGTATTATGCATACTTACTAACTCCTGTTTGAGACGACCGAGTTGCTCTATGAAGAGCTTCCGCGAATCCCGACAGCTGTCACGCAGTTCTCGCGCATACCAAGGAACATATTTCAGCCACGGAATTGAATCTACAAGGTACGCGCCAGGGTGCAATGCAGCGCGGAATTTATCGGCAAACTCAATGATCCTTTTCACTTCGGGATCTGTCGCAGATGTAGGCGTGGTCTTTCCATATGCAATTCTCATGCTCGTTGCTGCTGCGTAACTTCAGTCCATTGATCAGCAACGCCACGCTGTAAGAGCTAGGACCTACGTTCGCGCATGATCCTGGAAATTGTGTGGATCATTAAGAATGTCAATGACAGTGCCCTTTGCGTATGAGGTCTGGAGCGGCTGATATGCCTCAGCTGCTTTTGGCTGGAGATGAGTGTGTATGGCTCTAAAGTGAAGAGCACGGAGAGCCATTAGATTGATATTTCCGCATTATAGCAAAAGACGAGCCTGCGCAGCCGACGGAACCTCTCGCCAGCGGGAACAAAGAGAATAACCATTCCCCCGCAGAGCAACTCTCCGGCAGAAATGAAACGAGGACGATCGACCAGCGATGCACCTTGTTTCTCCATAATTTCAGCTGCAGCCTAAATTGTGTATATGTTAGCGCTCAGAATCCGGTGCCGACAGTGGGATATACTTTATATCGACCAATAACAATATACTTCTCGATTCCTGTGCGTAGGGTGATGAGAGGGCCATACTCTTCAATCCATGACGCTACGGTAAGAAATCCGCTAAACAGCATTGTGAAACTATGAACGTTAAAGTAAAATTGAAACTTACTTGCGAGGAGGTATGAGATGGCCGCGAAGTCTCCACGTGAGAGGGGACGGAGGACAGGAAATGCTGCTCTTTGTGCTACTAGTAGAAAGGTAGGTATGAGAAATCAGGGCTGTTACACATAAACAAGTTGCGCCAATGACAAGTTGAGCGTAATCGGACAATCGCAAGTCGGTCAGCTGTAGCATGGTCGGACAGAGTGAAGCTTGATGGGGCTTGAAATGCACTGTACGCCGTACGGTGACTTTTAACATGACAACTGGATGAACGTGATTGCGATGTGTTCACCGGCTTTCTCGCAATGACGAAGCTTGCTGGTAACGATCATGGTAAGTCAAGCTACCAAAGCAGATGATGGGTTTTTTCTTCTGTGGAAAGAAAGCAAGGAAATTTTGGAAGGACTTAGGAACCCCGATAGGGTTGTGGGTGTCCCATCCTAACATTGTGGATCCAGATCTCTGTTTTCGCATGAAGTGCACTCGAGCCCCTATTTTTTAGACCAGGTAATGAGCTGAGTTCCAGTGAACTGGATAAGGAGGCCTTCAACACGATGTCGCCCGATATTCAGGCCCACGTAAATTAGCTCCACGTCCAATGTAAGTTCAAGAAATACTGGAGTCATGCACACCTTCATTACTAATTGCGCCCAGGTGCAGCGGTACCTGTAGGATGCAGATCGCCGTGTGCTGCCAGTGAATCCGATACTATGTTCCTGGGGCCTATTGTTGCCAATAGCCCAGTTGTGATTAGACAGTACCAATCACATTTGAGGGACTTAGTCCAAAATGGGTGGAGCACAGTGCTCCCCAACGAGTCTGGACTCTCCTGTAACAAAATAATGTGACGTATGTATACCAGACGCAACATATGAGAATATTCAAAGAATATCAAGCTTTTTCGCGCGCGGAAATGTTCAAACGTTCAAGTTCAACGTCGTGTTGAGCTGCTTCAGTATTACAAATGATAACGTTAACCGAGCCGGTGGTCGTTATATTCAAGCAATTGACAATTTGAGAAACCAAATACATAATACAAAAGAGCGCTCTAGCCCAGAGAAGCCCCGCACATGACTATTTTCCGGGTGGAGGTTCTCAACCCTCATGATCAGAACTTGGGCTACAAGCCTTGTGTTTCTATAATGATTGCGCGGAAAAGAAAAGCAGCGTGAGATAGGTATATGTCAAACTCGGGTGGGCTGACAAAGCTTGGGCCAGCCTGACTCGGATATGATCAACGCAGAGTCTTCCGGCGACCGACTCAGTCTCACAAGCTCTTGACTTGCGTTGATCCACTGGCAACTGTATTTTGTTATTTCAGTTGCTAAATGAGTCACATAGACTTACCTGTCATCACAACTGGGGATTCTAAAAAGCCCCTCAGCTCAGAGGAGTGCCCATCTGACTATTTTCCGGATGGAGGGTTCAGAGCTTGGGCTACTGCATTTGGAGGGTAAGATAGCTACTGAGTACCGCCGCAATGCTTATGACCATGCCCCCCCCTCTCGTAGCTTTCTTGTGCAATTTTGCACGTACGGGTGAGCTTTAAGGCTAATTTCACGGGCCACTGGCAGTTCTATTGAAGATATTCAGATATACAATGTCGTTCGGCGTTTATCAAGGTAAGATCTAATTTTCTCAAAGGGAGCTAGCTTGCCAAGAGCGTGACTTTGATTCAAAGATTTCTATGCTCGGACTTATATAACGAATCAGTCTCCCTCGACAATTGCGTGCGTCGTACTCCTTTGGCACTCATGTTTCTCATTTTATTTGCCTCCAGCTGGATCGGCAGCGTGAACGCCTTTCTTTTCGAAATTTGTGGCTTGATAAGTGGGCAGCTTTATGATCGAGGATATTGGTCAGTCAAATTTGCAGCGTGGTCTTCACACAATAGTCATAAGTATGAAATGTCGGAAGCCGCCAATTGGTTATAGGCGCATCTCTCCTTCAAGTAATCTCGCTTTTCATGCTTTCACTTGCCAAACCTGATCAGTACTACCAAGCAAGCACATATTGCTTATCTTACGGATCATTTACTGACTACGGTAACAGGTATTCCTTTCGCAGGGCATCGGGTCAGGGTGCGCTGCCGGTTTGCTTTATATCCCCACCATGGCTGTTGTTTCGCAGTATTTTCGCAAGCGACGCGAATTGGTGATGACCTTCGTTGCTTCAGGAGCTTGCTTGGGCGCTGTGGTGCACCCAATAATGTTGAACAACACCCTGAATGGCCGCATTGGATTTGCAAATGGAGTTAGAGCTAGCGCTGCCCTCATCAGCGGATTACTGTTCATAGCATGTTTCCTCATCAAGCCGAGGTTCCCCCCATCTAAGGCATCAACAACATTTCTTGCAACCGCAAAGAAATGTGCTCATGACCCCGCCTATATATTTGGGACTGCGGGGTACGTTGATGTAGATCTAATGAACGTAGACTCATTTTGAATTGATTAGATTAACCATTTTTGCTATTGGATTCTACTATCCCTTATTCTACCTCCAGCTCGATTCGACTATGCATGGGCTCAGCAAAACTTTCTCCTTTTATTCAGTTGAGTCCAATAACCCTAATTTGTGAAGATATCTTGAACCTGTCAGCTTGTAATCATGAACACATCAAGTTTCGTAGGACAGCTGACGAGTGGCTTCCTTGTTGAATACTTTGGTGTCCCAGGAGTCATGACGGTTTCAACGTTTACAGGCACTGTCTTACTTTTTTCCTTGATCGGATTGCGCACCCTGGCCAGTGTAGTGGTAATTGGTATTCTTTATGGGTACAGCGCTGGAATTTGTAAGTTGCATACCATGGCTAACCATACTCGCTCACCGTTTTTCTCTACAGTCCAAGCGCTATGGGCACCGGTTCTGGCTGTCTTATCGCCAGACCAATCTGACCTAGGGTACGCCCGTTCCTAAAAGTCACATTTGCAACGAGACGTGAAACTTGTTCGCAGAGCCCGCATGGGCATTTCCTACGCCTTCATGGGTAAATATTAGACAATTTCAATTTGATGCCTGTGCTCATATGGACCCTAGCTCTCGGAGGGTTGATAGGTACATAGACATCCCACGAGTGATGCTCATTTGCTGAATCAAGGTGTACAATTCAGGCCCGCCGATATCAGGAGCATTGTTAACAGGTGATTACATCTGGTGGCGCGGCGCTAGTTTTTAATGGGGTGAGCATGTACTGCATCTTGCCGATGAATAACGCTCACCCAATACAGATCATGGGTGCAATTGGGTGCTCGTGTTTCATCGCCATGCAAATAGTACTCAGGCGGGGGGATCATGTTTCTCAGTAACGAGGTCGAATAACAAGTTATACAGTCATTGACCGTCATTTGAGTTTTCACCATCATTTGCGTTTACCTTGTATGACACTCGAATTTGATACTATCCCATGTAACATTTTTGTTCTATCATACGAGTTATGTGCCTAACTACATATTGGCAGTAATGATAGGTATAAAAGACCTCGAACAAATGTGCGATGGTATGTTTTGTTGCGAAAATTTCACTATTATGCGTCCCTGAAAGCAAAACAACTAGAATCGGATTCGTAAATTGAAGAAATACCTGCAAACAACCTTCAAGCACATCACTGTTCTATTCCGCAAGGGAGCTGATGAGTGTGTGTGTTGCCAGAATGTTGCCGGTGCAGAGTGTCTCAATAGTATCTTATCAGCGTCACCGAAGCAAAATAAGCGAGATCCGATAAACACGAACATCAAAGCCGGCACTCGCCCACATTGACGAGGAAGAGGATGAGTCAGATGATAGCGAGGAAGAAGATTAATCTGCGCGACTAGGGAATAAATCTGCCTTTTTGGGTGAACTCAAATGATGGTGAACGTACGATAACACCAAGACTTACACACTTTTCATTGTGGAATAACGTCTCGTTTGATGTTCGAAGTAGATTAGCTATCTATCGTGACATCCCCGAAAGCGATTTTCGAGATTGTGTCGGGTTGTGTTGTGGTAGACATCCGAAAATTTCGAACTCAAATGACGGTCAATGACTGTATAACCTCTCAGTAAGTACTATACTGTCCAGAAACGTCTCACAATATTATGTCGTGTTTTCTCATCGCCAAATCAGCAATTCCACGCTCAAAAGCCGACTCACAGTACAGAAGTCCAAGGTTTCAAATATTACTCCTTTTCATAATGTACAAAGTGATTGGACGAGCAGTCTATGATTTATTGACAGACATGTGAAACATTCCCTACGCATACAAGTCATCATCCTGGGAGTCATCCGCGAAACCAGCGTTGCCAGCGGGCGCGGATGAGGCGCCGCCAGCAGAGGGTGCGCCCTCTGGGAATCGGAAGTTGTTACCAAATCCACGTGATTGTTGCAGGTTCTGGAAAGGGGACAGATTAGCCGATTTATGTATAGCGAGTGATAGATCATACCTGGGAGAACATCTCGTACCGCCTGATGTCTTGATCTGACACCGACCGACGAGCATACTTCATCGCCTCCTCGAAGTGCTCTCTTGTGATCTCAGGAACAGGATCTTCCTCATCTTCCTCCATCTTGGCGTCCTCGGCGTCTTCCTTCTCCTTCTGCTCACGCTGTCTCCTGATGTCAGACTCAATGCTTTCGCGAATGGCCAATTTTGCAGCACGCTGACAGATCTCAGTGAGATCAGCACCGGAGAAGCCATGAGTCTGCTTCGCCAAGAACGAAAGGTCCACGTCTTGGGAAATGGGGGATTTCTTCAGGGTTGCCTCCAGAATAGCCAAACGAGAGACTTCATCGGGTAAGGGAATGTAAATGAGCTGGTCAAGACGTCCGGGACGGAGTAGGGCAGGGTCAATTTGATCAGGACGGTTAGTGGCGCCGATGATGAAGACGTTTTTCTTCGCGTTCATACCGTCCATCTCCGTCAATATTTGGTTAAGAACACGGTCCCCTGCACCTCCTCCGTCGCCCGATGAGCCGCCACGTGCCTTGGCGATGGAGTCAAGCTCATCGAAGAACATGACGCAAGGTGCAGCAGCACGGGCTTTGTCGAACACATCACGAACATTGGCTTCTGATTCACCGAACCACATCGTGAGCAGTTCAGGCCCCTTGATGCTGATGAAGTTGGCTTGACATTCGTTCGCGATGGCTTTCGCAAGGAGTGTCTTACCCGTCCCCGGAGGACCGTAGAACAAGACACCCTTCGATGGGGACATACCATATTTGAGGAACTTCTCGGGATGCTCGACGGGGTATTGCACCGTCTCCTGGAGCTCGAGTTTGACTTTGTCAAGACCACCAATGTCGTCCCATGTAACTGTGGGTACTTCGACAGCAGTCTCGCGAAGTGCGGACGGGTTGGAGGTACCGAGGGCAAAGCGGAAGTTATCCATAGTGACACCGAGGGAATCCAGCACTTCGGCGTCAATTGTGTCCTCATCAAGATCAATGAGATCCATCTTTTCACGAATCTGCTGCATAGCAGCTTCTGAGCAAAGAGAAGCTACGTCGGAACCAACGTAGCCGTGTGTATCGGCGGCAATCTGAATATGAGCGTCAGGAATAGCATAACATATTAGTAGACAGTTGCTTTACCTGCTCGAGATCGACGTCATCGCCCAACTTCATGTTCTTCGTGTGGATGCGAAGAATCTCCAGACGGCCAGTAGGGTCGGGAATACCAATGTCGACTTCACGGTCGAAACGGCCAAAGCGACGAAGGGCAGGATCAATGGAGTTCGGCCGGTTGGTAGCAGCCATGACAACAACATTCGACCGAGCCTTCAAACCGTCCATAAGAGTGAGCAGTTGCGATACAACGCGACGCTCGACTTCACCGTTCGTCTATCATATCGTCAGAGAAGACAGTATAAATACTCATCCCCACGTACTTTTTCACGCTTAGGAGCGATGGAGTCAATTTCATCAATGAAGATGATAGCAGGCGAGTTTTTCTCGGCCTCCTCGAAAGCTTTCCGTAGATTGCTTTCACTCTCACCGGCCATCTTACTCATGATCTCCGGACCGTTGATCAAGAAGAAGAACGCGCCGGTCTCATTGGCTACCGCGCGAGCCATCAACGTCTTTCCAGTACCAGGGGGACCGAACATCAGAATACCACGAGGGGGTTTGATACCAATGGATTTGAAGAGTTGTGGGTGACGTAACGGCAACTCGACGAGTTCACGGATCTGGGCCATCTGTTTTCGACAGCCACCAATGTCGTCGTAGCCAACATCTGCAAGGTTTGCTTCCTCGTCTTCAGCGCTTGACAGGGTCACCCTCTATGGAAAGTTCAGCGGACATGGTGACAAGACACGTAATCAAACAAACCAGTATGGATGACAGTGTCCTGGGCCACTATACAAAACTCGGCCGGGATCAGTCTCGATGACTTTAAATTCCACTGTCCGCATGCCACCACGAACAAGGAATGTGTCACCCTTGCGGACCGGCCGGTATGCTAGGCAGGTTAAGTTCATTGACTATATTTATCGACTGAAGTATACATACCTTCGAGGAAGTAGGGTTTGAGGTAGACATCGAAGATGTTACCACTTAGACCTTCGATGGAGTCGTCGAATGGCAGGACGTGTATCCGCTTGCCGTATTTTATGTCTAAACATTGATGGACATTGACAACATCACCAAGTTTCACGCGCAAGTTATTCCGGGCGACCTTGTTCACCTGAATGCGACCTTCCTCGACATCATCGGAGCTCAGGCAAATGAGAACGGTATCACGACGTTTCTTTCCCCTGCACGCCACGTTGTTTAGAACGATTAGGTTTGAAAAGAATTCACAGTATATACCTCACGATGATAGTGTCACCCCGGAAAAGTTGCAGAATCTCCATGGTCGCAGGGTTCAAAGTTGCAACTGTACATAGAAGATTAGATAGATGTCCAACAGCGTTCATATATATATACCAGAGTTATCATCTGAAGTAGCCTCGTCGACAATAAGACGGTTTGGCCTGTAGATGTCAGATTAGTATGTCATGGAAGATCTCTCTTGTAACTTACGATTTCTTCGGCCGCAGAATTGCGGTAGAAGTGTCATTAGGACCTGGTTGTGGTGCAGCACCGCTAGGGTCAGCCATTATGATGGTCTAGCAAGGAGAGAGTTATCGACGTTAAAGGGCAAGGATAGCTTTTGTACTGGCGAAGAGGCGACGCGCGTCCTGCTGAGATGGACGCCACGTGTGACTGTACTACCTAATCAGTTTTCCCGTCCCTTCGATAACCTTCTAGTTCCAAGCTCCAAAAATGAAACTTTGCCAATTTTATCTGACGATAAATGAAACATTGAAATATAGAGAGATTCAGAGCTTTGTCTGATCATGAAGTCTGCGTATACCGTAAGTACTCCCGGTATGTAGTGGTATATACATATGGGACATCGTATATAAATTGTAAGCTTTTTGGGGTGAGTAGTAAGTACTACTGGAAAATGTACAACAGCCACTGTCGAAGAAAGTCTCGCGTTACATACTATGTATATTGTTTATAGAAAGACGAAATAAAACAGTTCTGCGCACCTGGACCAGATACCCAAAGCCGCACTTTGGGATGGATAGAGGAATCCAAGAAATGCAGCATATTATGCTGTCTGGACCATATGCATGGACTGACAGCAAGCACGGTGGTCCACAAGGACTCGGGGATTACCGTGACTTAACGCACTACTTCATTTTTGAGTGCATGCATGCAGGCTTCTCTTTCCTGCTTCCGCACCTCTGCAAATACACACACCAACTCTGCTACATCGTCCCACCGTTTTCGATACTCTTGAACGCTTCCACCAGGGCACCTCACCTCTCCTGTCCAAGATAACGTTTCTCGGAGGTTGGGCACGATAGCAGACAGAAACGCTGCAACTTCGGCTGTTTTCGTAATCGGCGAATTGGAAAAATTGATGAAGGTAATGAGCTTATTGCTGATGCTGCTCATCGGAGGCGCAGGAGGCGCCTTGGTATCGATGATTGCATTCACGGAAAGGGCGAGCTGATATAGTTCGGGGCAATGTTCCAGGAGTAGAACAAGCCCAGTGAGATCCACTTGTGGAACACGATACAGCCCTGCTTTCTGATGCAGGATGAGAACCCGCAACTGCGGCCACGCAATGGCGAGTTTTTGTAACCTGTCGTTATCCAATTCTGGGAGGATAGCTCCGATGAGCTCCAGTATCAACAGATTCTTGAAGCTCAACAGCGGCTTCAGTGAAAAGGGATTTGTGATAGGGTCGTCGTCTGGATGAGGAGAGGCGGTGTGCAGGGAAATGCACTTCAGTGACTCGTGCGCGAGCTGCAAGGGAAGCAGTTCCAGAAGCACCTTGCGTCCAGCGGGATCATACCCCGCATCCATCCGATGGTGGAAACAGCGTATGTTCCAGTTGGTCGCCTTGAGCATTGAGAGGCACGGACCGATAGATTTAGTATTGATTGTCAGATAGCGAAGTTTGCTAAATGGAAACCTTGGAAAGGTAAGTGCGGATGGGATATCGTCTCCAAGCCAAACAGTCAAGCGGCTCAACAATGGAAATTGCGCCAAGTGATGAAGAGCTCTGACTGAGACCTCTCCACACGCGAGAGATCTCAAAGCAGAAAGTTTGCATATCGCGTCTTCTGTGACATTTGCGCTGATAGCAACTTTATGACTTTGGATGACTAGGTGCCTAAGCGAGGTGCATCCAAGATCGGAAAATGTAGCAAGAGCATATTCCGATATAATAAGCTGCGCTGCCGCGAGATTGTGGAAGATCAGACGCATGAAAGCGATCATGTCGTCGAGTCCAGCCGTAGAACGGGTGCTGAGACAGTGCCAAGTGAATGTACGAAGGTTGGGTAGAAGAAACGAGGGATTAGGGGGCGACAAAAGGGCGCGATAAAGCTTGGCATCGCTCGCGAACCATCTAAGCCGTAGGCTACGAACCCGGCGAGAATAGCCTGCAAAGACTTCCCAATCCTGGGGGCGCAGGGGTCCTCGGATGACCTAGACACCGTAGCTAGTTAGAAGAGTTCTCAGAATCTTCATTTGAACATTCACCATTTCACCGGAGCCGGTTGACCACAAATCATGGGGTAAACGTTCAATTAACGGCTGCAGCCCCGGAAGATCTGAGTAGATTACGTTCAGCGCGGGCTCGTAAAACAATCGGCATGTCCTGGCGAGAACCGTCAATGACCTATAGTCAGCATTTTTGAAGATTTCTTGCAAAATTTCTTCGAGGTGCAGACACCGGTGCATGAGTGGGTTTAGCGCTCACTAGGGACTGACTCAACCAAGAGAGATGTGACAGCGAGAACAGCCTTCCAGCGCTACTACCTTGCATATATATACCCGCAATCCAGGCAAATACTGTACCGATTCTAAATTCAGAATCAGAGTGTGGTCACTTCTTCCAGTAAATTTCTCGACGTATGTAACCTCAATCCAAACGCAAATCACGAAGTCCTTCTCTGCAAAGCCTTCCATCCCTTCCTGAGACCCAAATTTTCAATGATGCCAGCAGGCATGCAGTACACTGGGTCAAGGTCCACTAGTGCCGGGTATCCCAATAATGAAAGACCTGTCGAAAAGATGGTTCTGAGGTTGGTTCTGAGATTGGACCATCTTACGCACCAGCTAAGCCAAAATTTGTATGGAAGACATCAGGCATATCGCCCGGGCGGTCGGCAATACCTCCTGACTCGGTGTCTTGCGCAGAGAGGATGAAGGCCTCGAGTTTACTAGAGTCTATCCATGAGAGTTTGCCAAGGATAGAAAGGGCGGATAGCACCCAGAAGCTGTAGCAAACCTGTAAACAGAGAATCAGGAACACTGCAGAGCAGTCATGTGTACAGAAACTCACATCTTCCAGCTTTTCAGGGCGCCCGTTAAGTCCTCCATTCGGTAGTTGTCGCTCTGATAACCACCAACACAGGGTCGGCTGATCGACCTCATCCAATCTGTCCAGAATAGCGAGTGCCGCGACGCAAACAAACACTATGGCGCTCCAGCGTTCCGAAGTCACATGTGTGTTGGAATGCTCACCTTGTGCAGCATGACTCTCCGCACCCGCAACGGCTCCAAATCCACCATCAAAATTCCTGCAACGCCTGATATATGCGACCGTTTTCTCGATGTCCAACTCATCAAGCTTTCCGAGAAGCGAGAGAGCATTTACCTGCACAATACAAAAAGCGTGTATCAGTTTCGCCAAAGGCGTCGCCCGCAAAAACTCCAGAAGGTTGCTGCAAAGATAAGATGACTGAGCCATGTCAGTGATGTCAAACCATTCGATAATAGATAAACAATGCACATTTCACAACGCGGTCAACATCGACTCTATTGAGCGCATTCTGCATCAACAAAATCTGTATTGCGCTGAGAGTAGAAAGCAGGTGTGCGTCATGATCAGGATGAGCGCCAAAAGCGCCTGCGGAATGTGAGCTCGAGATGGCATGGATCTCTCGATGGGAACAAACCTGCCTCTTCATCCCAGCAGCTCATAACGAAATCTATCATCTCATCACGGTCCAACGCATCCTTGTGTCCCATGGTAAAAAGGGCAGCTAAGCCCCAGTACACCGCGTTCATCCTTAGGTGAGCCGAGAGGTGATAAGACAATTCATTTTTGCTCTGCTTAAAGGCTTAGAGATCAGTTCATTGAGTAAGAGTCGAAGAACCAACATCTCCAAGATTTCTGATATACGCAACATGTAGGGGAACGAGCAGAGAAGTGGACATTACGAAACTGGCATATATGTTGTTCTATTGAAAGAAGTTGATGATCATAGACTTTTATGTAATCGAGCTCCGTCTTCACGTGTAGTGCCACTTCCCTTCGTCTTCCTTGTACCAAAAAAAAACATATATGCTACATCTGACGCAGCAGATGACACAACCTATGTGGATGACATATCGATAAGCTCTTCTCCTGATTTCTGCGTCTTCTCACATACTACCCTGTCTCTGTCACCATATCCAACCAGACCGATCTCTCGTCTTTAATTCAGGGATATCACGTACGGCTGCGGTGTACATCAACAAATTTTTATCGAAATCTCGCAACAGTTGAATATTGTCACAACCACGACCGCGTAATGGGGTAACATAGACGTTGAATGGTGTGAGTCCACCACTAGGTGTTGCAATATCTATACTGATCGTTCGACCTTGTGAATGTGACGGTCGTGTCCTATAGTCTGTGAACGAATACGCTGGCGTAACAAGCAGCTGTCTCCCTTTCCCGTGAACAATCGTAAATTGATATTCTACCCCGAAGCGAGGTACGAGCGTAGGGTTAGAATTAGGACTTTGCGGCAGCGGCAGTGCAGCACGTGGCCTCTCTTGTCTCTGCACCACGCAGTGCTCGCGCCACGCTCCAGCAGGCTCAAACCTGCCTGTTGCCTTCTGCTTTTCTTTTCTCTACGTTTCCTCTTCTCTTTAAATTTTCGTGACCCTAGGTGACTTTCAAAATTTTATTGGCCTGATTCCTATTTTCTAGGCTATCTTCGCCGGCCACTTGGCAACACGGTGGGCTCTGAGGGCCTGGATCCTTGCATGCATCCGCATGCAATGAAGACAAGCCCGGCGGGGAAGCTGGCCATGGGTAGAGGGCATCCAAAAACGCTTCTGCGCCGCCCTCTCAAGTTTACTCATGCAGGAAGTTTGCCGTTGCAAACTCTCGTCGGGTTCCTTTTTCGCCCATCAGGGCAAGGAGCCTGATAAAGGGAGGGAACTATCTGCTTACTCACCTTGTCGTGAAGTAGACCGTCCTGCATAATGGTTTTTCTCTATCCCTCCCATTGCTCTTCCCTGCACCTTGCTCACGCAGATGCCCGCAATTTTGCTCACGCGGATGCCCGCAACGCGGACGCCCTCAAGCTACTATCTCTTCTTTCCAACGCCACTTTCCTCACCTCGAAGCGTCGCTCTGAGGCTCCTACAATTCGGGATCCGAGGTTCACTTCGCTGCGTCGCTCTCACTCCTAACACTTGGGAATCGCAGCTCACCTCGGCTCTCTCTCGCACAGGTTGGGGCCGCCATCGGGGCCGGGTCGCCCCTTCGGGGCTTCCACCTGAAAAACTATCTGCTTCAATAAAGCAAACATTTTCTTTCGTTCTCGCTACCGCTACTAAGACCGCTCAACGACAGCAAACGCAAAGTTGTGCTTTAAGAGGCCGCATCTCCAGATTCTCCACTTACATTTTACACTCCAGATGAGCTCAATCGAGTCCTGAATTATTAAACCTTTGTGCGATTCATCAATGCTGTTTTACGCTCGTCAAATGTTATTTCTCTGTGAGCTCCGTTCAACAGCCATGTCCAGATCGGTTTCCATATGTAACCATGACTTTCATTCCTTTTGTCAATCCGAGTTTGTTTAGTAGTGCAGCCCTCGTCGTGCTTTCACTTTCACGACATCCACTACTTCTCCGCCGCCACTGTATATCGCTTCGATAGGCTTAGAGGACGGCCTTGGGATACATCATATGCTGTGCATATAAAGAGTTGAGTTCCGTTTTTCTGACACATTATCTGTGCCATGATTGCATTCTGGTGTTACGAGAACAGCTTCATTGCGAGGTGGATGTCGCAAAATCAGTAGTGACATGTGTAGTACTGTCCGAACCCAGAGTCCAGTACTAGTAATATCGTCACTCGTATAACATTTACTTGAGCTTAAGCCGACCACATGCCTTCGCTGACTCGAATCATATTGTGCAAATTTGTATTTCTAACTTGACTCCTGTCGCGATTTTTTGTGTATAATCACCACAAAGGATTCTGGAAAGATGACTCAGATTCGCGCAAAGATCTTGCCAAAGCACATGTACATGCCAATCTATCATTCAAATAGTCCGATGAACAGTAAAGAATGTCCCTGTCGACGAAGTTTGGTATCAAGTACATGTACAATGAACAGCCTCCCTGAGGATTACCGTCGTGTCTAAAAAGAATGCGTGACAGCAGAAAGAACGTGTGATGTCAACGAGAATATATGTATCATTCTATGGAATAAACCTCATTGCCAGCATGCTTAAAGGAATATTAATGATAAAAAGGAGAACATGGAATAAAGGAGTGGTCGATAACCTGTAGCAGAGATCGATATGGGCACACTTGAACTGGTGCTGTTCGAAGTGTTGTCCGAGGTGCTGCTCGAGGTACTATTCGAGGTACTATTCGTGTATGGAGCACACACGTTTGGATCAGTGGAACGCCGCGGGGTCCTGGGTAAAGAACCCGAGTTCCAACCCCTCAAGGTATGACCTAGATAACCGTCAGGTCATTCATAAAGTACTCTGGTATGCGTCTTGACTAACCATTGCCTTGCACGGGCAGTCCCGTTGGTGAGGTTCGATGTCTCGATCTTGAAGTTCCAGTACTAATGGATTCTTCTTTGAGTGACTGTCTTGATCAAACACTATGGGATACGTACAATCCATCCAGCACCTTTACTATAGGCCAACTTCTGTGCGTCAGCCCACTGGTAAAGGAACTCAGTCTGTGGCATTGAACTGTGTATCGAGTGACCACTCTCCGAACCAGAGCGGAGAGTTGCCGAGTGCTGCGTCAGCCTGGATTTCTGGAAGATCTATACCACAACTGAGTATACCATTGTCGAACCAACGAAGAAGACATACTGCAGATACTGATCATGTATGATGTCGGGTCATTTCCCTATAGAATTGTCAATGAGAAGCAACAAGCTACATACACACGACATACGGCCGACCTGTAGAGAGAATTTAAGAAATCATGATGATTTGATGTAGTCGACTGCGCACTCACGAGTAATACAAGTGGTCGTCGTAAGCTTGAGGGCCAATCGCGACATCAGCTGGGTTAGAGGGATTGTTGTACTGCCAATTCACATCCATGAAGCTTCGCATGCCATTGTACATGTATCTTAACAAGAACATGTAACAAACTTCACTTCGCCACTAACGGAGTACCGGATTGCTTGAAGGGTGATGCTTCGAATATGGTCTGCAAACCGTATGTTGCTCCAATCCCCATTATAATCGGAACCGCTGCTAAAAGTGCCGCTTGCACCTCTGCCGAGAAGATGGTTGCCGAGGATGTCTCAATCAATGCAGCAGTGAAGTTGTTCGAGACGGACGCTGATACCGATACCGATAAATTGGACGACGGCACAGAGATTCCGAGTGTGAGTTCAACGGCACGGATTGTCTGGACGAAGTTCTCTTGGACTGTGTGAAGATTCAGTAATCATGAGAGCACAAATAAAAGAACTTCTGATGAGTGATGCATACAGGTACCATAGTCAGGTGTTTGAGCCGCGTCATTAATAGGCTCATTGGCTGCTTCGATCGCAAATACATTTCCAAAATCAGGGTCCAGGTGAGAAAGTGTGGTCATGACCGCTGTCCACACCAGTGCACGGCCGTAGTTGTATGGAGTCTATATACAAGGTATTATGGTTATGTCTTTTACCAGCCTGCAAAATGACTCACGTAGAATTGAACATCAGTCGTGCAACTGGTAAAAATCATTCTCAGTACAAGTAAAAATAGTGAGCAAATGGTAACTTACTTTCCAGTGAACATTTGCTGAGCCGTTTGAACCCCGGGCAATGCGTGATGATCCAGTATCACTTGGATCCCGGCATCTTGCAGCCAGCCCAAGCCCCGGCGCTAGTTGCAAAAGCTCGAGTTTAACTAGACGATTGAACTACAGAGTTTCCTCACCAAATAGTTAAGACCGCCCCGAGGGTATGATTCGGACGGCCTATCGACTAAATCCTCCACTATCCAATATCCCAGCTATGTACGAACGCGTTGCATAACACACAAGTTTGCACGGGATGGAAAGGGTAAAGCAGATCAAGCCGTCCAGTTAGCTTGGCCAAGTTCGCGATGTGCCTTGGACTCGACTCACAGGAATGCGGACAGTGTTAATACCGGCCGCCTTCAGTGTGCTGACATCGCTCTGTGTAAACCATGTGTCCCAGTGTTGAGCGAATGTAGCGTCGACAGTGTCGGGATACGCCTGTGCAAATGACCTAGATTATCACAGAACAAATCGAATTTCACATACAAACAGTATAGAATAGGAACGTACGACTCGGTTGAAATGCATGTCGAACAATCTGAACCACATAATTGTCCACCCATATCCACCCACCCTAGGGAAACTGGTTTAGTGAACGCGTACTTGCGTAGTTCGTCGGTTTATCACCTTGAGGAAGCATCCATAGCTCCAAGACCAACCTGCCCTACCACTTAAGTTCAACAGCCGGTCGGAGACGTAGAGTAACGCTTACCATGAACCCAAATTAACACCATAAATATGAGTTGGTTGCCCAATGGCAGCCCACGCACGGGCAACAAACGTGCTCGAGAGCACCAAGCCTGTCAGGATTTGTCTCATTGTACAGTAGTTAGTCCTCGATTGGCAGGGAAATGACCCAAAACCAGATTCAAGAAGAAGCGCAATTTATATCAGGCCTCCTGCCCGACGGACGCGCCAGGTCATAGCGGGTCATGCAGGTGTGACCCCGAAGGCGCACCCAGTAGAACCCCACTCACTGATAACAGTTTATTTTTTGAGCATGCAGGACGAGATAAACTGTCAATTAAAGTTTGCGGTGCGGTTCCTAGGTCGACGACTGAAATATAGTCCGATTCCTACTAGTAATATGTACGACATACATAAACCAACTCTCTGTTAATCTGAGTTGGCGGGCAGCCATAGCCGCGGTATCATGATGGGTAGCGAGCCATATATTGGAGTCGGTACCATATGTCATGTATGCTGCTTCTTTCACAAGTCAGTTGAGCTATAGAGGTATTATTATAGCATACCTGGCTTCCTCTGCCCTTCTTATTCCCCAGGCTATCCTTTGGCGATTTAGTGAAGGGCTCGTATAATGACATGAATCATGATACACTTCAAGAGGCCGCGCCAGGTCATAATAGATCACAATAAAGGCATCAGAGGACTTGTCGGAGTTAATAGAACTATATATACGCTAAGCAGCTTGGCCCGTTCAGATCTCAAGTATAATATCGGACCGTCCGCACATCCCCTCATGATCATGCAAGCACAGGCCAGAACAATTCTATGGACAGATGGTATATCTGAGGCTATCTATGTGATTTCAAATATGTCTCCCAGTCACGTCTGTCGCGGACTGTTAGTAATTTGGCTATGTCTCAGGTGTCACTGTATGTCATGATCATCGCTACTAAAGCCGCCGAAACTTTAGTACTGCCGTTCTCCCTTGTCCTCCTCGCTCAGTGCCATGTCACAACATCACAGGATACAGTCATAATGATATATCCTTATGGCCAATGATCCCTAAAAGTCCGATACTACATCCTTCAATCTAGTTATCCATCCTGGAATATATTCATTCTGCAGTGTGCAGTCTGGTATCTACCGCCGGCCAGAACTTCACAGAATGGCACACACGACTCTCGGACTGTAACCGTCCATCTCCGATGGACATGTTGTTTCGTCACCATCGATCTCCATCAGTAAGTTACTACAACTTTTCCACAGGGATTCGCGTTCTTGTGACAACCCTGAGCTCCCAGACACAGACTTCACATGAGCTTCCGCGGAGGTCGACTCAGGGTATTCAGTCGCTCACAGTTATATTATTATATGGCCTGCGGGACTTTGCGGCAAACTTGAGTGTCACTATCAGATCACTCTATTATAATGTATCCTACATAGTAGTAGTAGTAGTATCCAGCACTACGATGATTCAATTTGTGTTTCGGAATTCTACCAAGTCTAAACTCGAACCTCGAAGCCGACGGGTCGGAATCCATTAACTTTCGTATACTGAGTGTATTCATTTAGGGACGCTCACACCTGGGAGTTTACGCCGGTTTACGCTTAACCGTGCTTATGCTTCGCTAGCTTCAATAATAACGCACAGGGCCACTCGCGGCAGAGCCCGCTACGATCGCATTCGATCGAAATCGCACTTGATTCAAATCTGTGCTGCAAATACAAGTAGTCAGGGAAATCGATAGCTGAACCGTTGATGCGCGGAGTCGCATCCTTCAAATGCTCACGACGAATAAGATGCAGAGTCCCGTACCAACATGATGAGAAACAGACTCCTGCAAATTTTCCATAGACAAGTCAATGTCTGCCGGAAGTCCATAAGCAACCATTGACGCGTTCAGAACAACCTGTAGTCTTTGTAAGGTTTCAAAGCCATCAAAAAATTGTCCAAAGTATGATCATTTTGCTCTAGTACACATGAATGCACGTAAGGACCTGCAGGCTGGAAAATCCAACTGTGATCTGCAGAAAGTTGGGCGACATCCATTTCCGAAGGCTGTTGGAATCAAGGGACAATCGAAGCTCGCACGAACAAATGCGAGCTAATCACAGCCAAGCTCTACGTCGCACTCATGCAGGTAGACGGGGCGATACGTCTGTCGGAAATTGTGTGGATATTTGGATATCAAGGGGTGTTCCGATAAAAAAAGTAGTTGTCGGCAGGTTTCAAACCTGCGAAGTCCAAGAGAAACAGATTTTGACTCTGTTGTGGTAACCATTTGGCTAGTAAGACCAGTTCAGATGAACGTCGGAGGAAACCACCCACTGAGTTAATGTCAAGGTGTGTTCCGATAGAAAAAACTGGTGTTCATCAGGTTTCAAACCTGCGCAGTCCAAGAGAAACAGATTTTAATTCTGTTGTGCTAATCACTTTGGCTAGGACGAAGTTGAGATGAATCTCCGAGGAACTGTCCATGAATGAATGGCAAGGTGTGATAAGAGGGAAAAATCATTTGCTGGCAGGTTCGAGCCTGCACAGTCCAAGAGAACCAGATTTCGATTCTGGTATGGCAACCACTTTGACCAGCACACTTGATGTTGAGATGGATCACCTGCAGGAACTGTCCATGAGTGAATGTCAAAGTGAGAAAAATTGTTCGTGGGCAGGTTTCAAACCTGCGCGGTCCATGAGAGCAGATTTCTAATCTGTTCTAGTGCCAGTTGACTATGACTACTTAAGATAGACCTTGAAGGATCCCTTTATGAGTGAATGTTCAAAGCGTGGTAAGAGCAAAAATACTGTTGAGCAGGTTTCGAACCTGCAACAGATTACTGTTCTGTCCTGTTACGCTTACCGCATGGCTAAGACTGGCCAAGATGGACCTCAGTACAAGTCGAAGAACATCATACATTGACAGTAGAATCGCATGGGATTAACAATCATTCGCCAACGCAAAATGAGCTGGATATTCCGCCAAGACTTCCTCAACGCCGACATCTAGTCCAGAAACAGAACCAATCGCACGAATTGCATAACGTATGGACTCCGAGTCCGCGGCGCTGTCCACTTCCGAAGGAGCTGTGAGGTCGAGCAGACATTGATATGATACATCAGTGATGCATAACGAATGTTCTTACAGAAGACGATGAACTCTTCTAAGTGCATGACAACTTGCTCAAGAAAATCTCTATGACAAGCATGTGTGATGAGTGGGCTTGTATAATCGAAACCATCACTGCATCTGTTAAGAAAAGTCAGGATGTCCATCCAGCCAGTAGATATTGGACCCGTGTAAAGTACCTTGTTCATAAAACTGTGCGAGACGCATCAAAAACAATTGGGTACCCTCGGATATGCAAAGACTTGCTGTCCAGAACTTGGGTCGTTTACTGTTTTCATGGTAAAGTGAGAGACTGGTTTGGAGGAAGGCTCGCGATAGTGTCAGACTTATTCAATAAGAAAAGGGTATCTTCGAGTGCTACTGGTAGACATGCAACCGTGACATGGTGCAAGGCCAGATCTGGGGAAGGTCTGGGTTCGTGTCGTCATCAGGATCCTTTTCTTCCCACGTGTTTACCAGGAAATTGCCGGCATGCCGAAATCGATACACGTCGTTTAGTTCTGTTCCAGAATCCATAAGCACATCGAATCTGATTAGCAGGGGAATTCAAGATCGCTCAGCGTTGTTAATGGCAGCCGACTTGTTCTTATGGACACCCCTCGTCTTCACTTTGGTAGTGCCGGTGCTCGCTCATGAACATCATGGAGAAGACCTTACAGAAGAACAACTACATGCCCCAGTTGATGCCATTCTCTGGATACATATCGCCCTCCAAGCTATCGTATGGGGTTTCATATTCCCCGTGGGTATGGTACTTGGACTTACACGAAGTAAATGGCATGTTCCTGTACAAGTGCGTTGCGTTGTTTCATCTTGTGATTTTATTCTGATTAAGGAGGTTACGTAGAGTCTCGCCTTTGCCCTAACTTTTGGCGGCATAATTCTTGGCCATGCGCATGGCGGTCGACAGTTCCCTTCTTCTATCCACTCACATATCGGATCATGGATTTTGGTCCCTATCTTTGCCCAGCTGGGCCTTGGGATCTATCTCAAGCTTCATATTCATGAACGTACCCTACGACCATACGCTGTGCGCGCCCATGGCATCCTAGGACGTATATGGCCCATCCTTGGTTGGGCTCAGGGCTTGTTTGGCGTCATCACACTGAGGGGGTTCTGTGGGGAGGTAGGAGCCGGACAATGTGCTGCGCACTATCTTATGGTAGGTCTACGTGTCATGTCCATTTTCGGTTAGTGCTCATTGAAGTCTCTAGGGAAGTGGATTCATTGCCTATGGTATCATTATGGCACTCTTACTCGTTGTCGGGGACAACTGGGTTCGCCGCAGCAGCCGCAGTCCGGAATGGTGGGATTCGTGGGTAATTATGCTCTGGGTGCGCGTATCACGGACATACAATGTGCTCGAGCTAAATTTGTCACAGGGCATAGTCAATACATTTACTGAACACCACGGTGGTGAATGGAGTGTAAAAGATATGCAGCATACGTACGTCTATTCTGAGAATTGTATTGGTCAAGTGATCGACCATCCCTAGGATTCTTGGGATACTGTGGTGGGCAGGAGGCGCTCTTGGCATCTTCCTGTCTCGGAATAATCAGGTAGGTACCCAATCGCTTTTAGTGCATTGCTAAGCTTGTCTACGCATGCAGCGAAATGTTGTCCCCGGCGTGATGTTCGTATTTTCGTTCTTTCTCTCGTACTGATCGATGGTCTGACAAGCGCTTAGCATAATATTAACAGGATGGGCTATGTCAGACCATGCCCAGGCTCTGATGTTGTCCACGAAGGTAAGGATTATGTCAGGTTGCATGTATTCACCATTCGTGTGTACTGATGTTGGTCGTATCCTCAGGTTCACTCTATGTTTGGATACTCGCTGATGCTCGCCGGTTTTGCACGTATCCTCGAGGTTTGTTTCATACCGCTGCCGCCTTCATCTCTATCGGAGACGCCTCCACTGGGTGACAATGATTCAGAACACACCCTAGCACCTTCTGCGCCCAAAGATGCCGGTGTTGCCACAAAACAAAATGCCGCCCGGGCATTCAGGCACTTGCCACCGTTTGTCAGTATCATTCCTTCACAATTGTTGTGAAAGTACTCATTGCAATATTTATCAGTTACTAGTTACTTCTGGGTACGTCGCCACTATAGCACAAACAAGCTTGGTTCTTGACTGTGTATCCAGGTTACTCTTTATGTCCGCTACAGACGAGGAGCTCGAAGCCGTTCACGAGGAAGGAATGGATCACGTCACATATGTACTGTCGATGTACAGGTGGGGCCTTTACGGATTCGCTTTAATGCTCATCAGCTTAGTTCTTTCACAGCATTGCATTCCTATTCTACCTCCTCACTGTCTTCTTGCCTTACTCCACATCTGGGCGGAATGCGTCGTCTGCGCAGCAGCCTAATGATGTTTTTTCTCCCTGAGGGCATTGAGCTGTCAGACCCGACTGATGCGAGTAAGTGGTATGCGCCACTATCAAGGGAGGAAGGGAGGTCGGCAGCAGTGCATGTGCTTGGAGAGGACGAGGATGATTGATGTCTCGATGGCATGCTTGGTCGTAGTACTAGATAACTTCCCGCAGTGTTTAGGACGCCGTTCGAAATCTAAATCTATGTTCTCAAGTCCTCGTGCTGACATCCTCCCGTCAATCGCCAGCCCTTCTGTCGTTGTTCACCTCATCAATGACCGCATCCTCATTTTTTGCTGTCTTCACCGTTGGCTTTGGTGCCTCCTGTCTCGCATGTCACAATGGATCAGCAGCTTTCTGACGATGGTAGTCGGTCGCATCTAAGCCTGCTTCGCACGAACAGTAATTCTCGTCGTTCGATTGGTCTCAAGTTCTCCGAATAAGCAGGACCTGTATGAGATATATTTCAACGTTGCCCAGGTATGTTAGCTTCCATTCTATCGCAACCTTACTTATCGATGGGGCTACTTCGCTGAGGATTCATACGCGCATCTAGGATCCTTGCGATGCCTGCAGCTCCCTCGTCGCACTTGCTCAACTGCGTGAAGAAAGTGATGAAGACCCGACAAACGACATCATGATCACCGAAGCCAACGACATCTCCTGGACATTTTGATTTCCTCAGCGACGAAGAGCTTCGATCAGATGGGAGCTCAAAGTAGGCTGCTGCCGCACGTTATATACTAAGCAAATCACCCCCGTGGTACGATGTCACAACAATCATCATACCAATACTCCAAACCTCACCGGCACCGGTGCCATTCAGCCCTTTAAACCTAATGATCTCTCAATACCTAATCATCGAGATATTTATTCAGTCATGTCTCTTCACATATGATAAATATCATGGATATTAAAGGTTTAAGCATTGCAGTACTGCCTTGCCGGAAACAGTAGAAACTTTGAGTTTAAATTATTTTGCTACTACTCGTAAATATATATTTTCACTCACTTGCAGCAACAGCGGCGGCGGACGACGGCGAGGCTGCTCTGAGCTCCCCTATCAGAATAACGAGATTGGTCCAGGAGTACCCGTAGGGCTGTTCTATAAAATTTGGACGAGAAACCTGTCTCAGAATTTATCTACCTGAGAAGGCTGTTGCCAGACATATATAGTGATAGATCTGTGATCGATGATCAATGATGCACTACGTGACAAGTACTGTACCGTTATGGGTAGCCGTGGAAACGTTATCTCTACACCCAACTGACTCAAAAAAAACCAAAGGAGTTTCCATGAGAATTGAAATACGTTTGAGATAACAAAATTCAAGGTAGCAGCCCCACCCCATCCTGACAATCGGGGATCTGCTCTGGCTCGACATGAGGTACATAATGGGCTACAGGAGGCTACAGGATATCTACAGCCAATACAAAAGCTCGCGTTCGCTGACGTGACGAAATAATTTCGGAGTGGTAAAATTCCGATACAGTTTCCTAGAGTTTCCTGGATAGTTTGAGGAGACCCATCCACGTTATTGCGGAACACCGATTTGGAGTGAAAGCGGAGGCAAAGGATGGGAGCTTCATTCCCATGTATGTCCTGGCCCGAACCAGCCCGAACCTCGGACTCGGGACGACTGTATACCCAGTGCGCAACAACTTGCTTTTGAAGTTTTTCAACTCTATGCTCCTAAGCCGTTATTAGGGGATCAGCGCTCAGCTGCGACAACTGCGCTCCTCACTGCGCACACCACACCCATCAATATGGAAACCATCAGGCTTGAACTTGGAAGGGCTATAATTCTCGCATTCATTAATAGGCTCGTGATCCCGCGCGCGCCGGATAGTGTCATGATGTTCGTATTATGGTCTGAGCGCAACGGCGGAGCACATTGGATGAATGTAAGGACTGTCACGCGCGTGAGATTGGTGGTGGGAGGGTCCCGTCCATGTGCGTGTGCTGAGCCGAATTATTTAATTTGGAGACACAGGCTGTCATGGGTCAGCTGGAGCGGAGGTAGTGAGTTAGACGAGCTGTCAGTACTTTCAGTGCGATGCACCACGCGATGACAACGGCGCCGGTTGCCAATCGGTTCTGTATTCAATGAAGAGGAAAGTGGGTTCCTTTACCTGACAGGCATAGCTCCCCGAGCGCATCGTTGTCCTTGAGCTAATACAGCAAGCGGGGATCATTTGATATACAGCTCGGTGAGGCTTACGAGCGAGACGTTCCAGAAAGTTGGGTAGCTGTATACCCTTTACTGACCAGATGAGTCCAATCCGCGGACGATCTCGGGAGGCTGTGTGACGTTATGACATTCATTGGGTCATCTAGAACCTTCACGACGTTAGTGCGGATGAACAAGGAAGATAGTTCAATATGAGATTAATAGTTGGTGCGAGTCGCTACGTTCAACATCATGATGCTGAATTTTCGAGGAAGACTCGGATAGCCTGAAGGAGTAAACAGTATACGGTGGTGACACAACTTGAACTGCATTGCTTCAATTTGGGGTAACTCCACAATCGAGGTCGATGACTCACACGGGTGGCATATGGAAGCGGATAATGAGGTGAGCGAGCGGAGGCCTGCCTGAGAATCTATCATGCGGCGCTTGTACTTAGCACACTTTGTTGGACTGCATCAAATAAGCCATTAATAGTAATTGAGCCACGCCACCTCGAATTGATATACGGGAGTCTGGCACGGCCTGCATAGTACATACTAGTGATGCTGTGGTTTCCTTGCGCCAGCCCCCCCTGCATGCCCAGCCTGAAGTAGTTGTTGACTGATCCGAACCGGCACATGGAACGATGACATTGATCCAGAACGCGTGCAAATTTGAATTAATGGATGAAAATAAGACGTCACTTTTCAAGGTCTCCGATTTTGTCGTTGAGTCTATTATCAATAGAGGGGGAGATCTGGGAGACTCAGCTAATCCGAGAATCGAGAAAAGTCAAAGCTTCTGGTGCTCGTCAGACCTAGAACGGCTGAGCACTTGGCAGTTATCTACTAATCAGGAACAAGCCGGTTAAATCCGTGCTTATCATGTCATTCAACTGAAAAAATTACACATTTACCTCGTTATTCGTACAGCTTTTACCACTTCTTTTACCATCACGGTACTTAGACGGCCAAATAAAATATTCATATTCATATTCACCTGGCCCAGTCTTCCCGTAACGTGCTCGGGCCATAATGTCACCCGTGTAATGATCGTTATGTTGGACGGGTTCGCATTCTTGACACGGCCAATAATTGATTGTCGGTAAACAAATTGCTGTAAAACTTCCTATCAGCCACCAGTATGGTTCCTGTCGTATATTTTCTGATCTGTATCAGGCACCACCTGGCACCACGCCATGCGTAGCTACCATACTTAATTGCCAAAGATGATCCGAATATCAATCCTTCCCTTTGAAACCCCCCTCATCTTCCTTTGGCGTGATCCCCCTCGTTGACTCCATTATGAGTAGCGAGGATCACCGTGACAAGTATGATGCCGACAGCCTCGAGAAGAACCAGCCAGACGTTGGAGTTCACATCGTTGCTGAAGGAAAGCACAAATTCGATGTCGCTTCCATCGACTTGGTACAAGCGTCGACTCAAGCAGCGCCATGTTCAGATGTATGTCTAGCTCTGATTTGTTATAACCAGCTTATTGATTTTTTTAGGATTGCTGTATGTCATGTCATCGTGTTGCCGTTGCGGGTTGACTTACGAAGGGTGTAGATCGCTGGAACACTCGGTACAGGACTTTTCCTGGGTTCTGGGAAAGCTCTCAGTGGCGCAGGCCCCGTCGGTGCCCTTATCGCATACGCCCTCGTAGGCTCAGTGGCATATTCGTACGATCGCCCACTCCTTCATTAAGCTATTGTTTAATACTCTTCCAGCTCACTGTGTTCCATCGGTGAAATGACGTCCCATGCCCCAATTTCAGGGACCTTCCCCCATTTTGGTCTGTAGGATAATCCATATTACTTGAAACGTGACATTGATCGACATTATTCAGCCGCACGATGGGTCGATCCTGCACTTGGTTTCGCAGTAAGTACCGAAGTCTTCAATTCAATAGGCGTCATTACTAATTGCTTGGTGTCCTAGGTTGGATGGGTAAGTCAACTCCTTCGCAGGCTGGAGCGTTTCTGACAGTCATCACGATTTATTCAGAACTACTTTTATGTGAGTTAATCATCCATCCCTGTACAAAACGATGTACTAATGGATCAACAGACTAACGTGTATGTCTTTTTCTTGGTCTCTTGTCATTACGTTTACACGTGAAAAGGATAACTGTGCCGGTGGAAATCACGGGCGCCCAGATTCTTATCACTTATTGGGATTCCAACGTGAGCCAAGCAATCGGTTCACAGTCATGTTGATAAAACTTAATCGTGTAGCCGAATCACGCGGGTATCTACACCGCAATTATCATTGTTTTTGCTTGCGCGACGAATATCTTCGGTGTACGGTATGTGGTGTTTACCCTGCGTGTAGTGCATGCTCACAACCTTCCCGCAGGTACTTTGGCGAAGGTTAGAAATAATTATTCTCGAATCTGCTCGACTCAGGCTCAACCATATAAACTACCAGCGGAATTCATGTTCTCAATCATTAAACGTAAGCTTGGATTGCTGATGCTGGCGTGGTATTTCGGCCTGACCTACTATCACAAGTCACGATGATCACCGGTCTCATTCTTGTTGGTCTGGTCATTGATCTTGGTGGTGCACCAGATCACCACCGGTTGGGCTTCCAGGTCGGTATCACAGTCAACTGGAAATAAACCATTGATCTGACAATGAGGGCAGTACTGGAAAAACCCCGGTATCCTAGCAGGTGCTCAGCTAGAACCACAGCATGTTGGCCTGGACCGCTTCCTCGGTATTTTGAATGTTCTTGTTCAAGCATCATTCTCATTCCAAGGCATGGAACTCGTCGCAATGTAAGCAAACCCCATCCATCAACGGAAGAAGCTCATTTTCCAAATTGAATCATAGCGCCGCTTCTGAGACCGAAAACCCCCGCCGGAACATCGCGAAAGCCGTCCGCAGGGTATTCTTCCGTATTTTAGTTTTCTATGTAAGCCTTTGTTATTCTGGTTGGAATGGTGCAGGTCCTGATGAAGGGTGTGTGCAGATCCTTGGTATCTTCATCACAGGCCTTATCGTTCCGTATAACGATCCCAACTTGCTCCAATGTGAGTTCTTGCTCGTGTCCTGCAGGACAGGTCTAATATATTCGGTACAGCCACGGGTACTGCTGCCCAGTCTCCCTATGTCATTGCCATGGCAAGTGCTGGGATTAAAGGTAACATTCACGATAATCCGGACCCAATTCGTTGTTCATATTTACATGGACAGTCCTACCAAGCATCATCAATGCCGGCGTCATGACGAGTGCATTCAGTGCTGCAAACTCTTTCCTCTTCTGTTCATCTCGTATCTTGTACGGTCTTGCTCTCCGAGGGCAAGCACCTAAGATCTTTGCAAGGTGTACGAACTCTGGACTTCCCCTTGTCGCCGTTGGGTTCTCTGTGCGTCATTTTTAGGACCATCGCGCTATTGCATGGCGCTGATTCTATATATAGAGCATTTTTTCACTCCTCGCGCTCATGAACATCCAATCGGGTTCCGCAACAGTGTTCAAGTATGTGTGCTCCGGGTGGTATACGATCAGTACTAACGTTTAATTAGTTGGTTCGTCAACCTCTCAACTGTGGGCGGCTTCTTCGGTTGGGGATCTATCAACTTGACCTACATCTTCTTCCGTAAGCCCATCATCCACCTATCTCCCTTCTAATCTAGGTCTCACAAAATATGCAGACCGCGGAATGAAGCACCAAGGCATTGACCGCACAAAGCTCTACTACTGGAACCGCTTCCAGGTACGTACCCTCTGTCGATATCCGCCGAGTGCTGACACTGACACGTCACCTTCAGCCATGGCTTTCGATCTGGGGATTGAGCTGGTGCATCTTCTTCATCCTCATCAACGGCTTCGAAATCTTCTGGGGTTTCACCGCCGCCGGCTTCCTCACTGCCTGTGCGTCTACTCATTGTTCCGTGAAGTCTTGATGGATTTACAAACCCAATTACCTCTCGCAGACATCAACATACCGCTGTTCTTCGGTCTTTACTTTGGCTGGAAGTTTGTGAAAAAGACTGAGATCTGGAAACCAGAAGAGATGGACTTTGTGACGGTAAGTGTCTTGGCGGCTACTCTTCGACTCAATTTGACACGTGAGATTAGGGTATTCCTACCCCAGAGGAGACAGAGGGGCCATACTACCCGCCTGTGGGTTTCTGGCAAAAACTCGCTGCCATTTTGTTCTAGGTTTTAGTGTGGTTGTTGTTGTATGGATATAGTCACTGTCTCCAGCTCTCGTTCTGGACAGAGCTGTAATTCCCTTCTTTATTTTTGATGTTTAGTGATGGACGGCTTTCGGCCATTCATCTATGTAGTGTTGGATACCTGTAACGTTTTATTGAAAACGAAACAATAATGCTCTTTGAATGTTTACTGTGCAGTACCGCATTGAATATATAATAATCCATCGCCAGTCTAAGTGACACCAGGTACCGAAAAGCACATCATCCGAGTCAAGGCACTTGTAAGATTATTTGTGCGATCTGAGGGTCTGAAACACGGGTGTGATATGGTCCAAATCCACAGGATCGTTGAACGCTGATGTCACTTCCTGCCGTTAGTTGAGTTACACGGGTATTCATATAGACTCAAGGGTAATCCGCGTAGATCCACGCTGAATTGAGAGACATGCAAGGACACGCTGATACACAGGGACACGTACGTATAAAATGAACCGGTATCACGACCTCAAAAGATCTGATATCTTGAATTCCACAGCCCAATACCTGTCGAATGATTCAACGCATTCTCAATTTTTAAAGCTCAACGGATGGTGTTTGTACCGGACCCCGGTGAACTTGACGCTATCGCGCCACCGCCACTATGTCCGAATCTGAGATCACGAAGATTTTCATATCTGGAGGCCAGAGGAGGAGTTGTATTATTTTGGGAGATCCAAGTGGCGTTGGGGATAGAGCTGATGAACTTCCGAACCAATCAGCATCAGGCGGTTGCACTGGTGCCAGACTGTCACGGTTGCAGCGTATCTCGTCGGAGTAGTCTCAGGCCCGGGAGTACACCCGTCGACACGCGCGTGCCTTATTTCAAGCTGTCAACTTGAAGGATATCAGAGGATATCATAGTAGCGTATCACCACATGCTCTGCGGTGCCTGTGTTGCGACTTGTTGACATAGATGCCAAATTCTAGAGTATTAGCAGGCGTTGGCTGCTAGACTTGTGTCTGAGACATGTTGGAAGTGCCGCCATGTCGACGCTGTATGCGTAATACGCATATAGGCTAGCTCATCGTATACCATACACAAACACCAGCATGATATGGATCAACGTTAACTTCGGATCAACGGTGACTGATAGCTTGAAACTCGAGCACAAGTGGGTGATGTTTTGTGGTGTTTGGTAGTGTGCCGAAGCCTCACGTGTGCGTTGGCGAGGGTTGCGTTCGCGTCCAACATAGTTGGCCACTACATAGTACACACCATGTCGACAGCTCTCATTCTAGGTGCAACAGGTGCAACAGGCACACACCTCCTTCGCGAGCTTCTTTCAAACAATCAATGGTCTAAAGTTGGCGAATATGGCAGACGAGTGACACCAGAAGCCGATCTTCCCCAGAATAGGGGCAAACTGGAGCAGAAAACAGTCAACTTCGAGAACCTGGAAGCAGCAGAGCTGAAGGCCGGACGATGGGATGTTGTGTTCGTCACCCTCGGGACGACTCGCGCGAATGCAGGGAGTGCAGAAATGTTCGAGAAGATTGACAGAGAGTGAGTTGAGTCTTTCTGTCATACTCGATTCCATCTCATGTATCGTACGCAGGTATGTGGTGAACGCCTGCAAGGCTGCAAAAACAGATGATCCGGAACACAAACAACGTGTCGTATATCTTTCGGTGGGTTTAACATACAATAACATGTGATGCACACGATGCGAATTGATGCGAAATATAGTCTTCTGGTGCTGACTCGTCCTCTCACTTCCTATATCCGAGGTGCGCAAGCATCACCACGGCTCTCTCTTCCTTAATGCTTATCCGAATTTCTTTCCTTCAGGTCAAAAGGTCTCACAGAACTAGGCATAGCACGCCTTGGGTATGCGGACACCATCGTCTTCCGCCCAGCTTTCCTCAAAGGAGCACAGCGTGCTGATAAAAGGCTCGCAGAGACCATATTCGGGTGCGCTTCTCCTTCCCTCAAATTCTATTTCAATATTGATTTGGCTAATTCAAGTTACGTGACTGGCGCCGCGTCGCATTTTACGTCCAACGTGGAGATTCACGTTTCTGTTCTTGCCAAAGCTATTATGAAAGCAGGCATTCTGGGATTCATCCGGCCTACCGCCTGCTGTGGGCGCCACTAAAGCAGGGCAGGAAGATGCGTGGTTTACTTTAATAGGGAACAAAGGCGCGCTCGTTCTTGGGCAGGAGTAATTCGTCGTTGCGGTAGTTCAGAGATCCTTCTGGTTTCAGTGTTATGAATATTCTGTTGGACTTGGAAGATTATTTAGGCACAAATGTACCATGCAAACAGTAACAGACAACAAGAAAAGATTATAAGCCAGCTGGTAGTGTGTTAAGTATACAGCAAGTATTATTCTGCCCTTGTAGGTCAATGATATCAGTAGATGAATTTCCAGATATCCCGACTTATATAAGCAGGAATAGCCGCCGGCTCGGTGTCAATGGCGTCCAACCCGTCATGCGCGTGCATGCTGTACAGCGCTGACGCATGCCGTCCAGAATTCCTCCACATCGACTGGATCTTGCATATTCTTGTTAGAGAGATATACGAGCGAGAAACAAGAGACGACTGATATTCTTGTGCAATGGGAATGAGCGCAGATTACATTCGGTACATTCCGTCATTCTATTCTAAAGTCCGAATCTCCGCTACTCGTCAGCGCACGGATTATCTCACAGGTATGTTTACTGATTGTTCAGTCGTACCTGCTATAACAACACATATGCGCCATACAACGCAACCTCTCAGTCGAGAAGGGACTGGTGAGGCATGCACGAGTAGGAATAACAGCTCTACATCGTCGATTCGTTGAAGACTCGAAGTCCAACTGCTCGACAACCTAGGAAAACGTGATGTACGTATGACTGTAAGCTTTACAGTACTGCATGCATCACGTTTTCCTTTCATCCTCATCGCTCAAGTTGGACGGTGAATCGAAAACAGTTTGCCTCGATGTTCTCTTATGCAACTACTTTCAATGGCTGCCAAGGACTCGCGCTCTCTCGCACAGTTCTGGATCTCAGAACGGATCCTTTCACTCATGGTCAGCTATATATTGCATTTTCGCGCGTCAAAAGCCGTCGAGATACGCTGTGTTTATTTTCAGGAGCGAATGAGGAGAAAGACAGCAAATATCGTGTACAAATGTCTGCTTTCTAGCGAAAAGTCATCATGATACGAACAAAAAGCAACGACCAAAGGTCACCGCTTGTATGTGCATAAAAATGGAATTCTGATATCTAATTGAATAGATTCAGTTGATTACTAGTACTACCCGCCTAGTGGCAACCATATCGATTTCCAGGCGTTTTTATACCATACAGATACGAACATGCTTGCAATGCAATCATGGTATCAACTAATTCCGAAACACATACCGGCAATAAAGTGGTGTAAGGAGAGTGTGCAAGCCAGATGTTGCATAATACAGGAGGGCCTAGGAGTTGCAGGTATAACACGCGAGCGTGGATGTGGAAAACCAAACTGTTTGTCATTTTTGAGCGAGAGCGAGCATGCCGCGCAGGCCGGTCGGGCAAAGGCAACTCATAGATACAGTCACATCATGATAAGGTGGCAAGCCTCATATTGCGTAGGCGACGAATGAGACCCTCGGTGGGCAACAACGACCAAGGCACCACACGATCACCAACAGAATGATATACATAAGTAGGAGGGACAGGTCGACGAAGCACTGCGGCAACCTCAGAGCCTTACAAGAAAACACGCAGCAGCGGCAGAAAGTGAAGATCACATTCATAGCAAGCTGCACAGATGTGAATTCTGGCAAAACGTCTGAAACAGACTTCGCCAAGAACAATGCACATAACTCAATGAAGTGGTGGCAAATGGCGGCGAGGATGTTGGATTTGGTGCGGACGGACGACATAAAGACCTGGCAAGTCTGAGACAAGTTGAGATAAAGGATGTGCCAAAATAGTATGCAGGTGAGGTCTGATGGTCTCACTGGAATAGAACCAAGGGGGATACTGTTCCAACGAGCGCGAAAAAGAAACACCTTCAAGTTGGGACGAACCAAAGGAGAGTTGACTGGATGACTGAAACAGTGGCGATAACCAGTAGTCTCAAAATCAGCCAGTGACAGTGAAACAGACACATCATGGAGGGTCACTATTAATGGCGGCACCGTCAAACGAAATACAACCCATAAACAGGAGTCTACACATTGCAAGAAGCTAGACTCGAAACAAAATCACTTCAGTTTATATAACAGCCATATAGTGATTGGAAATCGGGGTCGAAGTGAGTCGATATCTTGCCCAGCACGAAGATTGTGATACAACAGGACACGACAAGTCCAAGAGTAACGCGTGACCTGTGGCAGTTCCTCGAAGAAAGACATTACATAATTCGGAACGAGCTGGCGGAGTCGGGAACTGGCGCGTACGCGGCATACCATACACAAACGCCAGTGAGGATGCAGATCAACTTCGGATCAACATGATAGCTTGAAACTCGAGCACAACTGGTTGCTGCAACCGAGTACTGAGGTTCGGTGATGATTACGTGGTGTTATGTGGTGTTTGGCAGGATGCCGAAGCACCGCGTGTGCGTTGGCGAGCTCAGGTTGGGTTCGCGTCCGAGATCATGTTGGCCACTTACACACCATGTCGACAGCTCTCATTCTAGGTGCAACAGGCGCAACAGGCAAACATCTCCTTCGCGAGCTTCTTTCAAGTGATCAATGGTCTAAAGTTGGCGAATATAGCAGACGAGTAACACCAGAAGCCGATCTTCCCCAGAATAGGGGTAAACTGGAACAGAAAACAGTCAACTTTGAGAACCTGGAAGCAGCAGGGCTGAAGGACGGACGATGGGATGTTGTGTTCGTAACACTCGGGACGACTCGCGCGAATGCAGGGAGCGCAGAAATGTTCGAGAAGATTGACAGAGAGTGAGTTGAGTTTTTCTGTCTACTCGATTCCATCTCATGTATCGTACGCAGGTATGTGGTGAACGGCCTGCGAGGCTGCAAAGACAGATGATCCGGAACACAAACAACGTGTCGTGTATCTTTCGGTGTGTTTAACATAAAACATGTGATGCACACGATGTGAATTGATGCGAAATATAGTCTTCTGCTGCTGACTCGTCCTCTCATTTCTTATATACGAGGTGCGCAAGCATTGCCACGGCACGCTCTTCCTTAATCCTTATCTGACTTTCTTTCCTTCAGATCAAAGGGTCTCACAGAACTAGGCATAGCACGTCTTGGGTATGCGGACACCATTGTCTTCCGCCCAGGTTTATTCAAGGGAGCACAGCGTGCTGATAAAAGGCTCGCAGAGACCATATTGGGGTGTGCCGTTCTCCTTCCTTCAAATGTTATTTCAATGTTGATCTGGCTAATTCAAGTTACGTGACTGGCGCCGCGTCGCATTTTACGTCCAACGCGGAGATTCACGTTTCCGTTCTTGCCAAAGCTATTATGAAAGCAGGCATTCTGGGTTCATCCGGCCTACCGCCTGCTGTGGGTGCCACTAAAGCAGGACAGGAAGATGCGTGGTTTACTTTAATAGGGAACACAGGCGCGCTCGTTCTTGGGCAGGAGTAATTCGTCGTTGCGGTAGTTCAGAGATCCTTCTGGTTTCAGTGTTATGAATATTCTGTTGGACTTGGATGATTATTTAGGCACATATGCCGTGCAAACAGTACTATCTCTGGCCCGGTGTTGCAAAACTTTTGACCCGTTTTTTATAACACAACAACTACACAACATTAAAATGAGCCAAAAACACGAGCAGGTAGGATTCAGTACGTACTGTAAGGCTATGAAAAAAAAAATAGAGAAATATGTCAATGCTACGTTGCCAGAGAGAAGCCGGTGCGAAACAGTGTTTGAGCACAGAGTTGCAAAATTTCTCACCGCACAGAAGTCGTCGCGTCACACCAGTGTCACACCGCCGTTTTGACTCTCCGACGCCGTCAAGCGCAATTGACGAGTGCTATTCAAGAATTCCAAAGGCTTCGTGCAGCGCTGAGACTTGAATTTGTATGTGTATGTGTATGTACTATAAGGTCTTATAGGTAGGTATAATATATGATGCTGCAGGAAGGATTATAGAGGGAATGACCTAGCAGCAGTTGAGTAAGCTGAAAAGTAGTCACCAGTTTGAGAACCGGATGGTATATTACTGTGTAAGTATGGATTAAATGGAGGATTATATGTGCCGCTTGAGTCACTGGTATGGTAGGCGGATGAGTGGGAATGTGGAGGAAAGGTATTGTGCAGTGAAGAAGTAGTGGGCATGCGACTGGCGCTGCAAGACTGACAGTTTGACTTTGCAGAATTGTGCAAGTTTTGGCCGAGTTGCCGACCAGCGATTTGTGACTCCGAACACAATCTCATTCCTCCTGTCACGTCTTGCATCTCGATGGTACAACATTTGTGTCTCTCAACACCACTTACTTATCATGTCGGAAAAAATTAGAGTGATATTAGAAGGCAATGGGAAACCACTAGTGAAATTCCTGATTTTTTTAGTGCATGTGGTGGCTTCCCTCTGATGGATTGGCGTGGAAAGTGCACATTCTCAGCAGTGTTTCGCTGCCGCAAGCACTTCTAGTTCATTTTTCGTAGAATAAAAAATATGTACAGTAAGCTATGGATCAAACATCCCCTAGAATCATTGTGCTAAGGAAATGAGTGAAATATGAGTGTGCTACATCGCGGTTTGCAACTCCGGGCCATTTTGCAACACCGGGCCAGAGATAGTACAGACAACAAGATAGATTATAAGCCAGCTGGTAGTGTGTTACTGATGTCGTCACGAGGAATGGGTGCGTTGTACCACTTTTTTGCAAAGCCTGAAGTGAGGATGGAGCTAAATGCCTCGACATCATACCCCATTGTTGTAATGAATGCACAATCATTCTGCGTGGCAAACAGGACCTGCCACGGGGTATCTTTCCATGGGTTTGGAAGGAGCTGTGGACTGGCAAAGGTATAGACGTCAGTGGCTGCTGATTTTCAATACAATCTTGGCGCGCGAGCTCAACACCAACTAGGACGGTGGCAGCAATGGCCAGCGCAGCTTCTTCATTGTCATCGTCTTCTTCCTGTCGCAACTCTGCTTTGTTCTTTAGAAATTGAATTGTCAAATCATCCATAGTGGTGATGTGGTCGATATTCCGTATTATCTATTAGCCCGCGGTTTAGTATTTTGTACAGATTATCTTACAGACTCGTTTTCAAATTTGTTTTTGCACTCCGATATATGATAATCCGGATTATTTACACAGCCAATCGAAATAAACATAGATCCTATACCTTTTTTGGTAGATATATATTACATGAGTTTCGTCAGATATCCAGTGTATATATTTTTCAAAGCATACGAGCGATGCCGGAAAAGCATAAGATCTATACCTGAAATTGTAGCAGTGGAAAGTCAAATAAATGAAATAAATTTACAATAAATCAAAAAGACAAGTAAGTGGACTTGAACTCTCGAGTTGCCAATGCTAGCGAGAACTTCTCCCAAAGCACTAACCGTTAAGCCACAAGGCTGTTATGAGGGATAGTAAGGAGTAGTATATGACTACCCACCATGCACTTAGAAAAAATAAAGACGAAGATATGACTACCTACCACACCACAATATCAAACTGTAGCTACAACACAGCAACTAATATTACTATTGTAAACTTGCCATCTATTCCAGAATCATTACATATGTCTGTCTTGTCATCTTAGTGAAGAATAACTACTGGTAAAGTGGTATGCAGTGGTGTATATGATGTTTCTAAGTGCATGGTAGGTAGTCGTATACTACTCCTTACTATCCGCCATAACAGCCTTGTGGCTTAACGGTTAGTGCTTTGGGAGAAGTTCTCGCTAGCATTGGCAACTCGAGAGTTCAAGTCCACTTACTTGTCTTTTTGATTTATTGTAAATTTATTTCATTTATTTGACTTTCCACGCCACAATTTCAGGTATAGATCCTATGCTTTTCCGGCATTGCTTGTATGCTTTGAAAAATATATACACTGGATATCTGACGAAACTCATGTAATATATATCTACCAAAAAAGGTATAGGATCTATGTTTATTTCGATTGGCCGTGTAGCCCACGGGAAGTCACCCAATATATTAATAGTGGTACTCAAAATAACTTTCAAAACTTTTTGGAAACTGGGGTAGAGCACATGCTAAACCTTGCAACACCTCAAGCAACTTGGCCTCGATTGAAAGTCAGTCTGGCATAGCACGGCAGAGTTTTAAAACATACCTGCTACTCGCCAACGTGTTCACAACTTCGAGCCAATGCTCAAGTACCAATAGCTCAGGATGGGCTGTTGGTGCAGTCTTATCCCAGTGCCAGGCTGGTATCTGGAAAGTTGAAACCAGTAGCGTTTTTATCAAGAACTCTCTCGGAGACAGAACGAATCTATGAAATCTATGATCGAGAATTACTCACTATTATGACTGCACTATCAGAATAGCAACATCACCTGATGGGGGCTGCCAAAGACTTCGAGATTTGGACAGATCATCAGAATCTCAAATATTTCTGCAAGCCACAAAAACTAAATCGTCAGTCAGGCCTGGTGGGTAACAGAGCTAGCAAATTATCATTTCATACTCCACATAAACCCAGGAAGACCAATCTTAAAGCTGACCTTCTGTCAAGACGAAGCAGACCATGAAACTGGGGAAAAATGACAATGAGGATGTTACCATCTTGAAACCAGAATATTTTCGTCAAGTAGAGTTGATCACAGAAGACAATGATTTTCTTACCTGTGCTCGCCAACAACAAGGTAATTGAGATCGTGTGATTGACAAAATGCTTGCCTCTAAGGAGGCAAGCTGGATGGAAGCTAGTGATTTGATTCTCTGGAAAGAGAGAGTATATATCCCCATTGACCATAAACTCTGGGAAGATATTATCTGCGAGCACCATGATTCACATCTAGCAGGTCACCCAGGTGTGAAAGAGAAATAGCGACTAGGCTGCTAGAAACTAGTGCTACTTATCCAAATAGGCGCTGAGTGTAGTATTCGACCCAAGAGGACTGCTGACGAAGCAACTCCCTACTAATATGCAAGGGGAACGATAGTGCAAGGACTTGCTACCTATAGCTGATCTAAGACCAAAAACCGATGAGTAGCTGCTATAGCGATCAGCGACAAGTGAGTTCCTGACAGAGAAATGTGCGTATAAGTGAGAAGCGCTATGCAAGTTGTTTTATGCGATAGTGCTATGCGAATGTCCGACTAGCTGACAGCTGAGAAGAAATCAAGAGAGTGAGAGCGGAAGTAAGATATGATAGTGCAAGTGAAATGCCCGATAGCGACTAAATTATAGTGCGAACTACCAGTAGCGATCCCGACAGTTGCGACAGTCAAACTTATAAGGGATCCTTAGCGATGCGCACTTAAAGCAAGTCAAGTGACACACGATCAGAGAGAATGGCAAGAGCGGAATCGATTGCACCAAGACTGTGATATAGCGACTTAAGGAGACTCCGACACACCAGCAAAGGTCCGGGGAAGGGAAGTATAGTACTGTATGTGCCACGGGTCATTTTATCATACTGCAGTAAAAGGTCGGGAATGCGTAGGCGAGAATAGTAGCGACACTGGTGAGGACACAATGTAGCGACAGGTAATAAGACATGCAGTGCTGCGAAACACGAGGATACATGTAATAAGACCTGCGACTGATGAGTAGCTGACATTTAAGGAAAAATAACGCACCAGTGGAGGTAGGTGGACATAGGCGGGACATGGGAGGACGGAATACCTAGGCGTCGGACCGGGCAGCACGCTATGGGAGAAAAGTGGTTCCAAAGCAGATAGCTTGGGAACTGAATAGCACTGGTGACTAGCGGCTTACTCTTTTCCTCTGGGTAGGGCAAATTATGCCTATGACACTCATACGCGCCTAGCACTGGTATGATTGTCACACTGGGACAGTACAAAACACATGAGCTAATTACTCGGAATTATTGGTGGCCTTGTATCTTGTCAAATATTTGTAAGTACATGGCAGGATGCAAGAGTTGTCAACTGTACAGAATCCTGAACTCTCAAACCAGCTGCTCCACTCCACTCTAATGAAGTTCCTTCTGAACCTTGGGAACAAATCTCAATTGATCTAATAGGTCCTATTCTGGAATCAGCAGGGTACAATGCTATTCTGGTGATAGTGGTCTGATTCACCAAAATGATCAAGGTTATTCCTGCCCATACCGAAATCTCGCCTTCCAGAGTAGTGAGAGCACTATGTGACCATGTCTTTAGACATCATGGACTACCTCGCAAAGTAATCAGTGACTGTGGATCAAATTTTGTGTCAGCATTTATGCACAAACTATATCAGCAGCTAGGGATTGTTGGAAATGCAAGTACAGCCTATCACCCACAAACTGATGGTCAGACAGAACATCTGAACCAGGAGATAGAGCACTACCTTCGAGTCTTCACCAACCATCATCAAAGCGACTGGGCTGAATGGCTAGTATTAGCTGAATTCTCATATAATGATAAGACTCAAACCTCTACTTGTCAATCCCCTTTCTTCCTTAATCATGGCCGTCACCCATGGAAGGGAAGTAGTCCTCATCAGGAGGCTAGAGTCAAAGCTGCAAAAGAGTTTGCAGATCACATGAAAAAGATCCGTGGTGAAGCTGAGTTAGCATTGAAGAAAGCAGCAGAGGATATGAAGTGCTATTATGATCAAATGCAAAGTCCATCTCACAAATTCAAGGTGGGAGAGAAAGTATGGCTCAAAGCTACCCATATCAACCAGCCAAGAGACTTGATGACAAATGATATGGTCCATTTCATATTCTTTCAAAACATGGGGAGTCATTGTTCAAACTTGATCTGCCGAAAACATGGAAAACCATCTATCCAGTGTTTAATGAGTGCGTACTTTCTCCATACATTTCAGCACAATTTCCTTCACAAAAGAGACAATTACCTCCACCTCCTGATCTCATTGAGGATTATGAAGAACAGGAGATTGAAGAGATTTTGGATTCCTGCCTTTGGAGGGATCAACTTGAATACCTAGTGCACTGGAAAGGCTTTCTGTGTGTCACGAGTTCCAAATACAAACCATTATTCTTTTTTGAACACTTGTAAGACACCCAATAAACGCCCAGAACAAGCGCCTGTAGAAGCGCCCAAACCAGCGTCTGTACCGATAACCTTCACAAACCCTAACCCGAACACCTTTATTCCATTGGCACCCACTACTTCTATCTCCGATATTCCTGAAGACGACTTTCTGTCACAAATGAATGAAGCACGTGATGTCCTTAGATCTTTCCAGAACCTCTCCGCAGCAGCCACACGTTTTATGACATCATAGTGTAGATAAGATTAGATAGTATCACGTGACTCATTTCCAGAACATTCTATTATGTAAACATCATACGATTCTCTTTTCTATTTAATGATTGGTTAGTTAGTTCATTCTCAGATTCAATCTCCGTTTTAATATATGTATATAGGTAGCTCGTTGTAGTCAGTAGTTCTTTAGTTCAAACCTCTTGTGTATTAGCTTATTGCTTTCGCAATCCAAGACGTCCCTGCTCATTATTCTCTTCCTTTTGTTGTGATAAACCTTGTTTGAGTCCTAGTCTCTGCCCCTACGTTAATTCGTTAAAAGGGTTGTGACACTGTGCAAAGAACAAGAGTGGTTAAAAAGTTTTGAATTACAGCATGCATCTGAAGCTGTTGCTGAATTCCATTGAAATCATCCTGCAAAACTATGTCCCATGCCTACCATGAAACTATGTTTTTGATGATTTGAAAACTTCACTGTACCGAATCATATTCTGCATTATCTATTCAATTGGGAGGATAGAGTATTTGAGAGGAATGAACAAAGAATGGGGTGAGTGGAAAGGCGCGAAAGGCATGAAGAATTTTTTGATGCTCTGGACGACCAGCCATGGCTGCAAGTAGTGATGTGCATGGCCCAGCTTCAAGCCATGGGCCAGCCAAAGCCAGCCCTGATTAGGCCGAGCCAAGCCAGTGTAGAGACTTAAGTCTCTCAGGCTGCAGGTGCATATAGCCCATATTACAACTCATGGCAACTGCACAACTTGCACCATCATCTGTATGTGACTTTTATCATGTCTCTGGTCATTCTACATACAATGTGCAGCTTTCTTGCGAAATGTGCCATAGGTGTGATACTTTCCCACACAATGTGCAACATTCCTGTGCGCGTTTCTCTTACACTTGTCGCCCTACTCCATATGCAACTTCTATCATGTCTCTAGTCATTCTGCACATCACACGCAGCTCTCCCATGAAACGCACCATAAGTGCACTACTCTCCTGCACAATGTGCAGCATTCCCCCACATGCTTAAGTGCACTGTGTCACACTTCATCCAGGAGCATCCATCCATTGTCCAACCAGTTCCTTGGTATGTCCCTTTTCATTATCAGACCATATTTAGCATATTACACTTAGTATTTCATTATGGACCCTTCCTTTACCTCACTTACATACTTAGAGTGTTGAAATCCCATTATTGTCGTAAGTCGGTAAGGTACTATGAACATAGTGACTAGTGTATGTACCACTGATTAAGTAAGCACGCTATGAGCGATTCACATTCCAACACACCCCTTGAATCATGAGAAAGTCCAGAGAAATCCAAGTGGAAACAAAAATGAATAAGAAAGAATGCAACCCCCATCACCAGACACCTTTAAGCTCATCTGACAAATCTGGACCATTGGTAACTGCTACCTTTGCTTCCACATTCTCTGAAGTCCTCTTTTTGCAATCCTTAACATAGTGACCTTTATTTCCACAGCCGAAGCATGTAACATTGACGTACGAGCAGCATAAGCAGCGCTCTCCATGCCCTCAGGAGCTGTAGTGGAGGATCTGTATTCGGCCATCAGCTGTTGACTAATATGGTGCTCTTCTTCATTGAGGAGCCGAGCAATTGCAACATTGAGAGTAAGTTTGGCTGAGTCAACTGCATTGAGCACAACAACAACAGGCTCATATTCTGGTGGGAGTCCAGATGTGAGGACAATGATGGTGAAGATATCGGGAAGTGTGATTTCAACACATTTCAGGTGGTGAGCAAGCGCGCAAACATTGCCGATCCAAGAAGACATGGATTGGTCAGCCTTTTTCTCCAAGCGGACAAATTTGCGAATGGCAGTGAGCTGGGTAGATAGACCTTGAGCATGGTGCACTTTGACTAGCTCATCCCAAATAACCTTGGGATTGTCACCATCCATATGTGGGAGTTGGCTATCTTCAACTGTGAGAATTAGCTCTGAGCAAGCTTTGAGCTGGCGCTGCTGGAATGCAGCAAGTCTGCTAGCATCAGCTTGAATGGGTGCGTCCAATTTCTCTTTCCTGGATACAAGAGACCAGTAGCCCTTCTTGATGAGGACTGCCTTCATACGTGTGCTCCAGCTGGTGTAGTTGGTGTCATCGAGCTTGGCCAAAGAGTAGAATTTGTCTGAAATTGACATAGTGGTAGGGACAGTAATCAATGAGCGATGAAAATGAAAATTTGAGTTCTGAAAAATAATTTGCCCAGTCCTGACAACACTAGCAGCTCTTCACCTGTCGTTCCATGCGCAGCCCTTCATGCCCTGCTGAATTCTTTACCACCCCAGCAGTCAGGGTGTCACCGACTTATGTTGAAATCCTGTTATCGTCATAAGTCGGTAAGGTACTACAAACATAGTGACTAGCGTATGTACCGCTGATTAAGTAAGCATGCTACGAGCGATTCACATTCCAACATAGAGCACTCCCTATTTGGCTCTGAGCCCTGGGAGAGTGCTTAGGTAGAACTTACATACTTTCATATTGGTTTTAAAACTTAGCTTCTGGCAGTCACCATCTATCACCAGTTATTTCCATGCAATGCATGTATCTGTCATTGTCTTGAGGCCCTAGCATCAGTCTAAAGCTAGTGGCACTATCAGTATCTGTCTAGATTCACACTTTTCCTCATATCATTGTCTCATTTACATCTTCACACCATTTATCAGTCCTCTATATACTTGTGCACTGCTTGCACTACCTTCCCGCACTTCGCGCTTTTTCGCATTTCGCTTTCCTGTGCGCACCTTCAGCGCATTTCTCATGCTTTCACCGCCATTCATCAGGGTTGATCAGCATCATTCTGTGGATCCTTGCTTTTCTTGCTTCCCCTTTAGGGTCGAACACTCTTGCATTCTGCAAGTATAGCAGCTAGGCAGAGCCAAGACTCACTTATACTGGTTGAGCATTATATTTCTTAGTGCCTAGCCAGGTTGTGATCTGCACACCGGGCCAAAGTCATGGCCTGACCATGGCCTAGGGCCTGGCCTGGGTAGTGTTGCTGCCGAGGCAAATTGAGGTGGAAATTTGTGGTAAATCAACACAGATTGAACTGATGAATTGAAACAATTTGCACCTTGTTCACCTTGCGATTTGGAAATGAGTTTGGAGTTATACGTAACAATAGTCCAACCAATGAGAAGCCAGGGATTTTGCATGCCCACAATGACTGTTGAGTGATGATTATTTGCAAGTTACTAGTACATGACCAGCAAGTATATTAATTATAATCAATGTCTCTTGCATTCTGGAGCAACTCATCAAGCTTGCAAAGATTCCCAGCAGCCATTAACTTGTCAACTGCTCTGGGAGTCACGGGTCTAGATATCATGTAGTCCTGCTCATCAGCCACCAGGTCCTCTGTAAAATTGAGGTGGTCTTGCTTGTAAATGAACTTTAGGACTTGTAATGCTTCAAGTGTGGCTGGAGATAAGTTGCTGTGCCATAGAGTGCAGGTCTCTTTGCTGGATGAAAATATGCACTTGGAAGGTACAGATGAAGCTTGAGCAGGCAGGACATCTAGAGTTTAAAAGTCCGGTTGCACAACCGGAAAAGACCGAGACTGGACCGAAACTGGACCACAAAAGACCGGACCACAGTTGCAGTCTTCTTGCTCCAAGAAAAAGACCAGTTGCAGTCTTTTTGTTTCAAGAAAAAAAGAAAGACTGATCCAGGACCGGTTTGGACCGGTCTTTTTGCAACCGGTTGCTTGTGGGAATGTAGTACTTAATTAGGGGATTCCAACGGTGGTTTGGTCATGTCAAACGGTTAAGATCTGAAAGAGACATGAGCATTACAAGAAAGGCTTGCAAAATTGAAGGATGTTGGTGTAAAAATTAAAGATTGGCTTATAACTTGCCAAAACCTTGAGTGTTTGACAAGATAAGACTAGCAATAGAGTCATTTAGACTAGGACTACAATTAGTGTTGGATACCTAAGCCTTATAATGACTTTCATATTTTTCATATTTCAAATACGAGCCTGATAACGATTTTTGTTAAGCTTATACTTTGCTTATGTGTGAACCTATTGAAAAGATAAGACCAGTCCTAGACTCGTCTAGACTTCAAGCACAACTTTTGTTAAGCCACTTGAGCAATCACAACACATTTCATATTTGCCTCATGCTCTAGGGCGGTGTATTCTTAAAATGCTCATATCTCTCTCAAATCTTAACCGTTTTACATGATCAGACCACCATTGGAAAGGTCCTGAACGGTACTACACTATTATTGGACTGATTGAGGTTGCAACCGGTTCAAAACCGGTTGCAGGACCAAAAAAGACCAAAATATCGGTCTTTATCAGTCCTGGTCCGGTCTTTTTGATATCGTGGGAATCAGGCAACCGGTCCTGGTCCGGTTGCCTCCAAATAAGGCAAAAGACCGGACTTAACCGGACTTTTAAACTCTAAGGACATCCATAGTGACACAAAATAGAAGCGGAAATGTACATTCTTTTTGCTGACATGATACCTGTTAACCTTGTGAATTACAGACAGAAATATATCACATACCTCCCAGAAACAAACAATATCTGTTGTCTGTTCAGTTGTTTCATGTAGTATACCTGCATCTTCATAATGAGAAAACTCACATTCGGCATCCTTCCTGTCAAGTTCGAGTTCCTTGCGGGAGCATTCCTCCATGGTTTCTAGTGTTGGGGAGTCTACCACTGGTTCAGAGATGATGATGGTAGGAGTCAGAGGGATAGTGCTATTAGTAGTAGAAGATGAGCACCACACATTTATTTTCAGGTTGTTCATGCGGCCAAATCCAGCCAATAAGGACCGTGAGGCAATTGCTGTTGAGTTGGTGAGCACCTGCTGCAATAGTAATACCGAGTGTTACAAGAACATTGGGTCGTGTTAGGCCCCTATTCATTTTCCTCTTCACTTGCCTCACTTTGTACTTACTATGTCATTTCACTTCAAACATACAGCTCATTCTAGATCACTGTGCACGTTTTACTGTTACCATTGTCTTTTGACTCACAACCCTATGCCCTTACCGCCTGACTGGTACTTATCTCTGACTCATGTTCCCCTTTGCCCTTACTGCCTGACTGGTACTTATCGCTGACTCACATTCCCCTTTGCCCTTACCACTAATATGGCAGTCCTGCCCTCAACCACTTCCTACCTATATATACCGCTAGGGTATTGCCTGTATTCTCTAACTTGAATCTACTTGGTTCTATCTGCCTACCTGCTAGAAGCCTTAAGCAAGCTTCGCCTTCTCATCTTTAAACTTCTATTGAGCTTATCACTTAATAGTCTTGCTAGTCGAGAAGTATGATTAGAGACACGCTGTCCTAATCGTCGATAATACCTTCATCTCACCAACGAAGCTATTGCTGTGAACTCTTGCTATCGAACGCCCGCTGGTCTCAGCAGGCTTAGCAAGAGCCCCCATCCAAGTTCTCGTTGTGAACACGCATCGTTCGTAACACTGAGGGCATGGATGGTTCCAGCTGGGTCTTGGTCTTGCCAACTCTAATGGACGTACGAAATGAAGTCATCTGCACCCAAAAATCACATTGTCCATAGTAACTCACAAAAAAAAACAATGAACTGCTTGCAGCATCCATTCTCAAGCATTCTCAACATCCTCAGCCTCCCAGTGCTCCTTCAACCACTCAAGTTTGATGCCTGGGTTGACAACTATGATTTGGTCTATGAAAAGTGACTCAATAAGTGAAAAAAATTGAAATGCACTCATTGAAAGTGCATATATGCATGTTTTCCTTCCTTCATTGAGGTACTGCTTCAGTTTATCAAGACCAATGTCAATATAGTGGGATAACTCCCAGATTGTGCTTCGTAATTGGGTCCACTGGCTATTAAGCACTTTGTAAGCTGGTAAGGCCATTGATAGGGTTGGTGTCTGCTCTGAAGAGAGGAGCTCCTGTGCTATGTGAGGGACCTCAATGATTTGATGTATGTCGTGAAGAACATCGGTATCCTTTGCATCCATGGAGAGGTCTGAAATATCAGCATTCTGTGTCTCGAGTTGGAAGGATTGGATTGCCTTCAACAGAGAATTAGCATGAACTTCAAAATTGGTGTGAGTACATACTGGGTTTAGCATTAGCACTCTATCGACCATCTTGAATGTTGATGACCATCTAGTTATGCAGTCATGGAGCAGTTGCACAGCTGGTAGTGTGGTCTTTCCATCAGGAAGCTTCCCTCTCCAGAAACCATTTTCATTGCCTTCTTGAATCACAGCCTGGAGATGACGATGGCGCTGACTAGATGATCGGCAAGTTGAAACTATTGTATGACATTGTCCAACTGGATCACATTCTAGAGTTCTGGCATAGGCTTGAAGTGTTGACTGGTTTATGGGATCAACAGGATGGTGAGGATTCTTCTTTAGTTCTGCAAGGATTGCTTGCACAGTGAGGTTAACAACATGTGGGAAGCACCTGATGGTGTTTGGTCAGTGAAAATTTTCAAGTCCTGGCAATGGGCATTCATCAGCTCACCGCAGACAATTACCATTGTGATCAAAAGGAATGTCTCTTCGTGTGAGCTCACCCTTGATCTCTACCATAATCGTGTTGTTGTTGGATGCATTATCCATAGTGACCTGACTGAGCTGCGAAAATGTGAGTATGAAATATAACTCAAATACAACTTTGCAAACAATGTGTACCTTATTACTGGTTTCAAGATCATCAGTGATCTTGAGGAATTCTTGTCCAAGGTGTGCACCAGTATGAGCCCCCTCAATAAACCAAAATGCTACAAGATGTGTTTTTAAAATCAAGATACCTTTCACATCACACATCATGAAATGTGCCGTTAGCACCATGAAACTATCCAGGTTTGGGTCACTCCAAAGGTCAGTAGTATGAGATATGCAACTGAGAGCATTCTGAAGCAATTATTTAGTGTGAACACACATGAAATTTGTTGTGCTATACCTCAAGATCATTCTTCACTTTGCAGTATTCTGTTCAAAACTCTGTAAGGATCATTTTGGTCAATTTAGTGTGGTGTGGGAGGTTCTTGTCCTGTATTTTGCCTTCTCCAAGGTACTAAAGGAGCTCATGAAATTCAGGACATTCAACAACATTGAAGGACTGTAAGTGCATCCAAATAGTTAGATACAGTGGCTCAAAAAAGTGTCCCAATGTTTGTGGGTTTTCATGTAATTGCTTCATTGTGAGTCAGGGTGTGGGAATCTGACTAAGCTATAGGGAGGTGTCAGAATGCTCTGCCTCTTGGCTTTATCTTTGTTCCCTGTAGCGTGGGAATCCGATGTTATCATGTGACAATATTGACATTTTAATTTGATGTCTCATTGGGACACTTTTTTGACTTTGAATTTGACCAATATAATGTCTATAATTCTAGTACTTAGTGTTGCCTCCTCTTGCTCTCATCACTTCTACCACTCTTATAAACACACTATCTCTCAATTCCTAGCATTACCCATTAGTAATATTCCCTCACTGTGCTGTAACTCTCTCCCATAGCTGAAATAGCCCCTATTGGGATCCTGATACACCTCCTGAGTAATTTCCAGAGTTGTTCAATAGGGTTGAGGTCTGAAGACTGTACTAGCAATGATAGAACAGTAATATCATAGTTTTCAAACCATTTGGTAGCTAACTTGAAGCATACTTAAGATCATTATCTTGTCATAAGATGGTGTCTTCTTCATCAATGTTTGATTCCTGCATGCTTTTAAGCAGACACTCTGCCAAAATTAAGATGCACTGCTCTGCATCTATCCTCCCCTCCACCTCAGAGAGAATTCCTGCCCTAGTCCACCTCATACAACCCCATACCATCAAGTTTTCTCCTCCAAACTTGAGTGTTTTCTTGACTTCTCTTTGTCCTAGTAGTTCTTCTGCCTTTTTCCATACATATTCCTGGTCATCTGACCCCATTCTATTGATTTTTGTCTCATCTGACCAGATAGCCCAATTCCAGTCCTCGAAGTCCAATACTGGTGCTTCAGAGAAAAGGCTAGTCTCCTCCCTCTATAGGCTGAAGATAGGAGAAGCTTTTCTTTTTAGTTATAGCTTCAAGGTTAGCTGCCTTGAGAGCATCCCTAACTATTTGAGTGGAGACAGTGGTGTGGATAATAAAATGAATGAATTTGATGGCTTGAGTGGTATTAGCAGCCTGCCCAGTCAAAATATAATACCCAAAAGATCTTTTGCTATATGGTATGAGCTTAAAAGGGTGATTTAATTTGATATTTTTCTTATCTAAAATGGTCTTTTTGATGAATCTAGCAATAGTATCCATGCTCAGGCCAGTTTTAATAGAAATCTGCCTGTCAGACAGATAAGAGGAGCTGAAGATGAGAATAGGGGCTATTTCAGCTATGGGAGAGAGTTACAGCACAGTGAGGGAATATTACTAATGGGTAATGCTAGGAATTGAGAGATAGTGTGTTTATAAGAGTGGTAGAAGTGATGAGAGCAAGAGGAGGCAACACTAAGTACTAGAATTATAGACATTATATTGGTCAAATTCAAAGTCAAAAAAGTGTCCCAATGAGACATCAAATTAAAATGTCAATATTGTCACATGATAACATTGGATTCTCACGCTACAGGGAACAAAGATAAAGCCAAGAGGCAGAGCATTCTGACACCTCCCTATAGCTTAGTCAGATTCCCACACCCTGACTCACAATGAAGCAATTACATGAAAACCCACAAACATTGGGACACTTTTTTGAGCCACTGTAAGTTCAGAGCATGAATAAAACTTGAAAGGATCTACTTACCTGATCATCAACAGCTATTCATTTCAGAAGTAGATGGTAGAACATCTCAATCATAAATTTTGCATGGTGAATTTGCTTGCCTGAGCCTTTGTCACTATTTTTGAGTCCCATAATTGCACAGATTTCCTTGCAGCGCTGTCTGTGCTTGTGCAGGTGGTTTCGGCAGGTTGGTGTCATACCATCACCCATCTTGTAAACTTTCCACTGTGGATTCTCCTCATCGTCACTGGATATCTTGAGTGTCTAACCATGAGTAAAACCAAGTGACACTCACCTGCAGAGTTGACAGGCAACATATAGTGAATTGGGCTTGTACATTAACCTCGGCCGATTCTCTGGCATTTTCTCGGGTTTCTCAGGGGAATCTACTGCTCACATGAAGTACTAAACATCAGAGGCTGAAACTTTTGTATCATGTAGAGACTGTTTCACCTGAGGAATAGATATTGAGCTAGTTGGACTTGGAGTAGCCATTGTACTTGCACCTGCAATCAGAAGCTCACCAGTTGGCATGATGGTGCCAGACTCAGAAGATGGTGCAGACACAGGCCCAACACCATAGATAGCTGCTGCTGTTGCTGGTATGATGGTAGCTGCACCAGTATTTGTCTTCCGTCACCTTCAAGGAGGTGCAGTTCCACTGTCAGTGGTCGCATTTTTGCATTTTTGGCCTCTCTTCTCTGTTGTACCTGTTTTGACCACCTCAGCAGTTGTATTCTGAAGGAGTGCATTCGTAGCATTAGGCTGCATCATAGGCTGGGGTTGTCCAAGCCCAGCAGGTGAATGCAAGGACATGCTAGATTGGTACTGAGGTGGTCCCCACAATGTGCAGAGCATCTGAAAATTCTGCATTGAAGGCATGGTCTGCATCAACTGAGGGTTGTATGGCCCATACATCAGGAAAATGTCATGTTTCCTTTTTGGTCTGGTTCATATTACTGGTCTGAAGAAAGTTGCTAAGTAAAAAAAGGAAACCTCTGATGTTACTTATTCCACTGACACCACTTTTTGCAAACTCAGTTCAAATCAATGTTGTAGTATAAGATGTGAAAGTGAATCAAGTACAATAAGACATTTTTTGACAAACATATTACTAGTATGTGAATGGTAACAATTAAGAATCTTATAAGTTTTCAATGGTGCTGAGTCATGGGGAAGAAAGGGATTGACGAGAGCAGTTTGCGTGCAACCCAAGCCCATGCATGAAAAAATCAGCCACTAATCCGATTTCCACATGTGCGCAAGTCAAAAGAGAAGAGGGGAGATCTCAAATGCAGAGATTAAAATCCTTGCCAGGTGAGGTAAACATAGGAGGGAGTATGAATGAACAGAAGTGGCTGGCTGGGGATGAACAGGACATTTCAGAGATATCGATGCCAGTGTATTCTGGATGTGGTACTGGCAATGTGTTTCACGATGGGACTTTAGTGCATGTCTGTTATGACGCTAGGAGGTTGAGGTTGGCAACTTCTTGATTTTAGCCTCCATCTCGGGGGTTAACCTTGCCATATGAGATCTCCTTGATGAGCATGCTTTGGGTAGTAGTCAGATGTAGGTAGAAAGTATAAACCAGAGGCACACACCACAGAATATGACAGAGAAGGGGCTGCCTGGTACACAAACTACACGGATCCAAAACTATTCATCACCCTGAAAAGATTATCCATCGCCTCACAGACCCACAATTCACCTCCCAATGAACCACACAGATCCCAAACTGTTCATCGCCCCACTAACTGCATAAATCCCAAGTTTGACAGAGGTTGGACAATGGGAGGACAGTGGCAAAAGAGGAACCACATGGATCCCAAGTTCGGTGGACATGGCAGGACAGGAGGGCAGCAGAAGGGACATGGATCCCAAGTTGTTTGGTGGAGGTGGCAGGATGGGAAGAGGGCAGAAGAGTAAGGACCAAGTCATTCACTGGATGGATTAAAACACAATTTCGAATGTATGATGGTCCACAAACTTGTTGACATAGAAAGCATGGAAGTTGTCTAAAGACTGGTGAAATTTGAGATGATGAGGGATGAGATCAGTACCATAAATGGGAAGGAGATGAGCTGCACAATAGATTGCATCAATGTGTATCACTGAAATATCTGGAGAATGATCATCAAAGGATGGCTGAACTACCCACATGCCCGTGTCTTTGTCAGGAGCATCACCAATAACATTGAACCAAAGAACAACAGCACACTCATATAGGACCTACTTGTACTTGAACAAAAAGAAGCATAGTACACATGCTACTTTGAGTCCTCACATTCTGTCAAGTTCCGGTCATGAATTAATAAACATGCAATCATAGCGGGCATGTGCATTCCTCCATTTCGAGCAGGATCAAATGTATTCTCTTTGCATCCCTTAAATTACTGGGTGCATAGAATCTTGATGATGCCGAATTGACTACTGAGACTTTCCCATCATAGACTGGGAAACTGTCAGCTGGGATAATAGCATGGTCGCAAGTGTCGTGAGGGTGTAAGTGCCGCCACGGTTCAAGCACATTTTCATTCTGTTATAATTATAAGTTATTTAATAACAAAAGCATCAAACCACATACAACATGTTTGAGCAAGCTGCACATGAGCCTCAATCTCAGTTGGCCCATCATTGATCTCACCATTATCAACTCTGTCGTCGTCGTTGGCAGTATTGGATTGAATAGTGTTGGGAATGACATTCATGGGTTTGTTATCGCCTGGATCATCGACATGACCTGATTGAAATCAGTAAGGAATAATAGTGTGATCTCTATTCACTAACCTTTTACGTTTAAAGCATCACTGGGACATGTACTGTTAAGCATACTGCATTTGGTAAAGTCTATGTGCAACGCTGCAATTTTGTCGAGTCGCTGATTTGTCATAAGCATTTGCCTGAGTGCATTGTACTTATTTGACCGATGCCATGGTTGTTTTACAGCTTTAATGTGTTTATTTTCTGTCATTGATGAACAGAGACCATTCAGCACTCCAAAAAGATGGATAAGGTCAGGGTAGTGCTTCATTGCATGCTGGCGCAGGAAGCGAGAATGTAGGAATGATGCCAAGCTGGAGGAATATTGAACAATAGTGGTGAAACCAGTGAAGAGCATCCTCTATTTGCAAGATCGTGTCCTCTGTGATAACATTCTTCTGGACGAGATAGCAGAACTCCAAGAATGCACGAAATGCATGGATAATGTCCGTTGGTACATGGCCTTCTATTGCAGGTAGATATATCTACATGTCATCAAACAGATATTTTATCAGCTGAGTCTTATGTCAATTAAAATGTACACATACCTTCATGAGCGCTTTAGAGTCATCCCCAGTCCACTGTTTGAATCCACGGCCCTGTGGAAAATGTCGCAAGCCAGTAAATGGGGCAACAACAGCTAGACGATGGTCTATGTCATCCATAATTTGTTCAGCTTCCTTTTCCCTGTGGGTGTGATGGAGGTATTTCTCCACCCATGTAACAAGATGATCATCCTTTGACAAATTGGTGCAGGATGTCTGGCACGATGAGTTGATGAATATCAGCATGAGTGAAGTTGTTCATAAAAGGCTGAACATAGATAAGTCCTGTGAGCACTTGCAGCAACTGAATGAAGCATACCACAACATCTCCAACAACACCGAACTCATGCCGCAACATATCCACACCAAATGTATTCTCTTTGACGAGAGCCTCTCTATGTGCCTCACATCGACAAAGTGCATCTTCATCATCTAGTTGTCCATGTGGAGCAAGACACCTTTGAAGGTATCAGATATCAGGAGAGCAGGCAAAGAACTAGTAAGGCAAACCTTGGACACCAGTTCCTCACAATAGATGTAAGTAGAACTTGTTCTTTGTAGTCCGCAATATATGGTCCTAATCCAAAAATGACATGTCAATAATGGCCGTCACCAAAATGTACAACCTCAGGCTTTGACATGGCATCTTTGAGGATTTTGAGGATTTTTGCAAGTGAGGAATGGAAGATCTGGCATCAGAAATTCCGAAAATTCTCCTGTTTCTTTATGTTCACTGGTAGCTACAAGACTTAGTTGGGTTCTAGTATGAAACAGTCTGAAAAACTTACTCTTTGGTATGGCAAGAAAGCCAATAAGACAGAGGGCATTTTGGTGTGCTTAGTGGATGTTGTTGCAGACATTGCCAATAGATAGATATAATGGATAGTATTCATTGTTTCCCGTACTGACAGACACTGTTGTCTTGTCGCTTCCGAGTATTATCAGCACAAATGTTGCTCCAAGATTGTCAGGATCAGCTGCAATGATATCCTGAAAGGCATGATTAGTGCATGGAGGCTAACTTTATAATACCATGTACTGCTTGCTGTCAGGCCCAATCGCCCAACATAAAGTCTTGATAATAGTGTTCATCCTTATCAACTGAATATTCATGGAAAGGGCAATAATCAAACTCATTTACATAGTCGGGGTTGGTGAGGATGTTTCATGCAACTTCACGAGGGTCACAATACCAAACTTCGAATTGTTGGTTCATCCATGGAGGCACATCAGGCCCATCAGGTTTCTCTCCAGAGTACTGAATTTTGAAAGACTGCCAGCTGATGCCACTGATCAGAATGTTATTTATTGTCTTGTAGAGGTCCTTATGATCTGCAAAAGGTGGCTGATCACCATGTTTGAGAAGTGATGCAGCCCAGAGATCAAGAAGAGTGTTTATGTTGGGTGCAGACATTTGTGCACGGCTGTACAAAAACTCAGCCATCTCAAATTCAATCTGATTGCGAAAGGTGACCAGTCATCAGGTGACTGTTCTACAAGAGGAAATGGTAGAGTACTGGGGGGCAAAAAATTGCCACTTGCATCACATGGTTGAGCTGGGACGTCATTAACATCAGATGTACTGAGAATAAGAATAAGGTACACAATCACCATTCAAACCAGTGTGATAATTTCAATACAATGATTTACCTGCACTGTAGAATTCAGGGTCTACTCCCAGGGCTGGTGCTGGAGATGAGTGGCACAGAATGTCTTCAGAAGGCAGCTGTTAGAAAAGAGGTACCAGTAGTTGAGACTGGAACTGTGACTCACCATTAACATTACCATCTTGTTCTTGCCCTGGTCGTGGTGGAGATGAGTGGTCATAGTGCGGAATATCTTCAAAAGGGAGTGTTAGAACTGTTGGTCAGGTACCAGGACCTGCTGGGACTCACTGGAATTCATATCAGTGTCCACTTCTTGTATTGGTGGCAGGGATGAGCAATTTGGAATATAACAGTCTGAAATCAGAGTCAGAAACAATGTGGTAACTGGTGGGTGGGTCGTACCAGGAGGACTGATGTCCATATCCTGCAGTACAGGTTCATTGGTCCTTGGGTGGCACAGGATTGGGTGTATGGTGGTGCGATGTCTTGTTCATCCACCTTGAGATTTGAAATGTTGATTGCATCCAGGATGACCACAAGGGAATTGATATGAGTTATGCTTCCTTTGAGAATACTGAGTAGATCAGGGTGCCATGTGTGCTAGAGCGCTGGTTGAAGAATACTGGTTGACAGGAACTTTGGCACATAGAACTTAATTGGGACTAGATATAGCAGTACAAAAATTGAGCCATTGCCCTAAGTAGTAAGTTCTGCAATGTAACACGAATGTGAGTGCGTATTTGTGTTAATTGACAGGGCCAGTACCATGCAAATTTTACCTTGAACTTTTTGCTCCATTTCATCCTCACCTCCCATCATCTCTGTCAGTCAGCTATGCCACCCAAAGCCTCACAAGTGTCTATGCATTGGACTCGTCCATCAAACACAAATGCTCATCCTGGTAGGCCTGTTCTGGAGGCTGAAGCTGAGGAGTGGCTCCAGAATGCAAAGAGAAAACCTCGTACCAAGACTCCAAAAGTTGCTAACAACCCATATGCAAATGAAAGCCCTGAAGAGAAAGATGCCTGAATTCAAAAGGCTGCTGAACAAATTGCAGGGATTGAAGATGGTATGGAGGCTCTTGAAGCCAAAGGGTGTAAAAGCAACCCAAAACCTATTTGCCCCCATCCTCGTCCCACAGGCAAAGGGAACAAAGTTACTATCAAGGATACAGCAAGTGGTATGAGCCTCATATCAAGAGTAGTAACTGAAATTGACACTTACTTAGAGGATGCGCTGCTCAGTGACAGTGAGATTGATGAGGTTGCTGGGAAAAGTGGCAAGACAAAGAAGCAGCAAAAGATGATATTACTGAAGGAAGCCATCAGAAATGCCCGTTCTGGATCCAAGGCTGATAACATTGATGCTTCAGGTGCACATGCCATCAGTAACAATAAAGGCAACAATGCAGTGTTATTGTGAGCCAACACACTTGCTCTCAAATGTTTTGCTCATCGAGTCAACCCTATTCTATATTAACCGTGTGGTTTCAAGAATGACTAAAAAACTGACACTTTGGCAGTTTTATCAATAGCTGGGCCAACAATGTCCCACAGCAAGCTGACCCAAAGTCCAATACATCCAGTTCCAAATTGGACGCCTACTATGCATCTCAAGCTGCTTCCACTCTGCCCTCATCAGTGTTGTCCACCACTAGTACTAACACTAGTTCTCAGACCAAATCTGCAGCCATTGATAAGAAGCAGCCAACCAAACTCAACATATTCCCCGAATCTACTGACGATGTCCTTATGGTTAGCGAATGATAGTCTTGATGGCTCTGATGTTCCGGAATGGCAGCTGGTTGCACCTCAGAAGAAAGGCAGACAGGCTACCATTGTATCTCAGAGCACTACCCCTCTCCTATTAAAAAGTTGAAGAAAGAGTGCTCCAGAGCCTCCAAGGTTGCCAATGATGATGATCTCATACCTCCACCCTCTACTCAGGTCCCAACAGTCTATTACAATGATGTCATGCCTCCACCCTCCACTCAGGTCCCGACAGGCTATTATGACAATGTTGTGCCTCCCCCCAGCACTCAAGTCCCAGTCGAATTCCGGGAAGACTGCTGTGCAAGGGGTCATCAAGCCCCGGTGGTCAATACCACAACAATGATCTTCCTGTACCTGCTGACTCAAAGTGGGTGAAGGCTTTCTTATCTACAACACTTCTCTGGGCTGGAAGTCAGCCTAATCCATGGGAAATACCTGAGTCTGTGATGGCAGACACACTGCAGGAGATTTTTAATGTGGCCTACCCTGACATCAAATACAAGGTAAATACAAATGCAGCAGTATTTGCAGTAGTAAGTTCATTTTAATAAGTTTGTTGCTGCATCTTTCATATATTGTTTTAGGCGCAACAGTGGCTCTCAGAGTGGAGGAGTAACATTGGTTCCACAGTGCTTGCCATCATTGTCGATTTTTGCTCGTGCATCACAGATGCACCAAATGCCGACATTGCCAAGCAACTCCTCCAGAATTACACCTTCATGTATGAAGACTCAGACAATATATTATGGGACACAGCCTACCTATTAGTGTTTGTACTGCGAATGATCACATCCACTCATCTCAGCGCCATTGTCGACCATGCTGATGTCCCCATGTTGCATATTGATGAGCTTGCCTTGGGTAAAGACATGGATGATGCCATCATTCTCTGTGTTGTTGCAGTGAGATTTTTTTATTTGAAATTTGCTTTTCTGATTGTTTCTAGCTTGAACGTGCCCTCAAGTTCATTAAAGACAAAGTCATCAAGGTTGAAGACGTTCTCACATCCATGACAACTGGCAAGTCTGGTGTCAAACTCCCAAAAATGCTCAACAAGATGACAGGGAAGATGTTGAGTGGAAATTATAAATTTTCATTCACAAATTGGCATGAAGAGACGGAGTCATACATGAAATTGATCAGTAGCAGGAATGAGGAAACAAAACACTTCAGTCACCCCCAAAAAGATACCTATTAGGTTGATAGTCCTCTACACAAGTATCAACCTAAGAGGTGTGATTCCTCTGGTTTTCCCATTATACTGTAGGAGTGGGATAAGTCCTGTGGGATAACACCAATGCTTTCCCAGCCCACCTGGGACATACTTGTGTGACAATTCCCATGGGCTTTCCCATATTGTGGGTGGTGTCAGGGGTCCTTTGCACCGATTTTTGTACCATATTAGGGGGTGGTATAGGGATCATTAGGGGGTGGTATAGGGATCATTAGGGGGTGGTATAGGGATCATTAGGGGGTGGTATAGGGACCATTGGAGGGTGGTATAGGGACCATTGGAGGGTGGTATAGGGATCATTAGGGGGTGGTATAGGGATCATTGGGGGGTGGTATAGGGATCATGAGGGGGTGGTATTGGGGTCATGAGGGGGTGGTACAGGGACCATCGGAGGGTGGTATAGGCATCATGAAGGGGTGGTATGAAAACCATGGGAGGGTGGCATAGTGGTCATGAAGGGGTGGTATGAAAACCATGGGAGGGTGGCATAGTGGTCATGAAGGGGTGGTATGAAAACCATGGGAGGGTGGCATAGTGGTCATGAAGGGGTGGTATGGAGACCATGAGTATATGTTCAAGTGATGGTTTCCAAGCCACTTATATGATCATTGTGGGGATTCCCAGACCACATATAATGTCACGATAATGGCATGATGGTATTTCCCCGGCCACATATGATCATGTTTTGAATTCCCTAGCCACATATATGCTCCAGCGGGGACTTCCCATCCACATATAATGATGTATTGGGGTTTCCCAGACCACCCATAGTCTTCGGGTGGGAATATCCAGACCCCCATATTCTCATCTCGGGGATTCCCAGACCACACATATTAATTGTTCGGGAATATCCAGACCACATATATTCTTCTGCCGGAGATTCCCAGACCACATATATTCTTCAGTTGGGAATATCCAGACCCCAATATTGTCATGTTGGAGATTCTCAGACCACATATATTCTGGAGTCAAAGATTCCCAGACACCCCTAATCTCATGTTGGGGATTCCCAGATTACCAATATTCTTCGGTGGGGAATATCCAGACCTCATATTCTCTTGGTGGGGATTCCCAGACCACCTATTCTCATGTTGGGAAATATCCCAACCCCCGTATTCTCATGACGGGGATTCCCAGACCACACATATTAATTGGTCGGGAATATCCAGACCACATATATTCCTCAGCTGGAAATTCCCAGACCACATATATTCTTCAGTTGGGAATATCCAGACCCTTATTCTGCTGTCAGAGATTCCCAGACAACCCATTTTCTTCGGTTGGGAATATCCAGACCACCTATATTCTGCTGTCGGAGATTCCCAGGCCACCCATTTTCTTCGGTTGGGAATATCCAGACCACATATCTTCTGCTGTCGGAGATTCCCAGACCACATATAATCTACTGTCGGAGATTCCCAGACCACCCATATTATTTGGTTGGGAATATCCAGACCACATATATTCTGTTGTTGGAGATTCCCAGACCACCTATATTATTTGGATGGGAATATCCAGACCACATATATTCTGCTGTCGCAGATTCCCAGACCCCCTTATTATTTGGTCGGAGATTCCCAGACCACCCATATTATTTGGTGGAGAATATCCAGACCCCCTTATTCTGCCGTCGGAGATTCCCAGACCACCCATATTATTTGGTTGGGAATATCCAGACCACCTTATTCTGCCGTCGGAGATTCCCAGACCACCCATATTATCTGGTTGGGAATATCCAGACCACATATATTCTGCTGTCGGAGATTCCCAGACTACATATATTCTTAAGCCGGAGATTCCCAGACCACCCATATTATCTGGTTGGGAATATCCAGACCACATATATTCTGCTGTTGGAAATTCCCAGACCCCCTTATTCTGCTGTCGGAGATTCCCAGACCACCCATATTATGTGGTTGGGAATATCCAGACCCCCATATTCTCATGTCGGGGAATCCCAGACCACATATATTCTGCTGTCGGGGATTCCCAGACCACCCATATTATTTGGCTGGGAATATCCAGACCCCCATATTCCGAAGTCAGGAATTCCCAGTGTGCAACAGTAACCTTCCAAGTCAAGATCACACTAGGAATTTGCACCAACACTCAATGATCAGGAAATCCTAATGTCATAAGTCTTAATGTCTTAAATCCTAATGTCTTACATTGACAAGTCATGCTAAATATATGTCACTGTCCTTATATCAGTGTGATGTGTATCAATCAAGACATTCATTCAAACTGCACTACGAGACAAATGAATATCAGGTCCAAGAAGACGGCACAGGGAGATGGACAACATGACTAAATAGGTAACAAAGTTCATTAATAATCTTTGTAGTAATCATGATCGTAGCCACCATCCTCCTCCTCCTGCTCTTCTTCTTCTTCCGTTGGAGACACCCAAGCCTTGGTCCCACACCTCGATGGACCAGCAATGGGGGCAGACTCTCAGGTATAAGCATACTGGTGTTGGACGGGAGATCTGGACTGCGCATAGGTATATTGACGAGAATGGCGCATAGGTGGTGATGGGCTACGATGACGAGGTAGATGAGTGGGATGAGTGGGATGGTGCTGCAAACGACGCTGCTGATGATGGTCACGGGGATTATAATGGCTAGTTATGATAATAAGTATAGGATCTGTGTGAAAAGCAGAAGACATACTGTGTAACGCTGCTCTTGATGCGTCTTGGCACGTTGTTATCCTCATCATCACTCTCATCTCGTCAGCGCTTCCGAACAGGTGGGAATTCTGGAGCCTTGCGAGATTTCACAGGTATGCTAGGTGCAGGCCGAGTCGTTCAAGACGTAAGTCGAGGGTTCGAAGTATGCATGACAACACCTTGCTGCGACAAAGGTTGACGAGGAGCAACTTTGGAACGGGGAAGTGGCAAGACCTTGCGGTGATCCCTACGTGGTGGAGAAGGGGACCAGGCAAGTGGTGAGGAGGGCTGAGGAGTTGGAGAATTGCGAGGGGAAGCAGCAGGGTCCAGAACCTTGATATTAGGCGGCAGATTCTTCATAAACAGAACACAATCCATGAGAGTGCATTGGACTTTACCATCCGTGTCGGTGATGAGGGGGATGTTCAACATGTCGGAATCTTCGTTGCTCATCAAGTCTTTAGACTCTGTCAGGATTTGAGTGAGTCGCACCATGATACAAGAAAGTTCAATCTTACCATCCGACCAAGGTACGAATGTCAATTCTTGCTCAGGAACCTTCACCCCACTTAACTTATCTTTCCTTTTCTTCTTCAGCTCCGGGTGTTCAACTTGAGCAAGTTCCACATTGTAGTCAGAGCCCATGCAGCGCTTTAGGTAGGGACCAACTAGTGCCTTCAGCTCGTCGGTCTTCAAGTCCTTGAATACGAAATCGGAGCCCACAGGAGGGACACCTGCAGGCCAGTCAACAACCTGTGCTTGGTGAAGGTATAGTGAGTTGAGCATGGTTTTCCAGGGAATATTTTTCGCCTCGTGCGGAATACCAACACTTTCTGTAGCTAGCATGAATACAATGATAGATATGAATACCATAGAACTTACCAAATTTTTCTAGCATCATGATGGGAGCTACACGATGATTATGGTCATGAGTTCCCTCCCCTTTCTCGCAAGAGAGCTCAGGATTGAATTTCGGAGCCGTAAAACGAGTAAAGGACGGCAAGGAAGCCGTATCGTCAATGTGATTGTACCTAGAACACAAGTTAATATCGCAAAACATGTAGAGGGAAAAGATAATTACTTGATGACAGTCGTCAAGTAATCAATAAGTTCTTTGATGTCTGCTTGCTTCTTATTGACAAGGTCCAGGATAAGTGGTGACCCAGTGAACACCCCCGCCGCTCATCGACCCGCTTCGGCAGTACCTGTGTATAATACAAATCCCCCCACATAAATATCCTCAAGGCGTGAATAAGCTTGGCACTGCAAATGACTTCAGACAACATACAAATGTATCGATGATACAAACTTACACTGAGGGCGAAGGCATCACACACAGCCATGACACGGTTGTATAACGCTTTCAAGGACTCCTCTGTGATCCTGGAGCTCCCGTCCCAGAACTTGCGGACCTCCTTCCATAATTCGGGGTTTTCATGCTGGTCGGAGTCTTTGAGCCAACGGTCGTGTTGCATCTGCTTCCAGTCATTTGTAGACACTTGAAAAATAGCGTAAGAAAGAGATTTGATGGGTACTGGACACTACTCACTGTCAGAAGACTTGGGGTACTTCATCTTGTACCACGCTTGGTACATGTTCCAACTATTGTCAGCCCGAGTAGTTTTCACCGCTAACCCGGCTTGAATCAAGATCGTGCGTGTTGATTTGCCATACTCCTTGGCAATCTTCTCCACCTCTGCAACTGTTTTGTCACCCAAGGCGACGGCCTTATCGATGGCTTCCTGTGGGAGTCGGCCAGACAGAAGGGAATCACCAGAATTTTCGTCAAGGTCAACCTGCTGCTGACCGTCGTCAAGGTCGACCTGCTGCTGACCGTCATCAAGGTCGACCTGATGCTGAACGTCATGTAGGTCTTCATCATCTGCAGGGGGAGGCTGCTCCCTCCCCTTACCCTTGGCCCTTCGAGCAGGAGGTGCAGGTGAGACGCGATCCTCGTCTACTTCTTGATCAGGCTGTGTACGAGAAGGCACAGGTGACTTGTCAGCATCGTCATCGTTGGAGCCCGGCTCGCTCTGTTCATAGTCACTGCCCTCAGGAGAGGCCTCTGGCGGCACGGCATTAGAGTACTATAATACAGTAACACTTGTGTAACATACCACTTGAATGTTCATCAACTTCACGCGCTGCAGAAGATATTTTCCTGCGCTGACGTAGCTTGCGCTTCTTGAGGAGTACTGGGACATCAGGACTATCTGGATGATCAATGTCTCAGTAAAAACATGCAACAAAATAATCAAGACAATACCTGGTACAACAAGTTCATCATCAGTCGGAAGGCACAAGTCAACCACAGTGGTATCATCCTCAGGCTGAAGAAGTTCTGTCAGTAAGTTGGCAGAATGATGAACACAGTTATGCTTACTGCAAGTGCGCCAGAATCCTTATTGGTAGGGGATGGTTCAGGGCTTCCATCTCCAACAGAACCATCGGCGACAGGCAAGGTATCTGGGAGCTGCAGCAGTCAAGGGTTAGGGACTTGTCGCCATTAGTAAAAAGACCGCTCGCCTTAGATTTTCCAAATTTGTGATTCGTCTTTGCTGCGCAGGCAGGGCCGACCTTGCGAGGAGGGGCGGCCTTGTGAGGAGGGCCGACTTTGCGAGATGTTGATGGCTTGGTCATTGTTCAAAAATGGACCGTAAGATGCATAGTCTGAAGGTCCAAGTATTCCAGGACGCGGAGTCACAGGAAGGAAATACAGTCGATGCGCAGTCAGACCTCAGGGAACCAAGGTGTAACAGTGAGTAGAACAACACGTACAGTGGAAAAGAGGGAAATTTGCATGGAATGAGTCAAGAATGCGCTTTTATGTCCACCGCAAGACTTACATATTAGGTTTCGAGGGTCCGTATTAGGTTAAAACTGGCCAAACAATCGGAGCTAAGTATGTAAGATTGGTTGGCTGAGGGATCAGGGCCAGTTGATACTAAGGAATGGAAAACCAGACACATTGCGATCAGCGTATTCAGGTCAGCGAAATATGATCAGTAACATAGCTTTGCCCGAATAACAGTTGACAGTCGATGTATTAGATCCGCTAACAAATATACAAATTCTTGGCACTAACGGCCACGGTTGGATGATGTATGGAAGAAACACGTGTCTTGAACAGTGTTACGAACTGGGATAGTTCTGACGTATGGCCACTCAATAAGAGCGATCGGCCAAGGTCGGTTCAAGGCTTCGGCGTATACCGAAGTTCAATAGTTCTAAGACAAGACAAGGAGAGTGTCCTCGACTTGAATCAAGAGTTCAGACGACTTAAGATTGGAGGTCTTAAGCGAAAGCAAGTTCCAGGTAAAACCCAGTAAGATTAAAGTGAAGAACTGCATAGTACAAAGACGAGTTTATATACTGGTAGAAATGCCTTTAGGGCCGGTTTGTAAGCAAGTCAGAACGAGTCATAGGTAAGACGAGTCAGAAGTATCAAGAATAGATCATCTAGTGACGGCGTGATAGCGGTCATGATGTAATACAATGAGTAATCAAGAAAGAAAGATAAGTCTAACAGCGGCATCATGCGGCTTGCGACGTAATACAAGTAGAGAGTAAAAAGAAAATGAATAGGGGCATACTTGACTGTAACATTACCCCGTTATTATCGTTGAAGTCACCGATTTCAACATTCAAAGTTATGGTCAAATTCGTAACCATCGTTATCTCCTGCGCATTGCACGAATAATCTTTCGTCTTCTTCGACAGAAATCTGTTCGTGTTCCGCGTCTTTATCAGCTTCCCATTTAGCGAGAGCATCGTAGAAACCGTCATCCGTCCAAACCATAGGTATAATCTTCTCTCCGCGAAGTTCCTTGCAAAAGGCCGACAAGTGGCCAGGTGCTAAGTCACGACATACGCGACAGAAGTATGTGGGGCAATTCTTGTGGCGATGGCCAACAAGGTTGCAGTTGCGACATATAAAATTGTCACAGTTTTCGGTTTTCACGATGGTGACGGAAGACGTCGGGGGCGGTGGGGACGGCGTCTTTGAACGTAGGATGCGGTTACGAGTGGCGGGGGAGACTGAGAGCTCTCTCTTGAGCTTGGAGGGACTTCGGTGGATAGGACGAATGCGAGCGGGTTGCGCCGTGTGAGGCGTAGTAGTAATTGGTACACTAGGTACGTGAGGAGAAACGATAGCATTAAGCGTGTGCTCAACGGGAGTAATCTCAACCGGAGGCGGGATAGGGACGGTAACATGGGGTGATGGGGGTCGGGCAACTGGGTTGTTTGCAATTCGTTCAGTGACGATGTGGATGGCTTCCCTAACGATCTCTTTGGTGGAGGGAGGCATGAGACGAACTGCTGTGTTGCGAATATGGATATGAAGATGACGAAAGATCGTTTTGATACGTTCATCATTAAGAAGCTCGGAGGTACGCTCGACGAGTTTAGCGGCGCGGATAATATTAATGAGGAGGGTGCTAGGAAGGGCTCCTCGTTCTGCGAGAAGGTTATCAATTTCTATAGCGTATTGCTCAGAAAGAAGGGCGGATTCGAATATGGTATTGGTTTCGATGTCGTCAAGGACAGCGAAGTAGTGAGACGATGAAGACGAGGAATCGGAATCGTTGGCGAGAGTGGTCGATGTTACGGTGGGGGAGGCAAGGGTATCGGTCATAGTGTCTATGTGGGATATAAGGACGCGGAGTTGTGCAAGGCAGATTTCGAGGTTACGAGTGTGTTGAGAGCGAGTAGTCATGATGATTTTCTGAGGGTTCTTTATAGTCCGTGAGCTTTCTTATAAGCGGTAAGGATTGAGGAAGCGTTGCCAAGATTCTCTTGGGGAATCCATTCGTTGCTGGCGGAGGAATATCCTTTCCAGGATACAAGATAGCGTCTTCGTTTACCCGTTCCCTTATGCGACAAGATAGCTTCGACTTCGTATTCTTCTTCGTTATCGATGATATCAGGTGAGGGTTCGTGGAAATTAGGGCCGTGGACTTCCATTTCGTGATAGGATGATAGTTCAGAAGCGTGGAACGTGGGGTGAACTTTCCATTGCGTGGGAAGCTGGAGTGTGAACGTGATCGGAGACAGTACTGCAGTGATGGTAAAAGGTCCGTATCGTTTTGGGGCGAGTTTCCGCGATGGTAACTGCGTGATGAGGTTCTTTCCTGACAACCAAACCTTATCACCGATCTTCCATGGTTGGTACTTCTTTCCATGTGATCGTTCGGCCATTCGCTGCATTGCGAGATTATGGCAGGAGATTGCTTCTTCTCGTATCTTTTGAAGAGTGCGAAGTCGTTCTTCTGCTGCTGGAACAGTGGATTCGGGGAGTACGTGAGGGAGAGCTCGTGGCTCGTATCCCATCATGAGGCGGAAAGGGGAGGCGTTGCGAGAGTCGTGTTTTCTGTGATTGTGAACGAATTCGGCCATAGGGAGATGTTCAACCCATTCTTCTGGGTTGTTACGACAATAGATGCGGAGGTAGGTTTCGAGTTCTTGATTGAGGCGTTCTGTCTGTCCATCCGTTTGTGGGTGATAAGCGGTGGAGGCGGCGATGTCGTATTTCAACAGTTTAGCTAGGGCTTTAGAAAACTTGGAGACGAATTGCGGTCCTCGGTCGGAGATTACTTTTTCGTGGAGTCCGAAACGGCGGTAGACGTATTTGAAAAACTTCTTGGCTACTCCTTCTGAAGTGATGGTTTTCGTACAAGGGATGAGAATTACCCCCTTCGTAAGCCCATGGTCTACCACGACCATGATAGAATCAAAGCCATTACAGGGTGGTAAGTCAGTGATGAGGTCGACAGATACTTGGGCAAAGGGTGTAGAGACAGTGGATGGTATAGGGACGAGCGGGGGGGTCGTGGGGTGGGTGTCAGATTTCATTTGCTGGCAAAGGGCGCAGCCTTCGACGTATTTTCGGATGTAAGTGCCCATGGAAGGCCACCAGAAGTCACGTTTCACTAGTTCTTCGGTTTTAAAACGACCAGGGTGTCCTGCGGTTGCGTGATCATGGGTGCGTTCTAGAATAGCATGGCGGCCGGCGGGACGGACGTAGGCACGATCCTTATAGAATAGGATATCGTCCTTGATTGTCCAATCAGATAGAGCGGATTTCATTGGGGGAAGGCAGAGACCGTTCAGGGCATCGGATGCGGCTTGGAAGATAGGGTCGACATCATCAGGGTCAGGGTTCGCGAGAGTCGTCATTAATTCCTGATCAAGGAGTCGAATAAAGAGGGAGTCGGGAAGTAGAGTGACATCTTCGTTATCGGTTGCAGTGGGGACATGATCAGCACGGCGAGATAAGGCATCAGGGGCAACGAGTTTAGTTCCGGCAACATGGTGGAGTTCTAGATCATAGCATGAGAGAATCAATTGCCAACAAGCTTGGCGACGAGTAAGCTTCTGTGCGGTTCGGAAGTAGAGAAGATTCATGTGATCAGTGAATACGATGACCGGATGGGGGTTTCCTTCCAAGTAGTGGCGCCATTCTGTCAATGCTCGGATAACTGCGAGGAGTTCCCGATCAAAGATCTGGTAATTCCTTTCTGCCGGGTTCAGGGATTGCGAAAGATACCCACACGGATGATAAACCCCGTTCTCATCAGTCTGGAGAAGGACGGCGCCAGTAGCTACCAACGATGCATCGGTTGCGACTGCAAATTGACGTGATGGGTCAGGGTTACGAAGGACCGGTTGTTTCAAAAAACAGTCTTTCAATGTCATAAATGCGTCTTGACACGAAGTGGACCAAGAGAAAATATTGTTTTTCTTAGTCAGATCGATGAGTGGTCGTGCGATATCGGAGTAATGAGGGATGAAGTTTCGGTAGAAGTTGCAGAAGCCGAGGAATGACCGTGTTTCCTTAACGGTGGTGGGAATTGGCCAGTCGCGGATTCCATCAGTTTTAGCAGTATCCATAGCGACACATCCGGGACGGATAATCATTCCGAGGTATTCAACTTCTTGTGCATCAAAGGTACATTTTTCCGGTTTCAAGAAAAGCTTCTCTGCCCGTATCTTGGTTAGAATGCGACGAGTTCGTTCGTGGTGTTCATCAAGGTTGTTTGAAAAGACGAGGATGTCGTCCATGTATATCACTAACCATCCTTCGTTGATTTCTTGTTGGAAGGTTCGGTTCATGTATGCTTGGAACGTAGCTGGGGAGTTACAGAGACCGAAAAACATGACATTCGGTTCATAGAGTCCGAACTCGGTGGTAAACGCTGCTTTCCATCGATCATCGGGGTGAATACGGATATTGTTATAGCCGGATCGGACATCCATCTTGGTGAAATATTTGGCCCCGTGTAACCGTGCGACTAAAGATAGGGGGAGTGGCAGTGGATAGGCGTTCTTGATCGTCCAATCATTGATATACCGGTAATCTTGGCACGGTCTTAGATCTCCGCTTTTCTTTCCAACAAAAAAGAATCCGCTAGCTTGTGGCGATTTCGATTCTGAGATAAAACCTTTTTGCACGTTTTCATCAATAAACGCTTTGACTGCAGTTCGTTCCGTGACAGAGAGGGGATAGATCTTCGATGTCTTAGGGATGAATCCAGGTTTCGTTTCGATGCGATGATCAATACCAGGTCGTTCAGGAGGGAGGCTATTAAGTCCGTCTTTTGCGAAAATATCGGCGAAGTCATGGAGATAGGAAGGTACGAGTTCTTCGAAAGTTTTCTTCTTCTGTTCTAGCCCCGCAGCTAGAGCGAACTGCTGGGCTTTGTTACTAACTTTTGTATATTCGTCGGGCCGAGGCAGGGGTATGACCGTGGGTTTCTGTTCTGAGCGACCGGTTCCATCAGAGGTGAGAGGGGTATCCATAGAGACATTTGTAATAACCCGGAGTTCGGTTGCGTCAGAGGAATATTCCACTAAGAATTCATCGTCATCAAGGTCGTACAGGGAGACTTCTCGCACTGGTGCGGCAAAGTTCTCTTGTGTCCATACGTCTTCCTTAGTGTCAAAGGTTTCGTCGTCGTCTTCCGGGATAGGGAGTAGATCAGGGATAGGGATGGGTGCTTCTTCGTCAATAACTTCTTCGATAGACGCCTTAGGATAAGGAAGATCTGTTATGACGGGTTCTGGGGTGATGGTTTCTTCTTTACGAAGTTTGGAGTTTTTCCATGTCCGATCAATCGGTTCAGGTTGAAATAGAAGGGGAAGAGCGTTTCTCTTCCTTTCTTTGTCAACCTCTTCTTCGACTTGACTGCTCTTCGCCGTTCGTGAAAGAATGAGGGTTTCAGCGGCCCAGTCGATGACCGGGTTCATTGCTTTCAACCAGGGGATGCCGAGAAGAATCTGGTCCCTTCGTCCTAATTGAGTGACATTGAATTTCCCAATCATAGTACGTTCATCGATTTTGATGGTAAGGACGCAATAGCGGCGAATGGCTCCACTCTTCGAATAGCTCCCATCGGCGGTGGTAACTTTGAAGGGTTTACTAAGTGCGTGGGTTCGGATTTTGTGCTTCTTCACGAAATCTTCGGAAATAAATGTTCTGGCTGCTCCGGAGTCGACGACTGCGGTTGTTTCAACGGTTTTCAGATGGGTTTTCGAAATCAGAGAAATGGGAACTCGAAGTTCCTTTCGTTCACCAACTTTTCGTACAAGTCTAATGGGTACATCGGAAGATACTGACGTTGATCCAGTCTTCCACATCAAAAATCCTCGTTGAGGCGGCGAACTTCCGCTTCTTCTTCTTCATCGTCGCTGCTTTCGATTTCTTTGCGACGGACCGGGGTCTTCCCGTTCTTCTTCTTCTGGGGGCACGTTCTAGACATGTGTCCTACCACGTGGCAGGTGAAGCACTTCCCAGTACGGAAGTGTTCGGTACGTTCTTCTTCGGTAAGTCGATCGACTACCATAGCGTTGGGGTCTTTGGAAGGTGTGTACCTGCTAGATCCGAAGTTCTTCTTCTTCTGGGGTTGGTTACGTGCCCTAATGGCGTTCAACTGGAGACGGGAGTTATCGAGGTTAATGCAAGTGGTGAGAACCACCTCGAAGTCGTCCGAGATGTCACCCGTGCCGAAGAGGCGGGCGGTCAGCCCTGGGTGTAATCCATCTATGAAGAATTGTTTCTTCGAGATGTCATCATGGATTCCGGATCGTTGACAGAGCATGAGGAATTCTGAAATATAATCTTGAAGCTCGGATCCCTGCTTCAAGTTTCGGAGTTTAGCTAAGGCGGTTCCTGCGGGATCAAGCGGTTTAAACGCTTTATTGAAATCGGCGAGGAATTCTGCCCAAGTTCCGTAACCTTTAATGGTTCCATCTGTTCGTTTATAGTTCGGATCTTGCGCGTGGGAGAGGAAGTCCTCTTTCCAGTAGCGGGCATTCCCTTCGTTCATGAAGGAGGTGACGAAAATAATTTTCTGCTTATCTTCTACATAGATCTTCTCGTTGATGTCGAGGTAGGAGTTACACGACATGAGGAAACCTCTAGACTTGTCTCTATCACCATCAAAGATGGTGGGGGTTCCGATCTTGATTTCAACGGGTTTCGAAGACATCGTGGGGTTCAGGGGTGGTAATGGTGGTAAAGCGCCTAGTTTGAGTGCGCCGATCAATGGAGTCAATGAGGTCGTCAGTTTGGACCTGGAGTTCTATCTGTCGTGATGACCAGGGTTTGTCGTTCTTTCTTTTTTTCTAGTATTCAGCACGCGATGGTGGCGAAGGGAATCAATGTAGACTTTAATCTTTTGTTACGAACTGGGATAGTTCTGACGTATGGCCACTCAATAAGAGCGATCGGCCAAGGTCGGTTCAAGGCTTCGGCGTATACCGAAGTTCAATAGTTCTAAGACAAGACAAGGAGAGTGTCCTCGACTTGAATCAAGAGTTCAGACGACTTAAGATTGGAGGTCTTAAGCGAAAGCAAGTTCCAGGTAAAACCCAGTAAGATTAAAGTGAAGAACTGCATAGTACAAAGACGAGTTTATATACTGGTAGAAATGCCTTTAGGGCCGGTTTGTAAGCAAGTCAGAACGAGTCATAGGTAAGACGAGTCAGAAGTATCAAGAATAGATCATCTAGTGATGGCGTGATAGCGGTCATGATGTAATACAATGAGTAATCAAGAAAGAAAGATAAGTCTAACAGCGGCATCATGCGGCTTGCGACGTAATACAAGTAGAGAGTAAAAAGAAAATGAATAGGGGCGTACTTGACTGTAACAAACAGACACGTTGAACAGACACGGCATAATCACAGAACTAAATCGGCTGTGTTGAGTTTAGGGCTACAGAATGTATAGTATAAACAGGCTTACCGTAACTCAGATCGCGGAATGAAACTTGCAGAAATATTACGCAGGAAAGCGGTGCGGGACGACAGGGGGCCTGCCAAAGTGGTCGAAGAAACATTGCACGTAAAAATCGCAAGCCTGTTGCATGACCTGGAAGTACGTGGTAGCATCGAATGCACTTGCATCCAATGGTGCATTGAGGCGTGGTGGGGAATCCTCCCAGCAGGACAACAACTTGCGGAAATTGTCGACGTAGGGGAAAGCGTCAATTATCCGACGACCCCACAACCCACTATCGTCATCGGGTAAAGAGGATGACCACATCACAAAGCCGCCCTCTTCAGGGAAAATACTATAAAGGAGATCCCGGCGATTATGTTGTGACTCCTCCCATGATGCGCGGGCCATGACTCGATCTAGAGCTAGAAGCTCATAACGGAAATTGAGCTCGTACAACTCCCACAGGATAAGGCGCATCAAGTGCGAAGGAGGGTCGCAAAGAGATATTATTGATATCGTCATATTGTGCCACTGCACGTTCTCGCCAATGGCCCATGTGGTACCCTGGGCGTCCCGAAGATCTTCGCCAAATATTTGTGTGGCTGCTTGCTTCCGTGTAGCTGCAGCAGTAGGACCTGCAGACGATGACGAAGCTATTGTGGAGGGCTCGCCAGAGGGGCTGCTGTTAAGAAAATCTCGCCAAAGTTGTGGCAAGGGAAAGCGCTCTGGAGGGTTGTGATCGACACGGCTGATCCACAGCGGTCGTGCAGCAAGCCAGTTTGCAACAAACAATTTCTTCCGCTCCGGTGAACTGGGAGTGATGAGAAGCGCAGGCTCAGGGAACCGATACCCTTGGTCAACGAGACCCTTTTTCACGCGATTTTTGTCCTTGTTCGCTTTCTGGAAGGTGGAAGTCCAAAAGCCGATGGCTTCGGGGTTTTCTGGGCGGCAGAGGTCCTCCCATTTGTCACGGTTAGGTTGAGCGTCAGCAATCTTAGAATCTTCTAAAGAAAAAAAGTCGGTAAGGTTCTAGGGTCAATTATGATAGATGTACACGCACTCGGCTTCATCAATTGAGACGAAGTAATCTTTCGTGCCTTCTTATTTTTTTGTCCCTGAGAGGGGGCTTTACCACTAGCTGGGTTTTGAGGCAGTGTCGAAGGCAATGGGGCACCAGGGTTCACAGCGAAAGTGCCAGTGTAGGCCCGACGGGTATGAAAGTGACGGTTGAAGCCACCAGGGCCACGATACAGGAGGGGGAATGGTCGCATGATGTTGCCTTCACAATAGACGTTCTTTGTCAGATCGTCCGGGAATGTCAGTACGACAGGTTTGATGATGTTCATCTGGGGAGAAATATACACCTCTGTGCGAACAAGCCACACGGGCACGCCGGCATTGAGATATATGTCGCAGATCTTTGAATCAGTAGTAAAGCAACCCATCCATCTCGAGTTCCCTTCAAGTGGACCCCAAGAGGACCAGCCTGAGGTGAGACGAGGTTGGACTATTTCAACGTAATCCATGAAAGCTATGATGTCGAGGAATGAGCGCTGCGCTTGAGCAACAAAGATGATAATATCGCGGTACATCAAGGGATGTCGGCGGAGCACATTGATGTCGTGCTTGAGGGATGCGAGCATGTTGGTGACGATGTCCTTCTTGCCTGCACGATTCGCCTGCCATGGTTGAACTCACTTGCGAGCAATGGTAAGCAAGTTGTCAATACCGTCGACGATATGTGAGTGTAGAGTACCGACGGCAAATGCAGTCCCAGGTTGAATGGCGAAGTCGGCTGTAGTGGGAGTGAACCAGGCGAATTGCAGGTCAATCGATGAAGTATCCTTGCGAGGGATGCAGACGGCGCATTCGAACTCCTTACAATACATCTGTGGCCATTGAAAACAATCAGCCGCTCCAAAACGTCCATCTGCCCGAGCCGTGAGTTCTTCTATATCGTCATTGTGGAGTTCCGGTACCCAATCCATATTCGGAGTGGTGATGACAAGCGGTGCTTGATAGCCAATGGCTCTGGCATCCAGGGCACTGATAGCCACTGTAAACATCTTGTCAGAAGATGAAAGATGGCATAGAAATGATAATCTTACCATCTGGACGGCTGTAAGGAGTGAACTTGGTTAACGCAGTGGGCATAGTTATGGTTGGTATCTGTAAGATTGATCAAATCTGTAAGATTGTATAAGTTTGGTGTTGAAATCAGTTAAAGTGAATGCACATCACAAAGATGAACTATGAACAGGCCTGCGTGATTGCAACGCAGGGAGCGCGGTAGAAAAGTAAGCGTAGTGTATTCCCAATGAAGTTTGTGAGCCTGCAAAGACGTGAGTATTAAAATCAATTAAAGAGAACAGACCTTGAGAAAATGTGTTGGGAAATTGTAAGGCAGGCAGCGAGTGCAGAAACTAGCATAGGAGAAGGCAAACGGTACTCCCAAGAGAGTCTTCAACCCCACTGGTGCAACAACGAGAGAGCAGCCGGGGCAACTCTCCAGACGTGAAGTCTAGGAGATTGCTTTCAGTGACGCGAAGTCAACTGCAAGCGATGTGAACGGCACTTAGCCAGTTCAATGGGTCCAGGTGCGAATTTTGAGAGGGAGACGGCTTGAAGGGGCGACAAATACGACGGGTGAGGAGCTCGAGGGAGTGTGAGAGGAATTTGAGGTGGGGAAACTGATGTATATGACTGTGAACGCGAGTGTTGGGAATTCCCAGCCCGAATCGAGATCTTACCAGAGGAAATTATCTTATTGTATCGATATCCATTTGTTTGGTCTTGTTGTTGCAGTTGTTGCACTGCACACAAACTTTGTCCGTTTACTCATCATCAATCTCTCACCTTCACCTCTACCTCCTACATCTATCAATCGCCTTTCCCCCGCCGTGGATTTTACTTGGCTACATTCTCCGTCTCAACATTCGCGCCTGGACCCATTGAACTGGCTACGTGCCGTTCACATCGCTTGCAGTTGACTTCGCGTCACTTAAAGCAATCTCCTAGACTTCGCGTCTGGAGAGTCGCCCCGGCTGCTCTCTCGTTGTTGCACCAGTGGGGTTGAAGACTCTCTTGGGAGTACCGCTTGCCTTCTCCGATAACCAGTCTTACTTGACTTGTTTTAAAATGGGTAAGTCATTTTTCCACTGCATCCGCGAGATCTCACTGTAATCATCAGTTCAACCACACCAGGGTAGCGACCATATCGGTGAGTATTTTATCTCCTACGTCTGACCGAGTTTACTGTTCACATGAGTATCATTCAGTCATATACGTCACACTTGGCACAAAACGCTCTAATCCAGTCTCATGGGTAAGTCTTCTAAATTGCCTGTATAATTCCCAATTGACTCCAGCCCGATTATTTGTGCCGGGCTTCCCAATAGATATGATTTTTGAAATTTTATCTACCCTATCCTGATGCGCCCTTACTTACACAACCTTGCCAAATTTTGCCTGCCATATAACACAGTCTTGCCCATTTACTTACATGTCACAATCTTTTTCCTGCTTTTAATACATATATTGATCGTCACTTTCTGTTCTTTTTCTTGTCGTCATTCTCTTTGTCCTCATTAGCCGATTTATCAACATCTGTTTTACCCTCTGCAGTCTGACTACGTGTCGACTACGCACACTTTCAGTGACTTCGCGTCCTACAGCACTTAGACATCGAGACTACGTGTCTCATGGCTGTGCGGCGTCCCAAACGACCCCGTCATGCGGGTCCCTCGTCGCATTTCCACTCTGATCACCCGCCACCTCTTACTCCTACAGACTCGCAGCCGATGACTATCATTTGTGAACCGTGGATGGTTCATCGCAAACACCGAGCTTCTCGGTCGTACCACTCGCTTGCACCCCCCCTTCTTGTTCTACCTGGCCGGCAGCGTTTTACCCAACATATTGGATCTTCATCTCGACACTCACTTGTTCAGGATCAAAGTCACCCGCATTCCCCTAGCGGCGCTGATCCTCCAGATATCGATCCTTTTGTCACCGACGAACCTCTTTTCAGCGACTTCCTCTATGAGCCCGATGGTCCTATCAACCTTCCACGCCCACATCTGTCTGGCCTCCAGAAGAAGCAAAATCAATGGCAGAGATGGTCTCAAGAAGTCGTCCCTTCCCTCATCAAACCTTACCTTGCCTACTGCCGGCGATCGGAATCCTTGCAATCCAACCCTGACCTTGGTCTCCTCACCGGAGACAATTTACGTTGCAGTGCGTTTTGTCGCCTGCAATCACTGGCAGTCACCTGTGTACTCTTTGACCGTGCATTCTGTGTTTTGTGGCCCAAGGGTCTTCACTTATATTCGCCATAAATATTAGGTTTGCAAGTCATCACCATTTCCTGCTGCGAGTGTTGCCCGGCACCACTCCAACTCATGACGCGTGGGTTATTTGCATGCGCTCCCGTTACCCCGTCTCTTGCAGTAGACATCTGGGTTTTGGAGCTAGTGAAAAATCTGTTTGTACGGATGACTCCCAACTCAACTGCGTGGTGCGATGCGCTAGAAAATTTTCTGAATGAGTGAGGTTATAAATTGAATACCAAGGTCAGATTATCACTCACTGTTTTCATTGTCTCGTCGTGTTGACTCCAGCCGATAGGACAGTCTTAGACGCCGGTTTAGCAATGTGTATCATTGGTATACTGTTCTGACAATAATGTCATCAGACTACCTCACCACATTTATCTCGAATTCTCGGCGCGCTGGTGCAGACAGTGTGGCTTCTCATGAAACACCTGGCATACCACAAGTTCTCAGTCAGCCAAGTACTTACCTTTCTTCGCATTGTCCTCTGTGCTTTGGTGGGAGTAACTGGCAGCAACATCGTGATCCCGACACCACGTAAGATACTTAAATTCAACTCAATATCTCAGCTCATTATTTTATTAGGGTCGACTGCATCGTTTGTATTGATGCTTGCTTCACTCAAAAGCGCTCCAACAACCCGCGAAATGGTATCATGCAAGATCCACCTAACCCAACAGCAACTGTCTTCATCCCTGAACGCGATGTCAAGGTGATGGAAGACCATGTCAATGACTGCTGTGGGGGTGGAACTGGGACACGCAAACGACCAAGGCAACCGGTTGAAGAGGTCCCTGACGGGTATGAGGACGGGATGAGGATTCCAGTGTCTGTCTTGGATGGGTGCAGTGAGTCTTTTGTGGCGGCAGACGAAAAGCGTGAAAAAGCAAGTACGCGCTTTTTTGCAGACACTGGACTCATGGCATTACTTTGTCGACACGATCGAGTGCTGTGGCTCGTCAACATGACCTCTGCTGGCGAGAAGCAATATTACTCCCTTGCATTAGTGAAGCGGCTCTTCGAGCATCTACCGCCTAATATGCTGGTCGGGTTGCTATACGACATAGGATGTCAACTTGAGTGTAGTTGTCGGAAGTGGGGCTTGCTTGATGACTCTATTATATCCTGTATCAGCTTCGGAATATCCGTGTTTCACGCATACGGTCACCAGTGGCCTTGCCAGATCGTCTACCACCCTCGAAAGCATGTTGGGTTTGGGCTATCTGATGGAGAGGGCTGCGAGCGTCTATGGAGTGCCTTGAAACACCTCATTCCAGTGCTTCGAGTTTCTGGTGTACATTACACGCTACTCTATGTTTCATGCTGGCTAGTACTGACTGTCTTCTCTTTAGTATCACCAGCGGTTATTCGTACTGGATGTGCAAGTGCGCTACTTGGCTCTCAAGTCTTTCGATGCATCGGGGCAATGGCTAGTGCGGAAATGGATGCTTTGCCAGAAGAAGAAACAGGTGGCTCTCGATGGCCTCAGGGATCTTAGGTCTGATGAGGACATCCTCCAAGAGGAGTGGGCAGCCCAGGTAGCTCATCAGACTAAGCCGATAGCTCGTAAGTAATTTTCTGGATTTAATTTGACCAGCTGTCATGTTTATTTTTGTGGACAGGCCAATCTAAACATAAAGGCGCAGAGGCTATTGTGGGCGTTCTTGCATTAGAAAAGACCCTCGAAAGCCACCAGAACATCGTTCATGAACTCGAACATCGGCTCATTAGCAACAATGTTGACGCCATCACGACTTTCAATCTTCAGCTTCATGATGTGCGTGCCCGATGTGCTAAGGTCATCGAGACCCTTGGGCAGAGACGCACCGCATTAGGTGTTTCGGAGTACGCCAATCTGCAAAAGTTGAAGAAGAATGTCTATCTTCAAGTTCATATGAATGCCCGCGCTCTGAAAATGCGACTTCGAGAGCGACTTCGACAACGAAAATTCGAGCTTGAAAAATTGGAACGGTCCTATCGAAACACAGTCAATGGTATATTTAATTATCTTTATTCATTGATCTTATTGATTCACATTGAGTTGTAGAACTGAACATGCGCAATCACACAGAGGCCTCCATCAAGTGCCGAGAACCAACAATCCTCAAGATCGTCTCAACATACAACAACTTGTGTGACCAACTACACGTGCTAATACATCAACGCAAGGCCCCTGCTAATGCCGTTCCACCCATACCTATCTCACGTGATGGGATCTTTCAGCTGGATGTCGATGATGACATATGGCAAGATGTAGGTCTGGAGGATGAGACTGTGGACCCACCTCGATGGCTTGCCGATGACAATGTTCGCCAGGGTATTCGTCTCTTACTTGATCTTGACCGCTGTTTGGAAGAAGAAGACAGGTTAAGACGTGAACGCTGTGTAATGCAAGAGTGTATGATCTTGGAGTGGACTGCACTTCAGGAGGCTCGAGAAGTCGCAGGTGAGTTGCCTACTCAATCTTTATCTCAGTTATGTCCTAAAATATGGAATTAGATGTTGATGTGGCATGGCACCTCCAGAAACGTGCTGCACAGCTATCCCTCATGTGCTTTGAGTGGCAATCGAGAGTACGTCCCATACCCACTGCATGGGAAATGCCTGATAGCTGGGGACCGTCCTCCACTGATATTGCCCATGCTGGGCATTCACTTTACCACTTGAAAACTGTGCAGGCTGCGCATGCTGACTTGTGGGAATTGTCAGAGGATGAGAACAATGACGATGACGTAGATGAGGGAGGAGTTGATGATGAGTTGATGGCAGCAGTGGAGGAAGTTGCTTATGCAAATGAATATCGGTGGGGAATATCCAGACCCCCTTATTCTGCCGTCGGAGATTCCCAGACCACCCATATTATTTGGTTGGGAATATCCAGACCACATATATTCTACTGTCGGAGATTCCCAGACCACCCATATTATTTGGATGGGAATATCCAGACCACATATATTCTGCTGTCGGAGATTCCCAGACCACCCATATTATTTGGTTGGGGATTCCCAGACCTCCATATTCTCAAGTCGGGGAATCCCAGGTCCCTATATTCTGCAGTTGGGAATATCAACCACATATTCTGATGTTGGGAATTCCCAGTGTACAATAGTAACCTGCAAAGTCAAGTGCAATAGAATTCCCAATGCTTACATTTGACAAGTTATGCTTAATATTTGTTACTGTCCTCACATCAGAGTGTGTATAATGAAATTTATTCACACCATACTAGACGACAAATTAATACAAGGTCGGAGAAGATGGCACATGTACTTCATCCCAGTCCTCTACTTCAGAATCTGAATCCACAATGCGAATAATATGGGTGGTCTGGGAATCTCCGACCAAATAATAAGGGGGTCTGGGAATCTGCGACAGCAGAATATATGTGGTCTGGATATTCCCATCCAAATAATATAGGTGGTCTGGGAATCTCCAACAACAGAATATATGTGGTCTGGATATTCCCAACCAAATAATATGGGTGGTCTGGGAATCTCCGACAGTAGATTATATGTGGTCTGGGAATCTCCGACAGCAGAAGATATGTGGTCTGGATATTCCCAACCGAAGAAAATGGGTGGCCTGGGAATCTCCGACAGCAGAATATAGGTGGTCTGGATATTCCCAACCGAAGAAAATGGGTTGTCTGGGAATCTCTGACAGCAGAATAAGGGTCTGGATATTCCCAACTGAAGAATATATGTGGTCTGGATATTCCCGACCAATTAATATGTGTGGTCTGGGAATCCCCGTCATGAGAATACGGGGGTTGGGATATTTCCCAACATGAGAATAGGTGGTCTGGGAATCCCCACCAAGAGAATATGAGGTCTGGATATTCCCCACCGAAGAATATTGGTAATCTGGGAATCCCCAACATGAGATTAGGGGTGTCTGGGAATCTTTGACTCCAGAATATATGTGGTCTGAGAATCTCCAACATGACAATATTGGGGTCTGGATATTCCCAACTGAAGAATATATGTGGTCTGGGAATCTCCGGCAGAAGAATATATGTGGTCTGGATATTCCCGAACAATTAATATGTGTGGTCTGGGAATCCCCGAGATGAGAATATGGGGGTCTGGATATTTCCACCCGAAGACTATGGGTGGTCTGGGAAACCCCAATACATCATTATATGTGGATGGGAAGTCCCCGCTGGAGCATATATGTGGCTAGGGAATTCAAAACATGATCATATGTGGCCGGGGAAATACCATCATGCCATTATCGTGACATTATATGTGGTCTGGGAATCCCCACAATGATCATATAAGTGGCTTGGAAACCATCACTTGAACATATACTCATGGTCTCCATACCACCCCTTCATGACCACTATGCCACCCTCCCATGGTTTTCATACCACCCCTTCATGATGCCTATACCACCCTCCGATGGTCCCTGTACCACCCCCTCATGACCCCAATACCACCCCCTCATGATCCCTATACCACCCCCCAATGATCCCTATACCACCCCCTAATGATCCCTATACCACCCTCCAATGGTCCCTATACCACCCTCCAATGGTCCCTATACCACCCCCTAATGATCCCTATACCACCCCCTAATATGGTACAAAAATCGGTGCAAAGGACCCCTGACACCACCCACAATATGGGAAAGCCCATGGGAATTGTCACACAAGTATGTCCCAGGTGGGCTGGGAAAGCATTGGTGTTATCCCACAGGACTTATCCCACTCCTACAGTATAATGGGAAAACCAGAGGAATCACACCTCTTAGGTTGATACTTGTGTAGAGGACTATCAACCTAATAGGTATCTTTTTGGGGGTGACTGAAGTGGGTCAGTACACAAGTGGTGTGACTTTGAAAAGAGCCGCTCAACAGGAGAAATGGCACCTGGAGTGGCAAGGGCATCACATGCGATGCGAGAGAGAGTTGGAAACTCATAAGAATGGTCCTTTGTAGATAGTCAACTAGTTTTTCAAGTCTGAAATAAGAAAAAAGTGTACCTTCCACCATATAAGAGGCATGCTCAAGGCATTTAAAGGGTCCTTGGCACCCTGTGCAAGGATGGCATAGTGCTCGAACTCAGACTGGATGGGTACTGTCAATGTTGTGGGAGATTTGCCGTCAGGACGCAAATTAATCAGTGATGAAAGAAAAGAATCTTCATCAGGAGAAGCTGATGGTGGAGGCATGTGAGATTAGTGCTGCTGTGGTCCAGTTTGGTCCAGTTCAGAGGGTCCTGGATAAGAACCAAGAACAGAACCATGGTCCGGTTCTGCAAAATCATTGAACCCAGAACCAGACCATTGAGAACGGTTCTCAATGGTCCAGTTCAGTTTTTTTCTGGTCTGAACATGAACCGAACCATAAATTTTTCAAAGTATAAACATTGATGCTAGAATTCAAACATTCAGCGCTGCCTGGTGAAAACTGATGTGCAGATATGCTTAAATAATATTGCGGGTAATGGAGGTACAGAATGGGTACAAAAAGAGCTCGAAAACATGGACAGCGACCTGAAAACATGGTGGACAGTGGCTCGGATTGAACATTGTAGAAAATTCATACTGTGCGGGAATCCAATAAAGCCATCCTTCACAGACGGATCTGTTCCATGTATCACTAGTAACCAAGATAATGATTTAGAAAGGTGTCTGTTGAGGAACTGAACGGCTCGAGAACTTCACCTTTGAACGCGTGGCTCATGGCATCTGCAGTGAGAGCTTGCCAGAGGTTTGAAGGATGATGGACTTGGGAGGGTATTGGCAAATGAGCTAAAACCAGTTTGACCGGGAGTGCGCGACGTTCAAATTAAAGCTGAATCATGAGCAGAGTGCTCGAATATGGTGTCATGTAGAATATATTCAAGTGCTGGGAAGCACTGACTGCTCACTTGATGGGATGGGATACACTCTAGAGGCTTTGAAGACAAGAGTCAGACACACGCACCTCTGTAGCTCAGAGCAAGACACCCACAATCCCTCCAAAGTTCACCTTGACTGCGCCTAATGCCATCATCCTACGAGAGTTCAAAAGTCTGTGGGACTTGAAGACAGGTGTTGTGTTGAAGAAGATGGAGGGGCATGTGTGGGCATTGGCGGTATCATGAGATAAAGGCGGAGAGAGTGCTGCTGGGATGGGATACATTCTGGAGGCTTTGAAGACAAGATTCAGACGTATGTATGCACTGCAGAGGCGCTGGGGGCCTACAGTGTCTAGGATGGCGGGTATGGCTGGAAGGTTCGTGCCTGGACATCTATGGAAATGAACAGGTTGATGCAGTGAAGCAGCATAAAGCATACAAAACACGCACCTCAGAGTGTAGCTTAGAGCAAGACACCTACAATCCCTCAAAAGTCCACCTTGACCGTGCCTAATGCCATCCACCTGCAAGAGTTCAAATGTCATGAAGACTGGGTAAGGGCAGTCGCAGTTTTCCCCAATAGACAGCAGATAATTAAAGCCTCACTTGACAAGGTGCTTCATCTGTGGAACTTGACGACATGTGTTGTGTTAAAGAAGATGAAGGAACATGTGTGGACATTGGCGGTATCACGAGATGGGCATGATAGCAAGCAGTGATATTAATGAAGGCAGAGAGGTCATTGTATGGCACGGAGAAACTGGCGAATCACTCACAAAAATCTCACGTGATCTAATGCCAGGCCCAGAACAAGTGTAATGTATATGTACTAAAATGTGTCAGTACTTACCTCAAAAAGGCTAAAGGCAGCCTGATTAACCGATAGCAAATCCCAGCTGAAGGTAGTGAAAATCCCAAAGGTCAGTCCTGACCTTGAGGAAGGCAAAATTGACAAGGGTTCAGAATGGTTTGGGAAGGCTGAACCAGAACCAAACCGTTAGGGAGGACCTAGAACTGAGAACCATTTTCCGGTCCGGTTCTGGCTGACGTGAGAACCATGGTTCTGGACTGGACTGCAGCAGCACTATGTGAGATGCAGTGGGAACCACTCCTGGTGTTGCAAGCTCATAGCGTGCAATGAACTTGCCAAAGAGGATATCAAAATGACGGTTGAAAGTGTGCCATGGATTTTCACCAGTCACAGTGGTGGTGACATGGTGAATTAGATCACAGACATGCTTGTAATTACAGTGTGAGAATATGGTAGGAGGCACAGATCCTGGATATCTTTCCATATCTGCACTCATGTTAAAAATTATCGTTTCGGGTCTACATCATCGGATGGCAAGCCCAATGTGTCTTGGGACATATGATTATTATGATATCTGACATCTGTCCAAGTCAAGGCTCCTTGAGTAGTTGTCATCTTAGCATCGTGTCACGAGGAAGTAAACAGTTTACAAACGGATACTAACTGTGTGCACCAGTGGTAGTAAATACACATAAACAGTATACAGGTTAAACAGTTTAAAACAGTGTACAAACAGAAACGGTTGGAGCCTTACTGGTACCCGTGTCATTCCCTAAGCACATTCACTTTCTCTATATCACAACAACTGCCTCGTACAACCACTACATGCCAATGAGATTCTGAACGGTGCTATGGTTGAAGTACAATTTTGCATCCAACACTGGCATATTAAAGATATCGATACCTTCCAAGCGACACCGGAAAAGGTAACGATACTCAAGCTCAGTCTAATTCGCATGCCGTCTAACTACAAACGGCCCAATCCAAGTGGAGATGCAGACGTTCCAGGACAACCAGAATCAAAGAAAATGCATTCATATGAGGCTTGAGAAAGGTCGCCGTGTTGTCTATGAATCAAACTGTATTTATATCTTGATGTGTTCATATATATGTTGCCCAAAAAAAAAATCCACTCGCTCCACACAGTCACAAGTCGGCAATGCTGACCCCTAGTAAAATAAATTCTTGTTGGGTCTAATGCGCAGAGACCTGAGGTATCCACTACAATAGGTCCGATACGAATGTGTTGTTGTTGTGTTGCTATTCAGCAATAAGTGAAAATTGTGCATTTCCCATCGAATGATAGTATAGTACTTACTGAGAAGCTATATAACTTGTTATTCGACCTCGCTACTGAGAGACACGATTCCCTCGCCTGAGTACTACTTGCATGGCAATGAAACACGAGCACCCAATTGCACCCATGATCTGTATTGGCTGAGCATTATTCATCAGCAAGATACAGTACATCTCACCCCATTAAAAACTGCGCCGTGCCACCAGATGTAATCACCTGTTAACAATACTCCTGATATTGGCGGGCCTGAATTGATTCAGCAAATGAGCATCACTCATGGAATGTCTATGTACCTATCAACCCTGCGAGAGCTAGGGTCCATATGAGCACAGGATCAAATTGAAATTGTCTGATATTTACCCATGAAGGCATATGAAATGCCCATGCGGACTCTGCGAACAAGTTTCACATCTTGTTGCAAATGTGCTTTCAGGAATGGGCGTACCCTAGGTCAGATTGGTCTGGCGATAAGACAGCTAGAACCGGTGCCCATAGCGCTTGAACTGCAGAGAAAAGCAGTGAGCGAGTATGGTTAGCCATGGTATGCAACTTACAAATTCCAGCGGTGTACCCATAAAGAATACCAATTACCACTACACTGGCCAGGGTGCGCAATCCAATCAAGGAAAAAAGTAAGACAGTGCCGGCAAATGTTGAAACCGCCATGACTCCTGGGACACCAAAGTATTCAACGACAAGCCACCTGTTAGCTGTCCTACGAAACTTGATGTGTTCATGATTACAAGCTGACAGGTTCAAGATATCTTCACAAATGAGGGTTCATCAGGAAAAACCTCATATTGCCATAGCCCCGGTGGCAGCTATATAGCGCTATATAGGCACTCGTAGGCACTGTAGCCCTGTATAGGCACCACTTACACTACGTCGAGCTATATAGTATTATATAGCCTAAAGCTTCGCTACAGGTAGCTATGGGACTTAGTCGGGCAAACATGTGTTACAAGTGGTTACAGGTGGCTACATGTGGCGCCCGGGTCTACCAGGTCCGTGCACTTACTACAAACTATTTATGACAGACACACCAAACATCTCGCCGTCAATGAACTCGTTAAAATAAAAATCACTTGCCACCTCATAAGCATTTCCACTTCTCAACATTGTATCCACAGATTGCCCCATCTTTGGTATCAGATGACATGGTCGTACAATTTCGTCGACATGGATCACAGCAGCATTGCGGCGGAGATGGCATGTGGAGCGAGAGACTTGCAGTAGTCGAGAGGAGGGGTCTGGTAGTCTGAAGGGCGTGAACCATTTGATGTAAGTGAGAGCCCTAGAGTGCGTGCCAAACTGACGGGGGAGGGTGAATATGACACAAACTTGAGCCACTCGCACATCTGCAACAGATCACTATCAAATATTATGTCCGTCCAAAAATCTGAAACACATTACCATCAAGAGTGCGCAAGCCTGAAGACCGAGGCGTATCAGATATTAACGCCATATCAAAGTGACCAGGGCAACTGGATCTCCGTCCTGAAGCTACCACTTCTGGCCTTGCTCTAACATGCCATCGTTTGGGTGCATCGCCAACTCGTCGATCAGGTGGTGCCACAATGACCGCTTGACGGTAAACGTCAAAGCAGTCATGAATGCCAGGCACAACACCGGTTGTCTGAGGGAGGTTTTTCTGTAGGAAAGTTTGGAGAGCGGGAAGAAAATCGGTAGTGCCGTGTGCCATCACAATCTTTTCAACTGACTGGTGAGGATGCGCTGGAGCCTTCGCAAGGATGTGGGTCACTTCTTTGGAAGTGACCAGGCTTGATGTTGTGTTGGGAGATGCAGCCTCCATTTCTTCAGACTCGGAGTCCGAGTCTGAGTCAAAGCCTGGGTCGAATGAATGAGGCTCTGCATGACCTGCTGGCAAGAGAGGATGTTGTGCTAACCAATCCAGGTACGCCGCACGCAAAAACACCGCTTCCTGACGCTGAAGCCACAAAGTCATCTGCTCTTCATAGTCTCATTTGTTGGTAGCGCGGTAAGCCTCCTTTGCGAAGTCGATGTGCAAGCGCTCGGGAAGCTCAGTGTTAAAGCCATCAGCTGTGCCAAGCAACATGATTGACTGGACATAATGGGTGAGTTGATGTAGTTTAGGTATATTGAAATGTTCGCGAATGGCAAGCTCCTTCAGGATGTCTTTATTCGCATGAAACACGTCCAAGGTAGTCTGCAGGGCTTCGAGCATCTCGGTCGTGTGAATTTGTAGCTGGGCATAATAGGAAAAGTCAAGAATTGAACATGTGACTACCAGAACACAGCTGGCATGACATCAGCAAACATGAACTTAAAGACTCATCTCTCACACACCTAGGTACTGCACCGGTGAGCAAACCAATAAAGACTCGTTGCATTTCCTTATGTTCTCTTCCTGTCCATTGTTTTACAGTTGAGATCCCTTTCTTAAAGTGACGGAGTCCTGGATAATGAGGAACCGCCTTGAATCGCGCATCCATCTCCTCCTCCCCGACAATATCAATGCACCACTTCACAAGGTGGTCTTTAAACACTCCTTTATGGAGTTGATGCAAGAGGTCGGGGGTGAAAGCTAAGAAAATGTTAGCATGAGGTAAGTCGGCCCAGAAAGGTTTGTAAACGGCACGTAGGCCATTCTCCTCGAATTCCGGAGGATGCTGACCGTTCTTGCACATTTCCAGAATCTCTTTCATTAACTCTGGATCCCGCATTGGTGAGTCAAGACTGTCCCCTCGTTCATTTGCTCCTACAAGACACTTTGGACAGCGATTTTCTTTACAGCAAGAAATCAAACATTGCTCAGGAAAGTCGGCCACATATGCAGCCAGTATTGGGTGGACACGGCGAACCAGCGAGTCCGCACACACCATTTCGACCCCATGTTGTCCAGCGGCAATAAGAGGCTGGAGAAGGAGAGCCATACAATGATGAAAGAGTCTGTATCCGGCCAGGGAGCGTGCATCGGGAGTGAAGCAGTCGAGTTTGCTGGCAGGTAAGTATCCAATAAGAATTGTTGCTCGTGCTGATGCCTGACGCCTTTTTGCTTTGGCGATGTTGCCAATAGACATATATACTGGCCATGCCGACTTGTCGCCTCGAAACTGTGATAAGCAGGTTTTGTCCGACGATAGAATAATTGGCGCTATCATGGCTCCTTTGGGCAGGGCTTTCTACTCACAAGGTCAGTCCGTTTCTTCATTGCTCCCTCTTGAACTGTCTTACTTGTGTCTCGCCCCACCAGTCTGCCGTCCACATCTCATCAATCACTCTATGTTGGCCTGCACGGTCCGCATATGCTTTGGCAGGTGAGTATGCCATATCTGCCTTGAAGAATGGGTTGCCGATAAGCTCTTGGACACACTCTACAGGATCACGGCTCCAAAGTTCGACCTCCTCTTCCAACGGCGCTCCAAACTCATCCTCCTTGTTACCACGCACAGTAACCTTCCTGCAACTCCAACCTGGACCACGCGGTAGTGCATCAACCCTCTGCAAGAACGAGTGGTTGTTATGAAATGAGAGTTTCATATGGTTTTGTGTCTGGTCGAGGAATTAACATCGTGAGTTCTATCAATGCTCTCATCAACTTACTATTGGTAACTTCAGAAATTCATCAGTGCGTGTCTGACCAAGGTTTTTTACCAGCCACTCGGCCAAATCCCACTCTTCCCTGGTGAGTCATATGTCTTTAGAACCTCTCAGGCTTGCCGCACATTTGAGCACTCACACATCTTCAAAGGGCGACCATCGATCCTCAACCTCTTCCTCCTGGTGTCTCCTATATCTTTCGAATTTGGTCTCCCCCTCATGCAGCGCCCAGCCGGCATCTGCTTGAGGTTCAAAATAACGCCCTGTGTAGGAGAACGGAGTTCCGTCCTCATCCTTGACTTCCTCGATGGTGATATGACAAGATTTGCTGGGAGCAGGGTTAGGGTCCAGGTGGGGGTGAACATGGGAGAAGTCAACGTCAACAGGTGGCAGGTTGTCGTCTGGTGTGTTCAAGTTATCTGCCTCAATGTCGTTAATCATTAATGCCCATTGCCTTTGACATTCAGGTCTTCGTGCAATGTGTCTCTTGAGACCTTCTTGTGTGGTTGTTGCTTTGCCACAGAATGCACACTGAGGCATGGTTGGTCGAGGGAAGGTTTGTTAAGGCAAGGTTTGTCCATCATTACCACAACTTGCCCATGCATAACTCACCCATCAAGTTATTTTCCAGGAACACCGCAACTCACCCATGCATAACTCACCCATCAAGTTATTTTCCAGGAACATTGCTCCATGCAAGTGCGTTGCCACAACACGCGTCCCTACATACCAACATGACCCTACACAACCCCCTACGCCATCTCAAGACATTTCTCGGCCTTGGTTCCTACCGTCGTCATCCATTCTCTAGACATTTCTCGGCCTTGGTTCCTGCCGCTCTATCCATTTCTCGGCCTTGGTTCCTACTGTCGTCATCCATTTCACAATCTTTTTCTCTTCTTTCCTCCATTTCTCCGCCTTGGTTCCTACCGTCATCATCCATTTCACAACCTTTTTCTCTTTTCTCTTCTCGTTGGCCTTGGTTCCTACCATTGTCATCCATTTCACAATCTTTTTCTCCTCTTTTCCCTTATCGTTGGCCTTGGTTCCTACCGTCGTCATCCATTAGGGTTTTCCCTTATCATTAGCCTTGGTTCCTACCATTGTCATCCATTAGGGTTTTCTCTGATCGTTGGCCTTGGTTCCTACCGTCGTCATCCATTTCACAATCACTAACCCATCATAACTAACTGACTACACTAGAGTAGAAATCCCATGAGCTGCAAGTAGGAGTTCCAATAGTTGAACTTTGCGCGCTTCTTCACACCACTTCTTCTCAGCATTCCAACGCCCAGCTATCTGCTCCCGCATAAATGCTTGGTGAGTTGCAGGGCCCTGCATGCATTCTAGGAGCTGGACCTTACATGCCTCATGACAGCGCCTTATCTCAGCATCCCAACATTCCAATACAAGTGTTCGAAGGTAAGTCTGAGATGCTTGGATCGGCCCTGGTGTCTGACGAAATGGTGGCAATGGATACAGGACCTCATGACTTGGAGGGGGTGGATGCTCCTTAGCCTCCTTAGCCTTAGCCTGCCCTGGTGCACGATAGACACGAAACGGTCGACTCAGAGGAGGTACGGGCCTGATGAGGCATCAGCGTTTGTCATGGCTTATGGTTGAGTATCCCACCTTTTGCTGACTTCATGTCCCTCTGTAGTAGACTGTGGGTTTTGCTTACTTTCATTCGACGACAAAGACTCGCAGACGAAACTAAAATTTGGGTTAGCATGAGGTAAGTGTTGGACAAGCGAAAAAACTACTAGCGACTTACTTGACTGTGGTATCCATCGCTAGGTTGAAAGAAAAGTCAAATCTGTCCCTTGTACTTATGCTATTTTATTGACGCCGCATGGTCAGACAAAACATTAACATCCAATTCAACAGAACTTAAAAATTGTTTGTTGATTGCACGCCACAGCAGAGCTTTAAAGGCACGCCTAACCCTTATGTTGTTGCTATTGAAGCTTACCCATAATCTTAGCGGGAAAAGTAAAGGCACGCCTAACCCTTATGTTGTCGCCATTGTGACTTACTACCCATGATCATAGCAGCAAAAGCGAGTTCAATGAAGCCCTCCAAAAAGTTAATTCGGTCAGCACAGCAGGAGCAAAGCGCCGACATGGAGTTAACCGCAGCACGCACTGCAAGTGGTCGAAAACGCCGACCGACGGAAAGGGAGACCTACAGACGTAAGTCAATCTCAGCTTGATGTTCTTGCTCGATGTGTCTGACTTCTGCTCAACAGTCTCAAAAACTCATGAAGGAGAAGACCGCCACAAAGGTTTGGAGACGAAGATGGAGAAACGCAAATTAAAGGTACTGCGCGCTGCATACCAAAAAAATCCTGCGGAGTTCGATGACGAGCCTGCTGAACTGCACAGTGATATTGACAGGGATGAAGAAAACATGGTCAGTGTCTTGTTCTTCCAGGTGCTGCATTGCTAACTACAATATGGTAGTTCTCAGATCGCTTGGTACCTACAAAGGTATCTAAGCCACAGGCACTCGCATACAGTGCGAGCAAAACCCCACCAGTTGTCTCGGTTCCCAAGTCTATCAGTAACGCTGGCCGCAGCTTCAGTATGAACAAGAGCCTTCCAGCGACTATCTCAGCTTCGAAATCTATCAGTAACTTGCACAAAGGTGCGATACATTCAGTCACGGACATCTCCAAGACTAACTCTTTGGTCAGCTTCTGCGACTGTCACAACCAACAGTGACAGCGACAGCGACAGTGCCAGTGCCAGTGCCAGTGACAACAGCGAGAGCGAAAACCAATGCGAAATAATTGACAATGACGTCCACTCAGTTCATAGTGCTGACTACATTAGTGAGCATCATGACCAATTGGATGAAGATGCCTCACCGCAGGTTGTCAGGACCAAGCGCCAGCTGCAGGGCGTTGTTGAAGAAACCAAGCCAAAATTGATGAAAACTTCAAACGGATCACGCCATCGTTTAAAGGCTAGTGATTTTGATGAGGTCACAAAGGACTTACTTGCTATCGCCATGTCTATCTATCGCTGTCTAATCGTGACCCGGGAGCCCTTTCCTCTGATGCTGGTCATTGAGATGAAGCTAGCCAGGGAGGCCTGGCGCAAGGCATCTAACTTAGCACATCTCGCTGTTCGACTCACCCCTTCATTGGTCAAAATTGTAAGTAGTGGTCCCTTTGGAATGTCCACATGTCTACACTGATTGATGTTATATGTTGGGTAGATGACGAGGCGCACTTCACATGTGCGCGGGGAGCTCAAAACTAAGATGCGAGCACTCACAGCATCATTCTTTGGCTTCCGCACAAGCCGCTCTACAGTGGCCATCAAACAAAATCGTGACCTGGCTGAATCTCTGAAGGATGGGTCATGTTTTGCTTTTAAGGTGCGTCACTGATTCTATGTTGGCCTGTCGTTGGTAGATGTCTTACTGGCAGAGTAACAGGACTGGGAGACGAAACGCGGCATATACAAAACTGAATTGATACAGTCAGCCATTAATAACATGTGGTTTGCAAACCGCAGCGACGAGGGTGTGATTCATGGTAGATATTTCAACCCTTTACCGGTTGAACTTCTTGCACTTATACTCACAGCAGTAAGTGTGTTTGGCCATTCCTGTGTTGATGTTGCAGCTGACTCCGGAGATCTGACAGATTGAATGTTGCATTGATGAGTGGCTAACCGGAGTCAAGGAAGACATTAAATTCTCGTCGGCTGCTTATGCTCCAGTCTATCAGGTTCATCTCACCTCCTTGCAGCGTTTCGATGAAAGAACTTCTGCGTACAAACTACTTGAAAAAAATTGTGACAACGTCCTTGATGTTGCTCGGTATGTTCCTGGCCACTTGCATCAATTGTCTGACTGATGTTGATGGCAAGACTCCATGCAGGTGTACATTTAGCACAGCCAGGTCTGGCAACTCCCGTTAGCTTCGCGGATACTGTATTTGAGGACGCGATTCGCGAGTACGAAGCAGAGACTAGAGATGCACAAGAGGGGGGTTTGGAGGGCCAAGAGGAGTAAAAGTGGGTGATAGGGTGCCTTGCACTACGCCGCAGCGTCAATGTCTTGGGTTGTGTACATGTTGTCCGCTATGTACTAATTCTATTCAGTTTCGTCGATTTCTCTCAGTGGCATGGTTTGGCTCCTGTAGGTCAAAAAAGCGAAACTACTACAAGGTACTACTAGTGTTGCCTATTGTGATCTGTAGCAGCCTGTAGTTTGCTACAGCGAGCTACAGGAAACTACTGCAAAGTACTACTGGTGTTGTCCATTGCGGCCTGTAGCAGCCTGTAGCTTGCTACAACGGGCTACGGGCGGCTCCCATAGCGCTATATAGCATGCCTTGTGGCTATATAGCTGCGTGTAGAAGGACTTGACACATTCGGCTACAGGTACTATAGCGACTATATAGCACCCTGTAGTCAAGTGTATTTTTCCTGATGTTATTGGACTCAGCTGAATAAAAGGAGAAAGTTGTGCTGAGCCCATGCATAGTCAAGTCGAGCTGGAGGTAGAATAAGGGATAGTAGAATCCAATGTCAAAAATGGCTAATCTAATCAATTCGAAATGAGTCTACGTTCATTATATCTGCATGAACGTACCCCGCAGTTCCAAATATATAGGCGGGGTCATGAGCACATTTCTTTGTGGTTGCAAGAAATGTTGTTGATGCCTTAGATGGGGGGAACCTCGGCTTGATGAGGAAACATGCTATGAACAACAAACTGCTGATGAGGGCAGCGCTAGCTCTAACTCCACTGGCAAATCCAATGCGGCCATTCAGGGTGTTGTTTAACATGATTGGGTGCACCACAGCGCCCAGGCTAGCTCCTGAAGCAATGAAGGTCATCACCAATTCGCACCGTTTGCGAAAATACTGTGAAACAACAGCCATGGTGGGGATATAAAGCAAACCTGTAGCGCACCCTGACCCGATGCCCTGCGAAAGGAATACCTGTTACCGTAGTCAGTAAATGATCCATAAGATAAGCAATATGTACTTGCTTGGTAGTACTGATCAGGTTTGGCAAGTGAAAGCATGAAAATTGAGATTACTTGAAGGAGAGATGCGCCTATAACCAATTGGCAGCTTCCGACATTTCATACTTATGACTACCATGTGAAGACCACGCTGCAATTTGACTGACCAATATCCTCGATCATAAAGCTGCCCACTTATCAAGCCACAAATTTCGAAAAGAAAGGCGTTCACGCTGCCGATCCAGCTGGAGGCAAATAAAAGGAGAAACATGAGTGCCAAAGGAGTACGACGCACGCAATTGTTGAGGGAGACTGATTCGTCATATGAGTCCGAGCATAGAAATCTTTGAATCAAAGTTACGCCCTTGGCAAGGTAGCTCCTTTTGAGAACATTAGATCTTACCTTGATAAACACTGAATGAGATTGTATATCTGAAGATCTTTGATATAACTTGCCCGTAAAATGAGCCTTGAAACTCACCCGTACGTGCAAAATTGCACAAGAAAGCTATGGGGGGTCGATGATTGTAAGCGTTGCGATGGTATTCAGTAGCTATCTTACCATCCAAATGCAGTAGCCCAAGCTCTGAACCCTCCATCCGGAAAATAGTCAGATGGGCACTCCTCTGAACTGAGGGTCTTTTCAGAATCCCCAGTTGTGATGACAGGTAAGTCTATGTGACTCATTTAGCACCTGAAATGACAAAACACAGTTGCTAGTGGATCGACACAAGTCAAGAGCTTGTGAGACTGAGTCAGTAGCCGGCAGACTCTGCATTGAATATATCTGAGGCTGGCCCAAGCTTTGTCAGCTACGCTACTCGAGACGTTTGACATGATGCATCAGGGAAAAGCTCCTTCACAAAAACAAGGTAATATCAGAAATTTTTTGAGAATCCCGCGTAATTTCAGTGAAATCGAGTACGACCAGATTTCTCAAGCTCAGTCGCAGTTACTTCAAATTACTTCAAATTTCTTTCAAATTTTCCTCGAATACCATCAAATTATCTTGAATTCAGTCGAAGTCGACATACATGAACATCGATTAAATCATAATTAAACGAAACATCACCATCAACAGACGTGAAAAGAAAAGAAAAGATCAGTGAACTCGAACTAAGCATGGGTATCGGTATGTACAAATGATGCATAGAAGCAACTGACTCGGTGCCATATTCATAGCTTGATTTATTCTTCGACCATTGCGTCGAGATCAAGATAGTCGCAAGTGCTTGATGAGCCAGTGGACGCTGAGTTGTCGATTGCACTGGTGTTGAGTTAGTCAGTGTGCCCGACAATGAAAAATAGCGCAAGCAAGATACACCTAACTGCCTTGTAAAGCCGCGCCATCAGTGCATGGTACTTCTTTCTACTACCATCAAAGATGCGCGTGAGAGTCGCTTGGTGAGCCTTGTAAACGCCGACGTGGGAGGAGGCATTGAACGATTTGACTTGTGCACTTGAAGGCGGGTTGCCGCTACTCCAATCCTTCAATATCGCATAAATCTGTGGAGAGTGTTATGTAGTCAGTATAGTATACAGAGTTCGAAACAGTATCACGGCCGGTGCCTACCATAGTTGCAATCAAACACACCATAGCCACAGGTAGCTCGGGCTCGTCGTTTTCATCTAAAACAGAAACAAAATCATCACGGCACTGACCGCCGAATGAGTCCTCGCCATCAAAGAATGTCAATCGGATTGTGTCAATGGTAGCCTCATCACAGAATGGTTGGTCCCCGAGGACCTTACCCTGGGTAGTATATGAGAATCAGACAAACAAAGAGAGAGATAACCAAATACTAGACAGACCTTGGTGTCGGTTGGAAAAATATACTTGTGACTCTTAAGAAGGTCTTCTACCTTGTCAGCGCAGCCTTTCTGCAGTCCAAAACGCGATACAACAATTTGATGCACGAGCTTCTTGAGATTGGTGCGGAAGGAGCTCATTCGTCCCTCCGGCTTGTAAGCGTATTAGTTTCATCCAAATAACCATGCAAAAAGAGTACATATGATTCCAGCAAGAGCCAGCACATAATCAAAGTCGTGCTTCATCCTCTTCGATATCGCATATTCCTTGTGCTTCCCAGCAGCAATATGGACCGCTTCCAAGGCCATCTTTCGCTTCTGAGTGATGTTGGGGAATGCATTGTCGAAGAGAGAGGCTTTCTTGAGTTCAAACACCGCAGTCTTCAACACATTCTGTATCCAGGAGTTTTGAGCCTTGAGGTTAATAGAGCCATCTGCTGAGTAGACTAAATCTGTGAATACGGGCCATGTAAAGGAATAATCAGAGTCTTTATCGTCCAACTCAGGAGCTGACTCGTGAGTAACATTTGCTGGCGGCGCCTCAGTTTTCGGATCCGCAAATTTAGGTCTCTACAAAGTGTGATGTAAGACAGAATGATGGGAGTGTGTAGTAGAACACATCACCTCGAGTTCCTGTCGTCCTTCTAGCTTACTCCTTTTCTTCTTGTCTTTCTTCTTGTCCGGCTGGTGTTTGGTGACTGTTGATGAAGCTTCATGGTAATAAGGCTTGGAACGACCATCACGACCATCAGAGGCTTTGTCAGCAACTTGAAACGGCATCTCTGAGTCCATGTCAGCAACATCAACCTGAGGAACACTGGTGGTAGTGCCAGAGGCCATCGACGACCATTCAGATACATCGCTGCTGGTTCGCGAATGCGTACTGGCAGCTCTAGCCATGCAAGGAGGTAGCAAATGTGTACTGGCAGCTCGAGCTGTGCACACAAAATGGGGAATCTTGGTCAAAAGGTCAATTTCATGTTCTCATTGTTCTCAATTGGGTTAAGAACCTCTTTAACGAGTTCCTCCTGGGAGAGCGACTCAAAATCATCTTCTTCAGGAACCTCCATATCGTTGTCCATATTGTCATCTGATTTTTCAGAGGCATGGTCGCTGTCTCCGTATTCACTAACGGTGTCATTATCTTCAATTGACACCGTGGCTGACTTCGACTTGCAGGAATTTAAAGAGCGCGCTGATCTCTCACGACCTTGACTTTCAGCACGACTGATATCTTCATGTGCTTCTTGACCATGGTCCGCTGTTGAGTATCTCAGGGCTTCATATGTCTCAAGTAGCAGTCTGTAACTAACCGTTCTTGTGATCTAGCTTTTCTGCGGGTGTCTTCCGTGCTAACTTGGCTGCAGGTACTGATTGCAGTCCAGTTACTGTGGGTGCGCGCTTACAACTGTTGGCCGTTGTCTCATTCCAAACTGAAATCAGGTACGTGTTAGTACCCGCTTTCTAACTGAGTCTGTGCAAGTGCTGACCTTTCCGCTCTAAGGCCTTTATCTTTGATGACCATTGCAACGGTTCTTGATGATTGTGAGTCCCTCACAATTTTATTTTATGTACTACTTACTATCTGTTTTTTCACCAGCAGATTCTTGACTCGCCTTGGCCATTGTTTTTTTGTTCCGCTTGTGGGCGGCTATCTCTGACAGCGTTAAAGACGCTCTGGGAGGCATACTGATGAGGGGGCAAACTATTTGCCTCAACCAAAGTTGGGAGGGAGGAAGGACTGACAAAACTGCCAGCAAGGTTCATAGTCCGCTGTCGTTTTGAAGTTTGGGAGTTTGTTTGTTGTTGTCACGGTGCTGTATGTTATCACATCAATTTTTGCAAACTAAACCTTTTCTGACTTGGATCTTCACCAACAGGGCGCGTTTGGTATTACTTTTGCTCTTGCACTTTGTGAGGGCGCGTCTAAAATTTGCAAGGTTCATAGTCCGCTGGTGCCGCTGTCGTTTGGTTGCTGTGCTGTATGTTATCATGTCAATTTTTGCAGTCAATTTTTGCAACTAAACCTTTTCTGACTTGGATCTATCAACAGCCCACGCTCGCTGTTTGGATACCTTTGTCTCTTTATCCTATCCAATCTAACTTCATGGTACGATTCGTACCAGGCTTCATTCCTCCGTAACCTTTGCTACCCTCGTATTGCTCCAACTTCCTCTGTACCAAGCTTCATTCCTCTGTAACCTTTGCTGCCCTCATATTGCTCCAACTTCATCATACCCCTCCATACCAAGCTTCATTCCTCCGTAACCTTTGCTGCCCTCGTATTGCTCCAACTTCCTCCATACCAAGCTTCATTCCTCTGTAACCTTCGCTACCCTCATATTGCTCCAACTTCATCATATCCCTCCATACCAAGCTTCATTCCTCCGTAACCTTCGCTGCCCTCGTATTGCTTTATCCAATCTAACTACATCATACCAAGCTTCATTCCTCCATAACCTTCGCTGCCCTCGTATTACTCCAGCGACTCAAGGCGCGTTTTCCTATCCGTACCAAGCTTCATTCCTCCGTAACCTTCGCTGCCCTCGTATAGCTTCATTCCTCCATAACCTTCATTCCTCCATAACCTTCGCTGCCCTCGTATTGCTTTATCCAATCTAACTTCATCATACCAAGCTTCATTCCTCCGTAACCTTCGCTGCCCTCGTATTACTCCAGCGACTCAAGGCGCGTTTTCCTATTGTCAGGATCAGAATGAACACTTGCCCAGGTTGTGCTAAAAACTTCGAGCATACCGGATACGCTCATCACCTAGCCCAGACCATAAATCCGTCATGTGCCGCTCAATTACAACTTTCTGGTCTTTTTCCTGAGTCGGAGGACGGAGATTCTGACAGTCTTGATGGTGGAGATGACGATTTTGATTCTCATTGTCTAACAGAATTTACAGGAGACTACTTTGGCTACTACGACGAACAAGATCTGGAACGGCCAGATGATAACCATGATGAGCCCCCCTTGGAATCTGATGGAGAGGAGGAAGAGGATCATGATGCAGCGCTTGAGCATGGGTGGGAACGCCCTGCAGATCCTGTACAGCAGGATATTGATAGTGGGGGTGATTTGGAAAACTCAGATGACTCACAACCACACCCAGCTGAACGACAAGAAGCAGAGGCACCCCTTGGTCACCAGCCCATTATTGAGAAATTTCCACAGCGCCATGCAGGTGCTCCAGTCCACCACTCCTGCACTACAGCTTTCGAGTCTTATAAGAATGTACTGCAAGGTGCAGAAAACGTTTGGGCCCCATTCGCATCTCGCATAGATTATGAGGTCGCAAAGTGGGCAAAACTTCGTGGTTCTGGCTCGACTGCTTTTTCCAAGCTGCTTGCAATTGATGGGGTGAGCTTTCTCAATTGGGTCATGACGGGCCGACATTTACAACGACATTTATATAGCTTCATGATGCCTTGGGTCTTTCATACCAGAACACCCACGAACTCAATCAAATCATCGACCGACAGTTACCATGCAGACGACCGCGCTTCAAACACGAGGAAATCATTGTTGCAGACGAGGCATTTGATGTTTACTCAGGCGACGTCATGGAGTGTGTCAAGGCTCTTTACTCAGATCCCAAATTCTCCCAACATCTCAACTATGCTCCCAAACGCCATTATGCCGATGCCAACAAGACTATCCGAATGTATCACGATATCCATACAGGCAAGTGGTGGTGGTCCACCCAGGCAAGTCGTTAGACAATCTGTTTCAGTCAATATTGAACTTATTGCAACCTCATTTAGAAAGAACTTGAAACAAAGAAACCTGGAGCAACAGTCATACCCATCATCCTTTCGTCCGACAAGACGCAGGTCACCATGTTTCGAAACAAATCTGCCTATCCTGTCTACATGACAATAGGCAATATTCCGAAGGAGATCCGTCGAAAGCCATCCCAACGGGCATGGATCCTGCTTGCCTATCTACCAACTTCGAAACTCGATCATATCACAAACAAGGCGGCTAGGCGTCGAACAGCAACTAATTTGTTTCATGCTTGTTTGCGTCACATTCTGGAGCCTCTGAAAGTCCCTGGCAAGGATAGTGTTGCTATGGCCAGTGGGGATGGTGTTGTGCGTCGAGGGCATCCGATTGTCGGTTGTTATGCCGCAGATTACCCAGAACAGCTGTTGACAACTGGGATAAAGTCAGGAGAGTGTCCGAAGTGTGATATCCCGCACACGGAGTTGGGAAGTTCACATTTTCCTGTAAACCTGCGAGACCTCGATGCAATTCTCGCCGCTCTGTCCCTCGTCGACTAGGATTATGACCTGTGGAGACGAGCGTGCCAGGAGTGTGGCATTAAGCCCATCTTCAAACCGTTCTGGCTGGATCTTCCGCACACCAACATATTCCAATCCATCACGCCGGATGTGTTGCATCAGCTTTACCAGGGTATCATAAAGCACCTCATCGAGTGGATCAAGGAGGCATGTAGTGAAGCTGAGATTGACGCTCGTTGTCGCAGGCTTCCCCCAAACCACAACATCCGCTTATTTCTGAAAGGAATCAGTCACCTCTCACGTGTTAGCGGAACAGAGCATAACCAAATCTGTCGCTTCCTGCTTGGTATTGTCATTGGCATACAGTTGCCTGGAAATCTCAATAATGCTCGCCTTACTCGTGCCATTCGTGCCATCCTTGATTTCCTTTACCTCGCTCAATACCCATGTCACACAGATCAAACTCTAGTACTGCTCGACAATGCCTTGACGCGTTTTCACGATAACAAGGATATCTTCCTTGATCTTGGAATCCAATCAAATTTCAACCTTCCAAAGCTTCATTCCTTCCGTCACTATGTACATATGATCAAAATGTATGGCACGACCGACAACTACAACACCGAGTACACCGAACACTTGCACATTGACCTCACGAAGGACGCTTACAGGGCTACCAACCATAAAGACGAGTATAGTCAAATGACGCTCTGGCTCGAAAGACGTGAGAAGATGTTGTGGCATGATAACTTTGTTCAGTGGCGTCTGGTTGGTGATCTTGCCTTGCAAGAAAGGTCACCACCAGATATGGATTATCGTCGGGCAATCAAGATGACAAAACACCCAACCGTCAAACGTGTTCCATTGGATCTCATTATGCAGGACTATGGCGCCACTTTTTTCACAGCAGCATTGGCTCGTTACGTGGTTGGCAGAAACCAACCTGGTTTATCTGCAGCGCAACTGGAACGAGAGGCTGCTCATATCATTCTTCCCTTCGATGCTGTGGCTACATTCCACAGGATCAAATTTCACGCAATCGATGCTCGCGGGTTCCGGGACTCGAGTTCAACTGTAGATTCTGTACATTCTCAACCATCGCGGAAGGACAAGAGAGGGCACACGATCCCCGCACGCTTTGATACTGTTTTGGTCAACGAAGGGGATGGTGGGATAACGGGCATGAATGGTGCGTTTGTGTTTGTGTGAACACAGCCGTTAATCTGACTTGATTCCAAAAGGTTACCGTGTGGCACAAGTTCGCGTCGTCTTTACGCTGACAAGTAAAGCTATGGATTTGTTATTCCCTGCTGGACCTGTAAAACCACCCGCCCACCTTGCTTATGTGGAGTGGTTCACACCTTTCCAGCAACCTGAATCACACCATGGGCTGTACAAAATTAGCTGTTTGATGCGTCATGGAGAGCATCTTGCAAGCATTATTGATGTATCAGACATTCGCAGGAGTGTTCATCTTTTTCCAAATTTCGGCGCAGTAGTACCTCGAGAATGGACGAGCAGTACCGTTCTGGAGCTCTGTTCCAGCTTCTTTGTAAATTCGTTCAGTGACCGACATGCTTATTTAACTATTGTTTGAGGAGTTTAATGAAATTCATTGAAATACTGTCGAAATACCTGTAGTTTAGCAAATTCCCTGAAATTCCCTCTTTTTTGAGGCGTTTTGTGAAGGAGCTTTTCCCTGATGCATATACCTATCTCTGAACTTTTCAGCACAAACATTGCCCAAGATCTGCAGAGATCTGAAACCTCCATCCGGAAAATAGTCATGTGCGGGGCTTCTCTGGGCTAAAGCGCTCTGTATTTTATTTTTCAAATTGTCAATTGGCTCGGTTAACGTTATGTTGTAATACTTAAGCGGCTTGACACGACAACACTTCCGCGGGCGAAAAAGCTTTGAATAGTCTCGTATGTTGCGTCTGGTGTACATACGTCACATTATTTTGGTACGTGAGAGTGAGAGTCCAGACTCGTTGGGGAGCACCGTGCTCGAACTAAGTCCCTCGAATGTGATTGCCTCACAGTCCGCAAATCAGAAATTGCCTGATTTGGGTTGCGTCTGCGCCACAATGCTTCTAAGATCTGTAAGATAGACCGCAGTCATACCTCGCTTGATCACGTGGTGTGACTTTGGCGGTGACCGACTGTGACGCTATGTTACATTTTACTATTGACAATCACGCTATACATGAGCTCCGTCGAGATCGTGCAAAATACTATCTGGCAGTACTCGGTGGCCTCTGTACTTCTTCGAAGCCCACGCAGCTTGCTTCCCATTCAGTCCTTTGTGATATGCATCCATGAACCGGCAGGCTCGTGTTGAAAACCTGAGTGGTGTGAAAATTTGAATGTAAGATTTCAACAATTAACACACCGGCGCATACTGTCGAGCGGCACTGATTCGAGAGCCGAAAGAACATTCCGTTCGAGGTCTACTTCTTTCGATGATGTGGGATATTGACGATAAATTCTTTTCGCATATCCCCAGCACTGTTCAATGAAGTTAAGTTCACAATGAAACTTTGGAAGGAATAACACTGAAAATCCTCTCGCTTTGCATATCCTTTCTAGATTTGACTCGACGGCGACGAAATCCGGCTGATTGTATAGCACCCGACGACAACAGCAATTTGTTGCTCCCTTCGCACACTTGAAGTCCTTGCACTGTGCCCGCAGCTTTGACTCCTGAATAAGGCCTCGCTCGTGCAAGATTACAGCCATCCCTTTGAAGAGACCTGCTTTGGGTGAGGAGGATCCAATACTGTAGCAATTGTTACTCTTCTCTTTTTCTTCTTCGGACTGGATGGAGGAGACTCGGACATGTTGGTTGTCATTGGGACTTCCTGTGGCCATGGTGTTAGTATTTCTGTAGGCTGCTTTAAATTATAAGTTTTCTTACATTTTCTTTGTTTCCCGAGTGACCAAGTGACTTTGCCCAACTTCCGAGGTTTGCAACATTGAACAATTTCCGTTTCGGCATAGTGGAGAGATACATAGTGTAGTTCCGTCATTGGCAAGCGGATCATTAAGTAGCTGACAAAGCACAATGATCATGTTCCGAGTACGAAAAAGTTATCTCTACTCCTAGTTTAAGCTGTATTGTAATTCTGAAACCTAGGTCCTCTGGGGGTGTACTTAAGTCAACTTTCCTTGGTTTTAATTTGGCGAACAAAGACAATTTGAAGGGTGAGATACAATTCTGGCACTTTTGTCACGAAATTGTCACAATCTGATCACATGATCAAGCGAGGTATGACTGCGGTCTATCTTATCACCTGATCGTATACGATAGTCTTCTGCTGCTGGCTCGTCCTCTCACTTCTTATATACGAGGACCCGAGGTGCGTAAGGATTGCCGAGGCATGCTCTTCCTTAATCCTTATCTGACTTTCTTTCCTTCAGATCAAAAGGTCTAGGCATAGCACGCCTTGGGTATGCGGACACCATCATCTTCCGCCCAGGTTTATTCAAAGAAGCACAGCGTGCTGATAAAAGGCTCGCAGAGACCATATTGGGGTGTGCCGTTCTCCTTCCCTCAAATTCTATTTCAACGATTGATTTGACTAATTCAAGCTACGTGACTGGCGCCGCGTCGCATTTTACGTCCAACGTGGAGATTCACGTTTCCGTTCTTGCCAAAGCTATATATTATGAAAGCGGTAGTGTTGTGGGCAGAAGTCTCTCATTCTGCCAGCCGGTTTGGCAGAACCGGTTCTGCCCGGCAGATGGCAGAACTCTGCTGGCAGAATCCGGCAGAATGTCAGACTACAGGGGATCACAACGAAAGGTATTCTAATAACCCTCTTCACCAGACGGCCATAGTAACCTTTCTCGATCAACTCAGAGTAACTGTACTTCGAGTAGAAAATTTTCTAGTAATACAGCTTGTACTACCTAGACAATCGTTTGCAACAGTCAGTGCCAACAGACATCCTTTGAAGGCATTAGCAATCACCCTCTTATCTATTGTTCCCCTCGCTGCCGACGTCGAACGCCTCTTCTCGGATTTGGGTAGCACTCAGTCTCCGAAGCGCTGCAATCTCACAGTAGACACATTAATATTTGAAGCACTGGCAAAAATTCGAGCCAATCTTCGTTACCACAGTCACCAGAAGGCCCTGGCTAATGGCAGGCCGATTCGTCGACGTCATGCGCACATGTACACCAGCGCCCGGCCAGGCATCAATGTCGATGTAGCTGCTGATCTAGAAGCCAATTTTGCGTGGGCACCACCACTCGCGCCTCAGACTCAGGAACATCGGTGACGATCTTGCAGGTTCTGAATCCATATCACTTGACGAGATCGGAACGAGTGCTGGATGATGACGGAAACGAAGTGTTGGAAGGCCAAGTTTATGATTTTGCAGAATTGGAGCATGTTGATTACGGAAATCTGTTGACAACGAGGTCATTGTAGTTGGATCACACCTCGCACGACGACGGACAGTGGGATGTGGACATGCTGATGCTCTTCTAATGGTGTTTCCTAGTGATACATTGTCGTACGAACAGCCTGTAGTGCCTCGATAATTCTGCCAAGTGGCAGAAGTGGCGGTTCTGCCACTTCTGCCGGTTATGCCGGCACAATTGCCCGCAAATAATTCTGCCCCCAGCACTAGAAAGCGGGCATTCTGGGTTCATCCGGCCTACCGCCTGCTGTGGGTGCCACTAAAGCAGGACAGGAAGATGCGTGGTTTACTTTAATAGGGAACAAAGGCGCGCTCGTTCTTGGGCAGGAGTAATTCGTCGTTGCGGTAGTTCAGAGATCCTTCGGATTTTAGTGTTATGAATATTTTGTTGGACTGGATGATTATTCAGGCACATATATGCCGTGCAAACAGTAACAGACAACAAGAAAAGATTATAAGCCAGCTGGTAGTGTGTTATACAGCAAGTATAATTATGCATGCGAATTCTTGTAAGTCAATGATATCAGTAGATGAGTGAAGAAACATATGTGCAGTAAAAATGGAATGTAAATAATATCTAATTGAATAGATTCAGTTGGTTGGTCTATTCCATGAAAGCATACATGCCTAGACTGTGCGTAGATGGCATAGGTTATATCCCGGCCTAACCATTATTTGGCGTTCCTATACGCGGCGGGGTCCTGCCCTCGGAGATAGTTTCCGTTGACCGGTAGCTAGGTAATCCCCGCGAGTAATACCTCCCACCGGAGATAAGAGTCGCAGGGATTCCTGCCGACCTTTCAAGCAGTGGCATCAACTTGTGAGAGCCAGAACTCCTCCTATCTATACTCGGGCGCGGTCGATCCATCGCACCAGATACTAACCTATCTACGGCTGATAGTGGCCGATCGATAACAGGTACAGGTACAGGTATGTCCACAGGAAGTGGTTTATCCACTACAGTCACAGCACCTGTACAGCCTAGAACAGGTTCGACCTTCTCCACAGGGGAGTCTCCGGCATCGGACCGCGACAGGCTCATCACGAGTTCGCTTCTCCGGCCCTGACGGAGAGAGGAGGAGATCTGCATGGATTGTGAACGATCGAGGCCGTTCGGTCGCAAACCGGGGCCTGAGTCGGCGTCTATCCAAATCGAGGGAATGGAGGTTCGAGGAAGACCTGCTGTATGGGGAGGTTCAGGAAGGGAGACTGTCGGTTCTGGAGCGCCTGCAATGCAAACTGTTAGAGAGCGATGGAAACATGATAAGGATGCGCACGGTTAGGTAACTGTTTTCTTAGCGGGCGAGAATACTCTGCGCCGCTGGTGTCCATATCAAGGAACGAGCATCCTTGTAAGGCGTCTGGAAGTGCAGGCATAGGTGGAGGCTCATCTTGTGACATATGAGATACTGTTGGGGTGCGCAACCCCTTGGGTAAACGGAGACTGGCATTGGATGCGGTGCGTGAGCGTGTCTTTGCTGCGGATAGACGTGAAATCCGGTTGGGGCCATCTTTGGACCGCTTTGCTGCGGGAGGATTTTACGGATTTCAAAGACTTGACGGACTTGGCGTCGGATGATGATACATGCTTCACTTGGGAGATGAGAGTGGCTTTGGATAAAACAGCTTTAGCAGTGACGCCCATGACTTGTGCGATATCGGTGTTGATGGTAATGTCTCCTAGTGTTTGGTTGTCATCGATATCATCAATTTCCTCCTCGTCGCTCTGTTCCATCTCATCAATCTCGGCGGCCATGCCCTCCGCTTCTCTCCAGGCTTCATCGAGCTCATCCTCGAGCGTCTGGATACGTATTAGCGCGCGTCTCATCTCTTCTCCCTGACGCTCGAATGCTTTGTTTAGCTTGCGAAGTGCAATCCCGAGAGCTGAGGCCCAATGTCGGTGCTGAACCACCGAAATTTGAGCCTGTTGGTCTGACATGTGCAGAATTGATGCAAGCATAGAATCGCACGAAGCGATAGAAGTTGCAACTTGAGATATCAAGCCTCCCAACACATTCTCTTTATCACCTTCTCCCGAGTTGGCACACACACTCGCACAGGAATTGAGCGCCTGCATCAGCATGGTTCGTCTGTTCATTTCGAATCTCCATTTGACCTGCGTTGCTAGGCGCTCTTCTTCGAGACGCTCTGCTTCTTTTACCATGTCTGTGTCCAGCGCTTTGAGAGATAGGAGGCGTATGAAAGACTCTTTTGCGCTCAACCTGATAGCACGTGAGACTATCTCCTGCAGTTCGGATGACGTGAATGTCCATTGGGCGGCCTCATAGGGAAGACCCTTCCATGGAATCTGTATGGATTCAAATGACACTGTGGGCGGGGGCGCAAGAGGAGGAGGAGCAAGGAATGTCGCTACCGATGGCTTTGACTTGAGTGTTACTTTTGGTTTTTGAGCTGGAGGTGTTGCTGCATGCGATAACGAGGGAGATGGAGGGTACGAGGTAAAATTCTGTGAAACTTGAACACTAATGTCTGATGCCGCACACGTGTGTGAAGAAGCGCCTAATTGTGGCACGCACTGCGGGAGCGAGGCATCGAGGGAAAATGATTGGCTCTCATCCAGCAGGCCTGGAGGAGAGCCTGGACGGAGGAAGGGAGAGGTGAGGACAGGTGATGTCAACCCGGAGGTAACGACAGGAGAGCCTCCGTCGGTACTAGAGCTTCCGAGGGGACTGTTCATATCGACCGAATTTTTTGTGCGTGAGCGCAAGCGTGGCCCGTTTGGCAACGGAGGCCGAGAGGGACGGTCGCGCACAAGTGAAGGACGACGGGGAGATTCAAGATCTGATGGGACCAGATTCATATGAGCAGTAGCGCACACGATAATAGAACCGGATGGCTAGTAATTTATCTGTATGTTGCAAAAGTCAGCAAGTGTTATAATAGTAGGTGTTGGGGCGGTCGAACACAGGCTTGGGCACATGGCGTGGCATGACTAAATCCCAAATATAACCGCTGGCCCTTGATGCTGCCGTATGTCGATGGGACCCGAAGTAAAATTAAAATGTAAACGGATGCATGAATCTAATCTTATCTGAATCAGTGGTTTCATGACCAACGTTTGAACAGGAAAACTTTGTACTCTCCTCCTAGGAAATTGAACTGCCATCGTTCCCGTACATTGCCTGAACCTGGAAGATAAACTTTGACCGCGTCAGTAAAATACGTGGCTCACCGTATCGCGAGTTCGTTCATTCCATTGGCTGTAGTGGAAAACATGAAAGCCAAAAAGGCAATTTCTGATAAAAAAAATTTGATATGTTTTTTTGCGTAAATTGATCAAATGCAAGGCCGCGAATTTCGCATCCGGGGAAACGTTTTGTTACCATCTTTAACTCGTTCAACACAAGTTCGCGAGGCCGGTTGGCGCTTTAGTCGCTCAGTGACGCAAATCTTATATTGCCCATTAAGTTACTCCAGGGTCACAAACTGACTTCGGGCGTTATGAATTATGAACCTACTACGGCATATTCAGATCGTAACTAGAAATGCATTTCCGCGTCGCCGTTGCGAAGGTATTCATACTTCCCTCTTTTGTCTCTCACGGACGTACTTAGAAGAGCGAGGCACGCGGAATACGGCTCAAGAAAAGAGAGAAAACATCGTGGGTTTCTTTATGATCACGATTCAAGAAGCTGACTCTATTCGTTTAGCCTACAAACATACTGTTCATTGCAGGCATCGGTGATAATTATCACCACCGCCAACAATTGCAACATCGCTTGCCCATCGTATAAGTATGACCTTCATGCACATGTCTTACACTACTTGTACGTTTGCCACGTTTATATCTCCCACTAAACCCTTCAGTAGGGCAAAACCAAGTCTACACGTTGTAATTGGCAGACCCGAACTTCATCAAACATAATTTGTTCGTTTCAATCGGACTGAAAACGCGCCTCCAGCTGCTTACTCTACATACATTCCTGCTTTACTTTCGCCTACGTGTCAATCACCGCATTTTCCACTTAAATACAATAAAGCAACCCTCATCTGACCCGCCGTAAAGCAACGTCTGTCTACTATGGATGAATTGGTACTGGCTCATGGGATTGCTTGCCATCCCTTCCTATTCCCCTCGACATACTTTTCGATGTAATTCAGCATCTTCCTATCCAAAGCATCCTGGCGCTGCGGCAGGTTTGCGCCCCTGTTTCGTTTCGTGGGATTTTCCAATCTGATTTTTATTTTCCAGACTAGTAGAGGTTTTTATGCTATCACGCGTCTGCGCAGTCTCTGGGCTCTCCTTCTGCAGACTCTTGTCCAGGAGCAAAACATCCCTATACCCTACTTCGATGGGAAATCCCTTGACTTTTTGTCAGCCTTAGAGCTCGAGCGGCTTACATGTTATGCACTTACTCTTCGCAGCAACTGGACTAACCCTGATCCGGATGCGAAGAGGGAAGTTGATTTTTACAAGCCCACCGAGCCAGATTCGCGCATTATTTTTATGCAGTTTCTCCCTGGCAGAGGAAATCGCTGGCTGATTTCTGTCACGATGACGGCACAACCCAGAAAATTCGTTATCCAGTGCTGGAACGTTGCTGTCCTGCAACCCGTGTGCATAGCAGAACTGACACACATGGAGGGGCCATATGGCGGTGTTGTTGTCAATGATGATCCCTCTTCTCCAGCCATAATAGCGATGCAGTCAGCACTGTGAGTGTAAATAGTAACACCCGATTTAACGTTCTTGCTGATTGTTTATCAATAGAACGGAGATACTCACCATCGACTTCGAAGAAGAAGACCCCGAGTCAGCATTCGTTCCGCTCAGCACCATTGACGGAATTAGAGAGATTCACCTACTCAGTGGGAACACACTTGTCACTCGGCGTCCAGAAAACGGCGGAGAAGTGAGCATCTGGGACATCAACGATCAGCCTTGTGAAAAAATCCACTTGGTGAACCCCTCACTAGTACAGGTTGGCTTGATTTCCATGTAATTCTGCACATCGCTGAATTCTATGGTTTGACAGAACGATCGCTGCCAAGCGATGCATCTTCGCGACGATTACATGGTAATCGTCCGTCAACAGACTATCGAATTCTACTCTACCATTCCCCGGCCCAACATTATCGCAACACCGGGAGCGCCAATCTCGTACCCACTCGCACAGTACAGCTTTCTATGGCGCACAGAGACCGTCAATATGTCAGAGCAAGTCTGCTGGCATGCTGCGCGCTCGCACCGCCCCTCACCGATCAACCTTGTCGTTCGATTTGGCAGCATCTATCCCTGGCCGGTGAACGTGTTGCACCATTTCGTGCTTACCCCAAATCCTGCGTACGTCCCAGGGCGGGAGACTTCTCTATACAACCTTCCATACTTGGCGCAGCCCACTTCAGTGCAGACGATAGGCTCTCCAGTGCGTTTGTTTGCTCCGTCGTCCGTTACTCTCGGACGATATGGTACTGCTCTCTGGCTTGACAGCCATACTGAAGACTGGATGGGGCCTAGCGACTGTGGACAGCGACTTGCAGGACGGATACTAGTGGCTGCGGGAGAATCCTCGACTAGCCAACATGACTCGCATGCTTCCATGGTATTTCACGTACGAGACGATGACTTATGGAACAAGGTAGCGATTGATGAGGAGTCTGGGAGAATTGCGGTCGGTTATGTGAACGGCTCGATAACGCTTTTCGAATATTCTTAACTTGGTTTCTTCGTTTGTTTTCATTATCGATATCGCTCTTCGAATATTCTTAACTTGGTTTCTTCATCTGTTTTGATTACAGAGACATTCTTCTCCATACTTACATTTAGCATGTTTCACCATTTTTTTCTCATCTCTGTCACTTTATATCCATTGGCCATGATATACAAAGGTCAATTCATTGTGGTGGTGTAACTGCACGTTTCATTCCTGCTAGGTTTCCATTCCGAAAATATCATAGCTATTCGAAGTCACGGCCGATATATCGCCTTAGGACGCAATGAGGACCTAAAAAACTAATATATGCCATGTCATAATCCCGTGCTCGGAAAAGTACGTACCGCTGACGGCGTCAATCCGAGTTCCCTCAGTGTTTTGCTAAACTGATCGCGGGAGAAAGTTTTCCTATCGGAAAAATGATGGATCCTCGGTACTGGGTACATGTCGCAACAAGAGACAGACTGACCTGGGGAAATGCTGGGCGAATGCCACCGTTTCCACGTCGACGGCAAGCGTTTGGGCAGCCAAAAATTCAGCAACTTCACGTAACGCTTGCAAAATGTGTCATTTCACAAGATAGTCATGTATGCAGGGAAGTGGCGGGACATACTCGCATCACTTGACAGGGTGGTCGTGTAAGGCGTTCCCCCAGTTGCCATGCGGATTTGGAGACGAGTCTCTTTGAAGTCCTTCCCACTTGTGCCGCTAGATGAGGACGCTGTCACCGCTGGAGTCGTTGACGCACCGGCTGGTGCGTCAATAATTGGCTGGCCGTCACGTAAAGCTTTCTCCCTTGCAGTCCTCTCTGCACGGGCTTTCTTATCTGCCTCAATCTGGGCCTTTACCGCGGCCTTGGCTTTGGCATCTTCAAGCTTCTCTACCGCGCGCGGTTAGATCGGATTAATATGCATAGAATCCATGCGCATGACAATTACCTCTACGCTTCTGCTCAGCTTCTTTCACGAGCTCCTTGGCCATCAACTCATCTTTCAGTTTGCCGACGTCCTTGTTTGATTTAACTTCTGAAACACTAAGTACGCCACTAAACTCACCTTGCCAGTCTTGCGACGAATAGCTTCGTTCGCACGTGCTTCTGCGGCTTCTTGTTGAGTCTTCACGCTGCGCTTTGCAGCTATTTTTTCTCGGAGCTCAGCCAACTTCTGCTGCTTCTCTTCCTCCGTAAGTGGCTTAATCTGAGGGTCATCTGAGGTGAGAGATACGGCACACGCGTCACGGGGTACAAACTTCTTCCGTGGACTCCTCAAACTGATCATGACCACTCTTCTCGGCATGGTAATTAGCCAACGCCGTGGTCTTAAATACCTTGCCGCATTCTGAGCATTTGATACTCTAATAAGTGAGTGTGTTGAAGATAGAGGCTTCAAAGCCGCGATTGGAATAAACGTACCTTAGCCTCTGCTTCAGTACTTGATGCGGCATGAGCCTTAGTTCCCATCAAGTGCCGCAGGGCATCTTCATCTTCGTCGTCCACATCGACGTCCATAGGCTGCCCCGTGCTGCCTAATGCACTCGTAGGAGCAGCAGCGCTCGGATCTGGAATAGGCTTCCCTTCGTTCTCCAGAATGTGATCCATAGCAGGCTGCAAACCGCGATTATTAGTTGCTCTTAATGCCCCTACATATCACGCGTCCACGGCGGCGCCTCAATCAGCCAGGGAATGCGGACTGGTAAGACAAAAGAATACGAACAGTCGACACGGGCTGGGTCGAATCCCATGCTGAGTAGTGTTTCCTTATCGCCAGCCATCAAGAATGTAGAGATATGTACGAAGCTTTGAGAAATTCGGGTCGAAAGGAGGTCACGGTTACAACACTTCTCCTTCTTGACTGCTTCCCATATTTGGACTCGCAACTTAGATCTCCCGAATCAGGATAAGTTCCTGCCTTCAAGTCAGACAACCAAAGAATCAGAAACAGATACTCGGATTACGTGCGACGGGTAAGATATTTATACGTATACAAGACAGCAAGCAAGATTGACTATCATGATTCCTCTACAGATCTATCCATATAACCACTAGTGCTACAAAATCGTAACAAAAACGAACAGCAAGATACAACAAGACCAGCGTTAATAAGCGTTCGAATTTATGTTGAATTGACAGAAAACGAAGAAAATGAATGAATGGACTGTGTATTTCGCCTCCTACTTTTTGAAGGACTTGAAGAGGCCCATCATGTTGAGCCTCGCCGGCTTCTTTGCGAGAGTCTTCTTGGAAGGAAGACTGAGCGAGCTGCTGCTGTTGGGCTGCAAGAAGAGGTCGAGGCGCGTGGCGAGTTCGCCACAATTGTCCCTGGACATGGCTGGAGCAACTGGGGTAGCAGGAACCGCAGGCTCGAACGAAGACTCAAAGAAGTCCTTGCGGGTGCGCTCAGCATCCACGGGAGAGTTCGACGGCCGCTTCAGTGCAGGGCTAGGAGGGGTGAGCGTCAGTGGCGTAGGGCGTCTGCGCGCCTTGCCCTTGGGCTTAGCAACACCACTTGCACACGCCGACAGCGCAAACTTGGGGCTCTTGGGGGATGCAGAACCCCTGGTGAACGCCACGTTCAAAAGGTAGTCGGGTTTGCGGAGGTGCTTGGCAGCACGCCGAGGGCGGGAGGGAAGCGCGAGGACAGACATTGCCGGCTTGCGAGTAGCGAGGGGAGTGAGAGCGCTTCCGAAGACAGCGAGATCATCCGTGTCAAGATGGTCAGTGGGCTGGACGATATAGCGCGGATCCAAGTCAGAGTCTTGGGTTGAAACGCTGCCGCGACGATCTTCGTCAATGTCAGGGTTAGCAGAGGCCGATTTGTCGCCGCCAAAAGTAACCCACTGAAGGTCACCCATGGTGCCGCTCACGGCACCATCCGCGAGGAGATGGGCGTACTCCCACTCCTCATCCTGATCCCACCAGATACCGCCTTCGCCATCGCGGTAGACATCTCCAACGCCGGCAGCGCTGGCTTTGGCCTGAGCCTCCATGACACGCTTGATGTTGGATTCCATGCTGCCACCATCAACAAACTGCATAAGTGCGAGCTCGTTGGCAAGAGGCGCAGGGCGCACGCCAGCGTATTTCGCCTTCTTGCGTTTAACCACAGCAGCAGATGACGCTGCCGCCTTGGCCTTCATCTTTATGGGAGACGAGGGCGCCGCGGACTTGGACCTGCCGCGGGACTTGAGTGCGGACAAGGAGCGTAAGCGTGTAAGCCCGCGAGGCTTGCGCGTCGGTGATGCAGGTACAGGCTTGACCGCGATAGGCAGTGTCGCAGTGATAGGAGTCTTAGGGAACTGCAAAAAGACGGAATTATAGCCGACGGACGTGAGGTCAGCTTTAAAATTCTGTATCGAGGGGGTTGCGGCGTTGCGATGGGTGTCTAAAGCGATTAAGGAGCCTGGTGAGACGCGGACGGACGTAATGGATGCTCTGCGACCGCAGCCGATCGAGGGACGGCGACGCGGAGAACGCGGAGAAAGAGATGCAGGGGATCCCGGCTGAACGTGGGCTGCCCAAGCGGTGATTGTGGAAAAAGTATTCGAACGAGGACGGATGTGTGGAGGGGCTTGAGGGGCAACCGCCCTGGCATACGAAGGTGGGGAAGGCAGCGGTTGTGTAGGTCGCTTTTTAGGGGGCGGAGGATAAGCCAGGAAGGCATATTTCGGGGGATGATCTGCTTTAATAGCGATATCCTGTGGCACAGCCTGGAACGGGATAGTACTAGTAGACATAGTTTTTAATAAAGTATCCGTCTATTCTGAGTAGGGCACATATTAGTTTGTCATTGTCGAGAACGGAGACGAGATATGGGACTTACAAGTGACGTGGAAGGACAGTTATGGGACGTTATAGTCTCTTGAACAAATGCAGACAAAAAAAATGAGGGATACAGTTATCGCAAAGTAGATGGTCTATGCCGGATAGGATATGCAGTTGGTAGTGTTACAAAGAATTAGTAGAAAGATGAAAATGTTGCAAGAGAGTGTTGAAAGAGTTGGATGATGGTCGAGTCTAATTAGCAGACGCGAGGCTAGCTCAACGGTACTATGGGGTTGGTAACTGTACAGGCGCCTGCTTTTGAGGGATTGCCTGGACAAAAGGCTGTAGGCCACGAAGGCTGTAGCCACCATTTGGACAATAGTATCGTTGTGGCTTAAGTACTATGGTTGCAAATAGTTCTTGGCTTGTATTGTGCAAACTCGGACCCACGCAACAAGGATAATCTGCATTGTCTTCCAGGACCCCATAAACTCTGTTCACATCGGCTATTTCCGTCCCTTATTTAAATTTGTCCTCCAAACTTTTACTTCAGTGCATTTGCTCCATGGTCAGTGAAAACGTGAATTCAAGCCAGTATTACGCCCAACCCTCACTGGAACAGCAGCACATCAGCGAGGCTCCTTGAAATTTCATATTGGCTAACACGAGTGATCAGGGTCTCTGCCAATACAATACTTGCCTAACTAGGCAGGTCGACGCCAGCATTGCTGCACTTTGTTTTAGGAAATCAGTCTCTCGACCAGCTAAACGATTAGCAACTGGTTAGAAGGGGGACAATTAGGAAGGCGAGAAATGCACGTCGCTCTATTATATTGTTTTATTATTCTTGCTCGCTGACACAAAGGTGCGTGGCCCTGCATAGCTACCAATTTTTCCACATTTGCTGGCCTCCGCTGACTCGCTCAACAATGTCAAGATACCCGGTGACAGAAAATGATTGCCGGAAACAGTCCCATTACTTACTACTTTATAGAATGCAAGTAATAAACGATAAAACAAAAGAGGTGATGTACATTGCTTGGAATACATGTGCACGTTATTTCCATCAGAAATCGGTTTCAGTGATATTTGCCCCTATCAGCACTTCCTCCCGACTAATCTCCATTACTGGGCCTTTCTATGACCCACGACCACGACCTCTGAAACCTCTCCCGACATGGATGACGCCTGCTCTTCCACGAGGGGGCACGCCCCTCGGTACAGGCCCTATCCCAGGCTGTACGTTAACCTCTGCGGAGGGGCGAGGCGCACCAATCTGCACATTATGGGATCCAGCACGGGGATGAACCGTGGTTGATATCCTCGCTCTCCCTCTACCACCTCTCGGACCGAACGTGTGAGGGTTAAATTTGCTGACCTGCGGGTTGTGCATCTCTGGATGAACAAATCCTCCATTCTTTCCACCTCTTCCGAACCGTATGGATGGTGGGACCAAAGATAGAGAGTTTATCGAGTTTGCCAATTTGTCTACGTCATGGTCAGTTGCAGTCTGCACTGCACCATTTCCTTTCCGTGGTGGTGAGATAGCGATTCGTCTGGGTATTTCCTCGAGCTCTTGATGGTAACGTATTTTTGGTGTTGCTTCTCCGTTTTGTTCGTCACCACTGCTCGACTCTTCATCTTCACCTTCATCGCTATCTTCTTCTTCTTCTTCTTCTTCATCCTCATCTACGACCATTTCGTCATCTTCAGAGTTCTTATCGTTTTTATCATCCCTGGGCTTCCAGGTTCCTCTGATCATGCTGGCGCCATCTCCCCAGCGTTTAAGTAGACCACCCACACCTTTGTTTGTCACAGCGAAAAAGTACTCTTTTGGGTATGAGTGTGCTTGAATAAGATGTAATCGACGTGCTTTGGGCGTCTGGAATAATCGTGGACATGATACAAGATGACAAGCAAACTGTGAGATGGTTGAGGAGGTGAGAGCATGCAAGACACTGCAGTGAAGTAAAGCGCACAATTTTATCCCCTCTATCTTTCCGAACAGCAGCAAGTGGATCATGGCATTCTGTTTGATGCTATCAATCATCGATAATCGATTTCAGCACACTCGCAGACGACCCCACTCGTGCATAATCCACTCACGAGCTCTAGTAACCTGGCATCGGGAAACACGAAACCACATCCCTTCTGCTCACAAACTTGCGCATGGTATTTTCCATAATGCGCCTCCAGATCTCTCGAATTTGCGATCGGTGTTGGGCGGTTATGCGGCGGATTACACGTCGGGGGGAGTGTGCAGAGCAAACGGCGATCCCCCGTTGCCTGCTCTGTGGTGCGACTAGACTTATACATGGGTTCAGGTTCTGGTAACTGCGATGTCGATGTGGATTGAGATGGAAGCGATAATCGCGAACCCGAAAGCGTACGTTGGCGTTTGTTGGAGGACATTTGCGTCTTTTTACGTCTTCCCCACCTCGTTGCAAGCACCAGGAGAATGTCACTCAATCAGGAAGGAGACGCCGCGGAGATCGAAATTAATGTGTCACGCGTGTGACGTGTGTGTTTGGTCACGTTTCTTTCCCCTCCACATTCAGAGCCCTGCTCAGCGTTCTTGCAATGTCGTCAAAACGCAAATGGGACCAGGCTGCCCCTGAATCAACACCTCCTGAATTGGACCATCCTGTAAAGGCACCAAAAACCGATGAGGGGAAGACTGCTTCTGAAGCTGCGGCTGCTGCTGCTGCTATTGCTGCCAAAATTGCCGCACAATTTAGTGCTGGTGGTGGCATCGCCGGGAGCATACAGATTGGACAGAAGGACCCGCATGATGGAGATTTTACCCATGACATTGATATCAACGATGTCCGGAACCGGTATATGTTGACGAAAGGTTCTACACAGACTGAGGTATGTGCTCTGAACGATGGTTGTATGGCCAGCTATCTTCTAATCTCGCAAATAGATTCATGAGGATACGGGCGCGTCAGTCAGTACCAAGGGTGTGTGGTACCCGGATCGAACAAAGGCAACGGAGAAGGACCCTCCATTATACCTTCATCTTTCGGCTTCAAGCAAGGAAATGTTGCAAAAGGCAATTGACAAGGTTAACGACCTAATAGCAATTGACCTCGGTCCACTAGTAGAAGACAAGAAGGATCGATTGCGCGAAAAGGTTGTGCAATTGTCTTAACATTTCACTGTTGGCTTACTCTTCTCCCAGCGTAAATGGCCGGAAGAGAAAATGCCTGTGGGCCTCGAGACTATTCGCAATTTCAACGTTCGTGCCAAAGTTGTTGGGCCACAGGTATGTCTGAACTTCCTTTGTTTCGAACATTTAAGAACTAGCGCTTGTGTCAGGGAATGTTCGTGAAATATATTCAACAAGAAACAAGTACGCGTGTGCAGATAAAAGGCCAAGGCTCAGGCTTCGTAGAACAAGAAACCGGCCGGGAGTCGGATGAACCTATGCACATACACATCACGTGAGGCTTCATGTATTCGACTGCTCGTATGACTGACACTTCAGCAGCGGACCAGATGAAAACCAAGTAGCCCGCGCTAAAGTGCTCACGGAAGACTTACTCGAAGTTGTACGCTCTGAGCATGCTAAAGCACAGTCAGCAATGATGCAACAACAAATGGAGTTGCACCAAGCACAAATGCAATTTGCACAATACCCCGTGGTATGTCCAGTCCTACATCTTAATATTTAGCAGCCGACATTGGTTCCCAGGGCGGGTACGGTGTTCCACCACCTGCACCTGAAAACGCACCTCCCCCGCCACCACCTGGAGAGCAGCCTCCCCCGCCTCCAGATGGCAGTGCACCTCAACCACCATATCCAGGTGCACCAACCGGCGCCCCAGGGTCAGAGACCCAAGATACATATGCGGCATACTGGTAATATTTTTTTGAATATCTTCCCGCATTTGTCCTAACATAACGGTAGGGCACAATACGGCTACGATGTCAACTCAGAGCAGTTCAAGGAGTGGGCTGCGAGTCAGCAAGCGCAGTATTACCAAGCATATGCTGGGCAAACAGCCGCTCCTGCACCGAGCGACAGTGCACCTCCACCGCCACCGCCAGCATAGAGGGCTGTTATATTTGATACTTTCAATATGTAGCGATCGTACCTTGCTTTTATATCTGTGTATCTTCGGGTTGGTGCATATCAGACTCATCGACGTACCCCTTGCTTTGTCGTAAGTATTGCTAAAACAAGCCGATAGCATACCATGAGCGACGATGTGTGGTCTGTCGAGTTGTTGATGTTCGTCGAAGGTTTATAGGCTACAAACTGCACCTGCACCTACGGGGAACCGTGCTGATGTTTCATCATTCGGTCTACATTACACTTTCAACAGCTCAAGGTATGACTACTATGTACACTATCAGGCGCTAAAAAGTTGGCCGCCTTGCTCTACCCGATCATTTGTCTTCATGCTAAGGCACCAGCATGCCAGAATTATATGACGGAGACCATCTCGTGCTGCTCGAACCTCAGTGGAGAAGTCCAACATGCACAGTCCTCGAACGTCGTGCTGACTTCTACGCAGTCATCATGGGAATGCGTATCCCAAATACTGATGATGAGACGGGGCGCGAGAATAAATGGCGCGGTATCGTTGAAAAGCTCTGAGAGACTCATCGCTGGGATCTACGTAGTACGAGCGCGCATGTTAGTTATCTCTGTATAACCCTTTGGAAGTATCATACCGGAATATGAGCCCATAATATAACCAATAAGATTTGGTTTGTCAAATTCCTAGCGGAGGTCAATGGATACGTTCACAACCCACTCGATGAAAGGGGACTTACAGGGCAAAGTACAGGATATGATACCGAACGATCATAACCATATATGTATTAGCCCTCATTTGGGTTTCCCTCCGTTCCTTAAAGTGCCTCGCGAGAATGGCAGCCGCGAGAACAACTAGTAAGATATCATAGCACACAATAGGGATGGAAGTATAGATTGCAGGCATAGGCCCTATGTTGAAGGAAAGAGTGCAATACTTGGCGTGTGGAGTTATGATTTTTTTTCACTATGCAATGAGGCGGGGTCAGCTTGCAGCCAAATTTATCCGAGTAAAAATTCACCTGAGAATACGTTGCGTCGACTGTATATATAGATGTCCGTCCCGATTGAGAGGGCGACGATGGGCAAGAATAATCCCACTAAAACATAAAGTAGGAGCTTGGATTGGTTGCATATGGCATAAAGACGCCAGATGAGAATGGCTGCGGACGCAAGATTTAAATCCATAACGAGATGCGAGAATGTAAGTACTATATCATACCCTCCGCAAACCAGAAATATACTGAAAATCCCCATTCAATTAGAACGATAAGACCGTAGCCTAATTCACCTTAATGATAAGTGGATGCGCATCAGGTTGAAAACAATATACTTGCAGCTATAATGATACGAGGACAACAACTCTTGAGACTTGACTCTTGAGACGTATTTGGGACGTACGGCTAGGACGTGGGTCAGACCCAAACTCTCTAAATGGAAAGCATCGACACACTGACTGATTCAGGCATGTACAACAAACCTCCCCCTAGCGCTAGTCAGTTGATAATGGGTCGGGTAGGCATAGGGCTACGCACAGAAGCCGCACAGCCTGGTATGAGTGTCAGCATGCAAAGTGCCGTGTCAAGGAGCCACGACGACGTACAGTGCCAGGAAAAGACCAAAATATCGAACCTAGCGTAGCAAATAAAATACAATACAATGCGTAAGCGCTTTCCGCTTTCAAGCAGCGCGAAACTCACAACGAGGTACAGGCATGACATTAGCGACCACGGTCGTTTCTGGAGACTCGGTCAATCTCCGGGCTGATATGGTTGTGCAGATCTGGGTTGGACACTGACCCAGACATAATCAACTTATGCTGGTGATAAGTACTCGACCGCTAAAAGAGAAGTCCGTGACCTTGATTTACCTCTTTGTCTAACAGAAGAACTAGACAATCTTTCATTCAGCAGCAGTAGTGACAAGGTTCCCGAAGGCCACTAACGGTACTCATATAACATCAGGGTAATGATTGGCACTGAAACCGATGTTCAGCACAATCATGATGGCCACACTGGCAAATCAGTTAAAATATGCTGACGAACCACCTGTACTGTTGTTCCAGCGGAGACCAGCGACAACTTCTTGTTCTGACATGAGACTGCAGATCGAATGGGACCCGAAGAGACTGATGGGCCGCTAATCGTTGATTACTGATATACTACGATTCTTATAAGGTGCGATATGATTTCCTTGCGTCTTGAGGGCTGTGATGGTCAATTTGAAACAGTGTACCTACACGGTCACGATGCTGCCGAGTAAGTTACCCGAACTTGCTATCGGCATCACGAACTGCTGTTCTCACTAGGAGTTAGCTAGAAATAAATCGATTATGTAGCGGTACAATCGGCACCTGGGTCCTGGGCCAAAGTCGGCAGTCACGCAAATGTTATAATAAGTCACAACATGTCACATAGGCCGGTTTCAAAGTAGGCGGTATGGATTTGCGGGTCCGTCCAGCCGAGTCCGGCTCACTCAAGTGCCAAGACACTAATCACTACCATATCATCATGATGGACTCGTGAATTTACTGATGCCTCACCAGTGACCACTGCGAACGCGTCATTAACGTCCACGTAGCCATATAATGAATTGCACGTAACCAACAATCTTTATGTACAATACTAGCACGAAAATACAATCATTCCCGGATGAGCCGCAAGCTCAAGGGCAGGTGAGGCGTTTCACTATCTCCTGCAGGCGCCTTAACTACTGGTGTATGGAAACCGGACATTTTCCAGTAGATTTCCTTCACGTACCCATTTTCGTCCGGTTCTGATGGCAGAGCGAAATGTATATCTGACACAAGAGTTGCCAATACGTCCTCTAGAGAATACTTGTCATTGTGAAGAATGGCCAACAGCCTGAATGTCTCACTTAATTCCATTTCGGCAAATTTGAAGCCTCTGTTAGGGAAGTGGATCGTTAAAAAAGATTCAAACTCAGAAGATCGACGTCGTACATGCAAGAACGATTGCCCGCAAGGAACGTCATCCTGAAGGACGTGCAGTCAGACATATGCAACAAAATGATCACTGTGACACACATGGATGAATAAACGCCTGTGTATCTTACTCCATCCTTGACTCCAGCTAAAAGAATCTTGATAAGTAACTACCTCTTTTGTATGCACAGAGGCTGACCTTGGGTAGAGTTGAGCCATCGCTCGGGTTTCCATTCCGATGCATCTTCGCCCCAGACAGCTTGGTTATGGTTTGCATTAAGGATAGATATGACAAGTGCCTGGTGTTTAGCCACAGAAATGGTGGTGATCTCTTTGCCAGATACAGATCGAACGGGGAATTGTAATGGCACTGACGTTGCTGATGTCGTTCTTCAGAAGAGTGAGTCAGCGAATAATATCTCTACTCGAAAAACTAACCGTCGACCGAGGACAGGAAGTGACGGATAAAGCCTGAACGTTTCTCGGACGACTGCGTCTAGGAGAGGAAGATTCATCAATGAATCGTATGGCAGTCTGACGGACCCGAAGCAATCTTTGGCGTGCGAATGGTCGACGTCAACAGCCTGATGTGCAGTTGCGGCATCACAGATCTCTGCTCTCAACTGTTGCTGGACATGAGGATGCTTGGCGAGCATGTACAATGCACGGGCCACTGCTGCCGTCGTTGTCTCGAGACCAGCAAAAATCATAACACTATTGCACAGAAAAATTACAATTAGTTTCACCACAGGGAAGCCATCAGGACTGACTTCATCTGTCCAAGGAGCTCAGCGTCACTCAGCCTATCCCCTTCGGCAGATGAGGCATTTGCTTTGACTGCGCATGTCCCACATGAGAATGGGTATTCCATGGCTAATGATTACGTACGCATGATAGACATGATATCTTTTCCCCTCGTTCCTCCTGACGTGTCATGGGACTGTGAGGGCATGGAGGAGGACATCGCCAATGCAGCCTTCTTCTCTTGAAGGATCTTTCTACTGCCTGAGTCCATGGTTTCAGCTACACGGCGTAGTTCTCTAAGATCCCTCATTGTCTGCGTCGGTAACCAACTTATCGTGAGCCAGTCTGCTATCTTTTTGCACCAGTAAAGAGAGAAATTGCGCATAACTACCGGAACGATGGATCGAAAAATCATGGTTTTACTGATAGATGGACTGCGAGACCAAACATGTCAAATGGTGATTTCACCGGCAGACCAGTGTACGCACCCTAGCATCCGAAGTGCCTCTGTGTATTCATTCTCATTTCCTGCATCTAATGCAGCTGAATGGTAGCCCAGCATGCCCTCGCAAATGCAATCCAGAGAACTGCGAGAAAGCCAAGGTAACACGTCGAGTTCTACTGGATCTGTACGTGACAATAGTGAAGTTATGGATGATGGCGTGCATGGCCATACTCACGGTGGATAGCAAGATTAGACACGAGGATGGATTTTAGCTGATGGGAGATGGTTTGAATAATGGGCAAAAGCTCCCGCATATTAGAGATGGAAAACACTGGATTGAGCATTTTGCGTTGTTTTCGGTGCTGTTCCCCTGCGCAGCGATGAGAACAAATTCATGATAATTAACCAAGGTTTACCTAGTGTAGAAATAAGACCATCGCCGAAGACGAGCTTGTTGGACCTTGAGAAGGGTCAATGAGGAACGTTCAAACAATACTTGACACTAACAATATAAAGTCATCAACTTCCTCAAAGATATGCGGCTCCTTGACAAGGACATGATGAAGCGCACGTGGATCTGATACAAACAGCCATTCATCCTATGGCCATGCGTCAATAATATGCTTTTGCAGGGATGCATACCACGCACGCCAAACAAAGCATGTATTTTGATGGCTCCACCATAGTCTGCTGCAATCTTTAAGCAGCGCTCGAAACTGTCCACGAATACTGACTCCATGTTGCCTGCATTGATGTCCGTGAGTATCCAATATGCGGGAATCCGTAACTGAATGCAAGAGAAACCCAACCTTTCCACCAGTGCTCGTTTTCTGGACCTGCAACATCTAGGGCGTTTGCCTTTCTGGAGGCCTGCCTACGAACGAGCTTCCATACTGCAAGGGTAAGCACACTGTATCCAATAAGGTGAGGGATGGACATCCCGGGGTCAGTATGCAGTAGCTAGTAACACGTCCACGAAGTGACCTGGGGGCTTGAGAACGGCTACTTACATATAAAAGTGTTTAAACAATTGAAAGATCCGATTGCCTCCGAGTCTCCTGTTCGGCTCTTCAAGCTTGAACGTTCGCTATCCATTTGAAGTGAAGGAACCGAGTAAGGTCCGAATGATTAACAGGGTACTATCTCCTCCGGTGCAATCGACACCTTAGTATTCGGCATAAGCGTCCAGGATCGTCTCTGCACACCAATTCCCATTCGGTTCGGAAACGGCCGAAATGAGGGGCCCCGATGTGCTAAAGGTCAGGAGGCATGGGGTCTGGAGCTTCCTACCCCCCAACCGTAACCTACCCTGCCGGTGGGTCATGTTTACTGCATACAGCTGGCCGGTCATCGGGCGCGATTGCAGTCGTGCAACAGAAGCTTCACTCCCACTAGGTATATAGGCTGTAGTATTATCCTACACAGAATGAGAAAGTCAGCACGGTTGGGGCAGCGGTAGCCCCCTGACGAGAACTTTCGTAGGTTCGAAACCGCTGTCATCCCCGCCATCCTAGCATTCATGTCGGAAATTTCCAGGTACCATTGTAAATCCTTGGTAGACATTTTAAGGACAATTTTTCACACAGGCCATTTTAAGGTATTTGAATGACATACGATTATATTTTAAGACCTTACGATGGTTGCCGCGGGTCATTGTAAGGCATCAAAATGGCTGTGTTGTGACACGTGAGGGACGGACCTTAAAAGGCATTATGATGCCGAAAACAATCTTAAAATAAACAATAATATCATTTGAGTGATGCACGTGATCTTTTAACACCTCGTACCACCTTGTTATTTGACTACGCTACTTATTTCACTGTTTGTAGTTATTACATTACTATCTAACTATCTAATCATTACATTACTATCTAATCATTATCACTATCTTATTACTATCTAATTAACTAACTATCTAATCTTTATCATTACAATTGTTATTACTACTATTTTATTGCATTGACGCGTATTCGAAACTCTTGACTTTAACCTTGTTAAGTAGAATCCTAGTATTATGCGGCATAGTTACCCCTTGGCCAAAAGGCCAATACATACTTAGGAACTTAATTATCCATATGCACATTTTAAGAGCCTTATAAGGCAACAGGCGGTAATAGCAAATGAAACATAATGACCGTGTATCTAATCCTAAGTACACGAAGAGAAAACAAATAAATCACTTTGTACTATGCTTCGTAGTTGCCTTCTTGCTGCGACCACTAACACTGCTTTGCCTTCGGAGCTCCTGTAGGTGTTTCTTCGGCTGCCGGTGCTGGAACACGAGCCCGACTGAGCAGGTACTTTGGAACCTGTAGTCAATGGTGGAGGCGCTGCACCCAAAGAATCTTTGTCGGCAAGTGACAATTGATTGATGCCGAAATGCAGCTGCGTCGAAGCGGACAGTGTCAACACGCAGTTTGACTAACCGACATCTGAGTCGACGAAGTGAAATTCTGAATCATGGCAGTTGAGACAGGGATGGGATGGTCATTATGGATGACGGCAGTGTTTGGTGTTGAGGCGGAGAGAGTGGAAAGGATGGAAAGGGCAGGAGAAGGTGCACGTGCGCTAGAACGAGCTGGCGAAGGATTACGGGTGACAGGGTCCAAGTTGTTCGAGTTCCTGTAAGAAGTCGTCCTCCCAGGTGTGAGGCGCAGCAGGCGGTACAGTAGATGTAGGTACACTAGGCGCCGTGGTAGTGTTGAAAACTTCTTTATTGAAATAGTCCATCACGCTAATTGCCCACGGTGTGCCTTTGAGTAGGCGTTCCAAGTAGAAATCATAGTCCTTCTGGTAGTTGATTTTGGTCTCCGCTCCGATCGCAGTAAGCTCGGCGTCATGTGTCAATAAGAAACGTGCCTGTAAGCAAGCGATCAGCAATACGAAGTAAAGAACATATGATAAACTTGCCAAGATAGCCACGCCAGCAATCATACCTTCTGAGACACTCTGTGCGCCCATACGCAGGCCCCTGCCCTTTGGATGGCCCCGGGTCTTCCCACCAAGTATTGCCTTCCCAAAGACTTCGACACGAACAATCTAGAATAAGCAGAGTTATGTGACGCACTTGTACATCGACAGTCAGCGGTACTTACTTTGACGAGGACTACAGACTTGAGAAAATCGTCAGCTGCCATGGCATTGGGCTTTGCAAACAATACAGGTGCCAGACGGATGTAGTCACCCTCGCCATTCCTCTTCAGTAAAACAAGGAGATCTTTATTATTTTGCTTCTTCGAAGGCTGGTTGGCAAAAAGATTCGGATCGAGCTTGAAAGAAGAGAACACGACACCTGCACAGTCCTTGATGCTGTGCAGGATATTCGATCTCTCGGAGCTGACTGCAGCACGAAACTAATGACAAGTATGAGCATGGTCCAGGACTTCAAAATAGACTTCACCAAGGATGCAAACCGAGGGTAGGTCTCCATTGATTGGTGCAGATCTTTGGGTATGATCAGGTAAAGTTCAGCCATTGCGCCTTTAAGCTTTGCCTCAGGAGAGGTCCAGCGAGTAGTGCTGCGTGGGTCAACACCAGGTTGAGGCGTTGTCGGAAACAGGCCATTTACGACCCAGAAGTGACAGTACAGCGTGTATCTCTTGGCCTTGATGGCTGATACTGGTGTCCAGCGGAGACGTTTTCGTGAAGACGCGGTTGTGGCTGCGAGCAGGAACCTGCAGCAGATAGCTGTGAGGTATTGTCTCTTGAGGACACGTAATTCGGATCAGTGTCGTATTGTAAGCTTGCTGGGCTATGGCGAGAGCCTACATATGTTACAATATAAGTGAATATCAGATGACATACTCTAATACTAGCATTGTGAGTGTGCTTACCTTTCGAACCTCGTGCATTTGGGCGTCGGGACCAGGGACAGCCAAGACCAACCTCAACTGGTCGAGGTCACTCCCAGATTGTTCACTGTCTGATCCGTCAGAGCCATCAGACTCGTCCGATGTGACTGCGTCGATTTCAGCTTCGAAATCTTCTCCAGTCATCCACTCCAGGTCTAGGATTGCATGGCATGATGATAGCAGTCTGTAACTCTGAAACTTGGTAGAAGGAAGGTGTCTGGTGTTAGTGATCAGGACACAATGATGAGACAAACACTTACTGTATATAAATCGTCCCAAGGGTGCCGACGGCCTCAATAACAGACGTCAACTTGCGCGCAGAACGATTACGTCAGCTAGAAACACGTTGACCTGCATTGAGTGCGTCAAAACTTGCCGCCAAGGTAACTGTACACTAGTGAGCACAAACAATACATAATAGGGCGGGTCTTCGCTTTACATATGAATGGTGTTCTAACCATAGGAGGAGAGTCTCGTGGCATACTAGCCTAATACACAGCACGATTAGATCGTTTATTTAGCGAAGAGAAAGTGATTTACTCACCAATTTTCTGCACATGTTGAGTGCGTGCCATTGAGAATAGTAACCAAACCTGCAGGTAGAGATTGAGCTAATATAGATGGAGTTGGGCAAAGAGACAGAGGTTTACCGGTCCGAGTTTTTTACACGAGTTGAGCAAAGGTGGCAAAGAGTACTGTGAGAATGTAAGATAGAGTTAGGCGAAGAGAAAGAGGTTTACCGGTCCAAGTTTTTTTACACAAGTTGAGCAATGGATCGTGGCGAAGAGCACTATCTGTATAGTAAAATGTGCTTAATCTACATGGAGTGTTTGACAGGAAAGAAACGTACTAGATAATAATGCCAACGAATACAACGGACACCGGACATGAAGTGGTGGTCTTACTCCCAGCATGGTGATGTGCTGTATGAGTGACTGCGGCCATTCTGTGCTGGGCTTGAAGGCCGGTGATGTCGGGCTATAGGCAGGAGAAGCAGGGGTTAAAAAGAGGTCAGCGATGGTCAGGTTAGGAGCTGGGCAAAGAATCTCACAATATGCGGGTGAGCCTGACAAAGTAAGACAGTCAGCCAAAGGTTGAGGTACGACGAAATCAACTTACAATGTGGAGAAGCAGGGCTGAAGGAGAGACTGGTGGGAGAGTACTGCAGTGACGTGGAGGAGAATGATGGAGACTGTGGACTGTAGCGCGGCGATGTGGGAGAGAATGACGGAGACTGGACTGTAGCGCGGTGATGTGGGAGAGAATGACAGAGACTGGACTGTAGCGTGGCGATGTGGGAGAGAATGACAGAGACTGTAGCGCGGCGATGTGAGAGAGAATGACGGAGAGTGGGAGAACAGACTCACGTTTACTGAGGCACCTGGGCCTTCATTCGGAGAAACATATCACTATCGATGTGGTCAACAACAAGGTGTTCGTCTTGATGATCAGGATCAGGAACCAAAACGGCGCCTCGAATGAAAGAACTGAGTGGGACAAATATTGACGATGCCCTAGGGACGGCCTTCACATGAGTGAACTTAAAGAAATGGTCCGTTCTGCAAGCACTGTTGATTCTCACAGTGTAAGGTTGAACAAGCACAAACTCAAAGGACCCAAAGTTCGAGATAGAACATCTAAACAAAAATATCAGCCGAACAAAGATTGTTTCTTCCGCCATAAGCTGTATGAGGGCATGGTCGAACCGTGGCAACCCTGTGGAATTGCGGGTTGCACTGGAGGTGATCAGTGACTTGCTTCCAGTCGACCATCGACTCGTAATTGACCTTAAGATAGTGGTGTTCGTGAATCTGCATAACAAATCAATAAGAAACTGAATTTAAAGATATTATTACATACCTGATAATCAGCTGGAAATGTAATCCAATTTGTTAGTTGATGCCCATAGGTAGGCAGAGAGTGGTTGACGAATTCAGTAAACTTCCTCCGGAAAGCTTGAAATGCACGATCCACCGAGCTGCGGTTCTCAAGATCAAGGATGGATGTAGGATGCTGTGTCGGTGCACCCAGCTTCACATGACCATTGAAGGTGACAGCAACATCTTCATCAGGAAGATCATCACCAAGGGCTTGTAACCGGTCGTACTCGTCAACCTGGTTGACGCGTTCCCTCAAGAGCATCAGGGCAAATTTATGGTGGTCGACACGAAGGATCTATGAAAAAATCATAATCAGTCCAATTTAAATTAGTAATGAGGAACTGCAGACTTACCTGCGTTGCGACATCCTTTCCATTCATTCGATGGTGGTAGGTGTCCTTGAGGGGGCCATGCATCTTTTCATTGGGACGCGTACTGAAATTACGCGCTACTCCCTTACGTCGGATATCGCGAACAACGTGCTTCCATAAGTGCGTCTTCAGAAAATTCCAGTCAAGCTTCAGTTTCTCGATGTTGGACGATTCAGCACATGTAACATAGGCCTAAAATGAATGTGTGAATGGGAATGGGTAGCTATGAAGTGACAAGGAAGGACTTCACCTTAAGTTCTGTATCAAAAACCAGAAGTTCGGCTTCGATCGCCGCAAGTGTGCCCTCAGTATGTACATCGAGGCCGATCAAACTATCCAACTGGAGATACGTGCTGATGACACGAAGTAGCTGGTAGCCCTCTGGGGAGGTTCTGGCGGTCAGGATAGTCAAACATGCATAAAGGGATTGCTTCAAAATCATGAGTGACATGTGTGATGGCGAAACGACGGAAAAAACTCACTTTAGATAGGTCCCGGTGCTTGTTTCCATCGGAGAACGAGACATTGATAGCGGATTTGAAGTGGTTGAGGTTGCGCCATCGAGGGAAGTCATCAATCCTGCAAAATGATGGAGATTGTGAAAAAAATGGATTAGTATTAATGACTTACAGCTTCTCAAATGCTGCCTCGGCTTCACGTCCAAGCGATGCGAGGATTTTCTTCAGTTCTCCAAGTAGGTGCTTCCAAACACCACCATGCAATGAGTGTAATCAATCGAAGCTGAGCACATCGTGTGGATCCGAAAACCATATGATCCAAAAGATATTCTAAGTGTGTTCTTAATGTCAGCAAATTTGAATCATGCAAGAAAGTTCAGCGTACCTCAACAGGCCGCAATCCAAGAGCTTTCAATATCTCCTCACCTTGGGCTTTGCTGCGCCCATAAACACGAAGTGCTTCCTTCGCTTCCTCCATAGATCTAAGGGGGTAGGTCTTCGACAAGTCATGAAGCTCCGCTAATGGTACAAGGCACACCGGGCAAGGGCACTTGCCGCCGCGACCACATATGAGCGACATCATGCACCTGTTAAATAATTAATTAGCCATCTCAACAAAGTGATAACAATGGGGTATGTATCATAGGAATCGGCAGCGATATGGGCTACATGTTGGAAGGACTTACTGTTCTTCATAGTCAGCTGAAAGAATTAAGATGATGGGGAATAACCATCGCAAAACGTCGTTGTGGCACTTGTGCAAATACCCAGTTTTCGAGTACTGTGCTGCATGCTCCAGGAGTTAGAAGAACGACTCATGCCATACAACGTGTTTCAGCGTTGTATATCCAAGTTTACCTTCTTCCCCTGCATCTTCAGGAACCTGTGATGTACAAGTTTAATTGATATTCAACAGGTAAAAGCAAAGACTCACGATAGGCAACCATCCGATGACGCGGCCACCACCAAATGTCTCGCCATTCCAGATATGTATAGGTAAGTTTGCACATTGTACCACGACTGGGTACCCCTTGACCGTACCATGGGACGACAACTTTGTTTTGTCAGCGTACAGAATGAAACAGAGCGGGACGGCGCCATCAACATCGGGAAGAGAAGACTAATAATATCATTTACATCGAAATACAAGTAGCGTGAATCTATGTGTTTGATTTGATAAACAACTATTACGCACTTGAATATCCCACCACCTATCTGCAGGTCCACGGTTCGTTGATGAAGCGCTCAAACCTTGTGCCATTGTGCTTGAAAACACAGCACGTGTCCCAGACAAAGTGTGGCGCAAGCAATGGGTTATCTAATAAATCGAGTGCCCAATCCCAAATAGGCCGTGCGTGAACTTCGTACACCTGCTCATTCTTCTTGTAGGTTACACTGACTTCGTGTTTCGAGAACTATTAATTAATTAGCTAAAGCGTTAAGCAATATAATCGCACGAGAGTCAGGACAAGACATACTGGTGTTAATTCAACTGCGGCATTGTCCCATGCCTTGGAGAGATCGGCTTCATTCTTCAAGGTTATCTGAGCATTACCTTCAGAGACGCACGTGATGAGACTGAAGAGTGCATTGATTTGAGATTTGTTGAGTGCAGCTTCGATTGCGATCTCAGAAAATTTGAAGTCCCCACGTGATCTGAAGGGATGCCATGGTTCCTTATCAATAATAGGCGTGTGCTGCGCCTCTGAGGAGATACGGAATTCGTCGAAGGGTTGGAAGAGAGTCGGGCGACCAGAACGAGGATGGTACTCAGTTTTGAACTCACTGGGGAGTCGTGCAGATGCCGTGGGCACAGGGTTATTACTGGCCATGCTTGCATCGGAAAATACTGTACAAAATAAGTCAGCATCTGAATTAACAACGTTAATGAAGTCAACATGCTTACCAGGGGCTTGTAATTCCCGCATTGCCGTCATAATCAAGTTGCTCCTCAGGCTCAGGCAATGCGTTGTGAGCATCACTCGCATCAGACTTGGGATCAGAGGTACTGGCTATATTTGACGGGCCAGCCTCGCCGATTTCAAGTCTAAGGGCCCTGCGAGCCTTTCTTGCTGGAAGTTCAAATATAATATCAATTAGATGAGTGTAATATCATTGGTACACAATTAGATGACTTACCTTTTCGTCGCCCTTTCTCGTACTCTCGATTGAACTGTTGTTGCTCCTCTTCAGCTTCCAGGCGCTTCCTGCAGCTGGTCTCGTGGTTCTTGATGCCCTGCGCCTTGAATTTTGTGCCACAGTGAGTACAAGTCATCTGTCCTGTTAGCGCCCCTTCTGCAGAACGATTATACGTCCCTCGTCAAGCAGAACGAGTTGGGGCCATCAGATCCAGGAAATAATACAACAGATATGAATAAGGTATAGGTATGGACTTGTTATGTACAACAGAGAGGGAGGCTGCTAACCAACAGCAGAGAGGGTGATGGCGGACTCAGAGAGAACCTTGAAACGGGCCGATTATCGATTCAATGTCAGCCGGAAATACTAATAATAGCATATAATGCCATCAGAATCCATTATAATGAACCTCGAATGGTCGAGACGCTTGCCAGTGCCTTAAAAGGTGCCTTTTAAGGCATTTGACCAGTGTTGTAAGCCGGCGGCATTAAAATGGTCCTTGACTTTTTTCCGACATTCCTCTTGCCCTAGCTAACAGACCCGTATCCTAGGAGACGGGTGACTGCAGCGGGTGCTGAGAACATGGCCTGCCTCGCGATGCTCTGCTGGACGCTCTGGCTTGGGCTTCGTTTATCCAAGCCAGTCGCTAACTTAGCAAGTATTAGTGCTGTAATTGCAAAATTGAGGGGGATGTAGTGAAACTCGGACCACGTATATGTAAGTTCGATGATGATGCAATAGGACCGCCAGATGCATTATCATGCTGCATTGTAGGACGTAGAGAGCTGGGTCAGCGCAGAAAATATCCGGCACAAGCTGTCGGCGCTTCCAAAATCATAAATGTAATATATCGAGTGAAATTCCGTCACGGTCACAACGCATAACGGCAGGTAACATTTCCGCGTGACTTCGGCAACTTTCAACTATCTCACTCAATTCTGCCTCAATCTTGGCCGTTCAAACTCTATAATAATTATGAATTGTGTTAGCGAGAGAATTCTATCTATGTTGATAATTTAGGTAGTTAGAAATACAAGTTTTGTGAAAGTGTCGACTACTGTGGGGTGCTGAAGGGTGCTAATTGCACCGGAAGGGATATAAGTACGTGTATAACTAGTAACCACACTATTAGGCGCTACACAAAACTGTAAGTTATTCATTCATAAATTTGCCTCACTCGACACCGATCACTTTTCTTCATCCTGAGGGACCAGCATGCCAGAATTATACGACAACGGAGTCCATCTCTTGCTGCTCCGAGTCGAACCTCGGTGGAGAAGTCCAACATACACAATCCTCGAACGGTTTACTGACTTCTGCGCAATTATCCTGGGCATGTGTATCCCAAATACTGATGATAAGACGGGGCGCGAGAATAAATGGCGCGGTATCGTTGAAAAGCTCTGAGAGACTCATCGCCGGGGTCTAACAGTGCAAATGTTTAGCTGGTCTCTCTGTATAATCCTTTGAAAGCATCATACCGGAATATGAGCCCATAATATAACCAGTAAGATTTGGTTTGTCAAATTCCTAGCGGGAATCAATGGATACTTTTAGAACTCGCTAGATGAAGAGGGACTTACAGGGCAAAGTACATGATATGATACCGGACGATCATAACCATATAGGTATTAGCCCTCATTTGGAATCCCCTCTGTTGCCTAAGGTGCCTCACGAGGATGGCAGCCGCGAGAACCACTAATAAGACATCATAGCACACAATGGGGATGGAAGTATAGATTGCAGGCATAGGTCCGATGTTGTAGGAAAGAGTGCAGTACTTGGCGTGCGGAGTTATGATTTCTTTCACTATGCAATGAGATGGGGTCAGCTTGCAGCCAACTCCATCCGAGTAAAAATTCACCTGAGAACACGTTGGGTCGACTGTATAGATAGATGTCCGTCCCGATTGAGAGGGCGACGATGGGCAAAAATAATGCCACTAGAACATAAAGTAGGAGCTTGGATTGGTTGCATAGTGCGTAAAGGCGCCATATGAGAATGGCTGTGAATGTAAGATTGGGACGCGTAGGGAGATGCGAGAATGTGTAACTTACCTTCCGCAAAGCAAAAATACACTGAAAAACCCCATTCAATCAGAACGACAAGACCATAGCCTATTTCAACTGAGTGGTGAGCGAAGGCAATTCGGGTTGATAACGATATACTTGCAGCTATATAAGAGGACAATGACGAGTGAGAATTGGCTCTAAGTCGAACTTGAGACTTACGGCTAGAATGTGTGTCAGTCCCAAACTCTTTAAATAGAAAGCATTGATACACTTACTGATTCAGGCATGTACAACAGCCCTCCCCCTGGCACTAGTCAGTTGATAATAGCTCTGGTAGGCACAGGGTTACATACATAAGCCGCACAACCTAATGCGAGTGTTAACATGCATATGCACCATGTCAAGAAGCCACAACGACGTACAGTGCCAAGAAAAGACCAAAATATCGAACCTAGCGTAGCAAATAAATAAAATAAAACAAAACGGCCTTGACAGGACGAAACTTACAACGAGGTACAGGAATGACATTATTGACCATGGTCGTCCCTAGATATTCGATTAAATTCCGGGCCAATATGATTATGTGTAAGACTGACCCAGACATATTTAACCTACACCGATTATGACAAGATAAGTATTCGACTGACAAAAGAGAAGACTTTGATTACCTCCTTGTCCAACAGAAGGACTGGATAATCTTTCGTTCAGCGGTAGTGCAAAGTTCCCGAAGGTAAGTTACTAACGGTACTCATAGGACATCACGGTAAATACTGGCACTGAAACCGATGTTTCAACACGATGGTTCGCTTACACATCGGCTATAAGGAACTGACGAACCGGAAACATAGTTATTCCAGAGGAGACCAGCGACTTCTTGTTCGGACATGAGACTGCGTAGATTGAGTGGGGGATCTGAAGAGACTGATGAGCCGCCAGTCGTTGATGACTCACATACGATACTTATAAGATGTAGGATTTGCTTGCGTCTTGAGGGCTGTGGTGGTCGAATTATAGTTGTACATATTGTACCGAGTTCTCCCGAACCCGCCGTCGGTATCGCGAATTGCTGTTCTCAGTAGATAGCTATGAATAAACAGATATCATTTCGAGATTCGCAACTGACGAGAATGGCTGTTGCGTCTTGGCTAGGGTCATCATCACTCGTACCCATGGCTGTCATGGCCAACGTATTCCCACCATGTTCCATAGTTGGTAAAAGTGCCTTTATAGAAAGTGCAACGAGGTCTCAATAAGTTGGATCAGATATGCTGTACAATTGCTGTACAAGCGTCTGCAATATACAAGCGCTTAGATAGTTCAACCCTCTTGATAGAACATGGCCCAGTACACTTTGAGGGAGTAAAAAGCAGGCTAAGGACAGCGAAAAGATCAGCAAAGACCTCTATCTAACATTAATCACGGGAACATACCAAACTTATTCTTTGAACAAGAGAATAGTCAGAACTATTTGTCCAGAAATTCAATCAAGGTTCTATTTTACCGCCGAAGGCGCTACAACAGCGCCATCGATGGACTAACAATGACACACAGCGACATGATGCGACCTTGACTCGTGCCCACATGGGTAATCCAACATCATTGCTCCACCTGCAATGAATTATATATATCCCTTGTCTAGTTGAGCGTACCTCATGTTGTCGGCGGTGAATCATGATTATCCGAATCTATGCTGTGTTTGTTCAAGTGACAAATACTTCGTGGCGTCGCGATTTTGCCAGTTGTTTAGGATTAGGGTACTGAGCAGCCCCTACCACCCTGCACAGTGCACGAAAAAGTGGTCTTGCATTGGCAGGGGAGCCTCTTGAGGCCACCCGAAGCTGCTAGTGGCCGGGGCAGAAGTTAATAGCCGGCAGGTGCACAAGTGCGGCAGAATCCGGTGAGATTAAACCTAAAATTTAAAAACTGCATTCTGCCATGTGGCAGGGCAGAGCTGGCACTGCCAGGCAGATAGCGGAACCTCCTGGCAGAATGTGACAGAACTCAAGATGTACTGCAGGCTCTCTACAATGTCTAAGTCTGGAAGCCGCCATCTCAATTCTCTTGTGGGAAGTAGGTTCATAAAGGGGGATCCTACTTCTGCCAAGTCCAATAGAACTGCAACTACCTTTATGCCTGCGTCAACGGACGATGTTCGAAACTCGGCAAGGTGCGTGCAGACCTTCAAGTTCGCTATCATGTTAAACATTACTGATAACAAGCCGACTTGCCGACTTGCCGACATTGATACTTGAGAATGTCAACAGTTGGCAACCTCAAGTATCAATACCGGGATAATGGCCATTGGCCACGGATCACAATGCAAGGAATTGGACTTGCTATCTAGTGGTCTCCCATCAATATAGCACACTTGAAGTGCCGTCAAAATTCTTCGTTAATTCTACCACCTGCCACACTGGGAGAACACAGTTCTGCCAAGTTCTGCCAGTTCTCCCCACAATGCTAGCCACAAGGGGACGCTAGGAGACGGAAACCGAACCAGACCGAGCGTCAAGTAGTACGCGTATGGAGATAATGGGTGACTTTCCGTAGGCTGAAATATGGTGGAATAAAATAAGATAGAATAAACAAGACCATTTAAGGCAGTCGTGCCGCGATGCCGCTGTTCATTGCGTCGGATTTGCAAAACAATATTTTTTGACCCCCTTACAAACTCTAAGTCTAGAAGGGGGGGGGGGGGGGGGGGGGGGGCCCTTACAGATTAATCCGGATTATAAACGACGGATTAAATCCGTTTTGGGCCACTACGCCCAAGCTATCTGCTGACTAATCTATGACTTGAACTTCGCGCCTGACGTATGTTCAGCATGGCGATAGCTACCAGGCCCAAACATTTTCAATTATACGCTGTCCAATCACTGACCTCGCTGGCGAAGTTTTCAGCTGAAATTTTAAGATTGTTATCAGCAAACGACGCTGACACGTACCACTGCGACCGGCCAGGGTACGAGGTGAGCAATGCCAACACCATTCTCTCTCTATAAGTCTAGAGCCAGCAAAAACATTCGTTCCCCAAGCTACCACACTTTATTTTTTTCATTGAACACTTGATTCCATGTGTATACTAACGTATTCCTGCGACCACAACAGGGCCGTTCTACTGACTTACTACGAACATCCATGGATCTGACAGCTGAGGGTTTCGAGACGTATAAAAGCACGCATTGGGGGCCAACAAGGTAAGTATAATTTCGTTGAAACTAAAGCGCGCAATGTCTGACATTCCCCCTCCACAATCCATGATACCTCCTGGAAGTACCCCATCTTACCCCCAATTACGCTATGACCATGCTGGAAATGCGTTTACCCGCGATAATGTTGGCGCTTGGGTGTCTCATCCAGGCATCTGCCAGGTAAGACCTATCAAACGATTACTGGTGGCCGATACTCATGTTATTATAGAGTCTTTCAGCTGACCGGTCCTTTTGGTTCGAACATGGCGACAGTTATCAGGTACATCAACTTTCATGATGTTTTTAACTCTACTAACTACTATATACATGCAGCCTGCTTTCATTCCAGCCTTCCAGTCCCACGAAGGCACACCTCCACCCTTGCCGGTGTCCAGTTCTCGCCTTGCTTTGCGTGAGGCGCCGACCACCAATATGATTGACCCTGAGCTCCTCCCCCTACCTCACTCTGACGACATGGACTTGATTGACCCCGCAAGTATTGCGGAGGCCTGCGGCTACACTCCGGCCACAAAAACAGCCGGTGCACGTCGCAAGGCCAAAGCCCCGAGGGGCAAAGGCAAGGAGAAGGAGAATGTAGGATACGCTAACCCAAAGAAGCGTTCTCGAGACGACCGAGACGAGGATGATGAAGTGGAAGCGTGAGCGAGGCGAGGCCACCCTCAAGGCTCCAACAACTATACCGCCTTGGACATTAGAACTCTCCTGGATATAGTCCATGATGAGCTCCCTCTTGGACAACACGGGTGGCAGACTGTTCATGTTAGGTTCAGCCAATGGGCCAAGGTGAACCGGCGGCCTGAACGCAAACTGACTTCACTCGAAACGAAGTTCAAGCAGGTAAATTTTAATTTATCGCATGGCTGTAACATTGCTCACAAGTACCTCTACAGTTGGTGAAGACTACAAAGCCAACTGGAGATGGCGTGTGCCCTCCGGACATTACATGTGCCCATCGCATCGAACAGCTCATTAACGAGCGTGCAGGTACCCGTGACCTGCATGACACAGATTACGACGCCATTGAAGATGATGACGGTCGCTCTGTCGAGTCTGACCAGATCCAGGATGAGCGTCCCTCCCCCCCAATTCAGCATACAGCTATTGCCCACTCCACTCCTCGTACAGAAGCCCCGGCTCCACATCGCAATACTCGAGGAGCAGCAGCTACAGATTTACTCACTCGACTTTCCAGCGCATTTGATCCAGCCACCCAGCGCAACCGTGACGAAGACCGTGCCAATCGCAGCCTTGCCACCATGCAACTACTTACCCAAAGCCAGCAGCTCCGTGATTCCCAAGCCGCCAGGGATACTCTGCATGGCCAACTCTTCAATTTGCGTGGTCGCATGTACGACATTGAACGCGAGCGCGATCGGGCCGAGCTTTGCATCGAAATGATGCAGATGAGTGGATCCACGCGCCGTCCACATGTTCGGATGCCCAAACGCAAGAATCTGCATCAGGAGTGGTACCCTGATGGTGGGGGATCGGTTAGGTGGCTTACTGATGAAGGTGAGAGTACCTCGTCTGAGGGGCCCAAGCCACCCCGCCTTCGAAGAACTGGCCCAACTGGACGACTCAAGTATTCAGATCGGCCACACTTTGAGGACATCGCGGATGAGCCTATCAAGACCATTCAAAAGGAAGGGTCAGTAGAGATTTAAGTGTGCTATGATACTTACAATGTATTTAGGGTACCAATGTACCATGCAACGAACGACTTTCCTGTCTGCCTTCTCGTCCGCCTCATCTTCTCCGTTGAAATCAGCATTGCATTGTGCGTGATCGTCAATATACGCTTCACTCTGGTAATGTTCAGAGGGTTCTGAGTTGTACAACTCGCTGAGGAGGGAACCACCTCATCTTCTCCATCGAAATCAGCATTGCATTCTTCATCTGATGTAACGACTTTCCTGTCTGCCTTCTTGTCCACCTCATCTTCTCCGTCGAAATCAGCATTGCATTCTTCACATCCACCTCATCTTCTCCGTCGAAATCAGCATTGCATTCTTCATCTGATGCAACAGCTTTCCTGTCTGCCTTCTCGTCCACCTCATCTTCTCTGTCGAAATCAGCATTGCATTCTTCACCTGATGCAGTACTAGACGGTTGGATGTTACAACATTCTACATCTTGCGCTCGTTCCGTCTCGAACGTCTTTCCTGTCTGCCTTCTTGTCCGTCTCATCTTCTCCGTCGAAATCAGCATTGCATTCCTCATCTTCTCCATCGAAACCAGCATTGCATTCTTCATCTGTACATGTTGTATCTACTGGAATTCTAATATAACATGGAAGCGTGCCACTCGATCCTTCTTCCTCTGCTCTGAAAATAGCATGTTTTCGAAGTCACGCCACACATCCAGGTCATCCTCAGTAGCCTGCCAGTGCTTCATGTACACAGACCGTATCTGATTGATTCCGACACATATGGCACGCAGATTGTGCAGCCGAAGACAGATTTCGATAAGGTCGCTACGAGCATCTTGGTTGGTGATGTCGAGCGGTACGCGTAGCCTTCCAAAGGCCCCTTGGATAGCCCGCATGCCCCATTCTGCTGTTTGGCGGTAAGAGAGTAGTTCGCGGTTGAACGCCATATGCTCCTCTATCTCGGCAGCTGATCCATGCAAAACTTGGCCATGTTTGAGGGGTGCGCGAATGCGTCCGTCCGTCAATGGAAGTCGTCCCACGAGGGAACGCAGTATCTGCAACGATGTAGTAGTCAGGAGGTGTGTTGAGTCGAAGTTGAGTATATATGTGAGAGGCGAGACGGGAATCGTGCCAGCTGCCAGGCACGTTCGTCCTTGCCGCGATCACAACACCTTTGGAAAGTATCAATTGAGCACAATTTGTTTGAGAAAGACAAAAAAAAACACCTTCAGCAGAAAATGCTATGACTGAACTGACAAAATGTTCGGAAAGCCATCCGTTGTAGGTAGCATTTTCAATTTCATCGTCGTCTGAAGTCTGCACAGGGAGTTTGAGCCCATCGATGCTCCCGAAAGCACCTTGCAAGCGTGAGTGACACGCAACTACGAGGGCACTACAACGCTCGAAATCAGGTCCCCATGGCCATTGAATTGAGGCATCATCCATAGTACGGAGCATTTGTAAGAGCATGGGCAGTCCAGAGGTAAGATAGCGAGAAACAGTGGCAGGAATCAATGCAAAAATCTGTTGGAGGCTAGTCTCATGCATGGTGGAGTTAAGATAGTGGAGCATGAGGCCAAGTGCTCCACCAGCATCAAGTGAACGCTGATTCAAGCGAGGAATGCCATGCGAGTTGGTATCAGAATGTGTGATGGGCTTATGGTACCACAGACTGGCAAAGCCGGAAGTAAGGATGAAATGAAAGGTTTTGACATCAATGCCCATAATGGTAATGAATGCACGATCCGTCTGACTCCCGTACAACACTTGCCACAGGGTATTGCAATGTGGGTCAGGAAGTAGCTGGGGACGACAAAGATAGAGGCGCTTAGGGTTCCGGGTTTCGACACGATCAAGTCGAGCAAGCTCTATTCCAGCGACGAGGGAGGCTGCTAACTTTATCGCGTCTTCTTCGTCGTCAAGAAAGGCCATCTCTTCTCCGTTGTTCACCAGATTATGATACAGTAGTAGTAGATCGTCCATTGCAGTTTTGACCGAATTATTTTATTCCAAATGCGTTATGGTTGTGTTTTCTGTACAGATTATCTGTTGCAAATATCTTTCAAAGTCCGTTATAATCTAGTCCGCATTATTTTGCCTACGGAAAGTCACCCAATTGTGAATACAACGGTGAAGCCCCACAGTACATACTGTCGATATTTAATAGGCAAGTTCAAAGTTGAATTTTGACGCTCAATCAACGTCCAAATCATCCTCCAAATTCAACTTTGAACTTCCCTATTATAGATTAGAACAAACGGGATTTTTAGAAAAGGGTGAAGCCCAAAAAGAGACGAACGTGAGGGAATCAATAAGAGACAGGAACGCGAATGCATCACATCCATCATGCACAGGCCAACCACCAAAGATCAACAACGCATGCAATAACGTAATAATTAGACACGGAAGGCATCCGACGACCACTGGCTAGCCGCCGCAGTTGAAACCGCAGCAGCAAATGAGGTTGCCCCACGCAGTACTTCATCGAGGAGTCTCCCATAATACCCATGTAAAGCTTCAGGGCCACTCCTGCTGGTTCAGCCACCAATAAGTATGTGATGTTACATTCACGATTCCCATAGCGCTCGAGTTTCATCTCATCCACTCTACTTTTTCAATTTCGGTCGCGGAGCACACTGTCGCAAGACACTTAGCACGCCAAGGTAATGGGAGTCAGAGTCCATCTCGTGCCGCTCGAACCTCGGCAGCAAAGTCTAACACACAATCTGCGAACGTCGTACTGACACATATGTACGCAGTCGTCATGGCCTTAGGCCCCATTTTGTATTCCTTTTGTTCTTTGAGGTGTCTCACGATAGTGGCAGCGACGAGAACGACTAGGAAGACATTGGGGATGGATGTATAGATCGCAGGCATAGGCCCAATGTTGAAGGAAAAGGTGCAGCACTTGGTGTTCGGAGTTACCAACGACTACATCGATATGCACGATGAGTTGCCGGCTGCTTGACTTACCTTCTGCAAAGCAAAATATACAGACCGCACCCCATTTCAGTACAACATGAATGCCGTAGCCATTACATGATGAGGGAATTACAGTTTGTTTGAAGACATGAATTATAACAGCCGTGGTTAGGACTTGGCTGTGAAACAAACTCAGTGAAACGTACAACTTAAACACGGATAGACTTAGAACACTCTGGCGAGCGTCGATGCATTGACTGATTCAGGTATATAAAATATTCCTCCCCCTGACGCTGGTCAGCGAAGGGTGGCTCAAACGACACAGCGTTACATACAGCAGCCCCAAATTCTAGCGTCGGTGTCAACATGCAATGTAACAGACACAAGAAATCTGCGCCGATAATAACTATGAGTACTCGACCGACAACAAGAAAGTTGTTTATCACCTCGTCCAAAAGAAGCACCGGATAATCCTTCACTCAGCAGCAGTGCAAGGTTCACGAACACTGCTATCGGTACTCGTAGTAAAGAGCGCTAATGGAGCTGATATTCAGCACGGTGATTCATTCACAAACCAGTTAAAAGGAGCTGACAAACCCTATCGTTCCACCGGAGACCAATAATAGCTTCTTGTTCCGACATGACAACGATTCACATAGAATGGAGAATTTGAGATGAATATTAATGATAGATGTTGGAATGACCTATAAGTTAGCGGCGCGGAATTTTCCTTGCCTTGCGATCGCCCCGGAAGGATTGTAGTTATGTTGCCATTATTGAGTTCCTTACAACCTATCAGGTTTTTCCCTGCTAGTGAGAATCGACGGAGCGTGGGGGTATGTGACACGGTGGCTAGCAAGTGCTCAGCCACTAAACGAAAGTTCGTGGCATGCGGTGTCTAGTACAGGTATAGAGCTGCAGAGCGTAGCGCTCTTGTTCCTGTAAATATCGATGCTTGGTTCACGATGAGTCCGACTATAACATCGTAGTCCAAGCACCAAAATGTGGCGAGTCAAATGAATGTACAAGATGAGGAAACGAGCGTGGCAAGCGTATCTATGCCAAGAGTGCTAAATGAACCGCAGCGAAGACGGGGTATAGACCCGGGGGAGCGGATGAAGTTGATATTAAGATAGTATAAAAATGAATATGCGGGTAACGCGTGTAACAATTAATTCGTTATGCGGAGGACAATCATCGAGATCGAGAACGCGGGCTTATGTGCAACATCTTGCTAAGTTCATGGGGGAGGGGGAATGCTTAATTAAGGTGTTGCGACCCCAGGTAACAAGTTCACACGCTGATAGAGGTACTCCGTAGAGTCGCTGATTCTTTCTCACTGCGATTCACCCATTTGCAATCATTCTTCTACACTGGTCACTAGCACTGGCCATCCTCTCCGCGGGAAGTGAAAATGACGGAGAAACAGTGGACAGTGCAACCAATCATTCACATGTCAAAGAAGTGGGACCGATTGCCCACTTCGGCTCAGGTACGCCGTGTATGGCGTATAGTTGGCCAAAATCGCTACGATGGCTACCCAGTGCAAAGCTTAATGGCGGCGTTGCCCTCGATATATCTCGTTTCCAAGTGCCTAGGGCATGGTCACGGTCGATATCTTGTTTCCGGTGAAGTTATCACTGGGGGCGATCCGCAGGAGTTTAGTCAAGTTTCCGTGCATTCGCCTTGCGTTCAGACTTGAACACAACGGGCCGGTCGACCGTTTGTTTTGTAAGAGATAGACCCTCTTGCTACTCAATATCGATGTCCGAATAAGTTGCGTCTTTACCTCCCAGCCGAGCTGGAACTCCAACGGTTACTTTGTAATGGCGAGTCAACATGTCACCACATCAGGAGCTGTCATTTATTCTACGCTCTGCGAAAGGCCTGCATGCACGTGGACTTGATGCAGTTCGCAAGCCTTTGATGATAGAAGCATAATTGACGTGTCTGAATACATAATGCCCACTGGAATCCAAACAAGTTAGTAAGTTCGATACTACATTTTATGTACCTGACAGCACAATGTTTATTATAATAGGTGGCCAGAAGGTGGCCTTCATTTTGAATTGCTACTATGTTCCTTAGGTACGTCCAGCTGGCACGCTTCTCATCAGCAACACGAGTAGCATGGTCGGTTTACTATAAAAGACCGTTATTCCTAGTGGGTAGCTTTTTCCCTGCTCAAAGTCATCCCCACTGGGTCGAGGGAAACGGACAAAGGTGAACATTTGGATGCTACGCTGACTCTCTTACAGTTACTGACTAAGCTACGGAAACCTCTCTCTCAGCTCCTAGTAGATGGCTCCCCATCAAAGAAGACAACTAGATGGACTGGTTGACACCTCAGCTAGTCAGCTCGCTCCCCCAGTCTACATCTTACCTTCAGACCCAGATCCGGACGCATCCACTCCCTCACTCCTTCAGAAATTGTCAGACATATCCATCCCCATGAAAAATGTACAACCCTTTGATTTTGAGCAGATACTCAGAGACCTCGCAAAACGGCAAGTGGCTCGCGATCATTGCATAAACTGTCTAACTCAGCATTTTATTTCCCTCCCTCAGCCGTCAAAATGAAGGAATCAAGGACCGCCAACTTGGTGTCATGTTTAAGGACTTGCACGTCGTTGGTTTAGGTTCTCGTACTTCGCTCCAGCCCACCGTGAGCTCACCTTTCCATCCCTCGACGTTTCTGCGCAAGATAAGGGGGATTTTCCATCCGTCAATTAGAGACATTTTGTCCGGATTCGACGGTATGGTCTCTTCTGGCGAAATGCTTTGTGAGCACACATCCTTCCCCGTCCTCCGGTATTGACCCTCCCTATAGTGGTCCTTGGCCGACCCGGCTCCGGCTGCTCAACCTTCCTAAAGACACTCGCTAACCAACGTGGGGAGTATCATGCTGTTGAGGGTCAAGTTTTCTATGATTCATTCACCCCAAAGGAGATCCATGACTCCTTCCGTGGCGATGTCACTTACTGTCCGGAGGATGATATACATTTCCCGACCCTGACGGTCAAACAAACGCTCTCTTTTGCTGTCAGAAACCGTACTCCCGCAACACGTCTTCTCGGCCAGACGCGCGAGGACTATGTTGAGGATACCGCCACGATGCTAATGAAAGTCCTTGGCCTCTACCGTTCTAAAAATACCTTGGTTGGTAATGCTGAGATTCAAGGTATTTCCGGCGGCGAGAGAAAGCGAGTTTCTATTGCAGAAACTTTAGGCTCTGCAGGCCCACTTGGTGCATGGGACAAGTAAGGTGTTGTCATTCAAGGTGGTATCCTCCTGACTTGTTTTTCATCCAGTCCCACTCGTGGATTAGACTCCTCGACTGCCCTTGAGTTTGTCCGCACATTACGTTCCATAACAGATATCAAACGCAGAACGACAATCGTCTCTCTCTACCAAGCGGGCGAGCAGTTATATGATTTGTTTGACAAGGTCTGTGTTATTGCGGAAGGCAAAATGGCCTATTTTGGTCCGGCAAAGTCAGCCAAAGGTTATTTCATCGATATGGGCTTCGAACCACAATACAATCAGTCCACCCCTGATTTTCTGGTTGCAGGTAGGGCATTCGGGTTCTCTTATATTACCTCATAATCATTGTTATCAGTTACAGACGCGAACGGGAGGAAAATCCGCCCTGGGTATGAGAATTTTGTCCCGCGGACGTCGGAGGACCTTGCTGGCCGTTTCAAAGCTTCCGACCTTGGTCGTCAAAATCAGAAAATGATCGAAGAACACCGGGAACAATGTGTTGGAAATCACGAACGCAAGCAGGCGTATCTGTCCAGCGTGGACGCTGAACATGCCACCACATCTACTGTGTACATGACTTCTATCTCGCAGCAAGCCGCAACGGCCATGAAGCGCCAGGTGCAAGTTATTGTTGGTCACAAGTTAGAGCTCTTTGTCCAACTGGCGTAGGTGTCTTTTGTTTTTTGTCCGACCCTCAGTGACACTAGGTGACAGTTCCCAAATCTTCCAAGCGATAATTTTGGGCACCGTCTTTCTGAACATGCCAGATGACATCTCGACCTATTTCTCTCGTAGTGGTCTTCTGTTCTTGTAAGCTTCTTCCCCTGTCGTGATCCAAGTTGTGCTTCACGGCTCTTTCAGCTCCCTATTCTTCAATGCTATTACATCTGTTGCAGAAGTCCCTGCGCTTTTCTCCCAGCGTCCTATCGTGCTTCGCCACCAAAAAGCTGCGTTACACTATCCTTTTGTTCAGAGCCTCGTGCATACTATCATCGATATACCCATCACTTTCGTCGTTCAACTGGTTTTCGCTGCAATCCTTTACTTCATGGTTGGGTTGCAACGTTCGGCTGCACAATTTTTGTAAGTTTGTCATGTTGTTCGTTCTCGGCTTTGATACTTACCCTGCTGCACAACAGCATATTTTACCTCTTTATCTTCTTAATGTCGCAAACCATGAAGTCACTCTTTAGAGCCATTACTGCAAGTTTCAGATCTCGTCCTAACGCACTAACTGTTTGTGGTATCTTCATTCTCTTGATATCGTTCAATGGTGGGTATACAATTCCTTGGCCAACTGCTCAAACGGGCTTGCGGTGGATCATGTGGTTGAACGTGCGTCATTTCATCCCTCGTAGGATATTATTTTCACTTAATATGTAACATCAATATCGATGTCAGCCTTTGTGGTGGGGGTTTGGCGCACTCATCGTGAACGAGTTTCATACACTTGATGGAGTTTGCTCCACTCTCATCCCTCACGGGCCTGGCTATGAGAATGTTTCGCTTGCAAACCAGGTTTGTATAACAGTCGGGTCGCAGCCTGGCAAACTTCTCGTTGATGGCAACATCTATGTTGGATTGACGTATGATTTTTGGTACAGTCAACTTTGGAGGGTAGGCCGGTCACACTATACTTTACGAATAGCTCATGATACCACCGCAGAACTTTGGTGTCCTTTGTGCCTTCTACCTTGGGACATTGGTTGTTCTCTTAATTGCCACAGAACTCAATAGTTCGTCTGCTTTCGACAGCGCTGTTGTTCTCTTTAAGCAGTTTTCTAGTGCCAATGAGAATGCCAAGGCCCTTGACGAGGAAAAGGCAGATGCAGAGTGTCATTCTAGACCCCACTCCGATCCTTCGACTTTCAACAGTCTCGAGAAAAACACCATTGTTCCGGACCTTTTTACGTGGCAGCACCTGCATTATGAAGTCCCTATTGAGGGAGGGATGAAATGCCTTCTTGATGATGTCTCGGGCTATGTTGCCCCTGGGAAGCTCACCGCGTTGATGGGTGAATCTGGCGCTGGAAAGGTATGCCTTCCTATGATTCAGCCGCGCATGCTGCTTACTTGAATGCTTGTAGACAATGCTTTTGAATGTTCTTGCACAGCGCGTCAGTACTGGTGTAGTAAGTGGTGACCGATTTGTGAACGGACAGCCACTCCCCGTAGACTTCCAGGCACAGACGTAAGTGCCATGCTAACTTCGCCCATCTGACCTGACTGCCATATTTAGTGGTTTCTGCCAACAACTCGACACTCATCTTCCCGAAGCGACTGTTCGCGAAGCGCTCCTTTTCTCTGCTAATCTCCGCCAGCCCCAGTCGGTTCCTCTCTCCGAAAAAGAAGCATAGTGCGTGTGATCTGTTTCATGATCGATCCCGACTTAACTTCATAATGCAGCGTTGACAAGTGCATTCAAATGTGTGGTCTAGAGGAGTACGCCGACGCTATTGTTGGCTCTCTGGGAGTTGAGCACCGTAAACGCACCACCATCGCAGTGGAACTCTCTGCCAAGGTAGAACGTCAACCCTTCAGCCTGAAGTTGTGCTAAGTGCCTGACAGCCCCAACTTCTACTCTTCTTGGATGAGCCCACGTCTGGTCTCGACTCGCAATCGGCCTGGGCTATTGTGCAGTTTCTTCGTGAGCTTGCTGACCATGGTCAGGCCATTCTCTGCACGTGAGTGTTGTTCTTACTCGAGGGTTTTCCGCCGCTTATGAGTTTATACCAGGATTCATCAACCTTCAGCAGAGCTCTTCCAGGTCTTCGATAAATTGCTGCTCCTTTGCAAGGGTGGGCAGACCGTCTACTTTGGCGACATTGGCGAGAATTCGTCGACTGCGCTGAACTACTTTGAGTGTAATGGCGCTCCCCGCTGCGGTTCCGACGCCAACCCGTAAGTAAGGATAGTTATACCAGGTCTAGTGCTCACCATTGCGTTCAAGTGCGGAATACATGCTTGACGTAATTGGCGCTGGAGCAGCTGCAGTCTGTACCACTGATTGGCACGATGTATGGAAGCGTTCATCGGAAGCAATGCATCTCCAAATTCAGATCGAAGCGATGCATAACCATGGTCGTACTCGCCCACAACAGCTTAGCGTCCAATATTCTGCTTTTGCTACCTCAGTGGTTGTACCAGTTCACTGCGCTCACCCAACGAAATTTCCAAGCATACTGGCGCAATCCTACGTATATTCACGCCAAAGTTTGTGCTTAACATCGCTGGTGGTCTCCTTGTGGGCTTTACGTTCTTCCGGGCAGATGACTCTTTGCAGGGCACCCAAAACAAGCTGTTTGTAAGTACACCCATATGGCTCCTCACTTAATCCTATTTACACACTCTTTAGTCCATCTTCCTCGGCCTTGTGCTCAGTGTTTCCCTTGTCCATCAACTCATGGGCGTCTACATTGATATTCGCACAGTGTACGAAATCCGTGAACGTCCTAGTAGAATGTATCACTGGACTGCTCTCGTCATGTCACAGCTTGTTGCTGAGCTTCCTTGGAACATAACAAGTTCTGCGACGTTCTTTTTCTGTTCTTACTGGACCGTCGGATACCCCACCAACCGGGCAGGCTACACGTTTCTCATGCTCTCTGTTGCCTTCCCGTTGTACTATACGACGTTTGGACAAAGCATCGCGTCCATGGCGCCAACCGCTCCGGTTGCATCCGTGTACTTCACAACTCTCGTCATTTTTATCATGATCTTGTGAGTTGCATGCTTCGAACCACGCTACGTCATGCTGATGGTCCATTAGTGATGGCGTAGTCCAGCCATTCAACCAGCTTAATTGGTGGAAATGGATGTACAGGGTCTCTCCTTTCACATACATCATCGAGGGTCTCCTTGGTCAAGGTTAGTGAATGATTTTTTTTGCTGAATAGTCATATTCATCTTGGTCCTCGTAGCTGTTGGCGGGCAATCGATTAACTGCTCTTCCACTGAACTTGTCTCTGTCAACCCACCGAAGGGTTTGAGGTGTGGCAACTACATGGGTCCCTTCATTGAATTCGCCGGCGGCTACCTCACGAATCCCGAAGCTGCAGAGGGCTGCCAGTTCTGTCCCGCCAGGACCACTGACCAGTTCTTGTACTCGAGGTTCAACATTAAATACAGTCATCACTGGCGCAACCTGGGCATCGTCTTTGGATTCGTTGCGTTTAACGTGAGTCTCTAGTGGACGTTGTTTGAATCTCGTGCTGATACACCATCTGTAGATTGTCGCTGCTTTCTGGTTCACATATTTCATGCGCATTCGCACTGTTAGCGTGTTCACTTCTCTCAGGCAGAGGTTAACTCGTCGCAAGTAGATTGTAATTCATGCGTACCGCATACCTCGCGAATGTACTCAGGACTGGGTACTATCTAGCACACACTGTCAGACGTCATAATTATTTGCAACCTACCGTATTCAAGTTAATATGTCTGCACTACCCTTTTCGGCTACAGAGCTGCAATACTGTACTCGAACAAGGCAAAAGAATACCGCTGGGCCCGACGATATGTCATGAAACTTCACATCTGCCTGGCATTGATTCAATTAAGTACTTGAACCATATTCGAAATTATAATCACAGAGAGTTTTCTGTCAAGAGTGAAGACAGATTAGTGTTACGGCATAACATTGCGCCTTATATGTAGTGGTGCGCTCTCCTGTGCTGAGTCGGCTGTACAGTTATAGGTCTTTCGTTTGCTAGTTATATCAGGCTCTAGTTGTGCGAGATAGCTAGTAAACTGACGAAACAAGCTCATGGTTGGTTTATGACATGCGTCATTGTCCGAGGCTCGGATAACCAGGTGGGTCTGCAGATTTCAGAGTTAATACATGCAAGGTTATATTCTGGGACAAAAGTATGAACTATGGATAGGTGATCGGCGCAAGTAATTTATTCATAAATATAGATATTATTGTGACCTCATGCTACAGAGTCTATACCTCGGCCACTTCTTTATCCGCGCTGAATGTAGATTCAGGATGCTCGACACAAGGATTCATCTCGTGCTGCTCGAAGTCTGGTGGCGAAGTCCAACACAGACAATCAGCGAATGTTGTGCTGACATGTACGCATTCTTCATTGGCATGCGTATCCCAAATGCTGATGATGAGACGGGGCGCGAGAATAAAGGGCGCAGTGCCGTTGAAGAGCTCTGCGAGACTCATCGCTGGCGTCTGCGAATGTATGCGTCAACCGATCTCTGCATAACTTGGAAGTTTCATACCGGTATGTCAGCCCATAATATCACCAATAAGATCTGGTTTGTTAGATTCCTAGTGAGATATGAGTATTGCTTGTGGAACCCAATGGACGAAGCGGAACTTACAGGGCAAAGTACACGATATGATAACGGACAATCATTACCATGTAGGTATTAGGCCTCATTTTGATCCTCCTCTGTTCTATAACATGTTTCACGAGAGTGAAAGCCGCGATAATGACAAGTAAAATGTCATAACACATGATGGGAATAGAGGTATAGATCGCCAGCATAGGTCCTATTTTGAAGTAAAGGGTGCAGTACTTGGCGTTTGGAGTCATTACCTCTTGCACTATGGAATGAGGCGGGTTTAGCTTGCAGCCAAAGCGATCAGGGTACAAATTTACCAGAGAACACGCTGGGTCGACTATACAAATAGACGTCTGTCCCTATCGAGAGGGCCACGATAGGCACAAACAATCCCACTAGAACATGAAGTACGAGCTTGGATTGGTTGCATATGGCATAAAGACGCCAGATAAGAATGACTGTGGATACGGGATTGGTACCGTAGCGAGATGCAAGAATGTATATCTTACCTTCCGCAAAACAAAAATACACTGAAAACCCCCATTCAATCAGAACGATAAGATCGTAACCTTTTCCAAATGCATGATGAGCAAATGCGCTTCAGGTTAAAACCGATATACGTACAACTAGATAAGAGGACAACTGTTGGAATTTAGTTAGCTGTGAAATGAACTGGGGACATACGGCTGAAATGTATTAAGCTAAAGCTCTTGAACGATGGAAGGCATAGATATACTCACTGATTCAGGAATATACATCAGACCTCCCCCTAGCGCAAGTCAGTCAATGACGGCTCGAGTTGGCATGGGCTAGTGACACATACAGCAGGCGCACACCCTAGTGTGAAAACTTGTCAACATGATGTGTACAATGTGAAGGAACCACGGCGACGTACATTGCAAGGAAAAGCCCAAAATATCGAACCTGGCAAAAAACATCGTACATTTGATTAAACACCATGGCAGGGCGAGACTCACAACAAGGTACAGGCATGACATGAACGACCACGGTCTTTTCTGGAGATTCAGTTAGTCTTTGGGTTAGGTTTATCATCCAGATAAGGAGTTTGACACTGACCCAAACATACTCAACCTATGCAGACAATCATAACCATCAGCACTCGACCAGCAGAAGAGGAGTTCTCTATTACCTCCTTGTCTAACAGAATAACTGGATGATCTTTCGCTCAGCAAGAGTACAAGGTTCATCAAGGTTACTAACGGTACTCATAGGATATCAGGGCAATGGCTGCTACTGTAATTGATATTCAGCACAACAATGCGGCAAATCAGGTAAAGGAGCTGACGAACCAGAAACATTGTTGTTCCAGCGGAGACCAGTGGCAGCCTCTTCTTCCGACATGATACTGCAGATGGAATGGAGAATTCGAAAAGGATAACGGATGCTGGAGCGACTTATGATAAGGCACAAAATTTCCTCAGATTGCCTCCGAGTCGTGGGGACTGAGGTATTCGTCCCTCGTCTGGTGCACTATGGTTCGGAACTAGATGTAATGAATGGTGTACGAGATGGTACCGAGTTTGCCTGCACTTCCTGTTGATTTCCAAGTCGATGTTCTTAATAGTTAGCTGTCAACTTAAACGAATCGACATTACACCCAAATTCAAGGTACTCGGAGAGTAGCTGTTATATTTTAGCTAGATTCTTCACTACTCGCACGGTATGCCAGTCGTCGTGGTGAACGTTTATAATAGCCTAGAGAGTGTGAAGTCCTATCAGCTGCGCACCATGCAACATCGGTCTAAGGGCTTGCTATTGTTATCTCTTGATAGCCACGCCGCCTTCAATCTAGCCTGAGGGAGCACAACGTCAGGCTGAGGACAACGGCAAGTTTTCATTCTTACATTCATGGGAACTGAACAGAGGTGATGGGGCATTGATGAGCGAGCAATTTATTCATGCTGTCGTAGCGGTTGTTGGTTCATGTGCGTGATGCAGTACTGTGCAGTACATAGCAATAGTACCAGCTAGTAAACGTAGGATGGATCTAAGACTCTAAGCTAGTAGTCTTGCATTTTATTTTTATTTTTACGTAATTCTAATTGCGAACTCTATGCATCAGGACACGTTACGATCCCCCAGTCACGGTGACCCTTCGCATCTCTCGAATCACGAATGCCCTGGTGTTACCCCCGTCAGTCCGCCGTTCTCGAGCTGGCCGTTGTCGATGTGCGATCGGTGTTAAGATGAGTTGACTTTGTTAACGTGAGCGATGATGTGGACTGAGACTACTTATGATAAGTACTAGCAGACGCGTTGCATTGACAACATGACGATCCGAATCGACTACTTAAATTGACTCAGCCCTTCTCAAGCCTTGGCGCCGTTTGAGTAATTTAATCAGATTGCAGTGACCTTTTCGGCAGCAGTCTCTCAGGCTAACAACTTTCTAGAAACATATTCCATCGTGTTAGGCCTTCATTCCACACGCCTGCCAGAACAACAAGGATCAGACAACTCGAGTAACAGTCCAGTTACATAGGCATCGGTGAAACTTGCACACCAGGTTTGATGCTCATTCAAGTTCCGAGGAGCTTGCTGCATTTGAGTCCAAGCGCGTCCTTCGCTTTCGCATGTTGAATGATCGACTCCCCATATTTCGTTTTCCAACCGAGATTCTCACGATTGCCTTCAGATATTTCAAAGAAGAATGGTGTTTCCATGGATCTGCGAGCAATGATGTCCTTGCTTGTGTGGTAGCCACACAAGTCTGCGGGGGGCCGGACACTGGCGCAAAGTCGCTCACGAGTTGGACATTCATCCGTTCTTCCTCTTGTCGTTGGCTAGCCATCATGCTTGAGAGGTCAAAGAACCTTCGTTCCATTATTCATCATATACAAGTCACCGATCCCGCTACTTGACTTGCTTGGAGCCAATCCTCTCGCACCTACCGCGAATCAAATTTCTCCAATTTCGCGCGTTACACGCGGATTCTGACCGCGTTATCATCGCAACCTGCACTATTACTTGAAACCTTCGAATTCTCCAAGCCGATCAGATCGCTCGGCGCTCCCATAACGAGGCTCATGAAACACCACCTTTCAAGGACAAGCGCCTCGACTTCGGAGTATTGAACTTACGAGTTTTAAAATAAACTGGATAGCTCATGTTTTCAGCGGGCTTTGAATTCTATCTATCAGATAACCAGGGTTGGAATCCTTTCCTACCTTGTCTTAGCTCCCGTCAGCTCTATGACGTACATCTACCTTGGAGCACCTTGAGCGTGAGCGGCTTCTTATAAAATACGAGGAAACGGAGCTCCTCGAGAAAGTGCCACTCCCTTGGTTGAAAAGCATAGCGAGGCTAGGTAACCCCTCGATCGGAGATGACGCGGACATATCGCTCTTCAAGTAACTAGTCCTTCCTGTCGATGCCAAGAGCTCTCTAAGTCTCATAGATGTCGAAGGCCATCGAGACGTTTCTGATCTGTTTGCGGCTATGGACATGCATCCTGGTGGATCTGGTTTCGGCATCCAGTTCATGCGTGCCATCCGCCATTCGCACTCTTCTCTCTGTGTTCAGTTAAGTACGTCGGCGATGAGTCCTGCAGATTTCTGGAATCCTAGTGAAGATGATATACGACTATCGATTGAATTTGAATTCGATAGTGACATATTACCCGCAACACCCGTGTTCTTATATATCGACGCCGACGTTTTTATGTGGTACTAATTTTTGTTCTCATCGTCGACTGCTGTATCTAATGGTCTCCCCTAGGCAGACCTAATCTAATTTTTTCCAATACTGGATCGGTTGCCCGACTGTCGATATCATTTATGTCGCTTTGAGGGAGCTAATAAACACGTCGTAGACGTGTTATACACTAATATGATGAACTCGAGCACTGGCGATAAGTTTACTGTCCCAACATTGAAGCACGGCATCATCATACTTCAAGGTTGATTCCACCAGAATCAAACCTTACAAAGTTTCAAGAGGACTGGCATTTTTATTGACCACTGTACCCTCGATATGCTTCGCTACATATTCACATAATGATATCTTGACTAGTACTAAACCTACTACTGTAGTATCTTCTTTGTTCGATACTCTAGAGTTACTTTTAGTTCTACGCTTGCCCAATCAAAATCTCGTCATAGTGCTTGTCCGAAGTTTATTCCGCCACCACTCGCCCGCAAGCAGTACGCCAAAATCATGCGATGCAAGAACCTCCCGTCTCAGATTCTATCTCAGAATACATTTCATGTTCCTCGAATACCATCCGCTGCGAAGTCCAACAGCCGCAATCCTCGAATGCCTTACTGACATATACGCACTTGTCAAAGGCATGCGTATCCCAGATGCTGATGATGAAACGCGGCGCGACAACATATGGCACGACAGAGTTGAAGAGCTCTGCGAGATTCATCACTTGGACCTGTGAATACATTAAAGGTGGCATGAGCGGATTTATGCAGGATGTCAGAAATATCATACAGAGATCTGAGCCCACATCATCACCAAAAATATTTGGCTCAGCAAGTTCCTATCAAGATTCGATTAATACTTCCAGAACACACTAGACCAAGGAAAGTGGGACTTGCAGCACGAAGCACATAATATGAAGTCGAACAATCATCGATATAGATGCATTAGGCCTCACTTTCATCTTCTTCCGCTCTTCGGTGTGTTTTGCGAGTCTGGCAGCCGCGAGAATAACTAGGAGGATATCAAAGCATACCATGGGGATAGCCCAATAGATAGCATCCTTAGGCCCTATCTCGAAAAAAAACGTGCAGTACTGGACGTCCGGAGTTATTATTTCGGTTACTGCAACGAGACATGGATCAGGTCACAGTTAATACCAATTAAACATGTACCTACCCGAGAACACGCTAGATCGACTGTATAAAAAGACATCTGTTCCTATTGAGACGGCGACGATGGGGAAGAATAACCCCAGTAGGACCCGAAGTAGGAGCTTCGAACGGTTGTATAGCGCATAAAGACGCCAGATGAGAATTACTGTAGATGCAAGTTCGGTGGGCGCAATGTGCTGAGCAAATGCATCACTTACTTTGTGCAGTCAAAATATATGCGGAATAACCCCATTCCATAAAAATAACAAGATCGCGGCCTATTTCGTTCTCATGATGAGCGAAGACAGTTCAGGCTGAAAATGGTATACTCGCAGCTAGATAGATGAGAAATCGACAATTGTTGGAACTGGGGTTTTAATCAAAATAGAGACGTACAGCTGAAACATGGGTCAACCCAAACTCTGTTAAGACAGAAAGTATCGCTACACTCACTGGTTCAGGCATATACAACAGTCCTCCCCCTACAGAGCTGGTCAGCAAATGATGATTCAGTTGGCATAGCATTACACACAAAAACCCCAAAGCCTAGGGTCGACGTCAACATACTATGCACCGTTTGAAGGACACAATCAAATTTAACGACGTACAGTGCAAGGAAAAGTCCAAGATATCGGACCTAGCATGGAAGAAAATAAAAAATCATGAAGCACCCTGGCAGCGCGAAACTCACGATGAGGTAAAGGAATGTCATTGGTGACCACGGTCGTTTCTAGAGATCTAGTCAGCCTCCAGGCTAGTATCATTGTGTAGATTTGGTGTTCGACACTAACCCAGACGTACGTGATCTACACCGATCATAGCCGTAAGTATTCGACCGTCATAAAAGAGGTTCTTTATTACCTCTTTGTCCAAGAGAAGGACTAGATGATCTTTCGCTCAGCAAAAGTACAAGGATCTCGAAGGCTACTCACGGTATTCATAGGATATCAGGGTAATCGTCGCCACTGGATTCAACGTTCAGTATGATAGTTCCATCACAGATCATTTAAAAGGAGCTGACGAACAGGAGATATAGTCATTCCAGCGGACGCCATAGACAGCAGCATCTTGTTCTGACACCGACATACCGGAAATATCGCTATTCCAGTGGACGTCAGCGACACTATGTCGTTCCGACATGACGCTGTATATCAAATGGATAATGCCACTGATCACCGACATGCGAAACTTATAAGGGGCAGAATTGCTTCGCCTCGTGAAACCGTGGTAGGCGGTGCTCCGCAGGGCTATGAGAATGGCATGAGATATCATTACGACCCACTGTTAACAATAGCCAGCTATCTGGAAATACCCGTTTTCCGGATCCACGACCGACAAAGGGGCTATAACGTCTCGGCTAGAAGTTGAATCATTCATTTGTATGCTGCCCTGACGGGTAACGTTTTTAATCTCGTTCGGCGTATTCATGGCCCAAAAATTTAGAATTAAGTCTTATCAGCTGGCGTCAACTCCGGATTAGGCGCTTGTTAACGCCCATACACCAATATTATATCGGTCTTGAGGGAGGCTTAGGACGGCAGAAAGTTCAGCAAGACTTCTATGTTTACGGAACGTACCAAGCTTGATTTACCCTCTAGGTGTGACAAGGGCGGAGGCTGGTCAGTGCACTAATTCTGTCGGGCTGCCCTTATGCCCACAAAAGTAACTTTGTCATGAGGTGCGTCGGGCTATACACGTCGTTGCATATTATGAGCCAACGTTGAACGTTGATGACAGCGGTGGCTTTGTTGGTGTGAAAATATACACAGCTATCAAAGTTCACCATGGATCCATCAAGTGCGTACGGTACGCACAATGGCATTAATGGCTCACTGAATGGGAGCACTTGATCGAGTTGGAGGCGAATAAGTAATATTATTAGGTCTTATTCCTGTACCGGCAGGAAGCATTATATTCCAAATAAGGGGAGATCGAGACCCGGCAGACTTTGTTAGCCAATCAGAGTGAATCATATGTTTGGCATATAAAGGTACAAGTTGCAATAATAGCGAGGTAAAAACGCACGAAGACGAGCGCAACAAAATATTGGGCTTGTTAATAGGTTCCGATCGAAGGTCACGCATTTGGCTCGTATTCACAAGCGTCCGTTCGCTGTGGTTTCAGGAGGAATATCTCGGTAATCACGATCACGATCCCGCTCCGAAGTTGTGATATCATGCGGCTATCGAAAGAAAGATCAGAGATGACGATGATGAGGGATAACTTGTGAGCGTACATCTACTGGGCGATACCTCCCGTTAGCATGAGGAACACTGTGCCCATTTATGTGATGAGGTGGAGGCGGCGCCGCTGGAGGTGCAACAGAGTGTGAATATAGTGTCGGTGAGGGACGCGTAAGATGCATGAGGGAAGGTGTTGCTGGCACTGTGAGATTGATAGCGTCAAGAAGCAAGCTTAAAACAAGCAAGCATGTCAGTAACGCAGGCCGAAAAGCAAGAGTGTGCGCACTCGTTCTCAGCTTGAAGCTTCCGTATGCGTGCATTTGCAAGCTCAAGATCTCTCTCGAGCTCCTCGTGTAACTAGCGGGGTTGAACGTGTTGCGTCAAGAGTGCTTCGGCTAAGATACGTACCCCTACGACTTGATCAAAGCGTTCCCTCAAGCCTTGAAATCTGGCAAAGAGTGAGTCAGCAGGAGAATGCACGCTGCCAAGACGCACTTTTCTTTGAATCGTCCACGAGGTAGTACCACTGGCGTCTGGACAGTAGTAAGTTCGAGGCGTGGCACGTTATCAAACAAGTTACTCTGTTTTTATGGGTGTCATCAACTGGTACTTTGTCTCCTCCGCGTTGCCCTTTCTGCAGTTTCGACGAGTCTATGTGTATCGGTCGTGGCAGAAGGGGTGAGTTGTCCATGCTGCCGTAGGCTGTCGTTGTTTCAGTTTAACATGTATGACCTGCAGAGCGCTAATAACATTCATACGATTGGTTGAACTAGGGTCCTTGGCTAAAATGAGAGCTCTTTGTCGACGAACTCGAGGGGAGTTCTCCCGCAAACGCCCGCAACAGGCTTACTTAATAAGCGTTTAATATTATTAATATTATTATTATGGATGCACTGAGCACTAGTACTGAGCAGAGGGCGTCCGGAACTCTTTTTCGGAAGGCGTTATATTATTTCTTGGGGTGCGCATTTCGTATTAGGGGAAAGAGTAACCTTTCTCAGCATCTCATACTTATGTCAAAAATCAATGAGAATCCAGGAAAATAACCCGTGGAATTTGCGGCGGGCGCCGGGTACTACCGGCTACATGTTCATCCCCATGGAGTTCTGTGAAGCACAGCATAGCCTCCTGGAGGTAGCATAATTAAGCCGAGCAGATGTTATATGTAGATGCATGTTGAAATTACTTGATCTTGGATATACTATAACCTGTACTGTCGGATAGTCTAGACAAATTCTCCCGTTCCTTGCATAACCCCGGCAAGCGCTAATGACTGGGAGCATGTGTTGTGCTATACAACACTGCCAGTCGACACACGGATGCACTCATGGAAAGCAATCGTAGTCAGGGCGGTCCCTGCATCTGAATCGGATATGAGCTTAGCGTGATACTCTCGAACGTTAAAGGATGATCGGAGGCATGGTCCCAGCACAAACAAATATATGACCTTGACAATTTCAAGAATATCACGATAAATCTGACTCTCCATGACGCTTGAGTTCTATAGAAGGAAATGATGAACAGTGGTTTCAAACAGATATCATGACATACTGACGTACCGAGATGTTTGGAGAGAGGATACTGAGGTTTTGAGGCAAGAAGCAGCAGCAAAGCTAGCGAGTGCATAGCTCCTGTGGGAAAGGATAAGTACATTGAAAATACGAGCTCACCTTGCAAAGTATAACACGTGCGTTTGTAGTATCAACACCATGAAACAGTTCCCGACGGTACGTCCTTTCGATGATCCGAATTGTCGCAGCGCACACAAGTGTTTCACAGCAATCCACACAGTAAGATACAGCGTGATGGCCTCCCACACAGTGTTGAGTACCCAACCAATGGCATTAAAAGAGCGGATATTCCCTCGTAAGGGCACTGATAGGTGCCAGAGAGGACAAGTTCTTCTGGCATCTTCCAATGAGCGTGATACACTTGAATCTTGTACGTAGTTCAAGTTTGCCTCCTGAAACATAGTGTGTTGTATATATTCCGGCCATCACTCCGCAGGGAATGTTGACGACCAGGAAAATGACAATGAAAAAAATCAGTATCTTTCTAGATTGCTGACGCATGGCATATAACCGAACGTCACGATAACTTGCGTCACGTTTCAGTCAAGTCAACATCAGCGCTGATTTGCAGCTGGTAGCTCACCGTCCAGCATGAGAGATGCGACCATTTGCATCGAAATTATAATGTAGAATATATGTTTGCCTGGAAAGCCATTCAGTGATGAGCCTTAGAGGATCAAACTCTAAACAAACAAACTCACAGTTGCTGCAGGTGTCATATTACCCCAACAAGATAGTAATGAATCTGACTTACCCCTTACTACGTACTAGTAGGGGTGCAGTTAATTGGACTTGAATGGTAGGCATGCAGAAAATGCACTATTTCTGTCACTGAGAGTGATGGAAGACCGCCCATATGCCACCCGTCAGAAGGAATATGCGCACTGTACCTGAGTAAACTTACTCAGCATCTTGATGCTGATGGTGAGAGGTGGTTATTAGCATAACACGGTCTTTTTTGGCCTTGCTAACATACCCAGCGTGTACTATTCCACCTATAATATTTGGAAGTCAGCACGAGTTGCTGACTGCGCTATAATACAAGCCATGCACACTGAGATAGTCATGAGGGACCGGCGTCGCCCCTCCCTGGGATCGGTTACGTCATTATGTTGCCGCTCTGGTCTGCTCGCTATAACATCATTGTTAGCGAGATGGCTGCTCCGATGACCGCATCGACCTACCTCTTGTCTGAATGTCAGTGCTGAAAATATCAGTAATTCTTTAGGACCGCCTTCGATCACCCCAATCGTATATCACCCTGGTAGAGGAAGCAATTGCAAAGCCATAGTTAGTAGATCGACAGAGACATCACCAACTTCATCGACTGAATCTCTACGAACCTATAAAGTAACTGTAAAACATATTCGAATTTATCGTCGGCCACCAACTGGAGTCTGGGATCGTCCGAGACTAGGCTCATATTCGAGTGAATGCTGAACTTGGTAGATGTAAAATAGTTTGGTTTGGTTGGATGGAGCCATATAACATCAAGGTGCTGGATATACCACTATGATGGCGTCCAGTATGGTTGCCGTGGCATAGTGTTCGAACACACGGCGCGGATCCTTAAGCTCAAAAAGGCAGCTTCAAGGACTTGAGCAAGCTCCCACACCGGCCCAGCTCCGGGAGAGCTCACGAGGTCCGACAGCTGGTCAAAGTTCAGAACGTTCAAGTTGAGGGTAAGTTGCTAGGGCCCATAGTTGTGACCACGTGAACCTCAAACCCAAGCGCGAGAGTAACATGGTATCAGGCAACTCAAATATACGTGATCGGAAGTCTGAGGGGTCCGACTCGAGTTGATCAGGTAATCAATCAAGTGCGAGCTGCTCGAGTCGAAGTCAGTCAATCCGCAAAACCAGTTGTTTTGAGTTGTTTTGGTGGTGAGCTTCTCCAAGTCTCGGATCTCACTGGCAACCTCAAGTCCTCCTCGACAAGTACATCAGCTTCTTATCAACCAATATAATGGTGTCAAATACAAGTCTCCGGGGAGTTCGAAATAGTGTATTGGATTTGCAGCGGTACGGCTGCAACTATAGCCTCAGGCTCCCGGTCACAGTGGTCTTCTGAAGCACACTACGATTCATGCCTTTCACCTTTTCGAGCAGCAACCAAATTCTCGGCAGTGCCCCATCAGTCCTGTCGTTTTCTCTCATGAAGGACCTCATATCTTCCTGCCATGCGAGAACTACAGTACAAGCTGATCGACGATCCTTGGCAGACATTCAGACTCGGAAGGATATAAGACATGTCGTCCGAATCGTGCTCATGCTACCGGTAACCGGCAGTTTTCACACTATCATGGGTGCGTACCAGTACACTCCACTCGTGTTAAACATTAACTCGGTGTAGTTGGGCTACCGTGACATCTGCGCGCGTCTCGGTCCTCAGAAGCTTTGGAGAGCAACTTTAACCGTGACGCTGCCTGAGAGCAGGTAGACTTCCGCTTTTCACGATCAGCACGACTGCGCGCGTAATAGCCAATCGATCGCTAGTCTCTGAGGCGTTGAACTCGCACTGGGATGATAGGTTGAGTTATCTTTAAGCGGGGCGCCTACCAGGTCCACGACTATGTACTAATATTATCAGCAGCAGGCTCGGAATCATCGCCATACCAGGAGCTGGTTCAGATGAATCTAACCACCGTTGGAAATCATACATGTTGAGTGGATTCCGACTACACACAGCAGGTCAAATATCAGATTTGTAGAGACATGTACGATCGGATCAATTGAAAGTTATCACTTGTGACCTGTTCGATCCTCGCTGGATTACCCCGTAATGAGTGACACTCGCCAACCCATTGTAAATCCTGTTCCAGGGCTGAGCGCCGATGTTCGTGGTGTATACCGCCGACACTGCTTGCTATATGTGCAAACTCCATCTGAGCTCCACCCCAGGTAGAACAAACATCTATAACTCGGAGTCGGTATCAGCGCCACGCTCAGATCTAGATTGGAGACACATGATGCCCAAGATATTGCTTTTCTTGCAATCGATGCTAGCTAATATCTACAAATTGTAAGGACGTGCTGTAGCCTCCCCACCCAGATCCGCTGCTTCGAACGCACTCGCCCGTGATATACACTTCTCGACACATCCACAATATGTCCCAGTGTCCGTTATTTCAATCTGCGCTGGTTATTAGCCGCCAGGATCTCATTCACAGCATTCCATCCGTCCTCAAGATGTTCAAATGGCGGTTGCACGGGTATGTCATCATCAAGCCAGCCGAGGAAATCAACATCTCCCAACTTGGGCAGCAATCTAAGCAGTATATAGCCCACGGCGCAGGGATCGCTGATCGGAGACATCCCCACAGAAAGCGTAATGATCTTCTCATTGGGAATGGTTTCAAAAAAGTAACGGATCGTTGGCATAGTCGACCGGAGTTGCGCAAAAGGACATTTGAACGGTGTGCAAGCGCGGGCAATGTCGGATGAGGTGGACGAATGCCGTGAAGGTCATAGACGGCGGGACTAGCCAATAAGCTGCACCTCCAAAGTGGAACTGCTCGAGCTGGGGCCAGGATTGTACGAGTGTCTTGAGCGAGGCGTCATTAATGGCCGAAGTACACATCCAATCGAGCCGTAAGTCTGTCAACCGATAAAAGGGCATCAACGGGGCAACCACGTTAAAGCCAAGCACATAGCTGTGATTGGCAATTACGCCTTCTTCGATATAGGTGCTGAAGTCGAACTCGAACTCGACGTGAAGTTTCTCAAGAGCAGGAGAGAAGCACTCCGAGAGGGAGACAACGAAGTCGGGAATATGCAGTGGATCATATGGGACCTCTGGTTCATAGTCCAAATCATCGTAATCGATGTACACCTTCGCTGATCGACAGGAGGGAAGAGGGACATTTCTGAGAAAGTGTTCGACGACGGACTGTGACGATGCAGTGAGGTCTACTTCGCTGAGTTTGGGGGAAATTGTTGGGGTGAAGTTGGATTGCATTTCGTGGGTGTCGTACGTCCTCAGTCTGAAGTACAGAGACTTGAGGGATGGTAAATAAGCCAGGCGAAGAAACTCTCGTGGACTGAGGGCCCCTGTTTCAAGACGGCAAAGCTCCCGCAAGCCAGATAGAGCTTTACAAATTGCATCTGAACTTTCTGGAGAGTCACCGACACATTCACAGTCGAGTTCCCGAATGGATGGACATCGACCTCCGAGGGAAGCTAACAACGCAGATTGGGCAAACGAGGGAAGTGTAGATGTAAAGCCCATCCGGATTGATGTGATAGTTGACCCAAGGAGGGTGCGCAAGAGCGGAAAGAAGTGTTCTCGGTCATCAGACCAACGCAATCTACGAAGATTTGGAAAGAGGGATGTGGATGATGGGGCAGACATGAGCGCTTGCATGACATGATTGTCTATCATGTCTAGCTGAGAGCTGTTGACCGCAAAGGAGTGGACACGTCGTGCATATTGATGGATCAGTCTCCATTCTCCAGCTAGGAAAGGCCTTCGGAGCGTCTATTTGAAATTTAATATCATGCGGTCAAGTTGAAGTATTTTCTCACCAAGTTTCCTGCCATGTCTATGTAACTGACGCCTTCAGGCAGGCATGAGATGAGCGGCTTGAACCCATATACGTGTTTCCAAAGAATATCAAGGGCAGGCTCTTTGAACTTCCTACAGGTCCTTGCAAGAACAGCAAGTTGAACAAAAAAAGGTCTGCGATTGTAGCTCTCTTCGTCGTCGTTGACAGTGAATATGTGGATTAAAATTTCTGTGGGTAGGAGATAGACATGCATGACTACAAGACTTGAAGAGACTCGGATTTGGCGGTGCTTAAAATTTTCAAATGTTACTTTCCCCCTTATCTGAACAAAGACTAGTAGTCATGAGTCTAGTAGCAAAACAATGATGGGGACAAATTGTGCGTCCGAGTCATTAGTACTATACGCTGCAAGGCTTCTTCGAGGTTTGGGCAGTACACACACTCGTGCCAAACTCTTAGTTACATTCATTGTAGCTAGGCCCGCATCCGAGTCTCGGAAACTTCGGTCAACTTTAAAGCTGCTTAATTAAGAGTAGGTGGAATACTGCTTTTCACGATCAGCATGAGTGTGCGCATAATACTAATAGCTAATCGATCGCTAGTCTTTCAGGCGTAACGCATGAGATGATAGGTTGAGTTATCCTCAAGTGGGGCGCTACCGCAGGTCCACGGCCCCTGTGGCTCGGACGAGGCGACCTATGTACTAACATTATTATGGACAGCAGAATCATCGCTGTACCAGAAGCCGTTCAACCACTGTTGGAAATTGTACATGGTTCGGAGTGGATTCCGACTGCAGACAACAGTCAAATATCAGATTTGTAGAGACATGTATGATCAATCACTTCGATCCTTGCTGGATTCACCTCGTAATGGGTGGCACTCACCAATCCAGAACCAATCTTCGTGGTGCACGAACATGTATACCACCGACACGGCTACATGTGCGAACTCTATCTGAGCTCCGCGGGTAGAGCAATCAGCGCCACACTCAGATCTAGGTTGGAAACACACGATGCTCGAGATATTGCTTACAATCAACGCCAGTTAATATCTAAAAAATGTAAGGACGTGCGATAGCCTCCCCCCACCCAGATCCGCTGCTCCCTCTCACCCTTCATCGAACGCACTCGCCCCGGATATATACTTCGCCGCACATATCTACAATATGTCCAGGATCCGTCATTTCAATCTGCACTGGTTTTCAGTCTTCAGGATCTCATTCACAACAATCCATCCATCCTCAAAATTTTCAAATGGCGGTGGTACGCGCGTGGGCGTATAATCATCAAGCCAACCGAGGAAACCAACATGTGTCAACTTGGGCAGCAATCTAAGCAGTATGTAGACCACGACGAAGGGATCGCTGATTGGAGACATCCCCACAGAAAGGGTAGTGATCTTCTCGTTGGGAATGGTTTCAAAAAAGAATGGATCGTCGTCGTAGTCAACTGGAGTTACGCAAAAGGACATTTGAACGGTGCGCAAGCACGGGCAGTGTTGGATGAGGTGGACGAGTGCTGCGAAGGTCATAGATGGCGGGACTAGCGAATGAGTTCCACCTCCAAAGTAGAAGCCGCTCGAGCTGAGGCCAGGATTGCACGAGTGTCCTGAACGAGGCGTCGTTAATGTCCGAAGTACAAATGCACTCGAGCACTAAGTCTTTCAAATGATTAAACGGCACCAACGGGACAACTGCGTCAAAGCCAAACACATAACTTCGACCAGCAATGTCTTTGATATATCTGAGGTCGTGCTCAAATTCGACGTGAAATATCTCAAGAGCAGGAGAGAGGCACTCCGAGAGAGAGACGATGAGGTCGGGGATATGCAGTAGATTGTACAGGATGTCTGGATTATAGCACATATCATCATAATCCAGGTACACCTTCGCTGATCGACAGGAGGGAAGACGGACACTTCTGAGAAAGTGTTCAACAACGGATGGTGACGGTGCAGTGAGGTTCACTTGATCGAGTTGGGAGAAAATTGATGGAGTGGAGTTGGATTGCATTTCGTGGGTATTGTTCATCTCCGGCCTGAAGTACAGAGACTTGAGGGACGGTAGAGAAGCCAAGTGAAGAAACTCTCGGCGACCAAGGGCGCTTGTTTTAAGATGGGAAAGCTCCCGCAAGTCAGATAGGGCTTTACAAATTTCATCTGAACTTTCCGCAGAATCACCGATACATAAGGCAAGTTCCCGAATGGATGGACATAGACTTCCAAGGGAAGCAAACAACGCAGACTGGGCAAACGTGGGGGATGCTAAGCTAAAGTCCGCCTGGATGGATGTGATACTTGACCTAAGGAGGGTGCGCAAGAGCGGAAAGAAGTGTTCTCGGTCATCATACCAACGCAATCTACGAAGATTTGGGAAGAGGGATGTGGGTGATGGGGCAGTCATGAGCGCTTGCACGACATGGTTGTCTATTATGTCTAGCTCAGACCTGTTGACCGTAAAGGAGTGGACACGTCGTGCAAATTGATGGATCAGGCTCCATTCTCCAGCTAGGAGAGGCCTTTGGAGCGTCTATTTGATTTTTTTAGTATTCAATATCATGCGGGTGGGTTCAGGCATTTTTCTCACTAATTTTCCTCTGTCTCTGTTACTGACGCCTTCAGGCAGGCATGAAATGAGTGGCTTAAACCCACATATGCCTCCCCAAAGAATATCAAGGGCAGGCTCCTTGAATTTCTTACATGTCCTTGCAAGAACAGCAAGTTGAGCACGCGAAACAGGAACTATCCAATCGTTGCCCTCTGGGATGTTGATAGTGAATATGTGGAGTAAAATTTCTGTGGGCAGGAGACAGACATGCATGACTGCAAGAAAAAGCACTCAAAAGTTGGTGGTGCTTAAAATATTGCTCTGACTTGGCAGTTGGAAGGGTCATCATTGATGTATGAGTCACTTTGACTCACTTCAGAATTTAATGTTTAATGCCGGCCTTTCCCCTTACGTTTCTGTTCTAACTACGTCAAACAAAAGACGTAGGTTACATGTGCGAACACCGTCTGAGCTCCACCCCGGGTAGAGCAACATCCATAGCTCAGAGTCGCAGATCAGCGCCACTGTGCCACACTCAGATCTACTAGGTTGGAAACACATGATGCCTAAGATATTGCCATCTAATATCTACAAATTGTAAGGACACGCTGCCAGTCCGCTGCTCCATCCCAGCCTTTATCTAACGCGCTCGCACCACTGGCAATCGCGGCAATTCACAGTCGTCATTATCCCCCAGGATCTCTTTCACAGCATTCCATCTATCCTCAAGATGTTCAAATGGCGGTGGCGCGGGTGTGCCGTTATTGAGCCATCCAAAGAACCTAACATGCTCCAACTTGGGCAGCAATCTAAGGAGTATAGAGATCACGGCGCATGGGTCGCTGATTGGAGACAATCCCCACAGAAAGCACTAGTGATCTTCTCATTGGGAATGGTTTCAAAAAAGAAGGGATCGTTGTCGTAGTCGACCGGAGCTGCGCAAAAGGACATTTGAATGGCATGCAAACGCGGGCAATGTTGGATGAGGTGGACGAATGCTGTGAAGGTCATAGATGGCGGGACTACCCAACGAGTTCCAGCTCCAAAGTAGAAGCTTTCAAGCTGAGGCCAGGATTGCGCGAGTGTCTTGAGCGAAGCGTCGTCAATGGCCGAAGTACACATCCAATCAAGCCGTAAGTCTGTCAAGCGATAAAAGGGCATCAACGGGGCAACTGCGTTGAAGCCAAGCACATAGTTGCGATTGGGAATTATGTCTTCGATATGGATGGCGAAATCGACGTTGAAAAGGAGGTGAATTTTCTCGAGAGCAGGAGAGAAGCACTCCGAGAGGGAGACGATGAGATCGGGGATATGCAGTGGATCATATGGGACCCCTGGCTCGTCGTCGTCTAAACCAAAACAATCAAAGAGCACTATCACTGATCGACAGTAGGGAACACGGACGATTTTGAGAAAGTGTTCAACGATGGCGATGCAGTCACTGAAGTGCACCGATACTTGGAAAATCACATCCTCGAGTTTGGGGGAAATTATTGGAGTGGAGTTGCATTGCATTTCGTGGGTGTCGTACGTCCCCAGTCTGACGCACATAGACTTGAGGGACGGTAGAGAAGCCAAACGAAGAAACTCCCGTGGCTTGAGGGTTCCTGTGGTAAAACGGGAAAGCTCGCGCAAGCCAGATAGAGCTTTACAAATTGCATCTGAACTTTCTGGAGAGTCACCCACATGACAGGTGAGTTCCCGAATAGATGGACATCGACCTCCGAGGGAAGTTAACAACGCAATTTGGGTCAACGAAGGGGAACTTGACATAAAGCCCCACCAGATTGATGTGATAGTTGGCCCAAGGAAAGAGCGCAAGAGCAGAGAGAAGTGTTCTCGGCTGTCATACCAATACAAATTACGAAGGTTTGGGAAGAGGGACGTGGGTGATGATGGGGCAGACATGAGCATTTGCATGAGATTGTTTATCATGTCTAACTGAGGGCTGTTAACCGTAAAGGAGTGAACACGTCGTGCATATTGATCAATCAGGCTCCATTCTCCAGCTAGGAGAGGCCTTTGGAGCGTCTATTTGAAATTTTTGAGTATTCAATCATGCAAGTAGGTTCAGGCATCTTACTCGCGAAGTTTCCCCTCCTGTCTGTGTTAACCACGCCTTCAGGCAGACATGAGATGAGTGGCTTGAACCCTTCTATGCGTCCCCAAAGAATATCAAGGGCAGGCTCCTTGAATTTCCTACATGTCCTTGCAAGAACAGCAAGTTGAGCAAGTAAGACAGGAGGTATCCAAAGGCCCTTTATGAGGTCGATAGAGAATATGTGGTGTAAAATTTCTGTGGGTAGGAGACAGATGTGCATGACGGCACTGCGGTGCTAATGCCGACACTGACTCGGGCTTTTCGATTGGAAGGTTCACTTGAGAATTTAATGCTAGACGGGAATAGGAATAAGAGTATATGATGAACCTGTACCGTAACTGAGTCAAGACTGTTGTCCCTTAACTGTTACGCCAAAAGGCAGTGATACTGAAAGCTTGTGTTTCAGTATCACGGACAGTATTTATGTAGCTAGTTTATGGGAGCTCTATCATAGTAAGCGGCACAACCGCAGCGTGCTCACATGTACGGCACATTCATGTAGCTAGGCCGCCGCCACTGTGAGATCTCCTGTGTGCGCGTCTCAGAAGTTTTAAAGAATAACTTGACTTTAACGCTGCCTAAGAGCAGGTGGACTGCCGCTTTTCACAACCAGCATGAGTGAGCGCGTAGTGGCTAGTCTCTGAGGCGTAACGCATGAGATGATAGGTTGAGTTATCTTCAAGTGGGGCGCTACCAGGTCCACGACAGACCCAGAATCATCGCCATACCAGAAGGCTCAGATGAACTTGTGTAACCACCGTCGGAAATCGCACATGGTGAGTGGATTCCGACTGCAGACAGCGGGTCAGATATCAGATATCAGATTTGTAGAGATCGGATCAATTAGAAGTGATCACTCGTGACAGGCTCTGCGATCCTCGCTGGATTCACCCCATAATAAGTGGTACAAGTTCTGTTCCAGAACTGATGTTCGCGGTGCACGAGGATGTATACTACCAACATGGCTACATGTGCGAACTCCATCTGAGCTCCACCCCGGGTAAAGCAACATACATCCATAGCTCGGAGTTGGGATCAGCACCACACTCAGATCTACGTTGGAAACATATGATGCCAAAATATTGCTTACAATCAATGCCAGCTAGTGTCTACAAATTGTAAGGACTGCGCTAGTAGCCTCCCCCCGCCTAGATCCGCTGCTTCGGAATACTTCCGCAACACATCCATTATATGTCCAGGGTCCATCATTTCAGTTCGCAGGCCGCCAGGATCTCATTCACAGCATTCCATCTATCCTCAAGATGTTCAAATGGCGGTGGCGCGGGTGTGCCGTTATTGAGCCATCTAACACGCTCCAACTTGGGTAGCAATCTAAGGAATATATAGGCCACGGCGCATAGGGATCGCTGATCGGAGACATCCCCACAGAAAGCGTAGTGATCTTCTCATTGGGAATGGTTTCAAAAAAGAATGGGATCGTACGTCAGTAGTCAACTGGAAGTTGCGCAAAAGGACATTTGAACGGTGTGCAAGCGCGGGCAATGTTGGATGAGGTGGACGAGTGCTGTGAAGGTCATAGATGGCAGGACTGTCCAACAAGCTGTACCTCCAAAGTAGAACCGTTCGAGCTGAGGCCAGGATTGCGCGAGTGTCTTGAGCGAGGCGTCGTTAATGCCCGAAGTACATATCCAATCGAGCCGTAAGTCTGTCAAGCGATTAAAGAGCAGCAACGGGGCGATCGCGTTGAAGCCAAGCACATAGCTGCGACTGGCGATTATAGTCTTCTCTGTCAATATAGTCGAGGGCGAGATGAAACTCGACGTGAAGTTCCTCAAGAGCAGGAGAGAGGCACTCCGAGAGGGAGATGATGAGTTTGGGGATATGCAGTGGATTACACAGGACCTCTGGATCATAGCTTAAGGCATCAGAATCGATGCGCACCCTCACTGATCGACAGGAAGGAAGACGGACGCTTCCGAGAAAGTGTCCGGCAACGGCAATACGGTATTGCATCAATACAGTGAACTGCAGTTGATCGAGTTGGGGTAAAATTGTTAGAGTGAAGTCAGATTGCATTTCGTGGGTGTCGTACATCCCCAATGTGAAGCTCAGAGACTTGAGCTGGGCCGGTAAAGAAGCCAAGCGAAGAAACTCTCGTCGACTCAGTTTCCCTGTGTCAAGACGGGAAAGCTCTCGCAAGCCAGACAGAGCCTTACAAATTGCATCTAAACTTTCTCCAAAATCACTGACACACAAGGTGAGTTCCCGAATGGATGGACATCGACTTCCGAGGGAAGATAACAACGCAGGATGGGCAAACGAGGATGTTGATAGAAAGCCCACCCAGATTGATGTGATAGTTGACCCAAGGAGGGTGCGCAAGAGTGGAAAGAAGTGTTCTCAGTCGTCACACCAACACAATCTACCAAGGTTTGGGAAGAGGGATGTGGGTGATGGGGCAGACATGAGCGCTTGCATGACATGGCTGTCTATTATATCTAGCTCAGACCTGTTGACCGTAAAGGAGTGGACACGTCGTGCATATTGATGGATTAGTCCCCCATTCTCCAGCTAGGAGAGGTCTTTGGAGCGTCTATTTGAAATTTAATATCATGCGGATGAGTTGAAGTATTTTTTTCTCACCAAGCTTCCTGCGTTATTGACGCCTTCAGGCAGGCATGAGATGAGTGGTTTGAAGCCATATATGTATTTCCAAAGAATATCAAGGGCAGGCTCCTTGAATTGCCTACATGTCCTTGCAAGAACAGTAAGTTGAGGAAGTGAAATACGAGTGAATATGTCGAGTAAAATTTCTGCGGGTAGGAGACAGACATGCATGACTGGCGGTTAGTTGCCGACGTCAGTGACTTTTCGATTGGAAAGAGGTGTCACCGCCTTTCCCTAGACGAATAGTTGTACATATGGGGATAAGAGGACATTGACGCTGAAGTCAAGGGTGAGGCTTCTTCGAGGTTTGTGAGTGAACCGGTTCGGGTAAAACGCCGATATGCAGTGTATGGGTACATGAGGTGAGCACGTTTGATGACATAATTCGGATTCCTGGCAATGAAAAGCGGTGATTTCGAAGTGAACTTTGGACTTAACTATGGACTACGATTATTCAAACCAGCAACAATCACCAAGACAATGGTCACAACCAACTACTTCTGGTTTCTCTTCCCCAGCTTCACCTACGCCAGCTTACTATTATACTCCAAGCCAACAATCACCTTCAAGACCGACCAGCAGTAATTTAACGCTCAATCTCAGTTCACTCTCAGTAACTTCACCAGCCAATCTTGGCGTATCCCCAATAACACCAGTATCTCCTTCAAATTTCAGTCCAGCTCATCTCAGTCCGCAACCACCTACCTTTCAATTCAATTTTGATTCAACAGAAGACTCCTCTCTCTTACTAGCACAGCGTCGTCCAAGTACAGGTTCTCATTCTACTTCATCAAGCGAACTAGCAGTAGAAAAGAGTGTACCACGTAAACGAAGTCTCACAAATACAGCTCCTCCTCCTCCAACTCATCATACACACGCGCACTCTCATTCTTACGGTGGACACATACTCCCTCATCCAATCATAACAACAACTGCTTCATCACCGCCTTCGATAAGCGAACCTTCTTCACAAGGTCCGCTCACGCCGGCTAGTTCACAGCCTTCGAATCAGATCGATATCAACGCAACTTATGATGATCCTGACGGCATAACTCCTTATTCCATGGCAGATCAAGGTGACAGCGACGACGAAGGTGCAAAGTCTAGTACAGCAGGTCCTAGTTTAGGTGTCATCGGTAAACCAATGGGCACGAACAACTTTGTCACAAAGCTTTATCAGTGCGTTCAATCTTGTATTTTATACCTATCATTCAACATCTACAGGATGATCAACGATCCAAAGAGTCAATCTTTCATCGCTTGGACTGAACTCGGAACAAGGCAAGCTGTATTCATCACTTTCATTTTCCTCCTTATTCACTCTTTCTAGTTTCGTTGTTTCAAACATAGGCGAATTCAGCAGAAGTATCCTCGGCTCTCATTTCAAGCACAATAACGTTTGTCTCCTCTCCACTAGTATTTAATCTACTCACTCCCCCACAGTTCTCAAGCTTTGTGCGCCAACTCAACATGTACGGCTTTCACAAAATCAACAGAGTACGTATTTCACTCCAGTTATTTCACCATCCAACATCTCATCGAACAGACCCCACGCGCTCAACGCACATCAACAACATCCCAGACTTGGGAATTCAGCCATCCAAAATTCCTCCGCGCACGTCCAGATCTCTTAGACGCCATTAAACGTAAAGCTCTCGAGCCTGATCCTCGTGAACGTGGACGGTTAGTCCCGCTCAATCCCCACCGAACTAAAACTGATCTTACCCCTAGCGTCGAACTCCCCGGCGAAGTCGCTCGTCTCCTAAACGACATGCGAGATGAGAACAAGGCCCTCTGGCGTGAGGTCTCACGTCTAGGCGGACGCGTTCCTCCTCACATCGCAAACACCCTCTCCCAATCTTCTAGCTCGTCTACGACAGGCCCGAAATTACATATTGGGGGAGATGAAGAGGATGAAGATGGGAGCGATGAGGGGTTTTCGTTTAATGTCATGGGGCCTGGTCTCAGTATGGGCATGGGTGGAGGAAGCGAAGCGTGGATGAATTGGGCGGGTGCTGAGATGCGCCGCGAACGACGGAAAGTGGAGAAATTGACAGGAATCGTAAGGACGCTGTGTGACGCAATTGGATCTGGTCCGTTCCTCCCTCCCCATTTCGACTCATCACTAACTACTATTACACAGTATCGCCAACGCTAATACATGAGCTCAATGCCCTAAACGCACCAAGCCCCTCCCCCTCCCCAGTCCCTCCAAGCCCAATTCCAAGCGAGCACAGCCCCAACATCTACATCATATCTCCCCCCTCTCCATTGCCCTCACACTCACACTCACCCTCCCATTCACACTCGTCCCATCACAGCCAAAGCCACGGGCACAGCCATCACCCCTCAGTCCCAATGCTCAGCATCCCCCAATACGCCCTGCACACATCAACCCCATCTCCCACCTCCAGCGAATTTTCCGCATTCGGTCGGCACGGACACGGCCGCCAGCCCAGTATCACCCTAACGCCTACTCCTGATGTAGACGCGCACGGGATGCGAGAGGGAGGAAGGGAGAAGAGGCAGAGGAGGACGGGGAGTGTTGTTAGTGTGGGCAGTGTTGGGTCTTCGATGGGTGGTGGGTCTCCGATGGTTTCTCCTATGGCGGGCGGATCTGTTTCTGGACTTAGTGGCGCTTCGATGGGTGGAGAAGAAGATGCTGAAGGGGAGATGAATTTGAGTTTTGATCAGGATTTGGATATGGATGTCGGGGGGAGCGGTGGTGAGAAGAAGCAGCAACAGCAACAGCAACAGCGGGCGAGGAGCGATTCGGCGCCTACGTGGGTTACGAGCCAGAACGCTGGTGCTGGTGCTGGTGCTGGTGCCGGCGGGGGAGGCGGGGGTGTTGGCATTGGTGGGCTTACTGCGAATTGGGGGCGACCGAGGAGCGGGAGCGGGTTTGGGAGGTAATTGTTGTGATTAATGGGGTTCATGCCTGGTGTTTGAATATCTTTTTTTCTTTTTTTTCTACGTTTTGCTTTGCTTTACTGTTTCTTGTCTCCGTGTTCACGCTTGCGTGTTTTTTTCTCATGTTTTTGGTTATATCCTTGCTATCTTTCCTTTCCTTTTCTCCCCCCTTCTTTTCAAAATCGTATGACTTGCAGACTCAGAACTTATTATCGATATTGCTCACGATCGACTATCAGTATAGTATCAACTCTCCCTCCCTCCCTCTCCTCCTCCTCCCTCCTATCTGGCACACTTCTCTTGGCACGCTACGCCACCTATTTGCCATACACTGTACGCCACACCACGACGCACGCTCAATCCGTACTAGATCAACCCCACTCTCACTCGTACTAGTACATATTGTATACTGCGCTCTGACTCCCAGCTGTTTATAAATTACATACATCGATTCATCAATCACTCCTTTTTTACGTAGATCTGTTATTGTTGGAGTGTTGCTGCTTGCCAATGCCACACTGCCACTGCCCCGCCTCGTTCCCTTTCGAAATTCAATTCCCTTCTTCGTCGTGTTCGATTTCAAATTGGGCTCCACGGTGTTGTTCTTTGCTGGATGGGAACTTGGGGGAGGTATGGATCCGATTATCAATATCGTTTACCTTACTTTGACCTGGTGTGATTGTAGGCGAGGATTGAAGCATGTCTGGATCCTTGACTGCGGTGGGTTGATGAACTACTATCATGATGATGGTGTGCTAGTTTGACTGCGGAAGTGTCAGACGAACTGACTGAGTTACTTCGGATATTAAATTCGGCCTTCATTTTCGTGTACAGGACTGTCCATCTCCTGTGCGATGACACGCAATTCGTGAGGTATTCATGTTTTTTGTACGAGGGTCCAGGATGGATGGTCGTGGTCATGTTCATGGGATGAATCTATGTTGTGGTGATCGAGACACTCTATATTAAATCCTACTTAACATACATCTACTTGCCACTGCCATCACGGCTGCCTTGCCTAATTGACGGATATTATAGTAAACATGACGAATAGCATGCCGGATGAGACCATACAGCTCCGATGTGACAGGCGAATCAAATCAGCGAGGCAGAAGAATGGCTACAACAGTAAGTACTAGTAGTAAACGTTTAAACGCCTATATGATTAAAACGTGCATACCGGGTCAGACGAGACACAGCTCCGACGTGACAGAACGAGCGAGGCAGAAGAATGGCTACAACAGTAAGTACTATACTAGTAGTAAAACGCCAATGCCAGTGTGCGTGTACGTGTAAATTATAAACCGGCTTCGTGTCCCTTTAGATCTACGATATATTTGTGGGGGGCCGTGTAAATGCAGTGATTAATACGAAAATAAACAAGGATGCCTGTTGGTTGTCCATCGTGATAAGTATGTCTGCATCATCACCTCTAGTAATGATAGATTCCGTTATTATCGTCCGATACCTAAATAATTATTTTCAAGCGTGGCTTTTTTGATGGTCCGGGACTACTTGCAGGGTGCGCAGCGGCAGAACTGGATGCGTCGCGGCCACCTACAGGGACTGGGAGTAATTTAATTCTGATGTGTCGGATGAATTCGAGGGCGGTGCCAGCTGTGGGTCGTAAGGCTGGTGATAACGACCAGCACTCACGGATAAACGGCCATAGTTCACCGACGAGGGGAGTGTGGGACGGACAGCGAGGGGTGTTTCCTTGTTGGATCTCCCGTATGATAATCACTTCCCGTTTGATCTCATGCCAGGGTACTTTGCCTGATAGGACCTGCGGAAGAAAATATCGTAAACTTTTGTTGAACGCTGGGGATGGTTTGGATACTTACTTGGAGCATGATACTGCCGAGAGAGTAGATGTCGCTGAGCGTCGTTGGCTGTATGTCATCTGATAGGAGAAGCTCGGGGGCTGTCCATCGTACTGCGCCTGGATACATAGCCGTGGCTGCGAGGTAAGTCGAACCGGTTTGCAGGTCGCCGAGCATGCTTGATAGTCCAAAATCGGCGATGCATGCGGTCATGTCCGCGAGGATAAGAACATTAGACTTTGAACAAATGAGTTCGAGGTGTGGAATAAGTATGGGGAGGTATTACGTACCCCAGTGAGATCTCCGTGGGTCACGGGATTATTAGGATAAGAATGTACTGTGGAACTAAAATCAGAATGGATCAAAAAATGAGTCAAAAGAGACGGACAGTAAGTGAGACCAGAGACGATATCGTCCAACTGAGTAAACGATCCCGTTAGAGATAGAAGACAAGTAAGTGGTGCGATCATACCAGACTGAGTTGATCAGCAATAGTGATAATTCGACCAACTTTTCTCCAGGCAATCGGTCAGAGTCCCATTTGCAGCCCAAGGGGCAACAAGGGCTATCGAAACACCAAAGCCGAAAGCATAGCCCATGAATTCCATGACATTCGGGTGATAGAGTCTTCTCCAAATGCCCATTTCTCTCCTCAGTCTCTGTAACATATAACAATCAGGGCGTGGGTATGGATGATCATGTGCTCTGGCAAACCTTCGAGGTCCTTCTTGTTAACCTGAAATCTGAAGCCCTTCACAGCAACCTGAAAGAGACATCTATTAGCATGTCGTTGTCGTCGATTCACATCTGTACGAACCGGAATGCACCTGGTACCATCATTATAAGTACATTTCCAGACGTTTCCAAAAGCACCCCCAGCTACGGGATCGAGGCCGTAACTCCGAGTAATCCAATCTGTCAAGTCAACAGGTTGAACAGGGCTCGTCGGACTGCATGTGGATTAGTAGGGCTCTGGAAAGTTTAAACAAACAAATCGTCACCTTCCGGATTGTGTATTGGGAGTTATGGGCGTGGGAAGCATCCCAGAGAGATCACTAGTAAATTCACGCTTACGATTGTCATTCCCTTCCACAAGAACTGTACTGTATGAACCAGGAGTGCTTTGGGATAGATATCCATGCACTATCTGATCCTGACCATGTGCGGTACTATTCCCGAAGTTGGAGGGGTGTAGAGGGGAATCAGGCGTGATGGGAAGTTGGCCATGCGTACTCTGAAGATATTTCATATCAAGTCGTGGCAGCTCAGTACGTGAAGTGGACGATTGCGAGTTGTGAACCCTGGGAGTCGAAAAATATGGGTCTGAGTTGGGGGAAAGCGATGTGTGTGGAAACGTGGGAGAGAATTCGTTTGGCAATATCTGGCTTCCTTGTGCAAAAGGGCTGCGCAAGTCAGATGCGCCCGACCAAGATGTTTTGATACTATCTGAAACATCACCAGAGGTTGCCATCGAGGAGACGATATGAACGGAAAGGAGAGGTACGGATTCTTTGTGCTGGTCGCTCGATGGCAAGATCATTGGATCGATAAGTCTCCAAATCCTGTACTTGCAAGTCCGGGTATCTGAACGCGATGACTAGTGGATTGGCATACAATCCAAGCTTCACCAGGCTTGTTGAAGTCACAGCCAAACGAGTGAGAGGGGGATGGTGAAAGTACTGCGGGGGAGAAAAGTTGTTCGCAGGACATGTCAGCTGTTAATTTTGTACGTTCGAGCGCTTGCAGCGCCCAACGCCGAATTTCTTGAGGACAGGTACACGCTGTTCTTTAGAAGGGAATCCAAGGGATGTTATCGCCGGTACCTTGAAATCATAAGACCTCAAACATTACAAGCACTTTGGTAAACCTGCCTTACTATCGTCTTGGATACTCACAGCATTCGAGAGGAGCTGGTAGAGCAACACTATAACCGGCTCAGGGATGAACGTCACAGCACATGTGACACTTTGAATGTACAGCGTGTAACAGTAGGTCGATCGTATACTTTTAACTGTGTCTGCACTGTGCAGATCTTCAATAGACGACGCCCTGAGTATGAAACATGGATGAACGAGAAGTAGATCATGATGAGATTAGTTATACATGCAGCAAGATGAGAGAGGGTGACCGAGCGAGGTAACAAACAGCAAGTGGAACTATCGCAACAAGTCGACGACAAAAATAAGCTATCTAAACTGGGAGGAGCCAAGATGTCACTGCTCGCTGCAGCTTTTGCAATAAATAAGACATCCTGATTCCGCGCGAAGAGGGAGAAAGCAAGGGGGTCAGCGCAAAAAAAACACATGTACACGTATGAATTGAGGTAAAAATGTTCGAAAAGCAAGAGGAATGAAACAAACACATAACCCGAAAAAATCATATCTTCCATCCACCGTTTACTTGAGATCCACACCGGTCGGATCGAACCATTCACGGAAGTCTTGCTCAAAATCTGTCCGAAACATGGATGGGTCTAGGTCTTCCAATGCTGACATAGATTGAATGAAGTCTGAAGACATGAAATTAGGTGGTAGATCGGATAGATTGGGTTGTGGTTGGCTCGCGGGATTCGAAGCCGGAGGGACTGAAGGTGTCCCATTCGGAGCAGGGGACTGTGTGATGCTTGAGTTAATGGTATTTGGAGTCGGGGGTGCAGTGCCGTGTGCGCTCCCCGTAGGGTTGGATGAAGGCCCTCCCTGGCCTGGAGCAGCGGGAGCGCTGTGAGGTGACCCTTCTGGTATACCTGAAGGGTTATTGATCATGGGCTTAACATCCTTCTGATCTTTCATGGGACCACCCATGGCTGGTGACGCAGGTGGCGCCATGCCGCCCATAGGTTTGGCTTGAACCAAGTTCTGGCCGATTCGAGTGTTCTGGGGGCCAACAAACTGTTGTTGACCTTGCCCAGGATGGAAACCTTGCTCAGAAACACCGGGAGTGGCCGCTGCCATTAAGCCCTTTGTCGCCGCGGTCATACTCTGTCGGTACTGCAAGGCCTTCAGAACAGTTGAGGGGTAGCCAAGGGCCCCAGCAAAAACCGACGACTTACTGCATTGGCATTGACCATCATCATGTTATGAGCTGGATGCATGCCCGGGCTCATAGCGTTACCAGGAGCACCCATAGGTAGTCCCATACTAGGATTACCCATGTTGGGTGGAACACCGTGTGGCTGGAAGTTATTCATGGGCGCGCCTTGCATCTGCCCTGGACGCATCATATTACCATTGGGCATTTGTTGTGGCCCACCCGGCATACCCTGCTGTTGCGGGTGCGGGTATCCTGGCCCGGGGCCCATGGATGATGTTTGTTCCATGGGGGGAGGTGTGCGGCGCTGCCGCTTCCTGTCCGGAGGCGAGTTTTCGCTATTCGGGAGCGTGCCATGCTGTCAAATTTCGCAAATTAATGCGCTGTAATATTAAGCCAGGAAAAGAAACAGTACTTCTTCTCCAGGGGACGTGCTGTTACGTTTTATAGTGCGCTGTTGCTGTTGTTGCTGTTGCTGTTGTTGCTGTTGCTGCTGCTGCTGCTGTTGTTGTTGCTGCTGCTGCTGCTGTGGAGGCTGCTGCATTGTTGGATGTTGAACAGGTCGGCGTTGCTGCCCAGGCGGAGCCATCCCTTGCAAGTTCGATGACCCTACAGGGCCGAGTTGTGACTTCATGCTCCGCTGCCGCACCTCATTGAGGATTCGTTGCTGTAATTCAAGTAATTCACTTAATAAATTTCTATAATAGCGATGACGACAAAAGTACCTTATCTTGGAAGTTGAGCGAGTGCAACTCCTTATCGCCAAAACCCATTCCCGCTTTGGCCAACGTAACAAGTTCGGTAGGCATACGGCTGAGTTCTTGGTTGAGGATGCCTGGATTTGGTTCGTTCGATGGTGTCTGACGGGCTACCAACGATGGACTGCGTTGCATCATACCACCTTGACCGGGGGTACCAGGACGACTTGGCGACCGTCCCATCGGAAATGGCGGCGTCTGTGTCTGGGGAGCGGAGCCAAGGGATGGATTTGAAGGGTGCATGGGACGATTGAGGTTAGTAAGGTGACCGGACGGGCCCACCAGCTGATTCATCGGGGGCTGTGGATGCTGGGGTCCAGAGCCAGGGTTACCTGTAATATGGGGAGTATGAGACATCGTTGGGGATTGAAATGGAGGCGCAGCGCCATTTGGTCTTTGAGGGCCACCGGGCCTCTGCTGTCCGGGTAGTAGCTGCGAGAAGTTTCCTGGTTGACCTGGAGGGACGCCCGATGACATCGGCATACCGTTAGTTTGAGGACCGTTCATTGGGAATGACATGGGGCCCTGGGCGCCATTTTGCATTGGGCCTGCATTACCTGGCAAAGAAGCAGGTCCAACACCGTTAGGCATCTGGCCGTTTGGTGGCATCGATGCTTGGGGTCTTTGCGTACCGTTCATGAAACGATTCATCGCCGGTGGCGCTGGCCGCATTTGGGGCGCGTTGTGCTGTCTGAGGTGTTGTTGCTGCAACTGATGCTGTTTCGGAGGTCACGGTCGGTACAGTGCTAAGAACGTAGCAGCCCACATACCTGTGTATAGACCATAGCATCATCCGTTCCTGTTCCGTTGCTTTTTGCTGTGAAAAGTACCCAAAAAACACTCCACCACCTGGAGTGCCGGATATTGGTTAGTCGAGCGCTTAAGGAAGAAGTCGATGGAGACATACTCAAAAAGTAGACCCTGGCGTGCATTGATGGGGGGAGCAGAGTCTGGTGGTATTTCAGCCTCTACTAGTAGCTCGCGAGCTGTTTTACGGAATCCGCGCTTATTGCAATAGTCATAAATGTAAATGTTGAACCTGGGTGAGCAGCCAACAAGTTAAGTTGGGGCATGGGAATGAGATATGCGGTGACAAACATCCTGTCCCCTTCCCAAGATGGATCCGACGAAGGGGGAGAGGGTTCGCCTGCAGGAGGTTGCGCAGGCATTGATCCGGGAGGGCCAGAGGCCATGAAGAGCTCCGATACAGGTTGACGAGTGAAAGTAGAAACACAAGAAGGGGGTTCAAGGGATCAGCGAAAGAGAGCGTACGTTTCGCGTTTGGCGGGTGGAAAATAAAGTCGATGACAGAGACTTTAGAGCTGTGTAAGCCGCAAAGATATATAAAGGCAGCTCAAGCTGGACAGACAGCGCACAGGTTCTCCGGCCAACGAGTGAGGGAAAAATGAAAGATATTACAAGACAACAACAACGGCGTCAAGATATGCCTGATCGTCGTCGACAACGACGGCGACAAAGTTACCTAGCGGAGGAAGAAGGAGTAGGCGAATGGGAAGATTGAATTCGTGCCAAACGAGAGGCGCAAGGTCATACTAGATGGGAAATTTCCAATTGTCGCCGACTTTGCCACCAAAAAAACTACACGCTGTTTGCCGCATGCTCGTCAAGGCTGGATACGTTCTACTTCCTTCCTACAATACGTTAGAACATACGATACATGCGAGTTCTAGCGTAAACAGTACAATTAATGAATCGCAAATCTCCATCAATGTCGGCGAACAACTGCAATCTGAAAGTCCCATCCACCAACAATATACTTCACCTCCAACAACCGTCTGATCTCCCGCCACTCCGCGCTCCCCCCCTTGGCATGCTGAAGATCCGTAACGACTTGGACGTAAATGAAGTCCGCAGGTGAGAGAAGCGATCGCAATAACGATCCAATTAAGAAAGCAATTAGTGCTATGATTAGAACAGTCGACAACGGGTATGTCGTCGGCATCCGAACAACGTGTGTGGGGCTCGTGCTCTCTGTCTCCGTCCTCGACAGTCCATCAGGCAGCTTCAGAATGCTTTGAGACGATCGACGAGAAGATGAAACAGATTGTGGTATTGGTGAAACAGCCTCCTTGACTCCTGATGAAGTCCAGCGAGATAGCGGATTGGGATAAGCGTTTAGGAATCCAAAAAATCCGCTATTTGATAATGGCGGCGGTAGAACCTGCGGAACAGTACCGTTCTCGGGGATATCCTATAACATCGTGGCTTAGGGAAGCCATTACATTCTTAGTAATAAACTTACCAAGGGCGGCCCGTTTTCGATCACTGAGTCCGCCTTTGGTCGACTCTCCTCAGGTGCTTCCGGATCTTCGTTGATATCGATAGCAGCGATGGTAGCGCCATCATCAAGGAGATCATCCACACGGGACAGGGGCTCTTTGAGTTCGTCTGGAAACGAGTCTCCATCGTTTGCGGATCTGATGATGTGCGTCAGCAACGGCTCGCGCATGAACCACGATTTATGACCAACCTTTGCAGTACAGGCAGACGGGAGACCCGATCATCCTGGAGCTCATCGCGTCCAAGTGCCGTTAATGACTCCTTCTCGCTAGCAATCCCAACATTCGTGCCACCGACCTTCACAACCACACCACCGTCACTCTTCTTGACACCCAAAGCAGGCGCCATGACAGGCTTAATCTCCACCTGAACGACAAACCCTTTTTCATGCAGATCATCAAACCACTGAGGCTTTGGAGGTGCTGTCCTGATCTCGCCTGTAAGCGGATCTTTTACCGTAGACACCTGGTACTGGGCTGTGGGCAAAGTCAACCTTAGGAGATGTCGCGGTGGTCGATCAGCGTTCAGTCCTGATGAGTGTAGTGGCGAAGCTGGAATAGTGTATACGCTCGAATTGATGGGCAGGTCGGTTGTAGTTGCACTTGAAACCAGCTCCATGTCGTTCTCGCGGGAGGTTTCGAGGGAGATAAACTTTGCGTTGTCTCGTGGACGAGATGTAATGAGTACTTCGTAGCCCATTGGATAGAGTTTTGAGTCTACGACGATTTCGGCAACGAGAAGATCTATGGAATATCTGATTTCGCCCTTCAACGTAAACGCAGAGGAGGATGGTTTCAAGGGCTCAGAGGTAGAGCCTACAGATGCTGAAGAGGTTCTGCGAGGATATGGCGCGGATGGAGGGATCGGAGGAGATGTAGGGAGTTCAACTGGATTGTTGGCCCGAGTCTCAGGAGTAGGACTAAGAGTTGGGAGACCCACTCTGCTCGGTCTAGGAGTGAGATCATCAGGTTTACCTGATATGGTACCGGCCATCGTGAGCAACACAACACTGCGATGAACTTGATTGGCAGGGTTGAAGGTCGACACGATCAACTTCCGATTGTCATCCTTCTTCCGTAATCTCCAAGATGGCGCGTTAACTCCAGTGCCGCCCTTCTGTTCCGCCAGGACAACACCTGCTGCTGGAAGCCTCGTGTACGGCATGGGTGAATTGCCCTTCAAGTAGGTCTCCACCGCAAGTATCGACTTGGGGAGGGCGCTATTGATGAGCGAGTTCATTGCTACCGGTATGGATCCCGCGTAGTCCACCGCAACGACTCTGGTGCACCGTGTTGACGGAATGGCATAGTTCTCCTTGGTATACGGATCGAGGGTCTCAAACATCCAACCATCGATATACGTCCGCCCAATCGGCAGGGCGTAAGGATTGTACTTGGATGGAGAAAATGGTGCAGCTGAATGTGGGCTGAAAGACGCGGACACGCAGAATATGACAGAGCGAGCGTCCTGTGAGGGACCCGTCTCTCCTGGTGTGAGGTCTAAACTTGAGAGTGGAAGCCTGGAACGAGCCATGATAGACGCCATGAAGAACCCCCGGTCACGGAAAGGAAACCCTCCTTTGGATACCACAAACGCAGTATGGCATTTCGACCCAAACCTCTCTAAGATCGAGGCAGAAGCAAATCGGACATCCCACTGCTTGCGACACTCATAATTCGTCACAACAGCAGCAACCTCTTCTGCGGAGACTCCTTCAATCACTTTTTCGCCTTTGTGCACTGGGATGGAGGGCGAGATCTCTGTGAGTAGTTTGCGATGCACTGACATGCCCTTGTCTCCCAGCGATACCCACCCAGTTCTTGCATCAGGACCACCGCACTGGAGATCTCGCATCCATTGCAAAGCTTCCACGGCATGTTGCATGGGCGCTCGTGATGCAGACGGAGCACCTCCATCTCCAGGAGCCATTGCAGCAACCGCTTGCTGTGTCGTAGTCGTCGCTGATTCCACTGCAGTCGACCAAAAGCTGGCAAGCGGACTCGTGATTTTCGGAGACGTTAACCACGTTGACACTGGTAAAGGCTTCGCAGGTTCGGGGGGTTCAGGTGATAAATTTCTGGGGGTAGAATCTGAGCTGTTCGGAATATCGCTGTCTGCGTCCCACTCTGCCCGCCGCCGTCGAATAACGCCCACGACTGGGGGCTGGTCGAGCGGAATGCGTATAGGCTTGATGCGTTTGCGCTTCGCAAGTGCCTTAATCTCCTGCTCAGGAAGTTCTTCGACATCGACAGTTACACGTGCACCATTGACCATCACCACGCCCTTATCTTTCCCAGATCCCATCGGCCCACGGCGTACAATAGCCAGAAGTCTCTCATCTGCAGCGAACAATGCATCATGCGTGAGCGTCAACCACAGTCCTCCTCCACCGGCGGACAGTCGGTGACGGCGTAGGGCTGTGACACTATGCGGAGGGGGGTCGACAACAACATCGAGTGCGGATGCCCACGTGTCCATATCACAACGGATCTCGCACTCAATCGTGTGCATCGTGCGAGAATTGGTGGGTAAGGCTGATTCATTTGCCGAATCTTCGGTGATGGTTGTGGGTGCTTGGCGATTCTCTAAGCCTTCATACTCGACGCGAAAGGCACCCCTCTCATGATCATATCTCATGTCGTTAGCTTTCGCCCCCGCAAGTCGTGTCACCACTGGGGGACCACCGCACTTGATGACAAAGTCACCAACGCCAGCGAGAGCAGAGATCATAGCCTGTGGTATGCTTGCTTTGTTGGACCATCCTTTGGGATCTGACTGCTCGAGCAAGGTGAGCTGGGTGGTGCTTGGAGAGAGTGTTTCGATGGCCCATCCTTGGAGATCGACCTGCGTACGAATGAGAGTCGGGTCCTGAGGAGGGATGGAAGGGAACAAGTATGGGTCATCGGCTGAGAATGAGAAGACATGAATTGTGGTAGGAGATTTATAGACAGTTTTCAAGAGCACGGTGTCTCGACCCCTATACTCAAGTCAGAAGTAATTCATAGTGATAGCAAGTGAAATTTGCGCACTGTACGGGCCATGCAGGTTTGGTCTTGAAATGCCACAATTGTGTCAGCTCGTTCACATCTTCGAGAAGCGTTGCATCCTCATGTTGCTTGTCCCAAAACACCCTAGCACCAGGCGAAACCAACGCGCCGTACAAGTCCCATAATCCTAGGCCAACAAAAGTGGCTTCTGCTCTATACACCACCAGGGTCGGATCGATAGAATCTAGTTGAGTCACCGAAACCCCACGTGCTTCCGTAGCTGCGGGACATCTCAGTACTAGTTCAGAAGCAGAAAATGAGTTCCACTCACTCCGCTTCCACTTCGCTTCTGGCTCCTGCAATAGTGACGAGAAGTATATATAACTTCTTTTCACGCGCGACAATATTGTTTTCTCCGCTGCCACAGGTCGCTCATTCATCGACTGCGCCAGTTGTGGTCTTGTAGGCGTTGTGGAGCTCGATGCAACGGAGCTTACTGAGGATGACGTTTGGAAGCTCACATCCGCAGCACTGGTAGCATCTTGTAGGATTTGTTGTTGCTGCTGCTGCACGAAAGATAACGGATCGCGCTCTTCCAGAAGCTGAATGGTCTGCGGAAGCCCATTCAGCCTGATTCCGCTGGATGGCGCAGAGAGTTCTATAACCGCGCGAACTTTGACTATAGAATGATCGTCAGGAAGAGGCGCATGGGATATACGGAGAACCGTTAGTTCCGGTGGCCTACTCCCCACGATGGGAGAAGAAGGCTTCTGTCGTGAGGCAGTGGCGTTCCAAGGGAGACTTTCGACCTTCTGAGAGGAGCCTTTCATAGTTAGTTGGACATCCCACCCTTCATTCGATGGAAGGACGCATTCAAGAGAGCGAACGAGGCGCCTGTGTTCCTTAATAACGTCTAGCCCCTGACCTGTCTCCCCTACATGGTCTTCTTCCTCCGAGTGTATCACATATTCAATGACAAGAGCCTGCCTGTCGAGCTGGAACCGTATTTTCTCAATGCTAACCCCATATCCGTGTCCTGCAAGCACCGGTATGCGAGAGCCACGCACTAGGACGGTCTTATACAGACCCAGCATCATCGTGCACAGTTGTTGGCACATGCTGGAAGCAGAGCCAAAATTCCAGATCGCACGAAGGTCGTGCTGCCAGAAACACGCAATGCGAAGACGTGGCTGCGCCATATATGTCGACATGCGCCGTTTGATTTGATCGGCCGGGGAATGCGGCTGTGGAGTTGAGGATGGTTGAACATACTGAATACACCAAGCGAACACTGAAAGTTATTAGCGACGCGGGAATTGGAAAACTAAACGACTTACATGCAACTTGTGATCTGACGTAGGGGGGCGATGGCCTCAAGTACGCTGGCTCGTCAGGTGAGCGTGGTAAAGAGGTAGAAATATCTATTATCGTGGATGTGTCCTGGTAGAGGCGTGAAATCATTACAGCATCTCGTGGACTAGCATACAATCAATACAACTCAATAACGAACATAAAAATCACGCACTTGGCAGGCCAGCCAAGCGTAAAATTAGTCTTTGATATGCGTGTCTCACGATCAAACATTTCCACTAAATGTGCGCTCTCAACCGCGGGGTCCCACTCCTGCCTAAGTTCCGGAGTGGTAATGACGGCTTTCCATGCATCGAGAGAAGCAGATTGGTCGGTGATCGAGACGTCGAGGACGACTCTGTACACATTCTCACCCGACTTGGTAGTTTTGCGGTGCACGACGACGTCGGTAAGCTCAGGAGTTGGAGAGGCGCGTGCCTTCCCCTTGCCTGGCGAGGGTGAGTCGCTTGCTAAAGAAATATGTTTCCATTCCGACGAAGAATGAGAGGTAAGGAGCTGGCGGAAAGTGGCTTCAGAGCTATCCAGTGCATCCTTCCAGGTTTGACGGAGTCTTAGAAAGAAAACTGCATTGAGAGCTTTGAATGACGACGAAAAAGAGAGCAAACCTTGTACCGTCAGTCATACCACAGAGTCCTATTGAAACAACAAACTTAAGCTCTAAAAGCTCTCCAACGTCAGTACTACGGAACACGCCCCTCCCATTTGTAACGCCACGTGGAAAAGAGCCTTTACCAAAAAGGAATGGTTCTGGCGGGCCTTCCGGATCGGCGATCATGAGCCTCGTTGAGTCGGAGTCATGATAGCAGGGAGTATCGACGACGAGGCGACGATGGCTATACAATCAACGCCAGAGACCACTCAAGTAAATGGCGTAACTTGGTCTGTAATTCATGTTTAAATCCCTTGATTCTGCCACTAACACCAAGCAGTGACTCGCCCGTAGACGAAAATGACAGGATATTGAGCATCCAGTCACACGTCGCATACGGTTATGTGGGCGGAAAGGCTGCTGTATTCCCCCTCCAATGTATAGGCTATGATGTTGATGTACGTCTTCATCTCAAGTAGAACGCCCTCTGACTGTACCTAGGTAGTCAACACCGTGAATTTTTCAAATCACACCGGTGGGTTTACCGCTAGGATCACTATCACTTCTCAGTAAAACTCTATTTAATACAGGTTATGAACGCTTCGGTGGAACCAGAGCATCTGCAGAAGAACTCGCGTCGATCTTTAAGATGATGGATGAGATTGGCTTGCTATCTCCCCACAGACTTCTCACAGGTTATATACCAAACGCCGCTGCTTTGGAAGTCGTAAAGGAACTTGCGCAAAAACTCAAGTCACGCAACCCGCACCTCATATACCTTATGGACCGTAAGTTTGCAAAAACATCCCCAGAATTTTTCAATCGATGACCCAAACACAGCTGTGCTCGGTGACTCAGGAAAGCTCTATGTATCACAAGATGTAATACCCATATACAAGGTGATGTTTTCTTTTGCGACCATCATCACCCCAAACTGGTTTGAAGTCGAGTGAGCACGTTCTCGACGTATATCAATGGTATCTGATGTGATAAAGGACTCTTACCGGTGTACCACTCCTCTCTCTAAGCGCTCTCCACAATGCCCTATCCATTTTACACAAGCACGTTCAACACGTCATTATTTCCTCCATCCCCTTACAGCCATGGTTATCCAAGATCCTACCTGAAACCATGCAGCCTCCGGCCTCTGCGGATAACCAACAAGCCTATCTCCTCTGCATCTCGTCATCCCGCACGATAGGAACAAGCTCCCATTCCACAGTACACGCCAGACTCGTCCCACTGATTGCAGGATACTTCTCAGGAGTAGGCGACCTCTTCTCCGCACTGGCTCTCGGGCACTTCAACCCATCTCCCACGCCTTCAGACAGCAAACCTCATTCAGTAACACAGACCCCATTGTCATTTGCCGCCGCCGCCGCTCTGCACAAGACGCACTCCATCCTTGAGTTCACCAACGCATTTGCAGCACGGCTTCCACCTGAAGATCGCACGACTACTGATGATGAACTTGACGCCGCTGAGCCCGTACGAAAGCTCAAACGAATGAGGGGCAGAGAGCTTAGACTTGTGCAGGGGCAACACATACTGCGAGAGGAATGGAGGGAGGGGCAGGGGAAGGACCTACAATTCTGGGATGGATTCTGGGACTCGTTTTAAGAGAGATACCAGTTTTCTGTATATCACCTATCGTATTACACGCGGTCAGACTCAGCACACCTAACATTAGAAATTTCTTGAAGATCTTGCTTTTCCTAAGAAATTTGACAGGCCAGCGTCTCGGCGGCCGAGAGTTAACATTCAAACCCTTGTAAATCCGAAAACACTACATTAGTGCACACCACTGAATAAAACGAGCCTAAAGTATATACAACCAGGTTAGCAGTGTACTACGACCCTACCCCACCCTGCTGCACAATCTCTATCGGCGTCATGCTCCCATGACTAGACGCCGGTATCGACGACGCTGCATTCCTCAACTGCTCCTCCGTCATCCGTCTGCGACGCTCCCCCACCTTCCATATCACATCCTTCAACTCCTGCACCACCTCCCCACCCGGCCCCCACCGCTCAATCTTGGGCGCATGCTCATCAGTCCCAACAACCCCACCCCCACTCTCCCGCCGTGCCTTCGCAAGCTTTATCCGCTCCTCCCTCGTCATCTTCGACCGCTCACGCGTAAACGCCGGCGAATTCCCTGTTTCAGTCTCAAACACCTGCTCGATGCCAGGCGGAGGCAAATGATGCGATGACGCTGCAAGTAGCAGAGGGGACGACGCATCATCTGCATCGAACGTTTCTCCGGATGGTGAGATTACTGTTAGCCCGATGTCCTCATTCTGCGCGTCCATGCCTGGTGATGCTTCCTCAGGCTTGTCAGAGTCGTCGCTGCCCATGTCGAGAGCTAAGGTGGGCAGGTCATCTGGTTCCTCTGGGGAGAGGCTTGGCGGGAGTACGATGTTTGTGAGCCTCTCCCGGCCGCGTTCACACTCCCGTAAGGCAAGACCGATCTCGCGCCGCAGACGTTCGTAAGCCAGAAGAGCAGGGTGACTAGAAGGTTCCTCAATGGAGGACATCAACAATTGTACAGAATGCCCGAAAGGTGTCTCTTCTTTCAGCGAGGTCACGCATTGCTCGAGGTGATCTCGTGCATCGTTGAGAGCGGAAGAAATGGCATCGACGTGGGCTGCAAACCGTGCAAGGTCACTGGGTAGTGGCGCAAAGGACGTGATTTGGGAAATCGAATGCGAAAGAGGGCGTATGGGGAATGGAGGCGATGGTAGTGAACAGGTAACTTGTGCGTCGGATGACAAGTCTGATACAGCTGCGTCTTTCAATTGCTGTTCCTGTTCTTCCTCCTCGTCCAGAACCTCAGTAAGTCTCGAGGAGGCATCGACTAATGTTGTCGTAAGGAGGCTCATGAGTGAACGCACGTCCTCCCAGTAAGCATCATCTTCATCCTCTCCGAAACGAAGAGCTAATAAATGAGAACATGCGTATCGTTTCGAAGCAAGCGCGCTCTGAAGTGACTGCTTCAAAGATGAAAAGGAGAGCGGATGCCGGCTTGTCTGCATACTCGTGTATTTCGAGGCAGGGGACATTGTTGGAAGGTGCCTCGAGTCAGAGTTACTCCTCAATAATGATACAGCAGACCGGGGTGGCGTCCCAAATTTGCTCATACCCTGACTGTGATGCTGTCGGCGTAGATCAAGAGCAGTAGCTACAAAGCAAGCATCCTCGCCCTCTGGTAGCAACGAAGCCCCGGCGTGAGTGTCGTCCTCCTCGACCACATCAAGAAGCGGTTGGTTAGCTGATGGGCTCGTGGGTGCGCTGACACTGCTTCTTCGTGATGGTGACGCAGCACCAAGTAATGCGCTAAGATCTGATCTCCGCTTTTCTCTCCTCTTTGCAATGTGGGAGATAGGACTTCCTGCTTGCGCAAGAGCAGAGTAGGACCCATTCCACGTTGACCTCTTGTGATCGCGGACGGAAGTGATGTTGTCATGTTGCCGAGATCCAGGCAGAGAAAGCGGCCGGTGATTATCGCTATTCAGAGAGAACGTGAGTTTCATAGGTGATGGCGGGGCATACATCTCCGAAAGCTGCGCAAGCTCGGGTGGAGATACAATAGCTGAAAGCAGTTGACGAACGTTATCGCATTGGGTTTGGGTCGTGAGCAGGGAAGTCGATAGCGCCACTCTAAGTGACGAAGACGTCATTATTGGGGAGGATGGTCCGTGAAAGATGCTGTAAAGGACCCGGTCAGGGCACGCATTTCGATGATGTCATGTCAATTACCTTCGCTCTTCATTTTCTAGGCTATCAAGGGTGTCTTGAATAACGGCGTCCCACACCTTGCCCGCTGTGATTAAATTTTGGAGTGCTTCCAGAGACTGCAAAAGGAACGGTAAGTTCATTGCCTATAAATTGCAATGGCAAGGCCCACAGGTGTGATGATGTCAGGTTTAGAGTGTAGATCCAATCGATGAACGTGCATATAATACAGTGTGCTAACGAGCAACAGAACAAACAAGGTATAAAATCGAGCGCTAAGCGCTGCAACAGCAAGAGTGATGGAAAGTGTTACGGGCCATACATGTGGTTCAGGTTCAGCGGGTATCGTTAGGGAAATTTGACCAGTCGCCGTGCTTTCAGCCCCGCTGGTACTTCTGCTGTGATTGCTTGCTAGTCTGCCAGGAATTTGGGGTGAAAACGAACGGCGGTGTGGATGAGGGACGGGGGTAGTCGCGAAACCCGGGGATAGGAGGGATGATGTGATAACACCATACTTGAAGCGCTCAGCGAAAGCTTGTGTGCGCTTCGAGACCCGGTCAGAAGTGAAGAGCGAGCTGAGGAACTTCATGGTATCACAGGAGGGTGAATGAAGATGATTAACCGAGGACATAAGCGGGCTCAGGAACGGTTTTATGACTACGAAGAGTAAACATACCTGAAGCGCGCCAAAAATAATGAAACAAATTTTTTCCACCTGGGCACTGTACTTGAAGACCACTGGCGACTCTGTGAATGAGTGCTGGAGCATTGAGAAAAGTGGCCAGCTTCCAGGCATTTGCTCGGGAGCTTCACCCGAATTCTGCGGCGAAGTAAGGTGAGCAGTGATCTACAAGGATGGTTAGCAACTATTTGCACCTGTCAAATACTCTTCTAATGGATGTCCGTCATAGTAAGGCTGGGCCATGAGCTGAAGTTGAGGCGTTCAGTAACGATCGGTTAGCGATATGAGCACTGGTTGTCGTGATGCGTTCGTGAAGAAAAACCCGGTTATTAGGTGAAACGAAAGGACAGCTCCAGTGAACTAGTGAGGATATGGCTAGCTAATAATGGGCGTCCTTAGCTATAATGCCCAGTCCTGCGCAAACAGTCTTTCTCGGGGACGAGAGCTATGCTGCTATTTGCTTACCTAATCTTCCATTACCAAGTTAGCATGTTGCCATCATGCCACTCCTTCTCGAGATCGACCAACACAAGCAGCATGTCCTCCTTGAGTTGTTCATATTGCTGGAATTTTATGGCTATCCAATGCCTTCTCCTTGGCTTAGTTATACGATCCATGATGACTGGAATCCTAGACTCATGTTTGCCTGCATGTTCAGATTCTGTTCGTGCGGAACCACCTGCTGTTGCAAATAGGACAGGCTTGGCTCCAGGCCCTACCGCTGCGGTTCTCGCCTTCTTCGTGTGACATCATATAGAAACACTAGCTTTTCACATGATTGGTGAGCGTTAGCGCTCGAGTGTTAATAAAATTATCCACCGCGGAACCGCACATCAGGTCCACCCGCCAACACGGCCATTGGGCTCCGCTGGGCGGTTTAGAGCACTAGGTGCGCTCCATCGTGATGTCATATTCTATCCTTTCTTTGCAGACGATGAATCGACGAAGACTAACTCCGGCCGCATTCAGCAGCCCGAATGTTACACGAGTCACCGGATCTACATAACTCCTCAGAAGTTCACAATAGACGAGAACATCGGCATTCTTTCGAGTGGATATACAGAACACGCGGTTGTCTTGAGCAATACTCGTGGAGGCAACGAAGTGTCGATCAGCCCCCCGATTTATCGTCGAAGATAGTTTCTCTTGCAGAAAAATACATTAACTACATATCTCTAGGAACGTCATGATTACAGAAGTCCTGTGTATCAGAATAGCACTCTGGCGTGCATTCCTCATGCTTGGATGAAAGCTTTCTGGCAGACACACGAGGATTATTCCCACTTCCTTTTCCCTCGACAAGACCCATCATTCGTTCATCATCACACACTTAAAGCACTCAGAAAACCGAACGACAACGATTCTGTTCCAAGAATATGCCGTTTCTGAACACGTCTATTTGTTATTTCGCCATCCCTTCATGAATACAATGAATTACCCATGTCGGGTTACAGTTGATCGCGCACTGCCAGGACGGGTCCGTGCGCCCAACTAAGATCGATTGGGTGCCGGCGATTTGAATCTTCTTCGGATCCGGAAATGTGAATGGGCAGGAGGCTGTGAAATTGACGTTTTGGGTTGAATGCTAAGCATTGCCCTACTTGTGGGTGTTCGCTGGGATTGAACGTTCGACCCTAATGAATCACTAACCTCATATACATAGCACAGGGGTTTACGTCCCGGTAGGGACCACAACCATTCAATTCCGGAGGACACCGGGATGTTAACTCTTCATATATCTGACTAAAGAAGGCCGAGCACGTTGAAACGTACATCCCCGTCTCCTCTTAAGCGCGATGTGAGTGTACTTTGTTTTGAAGTTGCAGGATAAGCTGATAACAAAATATTACTCATACATACAATAGGCCAGACATGGTTGTTCTGAATCCCGTCGTATGTATAATGACCCTTCATACCAAGCACTTATTGTGGAATCCAAAAGAAAACGTAGGGAGACAGAAGCCCGAATCTCGGTGATAGCAACCTTCGATAATCGCCCTGGAATATATTTGGGCTTATGGGTGTTTGCTAGGGGCCTAGGATTCAATATTCAACCCTTAAATCACTGACGTACAATGTAGCATACAGGGGTTGCCAACAAAGGCTGACAGTATATATTCTTCATTATAACAGCAGGGACCACAGCCATCGAACTCAGGGACATGTCATCACAGAAGATAGCATTCGGGACCGGGAAGTTCAGCGGAGCACAACTGCAAGGCACTCTGATCATTTGCAGGATAAGTACTTGTAGGAAATGCAAATACAAATATGGGGATATGAAGGTCCAGTACAACCTTCAATAATCGGTACAAACATCCACAGTGCCAATCTGATCTCTTCGATCCTACTTGTCCATTTCTGTGACAACATACAATTACTTACATGGAATTCGGTTCATCCTGATTCCACCTAAAGCTCTCTGCTAGATTCTGGGTCATCAAGGCCATCTTGACCTCGAGGTGACGAGCTGTAGGGTTCTTCTGCGAATGCTTCAAGTTGTCGGTCCACCTCACGGCTGAGATCGTGTGTCGAATAGGAACGCGTTGAGAGACTTTTCAAGTTCAGGACCACGCGCTGACCAGCCACTGAAAGTAACGGGCCCGAAAACCTACACGCAATAAATTTTACATAAAGTGATGAGGTCACATTGATGACCAACGCACCCTTTAGGCAGGAAAGTATATGGACCCTGTGGATTGTCTCGTGTTACTCAGGAAGAAATCTGTTATGAACAAGAAAGACTGACGTTCGAGTACACAGTCCTAAACCATAACGTAAGCAGATGTGAATGAGTTGAGAGTTCGAGCGAGTCTCACCAGGAGGCGATGATCATGGCATTATTAAACATACTAAACTGGTTCTTGTTGTCGGAAAGGTGATATATTATTGTCTTATACACTCACAACAAAAAATATGGTTGCTAATTAGTTATGGTCAATTACAATGGACTTTGCAGATCTGTGCGAGTATACTCACCATCTCGAACAAGTAAAAGGAGGAGGTTGGAGGGGTAGAGACCCTGAAATTCCCTGGAGTATCTCCGCAGACTTCGCGCTGTTAAGACAAAAGTTATTGCATCGAGAATAAAGCTTCATGATCTTCAGCATGCCCTGCGAACATAGAACACAACAAGCTAACCTTCCGACATAGCAGAGCCACTAGCGTTGTAACAGGGCCAATGATATTTCCGTCAATACATTGACTTGACATTATTTAGTCGCCAACTAACCATTAATTCTTTGAAGTAGTAGTCAAATAGTCTGCAGACGAGGCAGAATGATAATCACATACTTGGCATTGCCGACACGCAGATCTTGACTAGGTCGAGGTACAGATACTCTTCGCCTGCCCGAGCACAACTACATAAGAGAATATCAAATTTGTAAGAAGGTAGCCTACTAGAATCATGGTGTGCACCATACGAAGATACGCCCAGCAGGATAAGGACGTAGGACACATAGCTCCCGATAAGAATATTTGACATGCCCCTCTGAGCCCCCCAGATGGCCCACGCACGTATGAGCACAAGTACTGAGTATTAATTCTCAGCACAAGCCACCATTAAAATGAGGCATACGCACTATGGATCGACTCTGAAGATATGAACATAAAGTAAGAGGTGATAATGGAAAACCTTTGGCAGAACTGGCCCATCCATAAGGTCAATGAATGTCAACTCGTGAAACTGTAACATACAAATTGGGAATTATGTGCGAGGATGCCGGCCTCTTCCAACCGAATGAGAGTCTGCCCTGCAATATTTCCATATCGGTTGATGAGGAACAAGACTTTCACGACTGTCCAAGGGGCATTCCAAATGTACAAGATCTGGAATCAAATCCATATTTTCAGTATTATGCATGTCAAGCAGCGAACTCACTTCGTCATTGAAGGTCAGAAGGTAATCATAGATGAGCACAGTGTGGCCAGTTGCGGAGAGTGCTCTCAACAAAAATGTGAGAAGAATAGGACTTCGCAAGAGACGCCGACCTACTTCCGCACCCAGATTTGGTCAAAGAATTCGAGCAATGGCAACATGAGCACCTAGCAGTATTTCAGCACAAGTATGATAATGACGAAGGCCCAGCGATCCCAAGAGATCCAGTGTGAGACCCGCTAAGCTTTATAGGGTATGCAGAGGCATGCCAACTCCCAATGACACGAGCAACACGGACGTAGTAAGCAAAAAAATGAATTCGAACCTGACGTGAGTAGGTAAAACGATAGGCAGGTGCCTTGTGTTGCCAGTGTTTGGCGAGGTTGTCGCCGGTGCCAGTGAACGCTGAGATCTCGAGACCAGTTACCGAAGTGCCACATTGCCAGGGATGCATCAGTCTTCGCAGCAACTTTACAGTCAAGTTGCCAGCAGTGTACGTGTTAGGGAGGTCGCCCTGAAGATGAGTTTGCATACCCCATCCAAAAGTTAAAGACTAGTGAGTAAGAAAAGTGCCACATAAACCAAGGCAACCAAGTTATCTGTTCAAATTTGAATGAGAGTACCGTAATCAGATAAGAACAGCCAGTGCATATACTTATGTATACCTTGTACCCGGGTACATACCAAAAGGATATCAGCCCATAATTGTGGCTATACAATCCCACTTTTTGACCCTGAGCTATTAGGAACATGCATATGGTGACTCGCAACAGAATTTCCAGAAGGTGGACTGCCATGCGGCCGAAACCTGCCGACGACAAGTTGTTTCTTTCTCTCGGAACACACCTTGAAATTCACTGATGTCGTTGTAGACTCATATAACTGATCTTAGCTAGATGGTTACCGCGACAGAATCGAAATCTGTTTCTCTTGGATTGTGCAGGTTCGAAACTTGCCGATCGACAGGTTTTTCTTTTCTATCGGCACACGCCTTCGGCCCGAAGATTTGCTCATGGTTTCCTTGAAGGTCCATCCTGACTAGGCCCACTGAGTCATTGCGCCGAAACCTCAGTCTGTCCATGAAAAGAAATTCACTTTCATGCTCTCCGATGGCTTCAGCTTTTCCTCGGAAAGTTTTCCAGTTATCATCCATAACTTACGGGCGTTTTAGAAGATGATTCAACGAGAATGCGATCATCTGAGGACTTGAACACCATTCACTGGCATACACTGTGGGTGTTGATTCCATCAAGTTTATTCACTGTTTATTCACCGTGAAGTTATTCTTGTTCATCACTCTCGATTTTTAATGCACTCAAATTTCACTTGAGTCTGACCAAGCGAAACCAACCTTCGCGAGTGGGTTGTGTTATGACCACCTTTAAACATACACTGCAGTAATCGTCTTCTGCAGCGTCGACCAATAGTTACTACTAAGGACGGAGGACATTGTAAAGCGCCTCAGATAAAATTGATACACAATGATCCAGGAAAACCAAGAGAGGCATATTTCGGCACATTGGATACAGTTCCTAGTTAGTCGGCGCCGGGTAATCAGCAATGGTCAGGGCGGATCAAGTGTGGATACGTATTAGGAACAAGATCTACCAGGCTGCACAGTGACATAAAATGCATTGACAGTATGGATAGAGAAACATAAAGAGCTGCAAGTGATGTAGATGATAACGAGCCGACGGCTGTATACGTATAAGTACAGTTTGACTCCCGACGGAGATTCAGATGAATAAATTTAAATTGGGTACGTTGAATTCCATAACTTAAAGGTTCGGTCAATTCTAAGATTCCATTGTCAATATTAATGTCGACTTGACTTCAAGGCCCTGCCCGCGGTCGGCCCCGTCCTCTCGTAAATTACCCTAAACCTTTCCCGATTTGGCCCCCACCGCGTCGGTTAAACCTTCGCATGGAAGGCGTTCTAGATGACCTTGTCACAGAGTGTCCTCGTCCTGACTCAGCCTCAGTGACTTTTATTAATAACCCTCGCTGTACAGTGTACAGACCCTTAGTAAGTTAGCTACCTAAACCTTCCCGTTTAGTATTTTTTTGTGTCCAATGCATCGAGAGATGAGCTCTATGTAGTGACAGTGCTAGTCTAGTGGGACCCCCAGTGTCCCCGACTCCCCGTTGCATCCGAGTCTCTGGAGTCACGAATGTCCTGGTGTGAGGTGCGCCCCCATCAGTCCGCTGTCCCCTCTGGCCATTTTAGACGTGCCCTCCTGTGAAAATGAGATGACTGTATATTCTTGAGCACGCAATAGAACATATTTCTAACATGGAGGTGAGTCCCATGTAGTGTTCTTAACCCTTTTATTCATGATACTTGTAATCTAGTACTCGTCTGTTTTACTTCAAGGGGCAAGTTTTGAGTAGTTTAAGCGATTTTGCATGCAAAGTAATTTAGGGAAAGGCTTAGATAGCTAACTTAGGTTCTATACAGCGGGGATTAGGACGAGGATTCTCTGCAACAAGCTCCTAACACTTAGGGTCTACGACCCCAGGACAATAAACTGGATTTTCTTAAATAAAAAAAGGTCTCCTAACATCTCGTCACGGTTTAACCGAGTGGTGGTGGCTAAATCAGGAAAGGACGTCGCAAGGTCAAATCGATCGACATTTGACAACGAACTAACAGGGTCACCTTAAGTATTTTGCAGAGATCTAGACTCATCAGAACACTGCTAAATCAGCGAGATTAAGAATCAGTCAAAATAAGTACTGCAGGAGCTAGTTTACATAAAAGTAAGAACCGTTGACATCGGACGGTGACTTGCAAGAATGACGTGGATCCTGATATATATTGATCCTGGACATGTTTCCAGCGAGGTGGTACTGAATTCATTGATCTTGCGACGTTGACGTTGAATCAGAATGGTGAACATTACAGTATTACTTAAACGTGCGATAGCAGTAATTCAGAGGCTGAGATGGACAAGTGGTATATACTTTTAAAGGTATGAAGTAAGGAAGGTCCGTAGGTATCAACTTCACTGCAAAAGTTAGCACTTTGCAAGGTACGCGCCACTGGCAGAATAATTATAGAAACGTTAATAGTATAACACGTCACGCGTCAGGGCCCGCTATGCGTCACATGTCACATGTACCGTAGTCGTTACTTGTTTCTGATCGTCATCATAAACCCCTCCGAGTCAACACCCAGCAATCGGAAGAAGGGGGAATGCAAAAGAATTCACGGGAGACAGACTCAGCGAACACAAAGCTGCACGAGGGTCGTTAATGTTTAATTGACTTTCAGGTATTTCAATGTAGACTCAACAACACCAACGAGGGCTTACACCTTGTTTAACTTCGAGAACAGGAGGATCAAATCGTAATTTAGTCCAAGGGCACATATTTATCATGCGTGCATACAACGTTCATCTTACTTGTGACAGACACTAGTAACTGACATTTTCTTGTGAACAACTCAGACCATAATTCATATGAAAATCATACTGGAACGCAGTATGATTCCTATATCTATATTTACTTGACCTACTTATTCTGAACTTCTGTATACCTGCATCTCTCAGATCCTTTTCTCTAACATGCTTTTCAAACGAGGCAGGTGTGTTGGTTCGACGCCGTAGCTAGAGTATTCTTATCCTTTAATAAACGTCTAGCTCGTGTTTCAGCAAGCGAGTGCCGAAGGAAACCACCCAGGCACGGTGTGAGTCCTGAATATATCTCCGAGGATCTAGGTGATGTCGTAGAACGTTGCGGCTAACTGCTCAACTTGCTACGCACAGCGGCTCATGGAGGCAGAATCTATTCTGGAGGAAGCAGTGCTGTCGTGCTTTACTTTTTTCCTGTCAGTCCATGTCGAATCACAGCGAATAATGGGGTACGCTGACCTAGGAGGTTCATGAGGAGCCTTTGGATGCTGATCGCATTTCTGGGCAGGTCATGATGGAACACCAGCGATCTCATATATACTTATACTGACAATATTTTCTCATGGTATAAAAGTACGGTAGACTGGTCCGCAACCATCGAATCGCCACTATACAGAAATTGACAGAACTCCAGAAGAATTACAGGGCCGCTAACTACCCATTAGCACATTACTAGCACATACAGTCAGTCATTGCGATTGAGGGATACACTTATACTGAATATATACGAATGTATAGAAGAGGCATGGGAAACACAAAAAATCCCGGGAACAAAGCGAACATAAAGGTCGGCCACGTTCGATCGATTTCCAGGTATTTTGGCACAGAACACCCTATAACAGATGGTTATCAAATTAACCAAGATAAACTTTGAAACTATACTTCCGATACTCACCTACTCTCACACACCTTCCAACTATTCTACATCATCCAGGTCTGCTTCAGCAAATGCTTGAAGTTGGCGGTCCACTTCACGGCTGAGATCGCGAGTTGCGTAGGTACGCGTTTTAAGACCTCGAAGGTTCAGGACTAGGCGCTGACCAACTACTGAAAGTAACGGAGTCGCGAACCTACATGCAATACTTTAACCGAACGTGATGTATAGGTCATTATGGCCAACGCACCCTTTGGCAAGGAAATATTTTGGATTCTATAAATCAGTCAGAAAGAACAACGGTACGCTATGAACAAAGAATACTGACATTCCAAAATGCAGTCCTAAACATCATAAACCGATAGAATGAGCCAAGAGTATGAGCAAGTCTCACCAAGAAGCGATGGTCAATGCATTACAAAACATACTAGCCTATTCGTGTTGTCAGCGACGAGATACATTCTGCAGGGTTTCTACACTCACGACGAAAAAGATGATCGCTATATAATTGTGGTCGATTACAGACCTTGACGTGCTCAAAAAAGCACGCTCACCATCTCGAAAAAGCACATGGAGAAGAGTAGAAGGGTAGAGTTGCTGAAATTCCCTAGAGTGTATCCGGAGACTTCGCATTGTCAAGACGAAGAGTACTGCATCTAGAATAAAGCTCGATGGACGATCTTCAGTGAGCGCTAGCGCACAGAACAGAACATCCTAACCTTCCGAAATAAACCAACCACTAGCGTTACAATATCAGTAATGTCAATAAGACGTCCGTCAATATACCAAACACGACGCAAAAGTAACTAACCACATATTCTTTGAAGTACTAAACTATCAATATACTGCAGGAGTCAAATAACAATCACATACTAGGCATTGTCGTCACGCAAACGTGAATCACGTCCAGAAATAGATACTGAACTACAGAAGCGCGACGATTTTTACAGATAAAAATAAAAACGGAGCGAAGTGACCCACTATTTCCAGCGTATAAACTATACGATGTGCTGGCCAATAGCGTGACGACGTAGATCACGTAGCTCCAGGCGAGGATGTTCGTCACGCGCTTCTGAGTTCCCCAGATAGCCCATGCACGCACGAGCACGAGGACTGAGGAAAAACCAAAACCCTCAAGATGTGCAACGATAATCGAATAGATGTACGCACTGTGGATCGACTCGACGGATAAAAACATAAAGCAACTGGTGAAAATTGCGAAGCATTGACAGAACTGGCACGAAATTAGTCACTCGTTAGATGACTACTCATGAAATTACACCATACCTTTTGAGAATCATGTGCGAGAAGACCAGCCTCCTCTAGCCGGACGACAGTCTGTCCAATAAGGTTCCCATACCGGTTGAGAAGAAACAAGACTTTGACAATCGTCCAGGGGGCGTCCCAGATGTAAACGGACTGCAATCAAGGGTATATTGTGAATATTAATTAAATATCACGCAACAAACTCACTTCATCTCGCAAAGTCAGGAGATAGTCGTATACTAGTAACGTATGGCCAGCTGCGGAAAATGACCTAGGCAATAACGAATGAGAATCCAGGAATGTCGTACGATATATGGACATACTTCCGTACCCAAAGGCTTTCCATGAACTGAGGGGATAGAGACATGGTCGAAACAGTTACAACGTCAAGACCAATTGAACGATAACAAATGGGTGCTACCAACAGTCCCAGTACTAAAATCTAAGAGCTGGCACACTTTAATAAGGTACCCAGACAACCACAAGCCCCAGCTCTCAACCTTCACTGGTAACGACATTGGCAACCAACGTAATAAACATGTAGGGGAGAAGTGAAGTGTGAACCAAACTTGAGCGGTTGGAACGATGGCAGAACCTTGGTGAGAGAGCGACAAGACTGATGGCAGTCACTAATGTTTCAGTGTCACCTTGAATACATATTGGTGGACACGAATCTTGAGATCACTGGCAGTTCCTGCAGTGGGCCACAATTGCATATAATTGGAGAGGGTCACCCTGAAGACGTTACGACAGACTACCCGTGCGAGGTGTTTGGTAGGCGCATAACGTCAGCGCTCAAACTGACGGGAGTGCTTGAACGGGAGAATGAACCTTTTTTTTGTACATCTGACCTGGGAGGTTCCATTAGAGTGATGTCAGACGGTGTATGTCAGGCCCAACGCGTAATACTTATGTATCTACCAGTGAACATATCTTGAATTAGAAGGCCAGGTGCTTGCACACTAAACATCCTACAGGGTCGACCACGCGTAAGGAAAAGCCGTCCGGAAAGTAGTCGATAACGATACAAATGGCAAAACTGAGAAAAGCTCTTGGTGAGCGCTACCGTAGCAAGAAATAGGTATCGACGAGGAGAGGCTCGTTAGCCGGCGAGTAAAAGCACATTCAAGCATTGAATGATCCTTCACAATGGGTAGGAGGTGGCGCAGGGCAGTCAGACAGCGCGGAAGAGTAAAGGTGTGTACGTGACGGATTTGAGGCAAGATCTGACAATCACATAGGCACCGGCAGGCCAGCATGCACAGAGAAATGCAAAGGAGCTAAAAGGTAACAATAAGGAAAAGTAAGTGACAGGTGACGGGGTGGCTATAGAATTCGAAGACCGTAGAAAGCAGGAGCATGGATAAATAGAGTTGAATTTGGTTGCGCTGGCGTTTAGATGCCATCATAGGCATCGCCTTCTTCGTACATGGTGTATACGGTATCGGGCCGCTGGGCATTGGTGATGTCTCGCCTGCGGGACGCTGGGACCGGCTCAGGTGCAGATGCCGGGCTAGCGGCAGCAAAAGGATCGACGACGTGAGCGGGAGATGGTGCACGAGGCGCAGCATCATGCGCAGGATAGGTTTCTTCCGCTGCTTTGTCGTCGAAGGGGCTAGGTAAGGAGGGATCCGATGGCTGGGGTGGAGCCATAGTGGAATGTAGGTCACTGCCCAGCTGACGGGATATATCGGCATATTGGGCAGCTTGGAATGGAGTTACGCTGGAACGATCGAGATTTACATAGTGAGCCTGAGGATCATCAGAGATGGGGTATCCTGCAGTGGATGGTTGACGAGACAAGTATGCCGCGCTGGACGGTTGCCTAGTGAGGTGACTATGGTCACCGTGAGGGGCATATGGCATTGCCACCTGAGCATGCAAGGTATCACCGTAGGCAGTTTGTTGACCATAACCACCGTAATAGTTCTGATAGTTGTTTTGAGCGTTGAGAGCAGGGGATGCATTGTGACGTTCGATCATGGTTGGTGGACGGGGATTAAAGGATGGTTCAGGATCGTCCACAAGGATGGCGGACTGACGCTTGAAGGCTGAAGCGCTCCATTCGTCTTCATCAGACTTACGTCTGCGGCGCTAGAATTTAAAGTGAGAAGACGAAACGGATCTTCAAAAATGAAACATACAATGCACCACATGATGAGGAAACTCAGTATAGCCAGACCTGCGAGACAGCCAGCGATACCACCTACGACTGCACCAGTGTTAACAGAGCTTGCAGAGCCAGCAGTCGAAGAAGGAGTTGCGGATGTGATGGTTCCGGTACCAATGATGATACCAGTTGGTGATGTGAGCATGGAGGTAGTGTAGAAAGTGGCTGCTGCTGGGGTCTACCGGATGATCAATAGTCTGTAAGTGTAAAAAGGTCAGATACTGACCGTGGACAGCACAGTTTGTGGGACTAAAGTTGGGGAGGTAAACGAAGTAGAAGTGCTCGAGGAGATGGTGGTGCTTGAGGATGTAGTTGATGAAGACGTGGTTGAAGAAGAGGAAGTAGTACTAGGGGTGATGGAAGTGGAGGATTGTTGGGTAGAAGTAGCTACAGGGGTGGTAGAAGTAGGTGTGGTGCTGGTGCTGGTGATCACTGGAGCCGAACTAGTGCTGGGTGCTAAATATTTGTTAGCTCATTAACATTAAACTGCAAGTACTGCAAGTGAGCTCACTGCCAGAATTCTGCGCAGCTGATGTCTGTGTGCTAGCACTAGTAGCAGCAGAAGGCAAGATAGACCCAGGAAGAGTTGGGCTGAAACGAGCAGCTAAGCGCATGTGGTTGCGCATTTCCAAATCCTGATGTGCAGACATGATTAGTATTGGTATTGGCAGCTTTTTAGTTGTATTTTGTAAAGAGCGAGAGTGCAAAAGAATGAAATGATGATAAACGAAGGCTAACAGCTGCAGTCGAAGACGTTGTTGTCGTCGAGCGCTGTGGGGAACAAAGAATGAAAACGTTGGTCACACACATTGTAGTCACACAGTCACACAGTTGCATTCCGAACATAGCCTTGACAACAACCAACTCAGTATTAGCCGGGCCCTTACTACATTAATATTGCCAAATTCCAATCAACTGGTCCCGCAGTGCCGCTGCAGCTGATAATGCGCAGGTTGGTTCAGCCAAAGTCCAGGTCACAAGGTCTTCTGTCAAGTGCAACCGACGTCATGATCAATTTTCTTAGCAATTAATCATTGGTTGTGATACGCGGCCTATGCAGCGGCCACCGTCGGACTACCGTGTGTCCAAGCTGGGCCCCATCGTGCTAGGCTGCTAGCTAGCTAGGTTCCAGTGCCTGTCTGCCAGCGCCTATTTCTTGATTATGAACGTCGATCTTAGAGAAGTTCACACTCAACACGGCATATCTCGCTGGTAACGAGGTTAGGACACATGGTATTTCCGGTTTCTAATCTGAAGCTTCATCCCTTCCTGGTCACCCAGAAGTCCTAATAATTTCGTTATAAGCATCAAGGTTCGGCTTTTAGCAATCCTTTTCGCCACACTCCCTGCTATCGTATGTCCATCACATGCCACACAGTCTTTCTCGGTTATTTCTCTCTTTTTATCTGCTTATTACCACCGTGACTCTGGTAGTTTCTGCTCAACAGCAAGTCGTCCTTGGGAGTACCAATCCAGATATCGTCTACCTTCCTTCACTATGCAATGTTTCAAATACGGGATGCTTCAGTGCATGGCAGTGAGCATTTGATCCCTACCACGAACTGGGTTTCGTTAACTCTTTATGTCGAGGCAAATATACGTCGACTGTCCTAGCATTAACGGAACTCCGGTGATTGTTACTAGTACAATGGGCCCAATACCACAAACCGGGAACACCGTACCCCAGTTGTTTTTGACCTTTAGAGGTGCGTCATATTTAATTCAGTCAATTTACAAGTATGCTCACGCTATGCAGCATCAACGCTATATCTGCGCACATCTCCCTTTTCCAATGCGACCGTCAATTTCTCTTTAACCGCTGATCCGAGCGGCGTCACAATTACAAAACAGGTCAATACTAACATCAGCCTTATCATCGCCGATAACCTGCCCGAGTCACAGACGACGACATTAGGCGTCACATTCCTCCAATCGCTTTCTCCCACCCGTTTTGATGTTGAATCGATCACGCTCAATGTCACGAACAGCAGGTAAGCACCGCCTATGTCTTTGTCAGAGAGTACCCCAAATACCGCGATCCATTCATATGCGCAATAGTGCGACCTCCTCTTATCTTCCAGCACCAACGTTGCCCATATCAAGTTTCCCTCCGAGCCTTTCGCCCTCCTCGACGAACACAGTAATTTCGAATACCAGCCAGCGAACAGGCATCATCATCGGTGCGACTTTAGGCGGGGTGCTTGGTTCTTTGGTCATATCAATAGCAGGGTTTTTTGTTTATCGGAGGTGGCGAAGGCGACAAATATGGCGGTCAGAGGTAGATGTAGGAATATACCCGATGAGACGACGGACGGCGACTCGGTGATTCAAATTGTGATATACCCTATACTTATGTCGAGACTTCGGATTTTGATATAGATACTGGACATCTTATTTGACACACTGTAATTTATTGCATAACTGATCACCGCAGACTGCGAAATGAACTGAAACGATTTTCGAAAGTAAGTATTTCGACTTGAAGCAGGTAAGTACTTAGTCGGACACAGCCGTTGCCCGCTAAGCAGCACAAGTCAGACAAGATCAGTGGCATACATATCAATCCACCGCAATCCCAAATCACATCCCATATAACCATATTTCGTGCACCGTTCCAGAATGGACTCAGAAGCACCGCTCGTAGTCGACAACGGCACGGGTGTAAGTCTTTAAGCTCTCCTTGACGCGCTCTGAATCATCTCAATCACATCCGCAGTTCGTCAAAGTAGGCTACGCAGGATCGAACTTCCCAGAGCATGGTGCGTTAGCCCCACCCAAAGCACATACATATTCCAAGTCAACTAATCCCACAATCCAGTATTCCCCTCCGTCGTAGGCCGCCCCATCCTGCGTGCGGAGGAGCGCGTGGGCTCCGCAGCGATCAAGGACATCATGGTGGGCGACGAAGCCGTCGAGAACCGCAATTACCTCCAAGTCACACAACCTATGGAACACGGTATAGTGCGTAACTGGGAAGACATGAAGCACCTCTGGGATTACACTTTCGACGAGAAACTCAAGGTCGACCCGCGCGGCCGTAAAGTGCTACTCACGGAACCACCCATGAACCCTAAAGTCAATCGGCAGAAGATGGTGCAGGTGATGTTTGAGGAGTATGGCTTCCAGGGGGTGTATGTGGCGATTCAGGCTGTGTTGACATTGTATGCGCAAGGTGAGATCTATTGTGCGCTGTGTGATGGCTGGGTGCTGACTGTTGGTCGGGTACAGGTTTAACAACGGGCGTAGTCGTGGACTCGGGTGATGGAGTCACGCACATCGTACCTGTATACGATGGATTTGCCCTCCCTCATCTCACCCGACGCTTGGATATTGCAGGTCGAGATGTCACGCGGTACTTGATCAAACTGTTGCTCATGCGCGGTTATGCGTTCAACCGTACTGCTGATTTCGAGACCGTGCGTGAAATCAAGGAGAAACTTTGTTATGTGAGGTGAAACTTTTGATGGTTTGTATCACTTCATGCGATTGAAATATCGAACTACAGCTACGATCTTGACCTCGACCAGAAATTGTCAGAGGAGACGACGGTGCTTGTAGAGAGCTACACGGTATCTCAACTCTGCCGTCCATCGTCGTATGGCTGAAACCCGTTTACTACAGCTCCCCGATGGCCGAACGATCAAAGTGGGCTCAGAGCGCTTCGAAGCTCCAGAATGCATGTTCCAACCACATCTCGTGGACCTTGATCAACCTGGCGTAGCAGGTGAGTGAAACCCTTTTATATCTCCCGCTTTATTCATCTCACTCCTCCACCCAGAAATGCTCTTCCTAACCATCCAAGCCGCAGCAGTTGACACCCGAGCGGAACTGTACAAACACATCGTCCTCTCAGGCGGCTCAAGCATGTACCCAGGCCTCCCAAGCCGACTCGAGAAAGAAATGAAACAACTGTATCTTACGCGTGTGCTGAATGGCGATCCAACGCGGTTGAACGTACGTCCTTTGTCTCTATTTCGTGCTTCTTAGTTCCCCTTTCACCGTCACTCACATGTTTCGCGCCTCCCGCAGAAATTCAAAATTCGGATTGAAGACCCCCCTCGTCGAAAACACATGGTGTTCCTGGGCGGTGCTGTCCTCGCTGATATCATGAAGAACCGTGCAGAATTCTGGATATCAAGAGAAGAGTGGTTTGAGCAGGGTATTCTCTGTCTGGATAAACTAGGACGTGGAGAGAATTAACCAATGATGAGTAACTTACGACGGACATTCGGTAGTTTTGTGATGGATCACCAAAAGCACGGGCCATTGGCCTTTATATGATCCAACGGGAAATGAGAAACAACTGCCCCATGGCTGAGTTGGTTACAGCGTCCGACTGTTAAGCGCAATCGGAAGGTCGTGAGTTCGAGCCTCACTGGGGCAGCTTCTTTTGTCACTTGCAACCAAGTAACTGATGGTTACTCGTCTACCTTTTTCGTTATAACCCAATCATTTTGATTATGACACTTAATGTGGGAGAAGAGACCACGTCTCACGACGTGGTCACCGGGTATGTTCACGACTCCACGTAGCGACATATAATAACCCTGAACAAACCAAATGAAAGAATCATGAATAAGCAGTTCTCTACTGTAAGTCTTGTTCGTAACTAAGGGTAATAAGATCCTGATAGATAGTGAAATAGTCCGCGTCTGTCTTTTTCAATTGCTACAAGTATACTACAAGTTGTAGATAAACCAAGCACTTTCATCGCCGAGACCTTTGGGTTCATCTTCAGGAGTGCCAAACTGCCGCCTTTGGGTCTTTAAGCGGTTCTGGTGCCAAAGGTACGCGAGGGTAGCGGAGGAGAGCACTACCATGCCCACTGACATGATAATGAAAGTGATCGTAGCTTTTGTATAGTTAGGTGCAGGAGACAAAGAACCTAGAAGCCATGTGGCCAGTATACCGCCCGAGTTGGTCATAATGAACGCAATAGCGATCGAAGTTGCGCGTCTGACGTGTGGTGCACTGTTATTCGCTACCCATGTGATGACCGGCGGAGCACCTGCGTAGGACCCACTGATGCTCAGGAAGAGTGATCCATAACGAACATGATTTGATGTGCTCGCTGGCAACCATCAGATGACTTGTCAAGACAGGCGCTGGAAAAACCCACCATAGAACATGATAAATCCGATTAGGTTACAAACCGAGAAGAAGATGAGTATGAAGCCACGGCATTTGTACCGATCCGATATCACTGCAGTGATCATCGAGACTGAAAATATCACAGTCGGTGTCTTGATCACTAACAGGAAGTAGAAATCAACTCACCTCCAAACGCAAATGCATAGGGCGGCGCGCTCATCAACTGTGCTTTATTACCGGTGTAACCGAGGCCGGCGACGATTGTGGGCTCAAAGCTAAAGAGTCGGCAAATATTAGTATGAATAAACTCGGCAGTACCATGGACCTACTAAGCAAGGCCGTACAATGTTGTACCTGAAGCAGAATTTGCTTGAGTTCACCTAACGCCAGCAACACACACTTACCGAGGAAAAACAAAACAGGCGCCAATAGCCAAACTTGAACTGACTGGAAGCACCTAATCACCTCAATCCAACTGAAGCCATCGCTCTTGTCGTCACCAGCAACAGCACCATCTGCCTTCAGTTTAGCCATGACATAGTGACGTTCCTTCGTAGAGAAGAAGCGCGCGTGAGCCGGGGAGTTGGGAAGGACAAGGAAGGCTATCAATCCAAAGCATAACGTGATGATTCCCTCCTATTTGAGAGGATGAGCTGCATTGGTAACGCAACGAGGATGGGAAGCCACTGACAATAATGAAAATCCAAGCCCATCCAGGTCTCCCATCCCTCCCATTGATATTCATAATAGCAGCTGCCAGCAGTCCAGAAAATGCGCCAGAGAGCGATGCTGACGCGAAGAACGTGGCAACCCTGGTAGGGCAAAATCAAATATGCCCGGGAATGCGAGGGAGCCACATAACGGACCTGATCTGTAATCTCTCTCTGGGATAGAAGAAAGACAGATATAGCACAAGACCAGGGAATAGACCACCTAATGTGAGAATTGAGCAGGTCTGGCAGGCAACGATGTGCAAATATCATACCTTCCATGAGACCCAAGAAAAATCGACAGGCAAGCAGACCCGAATAAGTTTTCACGACGCCTGGATATTAGATGATTGGCTACTGCACATTACAATACCACGGCAACCAGACTGACCTTGCATGGTTGCCACAAGGCCCCATATAGTGACCATAGTTGGCAGCATCCACCGTGGTCCCACATACTGTTTTAGTGTTACAGTCAATCACCCATAGAGAGCACCTATAGAACGTCATATGACGAAACTTGCCTTTAACAGCAAGTTCGAAGGGAACTCTGCTGCGATATACGGTCTGAAAAGTGCGCTATGTCAGAGGACGTCAACTCGCTAAGATTGCGTGCTTACACATATGTCATGGTCAGAGCAATACTGTACTGTGAAAAGACAAGTATTAGAACATAATACACTACATACGAGACAGCCGAGTTTTACCTGGTAGTTGGACATCCCGAGACTAGTCTGCATGCCAGCAACTCGAGCATTTGCAATATTACTCCGGTCCTGTTTGCCGATCCTGTTTGGTGTGGCTTCATAAATGATACTAGGCATCACTCACAAGGAAAGAGAGGAGATAGAAAATAGTGCAGACGGGCAGCACCCATCTGTCTAACTTCCTCCAGACAGTCCTTTCAAAAAGAGCTTTCTCTGCATCTGAGAACTCTTCGAAATGGTCGACCTCCTTCATCGTGTCTGCCGAGGGGGAGCTGTGCAGAGTCTCTTCCATCCTGTGGACGTCGTCAGAGGCAACCTGGTCGATAGCGGTAAAGAAAAATGCAATGTGAGGAAGAGGAGTCGAATTTAAAAGTATATCTATATAATTATAGTACTTGCTCACCTGATCATGAAACGGTAAAACGCATTTTCGCCGTTGACTTATTCTAGGGTCCAGGGCTCCAGGATGACCAAAAAAATGTTAGTGCCTCATAAATAATGATCGATTGATCACTCATCATGCCATCAAGGACCAAAGAGATGATACCGGCCGAGTAAGCGATGGCATGTCGGCACGGATAAACATATTGCTAGGGTCAAATTCCACCCCTGGTAAACTGGAACTGTACAAGCAGCCGTACATGATCTATTGCAAAGGAAAAAGTACTTGACTACAAGTAAGTAGTGAACAAAGTGGCACACGCAGAATGATGAATTATGGATGCGACGTGGCAAAGCTTTCATCATGTGTACTTACTGGGAACACTTTGGACACGTTCTGACAAAGTCTGACAACGAGAGGCTCAAAGTTGCGTACTAAAGTTGGACAGAAGGACAAATCTCGCAACAGACCTGCCAACAGGCGCGCGCAAACTGCACCTATTATTGGCTTGCAGAAAAGGTATATACACCGAGTTGCAACAAGCCGGCAAGTTGCCCAAGAGCTTGTGTCTAACAAGCACCCAATCTCGGCGCTCACGTCTATGCAAAAGTTGTTACACGTAGGACCTACCCCAGGCCAGATCCTTGTAAAGGTTTCGTATTACATCATTCATAGTGAGGGTTATGATCCTGGTGGGAGGTAAGTTCCACGCTTAGGCGAAGCGTGGAGCAACTCACGTGTGAGGGGTGATACGCAAGAAGTGTGCAAGTGAACCTTGCCGTCGACTGATTCAGCGTTTATAATCATCCCCAGGCCAAGAGCACATACCTTTATACCAGCCGAGAACTCCCTCTGTTTTGACAGTTCTCCAGAGACAATCTATCGGACTCTTGTAAAGTGCCCCCACGACCCTCCCATCGGGTAATTTCGTGGTGGGTTGATTATACATTCTTGTGAGTGCCTGAAAGTGACACGTCAGGGGTGCAATTCGAACCGAAACGCGTCGACTTACAGTATCGGCGGGCTGCATGACAAGGCACTGCGGAAATCATTTTCAAGGGTTATGATTATGACGGCATTTTTTGGTGGGAGCATACCACGCATACACCAGAAACCGAGCTGCTTGCAAGAAACGTCCACACACTGTCACCGGGCAGAATAGCATGTCCAACGAGCTGATTCTTAGTCCAGTTATATGTCGGTAATTGAACAGATGAGCCCATTGCTGTACGAAGAATAGCAGCATCCATTCCGCGGACGTAACCGCGAATACCCTCGGTCCGCCAGATGGTAGCCAGGGCATCAAAAGAGTTCTTATAATGGCGTTGTGTTCCTATAGGAAGAGCGGGCGAGTATGCCTTTAGACATATCAGTCACTGGTGGATGGCGAAGAAGTTTGATCACCTGCATACGAGCCTTGATGAGAAACAAGGGATTGCCGATTATAGCTATATTCAAACGTGTGAGCAACATCACGTACGAGGGCATGACAAACATACCTCCGACAGCACCACTGGCTGCGCCGGCCACCAAAGACGTGATAGGTATCTGGTCTGTACTCGACCAACCAAATACGCGATTGATAGTCCGTCTAAATGGTTCATAGAAGCCTGCAGCAGCCTCAGACCAGGGTACAAAATTGCATCACATGTCACTCACTTAGGCGGGACCCATTCAGTGGGATCTAAACTTAGAGTAAGCGTTGAATCTTATCAATACGGCTGTATACTTGCCTGATACGCATACTACAGAGTACCCTGGTCAGAGCGGTAAGTTGAAAATTGGAGATTGACATACGGCTACACCTAGTCCGCGTTGCATACCACGGATACCTTCATTCCTCCATGTCTTTATCATGGCGTCGAAAGCATTATTGTACACCTTGACTCCGCCACCCTTGACGAGCTCTCCCTGCAACTGCAATCGAGTCTTGGCTACCTATTTTCTCCAGAGTAAGCAACAGAGTCTACGCATCGATTCGGGCACTAACCTCGGCAGGGTTGGATATTGTCACCTACGTTCATGCATCATTTATCAAACCAATACGAGAAGTAAACAAACAACTAACAGCTATACAGGCTGCCAAGCCACCGCATAGAAAGCCTTCCGTGGTTGAGAGTTGACGGACACCAGTAGACATGGTTAGTACCTGCGGAAGCAAAAGCACAAAAGCAGGAACCTTAGTTTTGATGTGGCGACATTACATAAAAATGATGATTGACTAAGAGCGTATAACGTTCTGGCGATATAACTTGAAGGTTACAAATTAATCAAATCACTCGTTAGCACATCCCCGAAAGCCACGAAGAAGGGCTGAAAGTGAGATATTGGTCAACCGTGAAGCCTAGTGGGGCCCGGAAATCATCAAAATCGCATTTGGTAATTTATTTTCTTCCTGATTAGACTAAATAATTTAAACCCACTATTTGAAATTGGACCCAATCTGCTGGAGACCTAACCGGCCACTAACACGCCGTGCCGAGTGCGAGTTCATCGTTTCTATCGCGCCCTCCAACATTGTCCATCGCCGCAGTTACACGCCTCCGCTCCGCCGCATCAAGCTCCCATTCAAAAGACGTCGAACCGCCGGATCATCGGTCTTTACGGAAATCGCCGTGACTCGGACCCAGAGAACACCCGCATGGTCAACTGGCACTTGCTTCCGAGTCGAAGTTGCTTCAGAGCTTACCTGTCCCATTTCGCGCCATTCAAACATTCTAGCTCTGCGCTATCGTGGTAAAAGCATAACAGTTAGGTGGCAGGATAAACAGATCTAAGTCAATCTGATCCGCAGTTCTCATCAGATTGATGGAGTATGCTGCTGAGAAAACAGCATGATCCAGCGAATGGTGATTCCTGGCAATGTCCGGCGTAATCACTAGTAGTAGGTATGTCACGCATCATAGCATCAGGGATGACCCCACGCTGTCCCTGTGTCCAAAAGTAGTATCGATATCTGTATACAGTATAACCGCGGGACATTGTTAGGCAAGATCCCATATACAGGAGGATCTATTCCTGAATTTCTCTAGCTTCATCAGAACTGTATAAAACGTGTTAGGTATTAAGGCGGTCGCTGGAGTCGCCGCCTAATACTGGTATATACATCCTCCCCATGTCTATAAATCCTAATGACACACTCGGTGCTCTCCAAGTGGGGGGCACGATCATGGTGTTCTTGTTTGGAATTGATACTTTGCAGACCTATTATTACTTCAAAAGATATCCGAATGATCGCCTCTGGATAAAGCTGCTGGTGAGTACTTCAATATTTACCAAGTATCAGCCTTATGCCTTTTAGGTGGTCTGGATATGGTGTGCAGACCCTTTCAAGTCCGTCTTCATCCTAATAGCTAAATGGACAGGCTGGAAGAAATCGGTCACACGATCTCTGTTCTAACTGGAATGTACCTCCTTACTGTGACACAATTTGGACAGCCAGACGCGCTCGCCGTAACTACCATGCCGGCTGGCTACGCGTGGTCAATCATATTCAGTGGCTCAGTAGGATCTATCGTGGAGGTGCAACATTGTCCTCTCGATCCACAGAATTTCCTGAGTCTGAATGTTAAAATACAGGCTTTCTTTGCGCACCGTATGTACGTGCTATCAAAATCGTGGTACCTCCCGTCCATCGCCTGGGCTCTTGCATCATTCCGATGTGTGGGAAGCATGGTCGTTGCGGCACAGGTATTTGGAAACATATCTTTAGACGTTTTCTCGACAAGATGGCGCTGGTTAATCACCGCCTGCTTTGCTACGGGTGCGGGAGCCGACCTCATCGTTGCAGGAGGCCTGTGTTATTATATTTACCGTGAAAAACGTGTTGCGATGGGGCAGTGAGTAATAAGCCAGTGACCCTCCTATTATAAGCTCACCAGTTGTAGGACGACAATGAGACTACTCGACCGCCTTTTGGCATACACCATCGGTAAGAGAAAAACCGAAAATATTTTCTTCCAGAAACTAATCGTCTTGCAGAAACTGGCCTGGTTCTAAGGTACAGTGGTATGTCAGAGATAATGGACTCGACTAACCATCGACACTAAGCATGAGCGCGGTTGTGATTCTCATCATATGGGGTACAACTCCACATAGCTGTGAGAACTTTGTCTAGATCACGTGCTTTGGATCTTGCTGATGGGCTATTCAGTCTGGTGGTTCGGCATTTTCCTATTTTACACAGAGGGTAATGACTCAATTCTCATCACTCTGCAAGCGCTCATTCCTCGTTCCTTAGTTTTTGCAAACTGTTTGATGGCATCGTGAGTGATTTAGCACTGCGAAACACGAAAGAATGGGGAATTCAATTTTTGTGTAGCCTGAACACTCGACGGGTCCATGAAGATGCTGGAACTGTTGTCAGTCTGCCGCGTAATCCACATATCCGCAGTGCAGACCGTTCTATGGGCGTAAGTGATGGTTTTCTTCACAGCTCCAATATTACTCATCCAATATGTAGCGCATCCAGAATCTCATGAGAAATTCTTCAAAATCCGAGTACGACATGGACATCGAACGTTATGAACTATCACACGAGATTTCTTCTGACAGTTCTGCATACACACGTGATCAATTTCAACGGCAGCTGGTACGTTTCCCCTTATATTTGTCTCGTAGGATTGGTCCTGATTGTGCTCAGATAAATCAACCAAGTATCGCTATTTCGGTTTCCCAAGACGTTTGCATTAAACACGATAGGTTACCGGAAATGGACTGTCCGACCTGTCAGCCATAACGCTCTCGCTGGTATTTATCGTTACTTATCATAGGCACATCCCGACCCAGTGCGAGGGGGGTATTTGTAAACTTGTATTTTGGACTTTATCTAGCGTTGTCAACACTGAGCGCTGCTTTGCTACTTTGTCGTCGTCGTCGTCTTAGTACGCCCCCATTCCTGCTTTCTATATAAGCCCTATAGCCCCTCGTACGCTTTAATGTTTCATTCTTCGCCATCCTTTCTGCAGCCTCGCTTTATTGCTTTTGTGGCTGCTACGCTCAATGGTCGTCCCGTCATAATGTCTCTGTTCAATTTGCCGCGCCGGTCCTCTTCTCTATAGTATGCGCACGTCCGCAACAATCACCATATTACATTATCTCCGATGTGCCTTCTCACACCGTCTTGGACGGCCGCTAATTATATTATCACATGTCTCCGTACTGCGGGCGCCAGTACCTCTAAAGATTATGTTCCATGTAATGTACGAGTGCATCCCATGTAGGTCAAAACTTGCCCTTATCCCCACGCGACCCATGAATCCTTGTGGCTGAAAAACCGGCATTTCGACTGCTCTGTCTTCCCATTTAGGGTGACCTAGGCGATATTTACGACATCTGAATCATCGCCCCGATGTTTATTTCACTTGTTATTATCTTTCTATGTAATTTATATCTTTCAAATTTGTTTGAAGCAATCTGAAGTAGACACGCCACCATGGTGGGCTCGTAACCATTCTGTCCACAAGGTTGCCAAGCTTTTTTGTAGCTATTTTTTTTTTTTTTTGGCCGAGCAATATGTATTTGTAGCCACTGACAAGTCTAGTTCTACAAGTACGCGCTATAGCGGAGTTCATGGAACACCGGTCCGAGGAGAACATGCACTTACGCACTCCCGTTTTCGTGGGGTGTGTGGGACTCTGATACTCGAGGGCGATGGCCCGTTTGTCATTATTATATCTGACCATGTGGTGTTGACTAGTTTTTCAAAGGTTTTGGTGCGGTTGATTTTTCTTGCAGTTATATTCTGTCGAGTCGGAGTCTTTTGTTTATAGATGCTGTCCAGCGACTTGTTATTGCTTCTGTTGTGTGAGGTTCCATTTATTGTTTTGTCGCATCTTAAAACCCATATGGGGTACGCTGATTCAGAGATTATGACTCTTAGTAGTCTGGAGGCGCCTTTCGTTGAGGTTTCTTTATATTGGCTGTGTTGGTTGATGTTTCGTTGCGGTGGGAGGTTAATGTTTCCACAGCCTAGGATCGTTCCTATTATTAACTGTGGCCAAGGGCCGTGTTTTGTCGGCTGTAGCTATTTCTATCCTATGTAGAGGATGATGTATGCTATTCTAAGGGATACCAGTCTGCTGCACTTCAATTTGTGGATGCCCCGGTGTGGGATTTCAGTCCCGGTCGGCCGTTTGAGATGCCCAACCTGGTAAAAGCGACATGACTTTGCATGAAATAGTGAAGGTAACTGTAACGATGAGACAAGTGTAGTATGATGCAAGTTTGCTAGTAGTACGGACAGGTCATGATAAATCATGCATCATGGCGCCACAAAGATGATCGACTTGAGTAAGATACACACACTGGTTTGTGTTTCCCAGCAATTTCTCAGACTTAATAATATTTGTTTTGTTAGATTGCTTACTTAGAAGTTATGGTTATTGAAATAACCGTGGTGGCTTCGACATTTTGCGTTTGTCTTCCATGTGGCAAGCAAGGTGAGGGCGCGCTGAGAACTGAGCTAGGCAATGACCATGCGGTCACCGGTGACCGACCGAGTTGATCCTTACAGAAGTCAGCAATCACACAAATAAAATTATATGGAGGCCGAGCTTCGCCGGCGGCAGCAATCTTGTCCCACCAATGTCCCACAAGTGCTAATGTCGTGCACTATCATGTGGAGAATGCATCAAAAGTATATTTATTGTATATCATAGTCAGCGGCACCCTGTGGAAAGTAACGAGTCAGGACAACAATCGAGAAAAGCTGCAGAAAATTCGCTGTAATATGCTACATGTGCGATGAGAATGAGCGCATTTCAATAGACAGGTTCTGACAAATGATGGAGATGAATATAACTTTCAGAAAGCAAAAATTAAAGGGTTAGATTTACCAGTAGCCGGAAGATGCTTTGAGCACCGTGACTTTCCTTTCCTTTGAGAGGTTTGTCCGATGAAGGACTACCGCTAGGTTTACATTAATTTAGTGAACCGGAAGGCTTAGGCAATGCATGTTTAACGGTGGTCGTAACACAATCAACTCGCGAAGGTTGATTTGACTTGTTCAGATGGGATTGTGAGTCCATTAAGAAATCGAGAGACGAACGAGAATGACTTACAATGAACAAATAGTGAACAAGTTTGATGGAATCGACACCGACAGTATATGAATGGTGTTTAAGTTCTCGGCATCGCATTCTCGTTAAGTCATCTTCTCGAACGCCCACAAGTTATGGACGATGACTGGAAAACTTTCCGAGGAAAAGCTGAAGCCATCGCGGGGCATGAAAGTGAATTCCCTTTCATGGACAGACTATCATATATAAGAGGTTTCAATGACTGGGCCTAGTTAAGATGAACCTCCGGGGATCTATACACTGCAAAAATATTGTCAGTAGGTTTCGAACCAACTCCAAGAGAAACATATTTTGACTCTGTCGTGGTAACCACTTGGTTAAGACCAGTTAGATGGACCGCTGAGGGAACTGTCCACGAGTCAATGTCAAGATGTGTTCCGATAGAAAAAGACCTGCCATGCGGTAGGTTTCGAACCTGCGCAGTCGAAGAGAAACAGATTTTGATTCTGATTCTGTTGCAGTAACCACTTGGCTAAGACCAGTTGAGATGAACATCTGACGAAATCATCCATGAGTGAATGTCGAAGTGTGTTCTGATAGGGAAAAAGAAAAACTTTGTTGTCGGCAGGCTTGACAGATTTTGATTCTGTTGTGGAAACCACCTGGCTATAAGACCAGTTAAGATGGACCTTCAAGGAACCCATTCATGAGTGAATCTTCAAGGCGTGTTCCGATAAAAAAAAAACCTCATCGTCGGCAGGTTCCGAACCTCCGCCGGTGTAGTCCAAGAGACAGATTTATATTATGTTGTGACAAATTTGAGACGAACCTCCGAGGAAACCATCCATGAGCGAATCTTTATTAAAGGCATGTTCTGAGAAAAAACTGCTGTTGCAAGTTTCAAACCTGCACAGTCAAGGAGACACAGATTTTGATTCTGCTGTGATAACCACTTGGCTAAGACCATTTAGATCAGCTTCCGACGAAACCATCCATGAGCGAATGTCAAGGTACTCCAAGAGAGAAAAACCTGTCGTCAGGAACCTGTGTAGTCCAAGAGAAACAGATTTCGATCCTGTTGTGGTAATCACTTTGGCCAGAACACTTCGCAAGTTGAGATGAACCTCCGAAGAACTGTCCATGAGTGAATGTCAAGGTGTGATAAGACATTTATTGGCAGCCTGCAGGTTTTGAATCTGCACCACCCAAGATTTCCAAGCTGTTCTGGTGGTAGTTGGCTATGACTACTACTTGAGATAGACCTTGAAGGATGATCAAGGATCCATGGAAAAGGAAAAAGATTGTTGAGCAGAGCTCCAGCAGGTTTCGAACCTACACCAGATTTCTGTCCTGTAACGCTTGTCACTTGGCCAAGACTGATCAAGATGGACGTCTGTAGTACGAGTCGAAGAACATCACGCACTGACAGTAGAATCACATAGGATTAGCCGACGCAAAATGAAATAAAAAGACTAGTTCGATTGACACAAAACATGCCAGGCTCCAGCTCGAGTACTTATGGCGCTGGCTATTGATTCTCACGGGGTTCAGCCACAATTATTAGCTGATATTGACCTTGGTCATGGCCGGTTTTAAAGTGAGCTCGGCAATCGAGCAAGAGGGCAAGTTCAGTTAGTATTCGGCGAAAGTGAGCAAGCACAGAATTCACTATTTACCAGTAGATATGTACGAGGGTGACCATCAGTGCTGTAGTTATAAAATTGAGTGGGACCATGTACATTGCATGGATGAGGTTGTCTATGTAATTTTCGAGGGAACTTGAAAGTTCGAAAGTTCTGTCCCACCCGTCCGGCCCGGCCCGTCTGTCCCGTCTGTCCCATCTGTCCCGTCCGTCCCATCTGAATTATTCTGTCCGCATCGTCCGGCAAACGATGACCACGTTGAAATGTGCCGCTGATTGTCTTGAGTTGCAGGTATCCTTGACCTAACATTAAAAGTCACATTTGAGTCAGAGCCACTGAAGTCGAGTAGAGTAAGGCTGCCCATAAGTTGAGCGGCACCCAAAGGAATTCATATAAACTAGCAGTGAGCAAGGGAGTGCCGCCTTGGAGCTAACCATGCCTCCGGGCCTGTTGCCAGCATAGGGTAGAGCAGAAAGTCCGTTAGCATAAGTAACAACGAGCAAGGCGTGATACGCAACCGGCAAAGCGACACCCAATTTCCAAAGCCCAATTTCCAAACAGAGAATATATTCCGAGATTTCGGAGGCGTCCCGGATGGCCAAATTTTATGGAAAGCCGGACGCGCGCGCTCATTATTAAGCGTCACACATCCATAACAGGCAGTAGGACCCTGTGTACCGCTAGTTTAAATTGTCCAAGAACAAGAAGTGTAGGTAACTAGATATATACACAACGAAGAAAAATCACCATCCATCTACCATTTCATCGTCACTTTCGCAATCCGAGAACTCCCAAACCACCAAACCAGCGTGATCAAGACCGACCGAGCTTTCGTCAATCCCTGCTGTGATATCCGGCTCATCACTGTGTGAAAGAACATCTAGTTGATGACAGTGTTCAGTGTCTAGCAAATACATCAGCATTTAGACTGTCAGGATCGGAGACGACAAACCAAGGCCAAGTCCTCCACCCACGCCACCCATATAATAGGCACCATTGGGATCCTCATGAGAAGGTAAGTCTTGATGGTCATCTAAAAGCGGAACAAAATCTTCATCTTCATCATCCTGCAGCTGAATTTCGCCGGGTAACTCATCAGCGAGCTGGAGGGCATCTAGCAGAAGCCGATATGTGTCCCAGACTGATTGCCGTGTGATAACTGGGCGACCGAGATCATTGTAGCAATGCTGGATGCATTTGCCGAAACCCTCTGGGACCAGGTCAAACACGCAATGAGAGGGCTTGATGTAAAGACTTCGGACAAAGTCTAGGGCCTCGGGTTCGATTTGAATCTATGATAGTACCAATATTAGAGTTCTATTGACAACAACCAAGTTAATGTAGCACGTACCTTGAAATCCAATGCTCCAAAATCTTCAGCTGAATGGTAGATAAGATTGGGTACACCATGAGGAAGAATCTGGATGGCGTGTCAATGTAAAACCATACTTATTGAGAGTAAAACCATGGGCACGTACTTTGTTGCGGTCGCGCCGCTTGGCAGTATTGTTAATACGATCCTGATATGCATCGAGCTCTTGCTGAAGCCATGGTATGAAAACCCAATGGAAAATCATCCTGCAAACAAATATTACAACTAACACTCGAACAGGAGAAAACTGACGCACACTTGAAGGGTATTATTCGAGTCATACCAACCAGAATTAACACCATGATCAAGAAGATTCTCGAATCCAGGTGTGAACCGCCGGCGCAGTTGAGACCATGCGATCTCTGGCATAACGTTCTTCTTCGTTCGCATCCAACGATGCTGGAGCGTACCATGTAAAGCTTTGTTGTGACACTGTCGCAGCATGGTATGCGCGTTTGCAATCCCATAGTTTTCAGACCCCGGGTCAATTTGAGTGACCATTGGCATATCTAAAATTTAAGTCGAACTTAGTATGTTTGTGCTTTAAAACATGAAACTCTTATGACCGAGAGCCTCAATTGTGTTAAGGTAGTAACTCAGAATGAGCTGTGGATTTCAGTTGGAATGCCAGACCCGAATCCACATTATACAACCAGAGAAAGGCTCGATGCCGGTATGCAGCCCAAGACTGAATCTGAGCCACTTGTCATGCTGATCGACTGCAAATAGATCATTCACGCCAGCTGCCCAGAAGCGTCTCCTTCGAAGGCGACAAGCCTTGCGCTGACAAACAAGTTCCGGTTCATACAAAGCAAAGTACTCTGTCACAACCCTCCTAGGATGCGAAACTCGTAGGTCAGTAAAATCGGTCCTCACAATGTAAAGATAACTCACCTAGCAACACTCATTTCCCAGTTCATGGTATAGTAAACTCACCATTTCACGCGCACCAGCATTAGGATATGTAGCACGTAAATCGAGCATTCGCATCACGAATGGTTTCGACTGTGTGACGCTGTTGACGGGTATGTTGAAGACCCATTGTCTTTCGAACTTTCAAAAGCTGTGGTAAGCCTAGTGTATAATCATTTAACACCTAAATAACTAGATTTAAACACTACTCACCCGATACCATAGTGAGTCGTGTCGATGTGTCTTTGCAATTCCTGGACAATCTGCCGATCGGTCTGGCAGGGCCTTCCAGAGGCGAAGGATATGAGGTGCGATTTCATCCAGTGGGGCTGCTTAGAAGTGTTCAGATGAGCCTAGCGGGAGTGACTTGAAAGGTACATACGTGTAGGTTTGTTCTGGTTGGGCATTGCAACGTGCTCACTGGCAGCTCTGAGGCTTGCAGGGTCACACTTTATATTAACGTTAATTTCCTTTGGACTTACCTAGTTCAGTGGCCCCTGACTCGAAGAAGTTCGTGCTGCGGCAACATGGGAATTCACAGAATTCATGCCCGGCCTTGCGCCACTCATGCCCCGTTCGTCCCACTAATGCCCTCCTTGTGCCTCACATCTTCCTAAGTCCAGTTCAGTAACTACTTGGGCTGGACTGTTCCAAACGTTCCGATTCTCAGTGAGTCAGGGCTTGCAACTACCACTATCTTCCTAAGTCCAGTTCAGTAACTACTTGGGCTGGACGTTCCAAACGTTCCAAACGTTCCGATTCTCAGTGAGTCAGGGCTTGAAATGTTCTGAACGTTCTGATTCTCAGTGAGTCAGGGCTTGCAACTACTGCATTTCAGATTGTCCCATAGTGTCTTTGGAGGTGCCGGTTCCATTCTTTCAGATTGTCCCATAGTGTCTTTGGAGGTACCAGGTTCCATATGATTCATGATTCTCTATCTAACTCTTTCAAACTGATCCTTAGTGTCTCTGGAGGCGCCAGTTCCTCATGATGATACAGACTTTCCTCAAGTGCTCGTCACCACCCAATGTACTGCGTCTCTGGAGGTGCCAGTTCCTCATGATGATACATACTTTCCTCAAGTGCTCGTCACCACCCAATGTACCTGCATCATAAATCTCCGGGTCATGAGATATTTAAGCTGTCTAGCATGCACTTAGCAGGCTACCTTCAGAGCGCCATGTCAGACTATGAACTTCTCACCCAGTACACCGAGGATGCCTATGCCAAAGAAGATCGAATTTGCGACTGTCCTGTCTTGCATGGCTAATATTAGGACTGGAGAGCCATGCTTTTATGTTGCGACCATCGAGCCAGGTCAACGTGGGCGCTATGTGTGTGAATCCTGCCACTTGCATTACGAGAATAAACGAAGCTACTTCAGTGAGACCTACAGGTATGCGATCACCATCTAATTGACGAGTTGCTGGCTTACAGACTACTGACTCAGGTAGTCGAACCTTACAATCACAAGGCCGCGCCCCTCCTAATCCACGTACAATTCAACAATTGGTGAATGCAGCGCAACGAAGATGTAAGTCAAGACCTGCGTTACTGTGGAGACCCACGATCTGATTTATCACAGCGACACCTAATCCGCCTCCTGTCGTTGCCATACCTGGTGGCTCTTGTGCTAGAGGGCCAGATATTAGAATCCCCACATCATGGCAAGGTTCATTGTCCATCCTGGCATTTGTCACAACAAGGTGCCATTGGGTATTCGTCGCAACATGCACTTTATGCTGCTGAGCATGACCGCTGGGGGAAAATGGCATACGCTTCATCTCTAGCAGAGACCATTTTGCTTGAAATTACTATGGTTCACGAAGGTGCCAGAGCTCGCAAAAAACGAGGTATTGCTATTGGAGTACGTTTACATCTTAAAACGTGCTGTGACTTACTTACACTTCAGCTTACTAGAACATATGTGAGGGTAAGAAGGACGTTGATGCTCGAATTGATGCGTCTGGGCTCATCAAGCTAGCTTTGGAGACTGTCGTCACAAAGTTACGCAAATTGATGGAGAATTTGTCTGGCATGTTGAGGAGTTTGTAATCCGAGATGCGGCATGGGTGGACCTATCCAATCACTCCACAATCAGTTCCCTATTTCTATGATCGAATGCCTGCAGCCATCTCGCAAAGGCACCAAATCGACTTTCAAATCTAAACAATTTGCGCTGATGGTCAGTTGTCCCGGAGGCTCAGTGGAATGAATATGAGAATTGGCTGGAACTTCGTGCGGAAATGGTACGTATTTTTTATGTTGTCTATTTACTAGTGCCCTAACCTCAGTTTTATGGTCCAGGAAGCTGAAGCTATCCGAACGAGCTGCACTCAGTCTAGCTGAACATGCTACTGCTCACACAGCCATCGGTTTCAATGTGCCCTCATCAGCAGAACGTGCTACTGCTCACACAGCCATTGGTTTCAATGTGCCCTCATCAGCAACAACTTCGCTCACTGAAAACGAGCTTTTCTTACCATCCTGCGACCACCAACAATTCTGTGACGGTCTCTACCAAGAGAGCCCACCAGCAGTGCCGAAAGCTCTAGCAGTCTCAGTGGTACTTCATCTCCACCTCGAAAGAAGAATCCACCTCCCGCAGCTTTTCATTCACCTGATCGTGATCTGCTCAAAGAAGTCTTGAAGATCGGCAGAGGTGCCAACTTAAATGTAAAGCAAGGTATACTCGTTCATCAATTTATCAAATTGCATCAGCGCTTACTAGTATTTTATAGTCTTTGGACTACATAGCGAAAGCGTGCAATTCCACCAAATCCCTACCCGTGATATCACCGACCTCTTGCTACACAAACAGCATCATTCATTTTCAGTGGACACGGCCGAATCTTCCATTGGACAGCTGACTATTGATACATCGACGGACTGGCTTCATTGGAATTGGTGGCTTCAAGACTGTGAACGCTGGATGGCTCACACTCACGGCTCCTCCCAAGACTGGTCTCGGATCAGGTGGCTCGTCATAAGGTCGTGGTCAAACTGGCCATTCGAAAAAGTATTTCCGACTGCTATGAAGGTTGGAGCTTATAAAGTCGGCCGGTATTCACTCACCGATGAGTTATGGAAGCTATTCAGAGAGGCCAATGTCTTATACTGGTCCAAGTCTTTATTAAAGCTCACATACGACTTTATCGATCGTTCCATTGCGTCCTCACCTGAACCCCCGCCGTTCACTGTCCCCATGTGTTCGATTTGTAGAAGCTGGCCTTGCATTGTGCCACAACCAGGGCGGTAGCAAGCCTGGAGCGAAGACAGGGTCAACACGGGCTGTATTTCTCCTTGAAGAGCTCATTGAGGGTGGTGATGATATGTTTGTCAAATTCATCCACAATATGGACGCCAATCCATTGCTTGATGAATTGGACTATGGCTATGACATCGCCGAATTCTTTGTTTTCACGCAGCATGTCCAGTATGTCAAGACCGGCAAGCTAGCTTTCATATCCGACTATCAGGGTATGTCTGATTCAATACATTCAATCCTCAGCGCTGAATGACACAATGTATTCAGGTAGTACAGTACTACTTACAGATCCTCAGATCCTGACTCATCATGTTTGTCTTTTTCATCTGTTCAGATACTCGATACTGATGTTCAGATAGGTCGGTCAGCAATGGATGTGATATTTTTGGCGAGGGAAATATTGAGGCATCCAGTCAGCAAATTTGAAGACCAGCATGCCTGCAATGAGTACTGTGGATGGTTTGGGCTGGAAACATTTGTGAAGGAGGCAAATGACGATGGGGTGGTTGTAGAAGGTTAGATCGATGCTCAGTCGGACTGATACATAGTGCTATACAATTTTCTTGTGTTCGAAGTGTCCAGGTGTCCCAACCATGTGACTACCTTCATTTGGTGCATGTCACAGTCGTGTAACAGAGCGCGCGCGTCCGGCTTTCCATAAAATTTAGGGTGGGACAGGACGGGACTGGTACGGACGGATGGGACGGATGGGACAGGACGGACGGACATTTCCAATTTTCCGGTATATACTAATTTTCGATAATTATGATTATGCAATAGGACCACCAGATGGACTATAATGCCACTGCATTATAGGACGTGGAGAGCTGGATTAGCTTAGACTGGTGACCAGCCCTCTATGAGGCAAACTGTCGAATAGAGGGACTGGTAAATCTGGGTTTGAATTTGGCTTTCACATGACGGAAAAGCCTTTTCGGGAGTTAGATAAGTTTTTGCTAAGTTTACCAGTCAACGGTTTGCCTCATAGAGGGGCTGGTCACCAGTCTAGGGTTAGCTTATGGTGATGCCAAGGTCGGATCTTATATCACTCTGGTGGATTAAAACCACCTCATGGCCGATTTTCCGATGTAGGAGACTGCTCCGAGAGGCGCCTAAGCATCCTCTCGTTGCCTTCATCCACCAACCATGCAGAGGGTATCTGATTCAGTTACATCAATCTTCCAGTTGGAAACTGAGGACAGGACACCTTGCCACCTGCCTGCAAGGGGGTTCAACCATAGTTTACAGCGAAAAGTTCGGATTGGGGTGGCGTTTTGGGCTACATTATGCAAGAGGAAGTTGGGGTTCTGCTAAAGTGAAGGTTTACCTCCATCACATCAATTGCTCGTCGGCGACAGACGCCGCCACTGGTGACTATTTGCCTTAAAGATGGGTCTAATTCAGAGGCTCCTTCTTTTGACAGCAAGACTGATCTCGATTGCTGACTTTGGCCATGGACCTCCCGCACTTCTTGGCTTGTTCTCACTGTCCACTATTGCTGCACACTCTTACATGTGGTTTACGGTCAGTACGGGAGCAAACTTTGCTCCAGTTATCGCCGAACCCCCTCATCAATACTGCGACTGCTCTCAGGCAGTCCATGGACGACGGTGAATTCATCGACACCAAGTACTATGCCATGTCCAAGCGGAGGACTTGGAGATCTTCTGGAGAAACTCGTTTCGTATATGCGAATAATACAGTTTTAGAGCACGGTGCTGGTATCGTGCCAGTTCTCTCTTATCGGTGGTTTCTCATCTTACCTAGTGGGCGAGTGATAATGGAACTATCTTTTAGCATCTCCCAACGAGAATTCTTTACTCGTTCACTACCCCACCGAATCTAGGCTGATGAGGGACGCTGAGCTACATCAGGATTATGACCTCGAACAGCGACATCGAGGAAGAAGAAATACAACAAGGAGTGCCTAGTCAGCCCCCGCCTTATTTTAGCCAGAGCTATTCCCCTGGGGCGGCACCTGCTGAGTCCGATTTTTCTGATACCACTTCCGATAGCAGTGCTCTAAGCTCAGATTATGACGGTGAGTCCTGTTTCCTTCTCCCTGGGCCTGGGGTGATCTCTCGTACTGAGTCTGCTACTTAGACCTCGGCTGGACGGAATCGGCGGTTACGTCGACCTCTAGGTTTCCGCTCGACAGACACATTGACCGCTGAGCCGCCGTCTACCGTTTCTCCTACCCAACGAATGGTGTTAGTTCGAAACACGGCATTCGCGATGTAAGCTACTGGTACTGGCTACTCTGACTAGCTCAAAGTGACTCAAACTGTTCGTGCAGCTGGGCATCCTATGTATACTATTGCTATACTGGCCAAGTTTCTTTCTACCCTCTGAAGTCCAAAAATCCGCTCAGCCTGACGCAACAACACAACTCAGACTTTACGCTGCTCTCCCAAGTTCGATGTACCGACTCGCCCTTAAGGTTGGTGTACTATCTCGCGTCCTTTATGGCAACGGCTTAACAAGAATCCCGAAGCTCAAGAACGCACATTTAGAAGCTCTGGCGTTCCAGGCAATCAAATCTAGTTTATGCGAGAGCAATATCTTGGCTGAGGCATTCTCGTGGTTTACAGCTCAGTACGGCTTTCTTGTTCTACGCCCCGATCCTCGTTGATCCTCAACCACCACAGGTACACCGACATTCAAAACATGGAACTAGACCTCCTAATGAAGTTCTGCAACACACCTGAAGTATCAAGTCATCTGGAGCGAGTGGTTGAAGCTGTTTCCCAAGGAGAAAGACTGTTATGCACGTACTATGCTTCATGCCTTTTTAGCAAGATTGATCCAGCAGCGGGCGGGCAGTGGTACACAGTGAAGTCGCAACAGTCATTCTATTACTTGATCGGTGTTGTATTTGTAAGTCGTTTTTTTTAAAAAAAAAATCAGATTTATTGTTGGGGTCGAAGACCCTATGACATAGCCTTAGAATCGGTAGAGCACAAGTCCGCGGCACTTCCGAGAAAAGTGTGGTGTGTGCAGTATTGAAACTCCGTCACGGCGCATATCGGCAAGTGCGTGACTTCGGCACTTTCACTCACTCAATTCTGCCTCAATCGTGGTCGTTCAACCTCGCGTATCAGAAAGAATGATGTTAAGAATTGTGTTTAAATAGCTAGAAATACAAGTTTTATAAAAGTGCCGACTTCTGTGGGGTGTCGATTGCATCGGAAGGGATAGTACTAGTAAGTATCTAGTGAGGGCGATCTAAGTAGAGCATCAGGGATCTAATGTCACCTGACAATTGGGCGAAGTTTACACTATAACAAAAATGTTACGGTTAATCATGAGCTTCACCGCCATTAAGAAAGCAAATCCTAGAAGATTGAAGATCCCTGCGAATACAATCATTCCCGAGTATCCACCATGTTGGCTTGCATAGATGGCACCTCCAATAGGACTTCCAACCAGGGATCTGTCGGATAATAATTAAGCTCTCATAAAAAAGCACGCTGCAACGGGGACCTACGGAATAGACATGAAAGCGTAGGACATCCCAACGCGTGTACCAAAATTTTCCGGCGGCGAAATTTGTGCTGTGACAGCGACATCCAATCCCATCACCGCGCCTCCAAACAAGCCGTATATCACAGCGAATGCCGCTAGGGTTGCTGTGTTATGTGCAAATAACCAGATGGCGATACATGAAACACCGGCCAGTAGAGCAGAGGGAATCATGAGGTTTAATCTCCCAAGTTTGTCCGCGAACCATCCCGGAACAATGCGACCGACAGTATTTGCGGCATTCAGAATCGATAGCAGATCAAACCCGAGATTTTGGGATAAGCCCTGTGCCTGTGCATATTGGACGATATAAGTGGGAGGAATAAATAAGCCTATACGTGATCAGCAATCAGCATTAATCACCGCGCATGGCCATATGATGCTCACCAAGGCATATCAGAGCATACGCAAGACACACAACCATGTATTTAGTATCGCGGAATGACTTGGTATCTATCCACGGTGTGCTTTTATTTTTAGGCGAAGGACTCGAAATTGTGAGCGTTGCGATGATGCAGCACGCAAGTGCAAGAAACCCCTGTATTCGGACTGCCCATGCGAACCCAACAGTACTGAGGAGGCGTTGAAGCAGTATAGGAAACACGGCTCCGCCTTCAAATATAATCAGAGTCCATTTATATGTAGTTAATTCAAGGGTACTTGCCTGCACCAGAGCCACCTAACACGATACCACTAGATGTACCTGCGAAATGGCGGAAGCGAGCAGTTGATGCAGCAATGCACGGATTATACCTATATTCTATGATGAGATATTTCCAGGACAATGAAATAAATTGAGGCGAAACTCACACTAGTCCGGCCCCCAACCCAAGAAGAAATCCTTGAGCGATCATAAACTCGTAGTACCGAGTTGCTAATGATGTCATCATCAAACTGAGCGTGTATATAAGCGTCCCAGATGCGAGCAACGGCGTGGGTCCATAGGCGTCGAATAAGCGACCAACAAATCCACCCTGTGGTAACAACATAAGTGAGGACTTATATTTAAAACTGGTGATGTACTGACCGAGAACATCATGAACCAAAGTTGAAGCCCGCCAATCCAGGAGATTTCCGAGGGCGAATAGGCGGATAGTTGATGCTCGAGGTACCATGCCTGATAAGTTCCGAACGAAGACACTTGCCCCATGGTTGCGAAACTTCCTACGAAGCCACCAAAGAGTGTGAGGCATCCTAGAAAACCACCTTCAGCCCACAGACTTGTAGGAATAGATGGAGGGTCGCGGTCTGCTTCCGGCCAAGCCACGACACTGGAGTTTTTTGACTCCAGGTCCTGGCGGGAGCCTAGGGATGATGCGAGATCATAGGGTACAGGTGCGAGTCGGCCGAGGAGGCTGGACGCCTTCGACTCTGGATCCTGGTTGGAGTCTGAGGGCGGCGTATAATCACAGGGTGTGGTTCCAGCCATGGTCGATTGGGGGATGAAGTTCTTGTTATTTCGTCTATTCATATGAGTAGCTCGGGCTCTGAATCGGATCCCGAGAGCGAGGACCACATGCTAAGATCTCAGTATAGCGTATAAAAAAAGCAGTACACACTGGATCAATCTTGATTATTGTAACATGACTGGTTGGTAAAACAACCACACGGTGCATGGCCCGTCTCCATGAATTCCGTAACATTCGGGACCCAATGGAAGCTGATCCGCCGGGCGCCATTCATCCTGATAGCCTTGTGAAGTTCAGGGCGTTCGAAACGGAGAGCGGATGATAACTTAGTAAGTATACTTATGTCGCTTACAGATATGTCTCACACCTCTTGGAGTAGGTCCAGTTAGACTAAGTGTTACGGAAACTGGATACGACGACTCGTTTATGCGGATCCCCTTGAAGTTAACAGTCCCCTCCGAGTCAGGCTTGCGGAAGACCGCGGTGATTCACTGATGTTACTGTCAACTTCAGTTAAGTTTTCACATATTGTATTAGTATAGTTCGAGACTTATTTGGGCTCAGGCTTACAATGTGTCTCGAAACGATAAATACTTTTGGACTGTGAGATTCACTAGCTATATGGATGATGAATGATTCATGGTTGATCATGCACATGGTGCCGGTGAACCTGTGACCACGTTACGTTGGTGCAGTGTGTAGCGAAGATCAGAGATCCGCGATCGCATGTGTAATTAACTCGTGTGATCTTTATAATGGCTTCAGACTCGTGTTGGACCGTACACAATATCAAGAAAGCACGGAGGTATGGGGAGTTGAAGACTTAGAAAATTATGTTATGTACGTAACTTGCACACTCACGAGCGCTCGGGTTTCTGCGGAGCAATCCTAATCATAATTAAATGCGGTGCCCGGCGGCGGGCACGGAATATCAATGGCCAAGAACACCAAGCCAGAATTCTAGTTGGAAGATTCACATGATCCAACCACTAGTCCAAGTGGAGTAGCTAATTCCATCGTGATCAGAAAGAAACAACCTGCTTGAAAATTTCACCTTGAAGCTGCGCTATGATATTAGTAGGTGACCTAATGCACGACTAGCATCACTGTAATTTATGATAGTCACCATGATCTCCTGAATCCTGATAACTCCGGTCGGCGGCGGTGAGTATGGTGTGCCCCTCACCTGCTGTGCTGGACCTCCATCAGACTCCGATGCTGTCAAACGGCGTCAAGACGGTGGAGACAATATCGGGGCTAGCCATGCAGCTGCATCATTGATCCTACTACTCGGTTACTGATTGGCGACCCGGTCTTTAGTTTTAAGAACTGATGCCGCGGCCCTATGTTCCGGCGCTTGACACCTTGGATTCTACTTTGATCGTCAAATGACCTCCTCCACAGCATGTCTGCGCGCTCTTTCCCGCCATACACGAGCTAGTCCAAGGTTATTAATAAAAAAGCCATTCCAGGCTGCCACCTATTCGCTATTGGCGCGTCAACAGCCGGCCCAAAGCTCTTTTGTGGCGAATATTAAGCGCGTGAGTCATAATAGTAGTCGATCAAGGAGAAAAAATAACAAGGTATCATTCAGGTTCGTGCCACCAGAGGGTTGAAGACGCTCGATTTCGCTGGTTCAAAAGAAGTTGTGTACGAGCGCAGTGATTGGCCTCTGGCAAAACTTCAAAACTACTTCAAAAATGACACGCTGGCCCTCATTGGCTATGGCTCCCAAGGACATGGTCAGGGCTTGAATGCTCGTGACAACGGCTTGAATGTGGTCATTGGCGTCCGCGAGAATGGAGAAAGCTGGAAACAGGCAGTGGAGGATGGATGGGTTGGTTGACTGCCAAATGTTCATGCAGATGATTTTTGACGATTTGTGCTATAGGTACCTGGAGAATCACTCTTTTCCATCGAAGAAGCCATTGACAAGGGTACAATCGTCATGAACTTACTCTCAGATGCAGCACAGTCATCAACATGGTCTCATATCTCTCCTCTGATAACGAAGGGCAAGACACTCTACTTCTCGCATGGGTTTTCCGTGGTATACAAAGATGATACCAAGGTGATTCCTCCGAAAGATGTCGACGTTATTCTAGTAGCACCAAAAGGATCTGGTCGCACTGTCCGAACCCTGTTCAAGGAGGGCAGAGGCATCAACTCCAGTGTCGCCGTTTTTCAAGACGTAACTGGCAAAGCAATGGAGAAAGCCGTGGCTATTGGGGTCGCTATCGGCTCTGGCTACATGTACGAAACAACCTTCGAGAAGGAGGTGTTCTCAGATCTGACTGGTGAACGTGGTGTGGTAAGTACTCCGTCATCAATCTGCATGCATACGCTAAGATCGAGTCTCTTTCCCAGCTCGCAGCCGCTATTCGTCAGTCCATCGCTGTCATACCATTAATTGCAGTCTGACTGGTTGGCCATTTACAGAGGGATTATTCTGCGCACAATACAAGGTACTTCGTGCAAACGGCCATTCGCCTTCAGAGGCATTCAATGAAACCGTCGAAGAAGCCACTCAATCTCTGTATCCTTTGATCGGAGAAAAGGGGTAAATATCTCTATAATTCTGAATTCACGAGTCATTGAGCTATAACTATCCACAGCATGGATTACATGTTCAACGCTTGTTCCACCACCGCTCGACGAGGGGCCCTTGACTGGGCGCCGATCTTCGAGGCAACAAATCGCCCGGTGTTTGAGAAGCTTTATGAAAGCGTAAAGAATGGCACGGAGACGCGCAAGGCACTCGAATTTAACGGGCGTGCCACTTATCGCGAAGACTTGGCCAAGGAGTTGAAAGAGATTGACGAGCAGGAGATCTGGAGAGTCGGAAAGGTCGTCCGTTCGTTGCGCCCTGACTACAATCCAGGGCATTGATCTTGATTGTTCGGTATGCTGTACTGATGCTTAGCGTCGGACAATTCCCGGTCGTGTCTGAAGATCTGATAGTCGATCCAATATTAATATGATAGGAGTGAATGACCCACATGCCAACCGGCGTTCCAAATGCTGTAACTTCTTACCTAATGTTCGGTGCTTAGATGTGCAAACCGCATGGTGCAAACCCGCCTGGACGGTGGAGTAGCAAGACTGTGCTAAGCTCCTTCAAAGCCGAAATCGGTAGATTCAACCCTGTGCGTTGGACTTTCAATATCAAACATGTCCTTCATCTCCGGAATTTATAAAGCTTCCGGCATAGGTGGTACAGCTAATAACAAGTTGCAAGTCTCCCTGGCTCGACGAAGCTCGATCGAGGTCGACATGGATGCACATTTAAAATCTCCTATGATACTACATATCTGCATCCGCATTTCACGTCGGCTTTTTCAGGTCTTCATGCCAAAATCTCATACCCTTCCACATCGCATTGCTCTCCCATAGCGCTGACAATCGAACGTCATCGCGACCTGTAGCACGTTTTCTTGTCCGTATAAGTTGATCCATGTGATATGTCACCGTGTCGTGTCTGGAGTCAATAGCTTCGCCAAGGCGTCTAAGAGAGCTGGAGGATTCCATTCGCGTGTCTTGGCGTGTGACGGGCAATGCGGCTTCCGTATCCTCATGGTTTCTGCTACTGCATGTTCCTGGTGCCGCCAACTTGCCTGGTTGCTGTGTAGCTGAAGGCACATCCTGCGCAAACCGGTTGGGAGTGTGATTTGAGGCTGCCGGCGGCCTAGCAGAATTTTCACCATCCACCCTGCTCCCGACTTTGGCAATTGTAGTGACTGGTTCTAAACGTAGAAGAGGAAAGCGCAAACTGTTCCTGGAAGGAAATTGCAGTCGGGTGAAGTCGATCGCCGGTACAGGAGAAGAGTCCTTCGGACACGCAACAGGACTGGTACCGTTCGCGGTGAGAGTAAATTCAGAGATACGTTCATAGGCGAAATTCAAGTTGAGGTCAGCAGCCTTCTCATGCTCCTGATCATTTCGCGAAGACCCGTGGAACGATGACACCTGAGATTTGTATTTTGACATAGCTTTGAAGGATGGGGTAAGGTGACGGGGAGCGGATGACGCGTGATTATCGGGAGGAGCATTTGCAACGCATATATCGGGTGTAACAACATGAGTTGATCTAGCGTCGTGGTTACGTTTAGTGACTGCGGAGATGTGCACTTCTGTAATCGCAATGTCGGATAAACTTTCTACTGATGATGATGATGATAGCTCCGAGAGCATATGGCGTTTACGTGGACGGCGCGGGAGACTGTCTCCTGATTCACTATGCAGTTCGTTGGGGTAGGCGGGGCTGTCTCTCTGGCGCTTTCGCTTCTGGAGGACGTTCGGCAGGATGCAGAGAGGTGTTTGTGGCTGACTCCGCGGCACAAAAGGGCGAGATACCCGCTGTGGATATCGAGGGGATACTACGGAGGCGAGTATGTGATCTTGGATTCCCATACGACTGAAAGGCAGCCCAGCATCAAAGTCATCTGTGGAGGGGGTACATGAGATCCGGTGGTGTGAGGTGTGGCAGGGGAGATATTATATGGGCAGAGAAATCAGTAGCGTGCCATGATAAGTAGAGTGTTCGACGGCCAAGAATGTAGCATGAGACGTAATCGTACCATCAAGTATGTAGCCCACAATTGGAACACGAAACGAATGCGCGACGCAGTGCAAAATCCAGCCCACATGTATCACCTATAGGAAGCCTGCTTAAAGAGGAAAATCTGATGTTAAAGAAGTAGCTCACAACTACCGATCTTCTGCAAAGTATGCTTGTCCACTCGTCTTCGCGACTGACGGCAAAAAAGTAAGACGCGACAGTGCTGGTTCCTCCAGGATAGATTCTGCCTCCGTGAGTCACTGTACGTAGCAGGTAGAGCAGTTAGCCACGATGTTCTACGATATCACCTAGATCCGCAATGATATGCTCAGAACTTACACCATGTCTGGATAGTTTCCTTCGGCACTCGCATACTGAAACACGCTGGAACACGGATCAGAGGTGCAGAAAATCCACTAGTCACGGCGTCAGAACCAACACACCTGCCTCATTGAAAAACATGTCAGAGGAAAGAAGAGTTTAAGAAGATGCTTATATGCGTTCGGAAAAAGGATAACCCCTGAGCCTGAGTGACTGAGGACGTTAATAACTGCAGCCCTTTCTAATACTGGAATCTGTCCAGGATGACAGTGGACAGATAACACTTAAGGATTGGATACGAGTAAACAGGACGACGTTATATATTATGAGAGTTCGAGAGCTCGAGTGCGATGGTTCGATATCGAAGTTCGGGAAGAAGAAGGATAATTTCAATACGAACGTTGGGATATAAATAGGGAAATGCGAAAACACGTGAGTAATAAGTCCAAAGCACGCACGCCGTAAGCCTATATGCGAGTGAACACCCTCAAATCTCTCCGAACTGCACACCTCAATATTAATGGCCTCCAAAAACTATGCATCACTGAAAACCAACTAGCATGATATGACCTTATTTACCTTATAAGGTCGACCGAATCAGTTTATCCGATATATGTCTATGTAGTGGCTTGTGAGACGCACATCAGGTGCCTAATCTGTGATCTCTTTTGTCTTCTGCTTCGCCCTTTGGTGAACCCATATTAGCCCATATTAACTCTCTAGCTAGTATTCATATTCCTACACTCCACCGTCCAAACCGCCAATCACGTTACTGATCTATAGTCTCTTCTTTATGTCGGCTTTCTTCCGATAAACCAATAGGAACCTATATTGGGTTCCAAGCTAGTGTTCTGACTTCTGCAGTTTTCCATCAAAATTGTGTGTTAGTATAGGATTTTATATAGCAATCTAGTGTGACCATAATTTGATAGCGACTTTGGAGACATTGAGATCACACACTACGAATGTTATAGCTCATCAGCTTTTAGCCAGATGTATTGTAAGCAATAAGAATAATATTTCAGTATCATACGCCCAAGAGGTGTGCGTTCGCAAAATCCCGAACACAGTAGGAGGTTGTTTCGAGACAAGGAGATGGCGGAGACCCAATTTGTGTGACCTTCAAGGATGGCGATCTGCTGCCAAGTGGCAGTATCGAATATCCTAATCGGGCCGCCTGATCCGGTTATAAGCTTGTTTCCATCCGAAGTCCATGCCAAGCAGGAAACTGCATTAGGGTGTTTGAGTATTTTGGGACGCCCCTTCTCGATATCCCAGATTTTTGCAGTGTTCCCATTGCTTCCCCCCACCGCAAGTTTGGACGAGTTGGGCGAGTACATCACCGCCCACACCCATTTGTTCCCGGTTCTGACGCTTCGGACGGTTTTTCCTGTGTCAACATTCCAGACTCTTGTTGTTCCATCCCAGGATCCACTTGCTACTCGTTTACCATCTGCACTCCAGCACAATGAACTCACAATTTTGTTGGTGTGTCCGGTCCAGCTGGCAACGACCTTTGTCTTCTCGACGTCCCACAACTTTACTTGCTTATCATTGCCTCCGCTTGCAATTGTCTTACCGTCTGGAGACAATGCAATGGACCACAGTTCATAATTCTCATCCCGCCAGTGCTCGCTTATCTGTGCGCCGCTCTCTATGTCCCATAGTCGGAGTGAGCCGTCCACCGAACATGTGATGATACGTCGTCCGCCAGGTAAGTGCACAATACCGCGTACCTCACCGGTATGTCCTCGCATCGTCTGGCGTGGCGTGATTGCTGGCGTCTTACTGGTGGAGGAAGACATGTTCCGCGCTCGGGCTCTCAACTACAGCAGATCGTAGACTCCGAAGTCTGCGGGATCTTTGAATCAGACCGGGTTATCCGGCAACGGCAATGATTGCTAGTGAGTCCAGGGCCTTTCTCCTTTCAATTTGATGCTAATCAAAACCACAAAAACCATTTCTCGTGAGACAATGTGCTTATAGGATTCAATCCTCACCTACAAGACAGTGTATGCAGATGCTGCGAAATTCGAGAACGCGATCTTTGTGGGTATCCGAAATCGCTGGTAAGAAAGCAAGTCGTTAGCTTTAACCTATCGATAGAGTACCACTCACCAAAAACAACGTTTAGACGAGCCAAGTGCACGATCACCAGCGATCAATGAGTCTCTGGTTGGGACTTGGGCAGTCGTTCGTTCGCACAGCTTCATTGCTGTGTAGATGTCTCATACATAGGGACTTCGTTGACACTTCCAACAAAAACCCGACAGCTTCCCGCGCTCTCTCTCCATTCTGCACATTTCTTCTAGCCGATGTTCGGACTCGCATCAAGAAGCCACTGAGGCGATGTCAAACAAGGTTAAGCATAGCATCAGTAAAACCTCAGGTTCATTTTCCGCCATCATGCCACTTTCCCCGCCCAGGCGTGAAAATCGATACAATGAGTGATAATGCGATCTTTTCGAATTTTTTCTAAGGCGCGAAAGAGCCACCCTTGGCAGCGCTATCCTCCCGATCCCACGGTCTGTCAGACCTGGTTTTGTGGTAGGGCGAAACTGGTCTCTGAGACCACCCTCTCCAGAGGACCTCCTGCTCTATTCCTCAAGAGGGTTCAGAGTATCCTCTTGGTCCCTCGCCATGAAGACCTTCATCTTGATTAGGAGAGTTGTCTTACATCATGATTGAACCTCGTATTGTGACGTTCGGGAGCCTCCAGCTTGTTCAACAGAGGAACTCATTGAAAACGTCGAGGGTCTCTGACATTCCTTATGTTATCTGATCTCTTGGTGCCTATATTAATTTTGTTGTGTATGTTTTGTCTTATACTTATGTTGTTTTATGTAAATATCTCGTACTTGTATTATGTTTTGATCAATATATATATGTTGCTACTATGTTCTGATGAACGGAAACATATCAGATTTGGGAGGGCTTCTTAGAGATCTCAACAACGCATCAGTAAACTAAAACGGCCTGTCTCGGACTGAAATATTATGGCTGTGATACTCGTTAACATCTGACAGGTGTTATTTCAGACAGAGGTTACTGACGATGTGACTTTTCACTGCGATCCAGTAATTCTCGGACGGAGATCTCAAACGTGCGGGGGACTTCTCCGTGACCGAGCATGGGACCCAATTCAAATGAGGCACACACGCTGACCCGAACTATAGATGATGGCTCGCACGGCCTAGATTCTCTCTCAATACCCGCAGGAAAGATGAGATTCAGGACAACTTACAGAACTATGGGCTCATTCCATTTGACGACGGCCTGATCTACATGTATGAGTTTGTTGCTCGTCTGGAATTCAGCACAGTCGGTCTTTACTACCACATAGAAACCAGTGGGGATCCGTCGGAGACCAAGAGCAAGATCAGTTGCGCAAATGGCTTCATCAGGAAATTGACCTGAAACTGTTATGACCAGTTACATGTGACAAACAAAACACATTATTATATGTCTAGCTTTAGATTTAGATACTTGTCTCATGGTGTCACACATATACGAAATAAGATATGATTTTATAAGGGAGATATAATTCTGATATGCATATTGTAGGCTGACAGCAGTGTGGCAATGGAATGTTTCAACCATTATAATTGGCTGGCTTTGAAACACATCATTATATCTCCAGCTGTAAAATCAGATGATATTATCACACTGTGACACATATACAACAGAAGATATGAATATCCAAGGGACATACAATTTTGATATGTGTATTGTAGACCAACAGCGGTGTGATAGCAAAACCTTCCAACCCTTATAATTGGCTGGCTTCGAACCACATCATTATATCTTTGGCTGTAAAATCATAATGCTGTGACACACATACAACAGAAGATATGAATATCCAAGGGACATACAATTTTGATATGTGTATTGTAGACCAACAGCGGTGTGATCACAGAACCTTCCAACCCTTATAATTGGCTGGCTTCGAACCACATCATTATATCTTCGGCTGTAAAATCATAATGCTGTGACACATATACAACAGAAGATATGATTATCCAAGGGAGATATAATTTTGATATGTGTATTGTAGTCCAACAGCAGTGTGATAACAGAACCTTCCAACCCTTATAATTGGCTGGCCTCGAAACACATCATTACATGTTCAGCTTTCAAATCAGATAATATTGTCATGCTATCACACATGTGAGAAATAATATTTGATCATACGGGGGGATATTTAATATTGGTATGTATTTGAGATGGGACAACAACGCGGCATTTGAACCTTCCAGTTACATTGCAACTGGCTAACCTCAAAACAAATATTAGATGACTGTACAGGTGTAGATATAATTTGATATATAATTCATTGCTTCGTCAGCAGAATTATAACATGTTGCCATTTTACTAGTAGCAGCACTGAGTAGAAGCACCGTAGTACTATGAACGGAGAGGAAAATGGGCGAAGCATCATACGAACCGGGCTGGCTTGCAGGAGGGAAGGACATCATCACATAATCGAGGACCTTGCGCGAAAAAAAGGAGTTTCTTTTTGCCTCCTCTTCCTGACGTCCCCTGCCCCCTGCGATAGCGCTTATTTTGAGTACGCGACTCACGGGTCCAAGCTTCGCCTGCGCGGGTGCAGGTGCATCGTCTGGGATTGTGGTGGTGCGTATGAATTTGCATGACGAACTTAGTAGATGTAATGATGGAACGCCAGGGTGAGGAAGCATTGAGGGCCAGTTGGGAGATAAGGGAGACCTTGGAAGGTGCCGGGAGGTGCGAGTGCTGCAAGTCACACTTGGAAGTAGCGAAGCAACAATCCAATCTGATCGCTCATATTCTTGCTCGTGATAGGAAGTAGCGAAGGCGGTAGGCGCCAATAGGTTCGGGCGAAGAGGGCGGAGGCAATTTTTCAACGGCGAGAAAAGAAAAGGGTGGCGACGGTGTGTTGAAGGTCTTATCAAGGTGTGTGATCAACGCGGGTTGAGCACTGAATAGTAATACTGACATACCTGTAGAATGAATTCGGTAGATGTGTCCCACCTCGCCTTTTGAATCCGGACCCCGCTAGGTTCAAGCCATTCAAATGTACGTGGAGGTGGCGAAGACAAGCACTGTCACATAGGGGTTAGAACGAAGTTAATGATTGATTCGAGATAAAAATCATAGTCAAAGATCTTACCAAAAGTCTGATGAAACGCGAGCAGACAAGACATCCTGGACCCGAATGTCTAAGTTGCTCAGATTGAGGTGTTACCTATCGAGCACAAAGTTCAAATTTGAATGGAGGTAACCATGAAACCATACCTAAGTACCAAAATGGGTTTGGCCGCCTGCAAGCGATGACTCGGACGTAGGGTGAGCACGCGTGTATATCTCCTGGGTGTTAGAGATATTTACGGCCCAAAAGGCTTTACTTCCGTTTCATGCAAACAAATGCAAATTGGCGATCATAATAATGAACAAAATAGGAACAGAGGTAACATAGATGGAGTTCATCGTACAACTGACTTGCGTAATAATATAAATGTGAAACTGTACGTGGCGAACTTGGACCTGGTGGTACATCTACAAGAGCGTCAAGAGTGTGACATGGAACGGGAAGATGTAGATGAGGTTGACATCCAATCATCAGACCAAGCATCAGGTGAATTTGATTCATCTGTCTCAGTAGTGCCTACATATTACCTTAGTGAGAGAAAACTCGAAAAAGCTGCATGCTCACCATCATCACTGCGGTGGAATTCGGCGATACGTACAATGGCTTCAGACAACATGTCGACTTCGGACTGGGCGCGTTGCTTCTTCAAGTCCAGAATGTGGAAATCAGACTTGAGCATACTCAGCGATTTAAACTCCTTTGCTGTGAAGCTGTTGCCGTGGTCTAGGCGTAGGGGCTCGTTAGATTCTGCCAATGATGCGCTCATGTATGCACCATATGTGAAGTTATCGACCCAAGTTTTCATCACATGAGGCAGGGGAATAAATTGATCGTTGGGCTGTACAGCATCAGAATACCGAGCCTTCCTAATATGAACAGCACTCACCCTTAGGACATGGTCGTGAAGACAGGGGCATTGTAAAGTTAAAGGGAAATCACGAAGTATTCGGCTAGCATTGGAATCTGGCGTGATATCTTGAGAGTGCGACGACGTGCGAAGCCATGCATGGCATTTGTCTTGAACGGCCTTCGTAGGTTGGAAATAATTGACTGAGACGGACGTTTGGCATGCTCCCACAGACGCGAAAGCTTTGGGCGTGACCACCTTCTTTGGATCAGCGCGACATAGATCTAGTAACAATTTTAGAGAGTCGGACAAGATACTTCGAACATCATGGCTCACTTGGGTCACATCTAGCGTTTAGCTCTTCACACAAGTTCGCAATGGCGCTACTGAACAATGATACTTCTATCTGAGCCCGATCCATTCGTTCTTCCATCAAAAAACGCCCTCCTCGCTTGAGGTATTCCAAGCAACTTTCCTCTTCATGTTGGAGGCCTGTCTGCGTCACGTCCTCCTTGAGGCTCACTTCGATGAGAGCCTTAATGTCAAGAGGATCAACCAATCCAAAAAGCACGGAAGTTGTGGTAAATAGAGAGCCCGGAAGCTGGATATGAAGTTATGAGGGAACACTGTAAATACATATAGGTGCACTGACAGTTTCACGCCCCTTTGTCTGGAGCCAGTATACCAGGTCGTTCTCGTCGTGTCCAAGAATATCGAGGTTCAAAGGTGTGTCGCATATAGAAAGAATAATATTTGACATTTTGAAAATGGTGGGCAGAGAAAAGTGAGGTTTAACAGGGATGTTCACACGATGATGGAATGCTGACACAATCTATACAGTTGGTTTCGGAGCAATGGCCCAGTTATGGCGCATGATGGCAATCAAACTATAAAGACGTTAGATACAGCAATGACGATAGCGAATGACCTAATTCACACACGTTTGGAATGTACATAGCGAAGTCTGGATCCTCGCTTACACAATCATGTTGCAGGTTTAGGCACGCCATCACGCCATCGTGTGCCATCGATGAATCTAAAAAAAGACGTCGCATTATGGGAAATTTGGAGTCTTCCGGAAGCTACTAAGCGGCATAGATGAACGTAGATATTAGTATTGATATTGTTACTTACCTTGGATAGTATCACCTGATATGATGGGTCGCATCTTATCTTAGCTGCAATGATGAAGGAAGAGCCCGAAGTCACAAAGTTTTGCCAACGGAAAACAATGTACATTTCAAAAAGCTCTCCTTGCAAATGACATAGACGGAACGTAAATTTAGGCAACCACTTTTCGTTTTTTTTCCTGCTTAGGCCGTTTAATTTGTTGGACATCGCCCTTCCTACACAATGCATCCCGATCAGTTCAGAGCGCAGACATCGCACGAATGTAAACTTACTTGATGACACATAACGCGTTCATAGCGGCCATGAATGGCGCATGGCTGGGGTCGTCAGATTGACTGAATAGCATAGGAAGTGTATCGCATATGTGCGTATGCATCTCACTTGGATACATAAACCCACGAGAGTCTTTGAACTCGTTATCAAAGTAGTCCAACAGGACGTCGTAGCACTAATGGAATCAGTGAATGAAAACGGTACGTGTGGTAGAAGCAACTGACAGAGGTTATGACTAAGGACAACGTGGCCACAGGCGGGTGTGCTGCCTCCCTAAAGGAGGCGGGATCCAGATCAGCAAGACAGATACGATGACGTGGTGTGATGTTGTGCCGGAAGACTATATGGTAAACCAACTCTTTTGTGATCTGGTGGCGGAGGAACCACACCACACCATTATCCTGTGTGAGAAGATAAGAGTTTGAGCACCAAAACCAATTCAGAACACTCACGGCGAGCGGAAGGCAATTTGACTGTGGGGGCAACAGCTTCGATATGATGGACATGATCTTATCATGTAGCGCAATCCCGAAGATATGTTTGAGGTCAAAGCCAGCGCGATTGGTCACGATTGAGGCAGACACGACACGCCTGTTGTCATACATGAAAAGACTGAACCAAGCATCGCCCTGTTCTAATATGAGACAGGTAGGTAAGAAAAAGGATAACACGAACAAGAGCCAGGATGTCCATGTCAGACATGATATCATCGTCTACCATTACTACTACGAGATTAGTATGTCTATAAAGAGTCAGAGGAATCGAGCTACTCACCCCTTTCCAAGTCCTCCAGCTGCAAATTACACCGAATCAGAGTCTTGGGCCAGATGGAGTGAATCATCGTCATTCGCTCAGTAGCATAATCAGACATGACGAGCAAGAACAGACTGGGATAATCTCCGCAGCACACAGCGATTCGTACCATGCACCGAAGATTGGAAAGAGCCTTTCCCCACTTGTGGTAGCGAGTCATGATAGATTTTAGTGTGCCCTTGTTAGTTGCCTCAGATATGTTAGCTTTGTCTTTGCCTCTGCGTGTCGGATATGTGGAGGAGCCTATGTAGGAAGTCTCCAGGATGGATGAGCCAACGATTGAGCCGGGTCCCAACAACCCAGACTCTGAAGAGTCGGCGGTAGAACTATGCGCGCGAGATGCGACAGTAATAGGGTCGTAACGCAAACGATTGACAGCAGGAGATCGCACAGACGATTCCGAAATGGAACGAGGCTCGACCATAGCCGAGTTCAGTGGTATAAAAGGCGCCTGCGTTAGATCGAACGTGAGATCCGACTCCGGCGGGAAAGTAGGAACAGGCTCGTAGCCTGCAGGATGGAGTGCGAGATTAACAACAGTGTCGTTACTGTCCAAGTTTACCTATGATATTGTCAGGCGAGATAAGATAAAATTGCGCAATGCACTTACACAACTGTATAGGTTGTAATGGTTACCGCCGTAACCTATCTTTCGGCCTATGAAGGGAAGATGAAATATATGATGAGACTGGGGTTCCAGCTGCGGGACTGATCAGTGGGAAGACGTAGCATTACTGAGATTCAACTTACCACATAGATGGGCACTTCCATGTCTTGCCCTTGCTCATAGGCCGCATAGTGTACCAACGGAGTCCGCAAATAAGCTGACAATATAGTCCGTGATCCCAACTACAGCAGCAGTCAGCGTATATAGCATCCCTGAAAAAGAAAACTCACGATCGTAAGACCTGCTTGTGTAGACTGCGGCGACAATGAGACCTCTCAAAAATTTCCAGGCACGCAGATACATACATAAAGAGGATAAAGAATTGCCAGCGACCCCACAGGAACATACCCTACGAAAGGTAACACAGCTGTCGCCTCAGGACAATTGTTGAGGACAAACTGTATGAATGAGTCTCGCAGACGATGAAGCGAATAGTATCACTTACCGAGAAGGTCCAAAACGCATCTTCTCGAAAGAGAATAGAGTCGAAGTAGGGCGCACTGTTGTCGGAATTGTAGAGGAAAACCATTGCTATCTGGGTAGAGTCAAAGACCGAAACGATGTGCTTTTATGAATAAACGCCCATGTAAGAAAATATGTGAGTGCCATCGCAATGCCATCGAGTTATTACATGTACATTCATGTGACACAGTGCATCGTGCTGATGTGCATAGAACAAAATGCGCCATCGCAGGGCCATAGACTTCAGCGTCAAAAAGCTAAAACGTATTACGTGCGCGAGCTCGCCGTCAATTTTCGTAATCTAAATCTACATCGCTCTCGTACATCTCATCAAACTGTTCCAATAAGGATTCGTTACTGTCACCGAACCTCTCCCCGACGACTTCCACTCTCGAAGTGCCTTCATCTTCCGATTCGAAGTCATTGTCATCGACATCGACATCGACATTTGCGTCATCTTCGGGGACACTATTTGTGCTCACTTCTGGCTGAAGGCCAACCGGCGCGCCACGATAATGAGAGTAGACGTGTCCGACCCCAAGACCAAAGTGGAATCGCATTAGCATGTCGCGATCAACAAACCTGAAATCATGAGTTCGATGTTGGTGTGCACTAAAGATTTCCCCGACTCACCGATTAACGAAGTACTCACGCCAATCATCATTGTCTCCTGCACATCCAGATACGCCCGATCCTTCCGGGTGTCTCTTGCCCTTCTCGAAAGATGGTATTATGTGGCAGCCCCTCAGAACATCTGAGGGATCAAGGAAGTCGAACGAATACTGGTCAGTCATGGGCAAAAATCTAACACGATCTAGAGTGGAGGTCTCCCAGGAAGAGATCTGTACCGTGGGCTCGTACCAGCGGACCCATAGAAACTCCATTCGAAATGGGGTGTAGTTTACCATGCCGCTTCCGGTGTAGATGACATTGACATGATATATGCCGATTACCTTACCGTAAATAAATCTGTGCCCTAGATGCCCCACATCATTGGCAGCGTGGAGAACCATCACATTGCAGTGGGAGGTCCTGGGATTGATAACATCTTGGGCCCTGCGAACATCATACGTAGTGTAGTTGAACCTTGCGATGTTGTGGCGATACATCCGATCGTCCTTGAGGATGACCGTATCGATATCATTATCGACTCCTGTTCCTGGCAAAGCGTGAATGCGTTTCAACAAATGAAACTTGAGCTTCACAACAAAATTCTGCGGAGGCGTGTTAGGAGGCGTTTGCACATAATGATAGGATTCACCTCGATCGCTGGATCACCAGCGTGGCTAATTAAATACGATCCTATGTGAATAGGAATTTTTGCGTCGCGCCAATGTGGTGGTGCACATGCGGGCTTCTGGCTAATTCAGCGATTTCGATGTGCGGGCGATGAACCACTTTGTCGCCAATACGACGAATGCGAGCCTGACGACGTTCGATTCGGGTTAACTGTTTTACAAATGATTTACGGTCCGTTCGCCGATATCTGGACTTCGGAGAACGATGCTCAAGTTCACCCTGCAGTAGTCAGTGAATTAAGTGTGGAGTTATATATATACGGGACTGACAGGTTCGGAGCTGTACGAATCGGACGTGCCATATCGACGAATTGTAGACACATAGTCGCCTAAAGCGTGGAACTTGTATGTCTGAAAGTTGAAGGTCTTGGTGCGTCGGGCATTCTTGGGTGATGTATGTGACTCTACCGCCGCATCCCTTTGCTCCAACACGCTAGAGCTATGCTTGCCTGTCTGTCCGACCGCCTGCTTTGCCGCCTGCTTTGCACTGCGTCGGGTACGAGCCTCGACCTCCTGGCGAAGTTCGTGCGTCACATAAGCTGAGCAAACCGTTGCTTTGAAGTCGCGAAATTGTTGGCCGACTGCTGAAGTTACATTATCCATGATGTTTAATGTCAAATCAGAATGCATTCGGAGTTTGGCGAGTCCGTGCCAATGAGCCATGGTAAATAGCAACCGCAGGACGGACGAAATTGTGCGGTTCGGGTAGAAGACCGTCGAAGACAGGGATAGAGCACTTGAGAACGTGTCATGTCTTATCCAGTTTTAATGAAAATGGGGTCATACCTGAAGGAGGTCTTCGAAGTTTCGAGCTGCCATACGCTTCATCCCCGAAGAATTGGCCGAAAACTTCCTGATAGTAGCTGAACCGAAGGTAGGAACTTGCCTGTACCTGGTGACGAAAAGGTCAGTTGAATGGGTAACGCACGCTCATGCAACGTACCTCCTGTCCAACTCGTGGATAAGATCCTTGTCCTGCGCGGCAAGGATCCGCAACAAATGAATGAAAAGCATTTTCCACACGCCGATCTCGAACTCATGCAAAAGATCTACTACAAGTGCGCAGAAAATGTTGAAGCCCAGAGGACCGAGGCGATCTAAGAATGCATTCTATGGAATGGTTAGCCATTGTCAGTGATGGAAGTTCAAGCTTTACCGAGGTGGGAACCCAGGACTCTGATTTGAGAATTTGCTCAACTGGGGCGCTCCCGACTGCATAGTTTTTTTTCATAAATCAGTGACCACGCAGTACTGATCATAGTCCTTCGCTTATCATTGTTGCGTGCTAGAGTTTCACGCTGTGTCCTATCCTGAGGCCTTCCCATGTTTTGAATGCGGACTTTCGGTATAAGGCAACGCGGACATGGACAGCCTCCAAGATTGCGGACCGTGGCTATAAGGACCCTAATGAAATTTGAATCAACGACATTCACAATGAGACAGATTCACGTACTTCTCAGGATAATCTGCCGAGTAAGTAAAGATTCTGGGGTAGAATCTACGTGTGATGCCGTCGCAACAGAGGATCACGATTCCGTGTTCATACGCCTCCAGGAACTCACCGTCGAGCAAGATATTCCACTGCTCGTGAAATAGTTCCCTGTGACAATGTGTCGCACACTCGCTAGTCATGCCTTTCCCGCCTGTAAAAATCCTTGAAGGAGTCTGGAAGCTGGAAACGCAAAGTTAGATAACCAATACAATTAAACACTGGAAAAGCGTACCGTCTCGAAGTACGCGACGTGGTTACTCAAGTTGCACGACGGCTTGCAGCGGCGGTACTTGGACTCGTTACCGAAGTACATGTAGGTCGGCCATAACTTGGCGTTGCCGAACGAAGTCAGTTGGGTAGCATCAGACCAGAACATTAGACCAGCTACGACTCGAGGAAGATCACAATCGGGCTCCCCGGGTAAATTTTGGAGTTCCATGTGAGCGTCATGGAAAGCCGGGGAGGTGTAAAGATCTCCGTATATGGAGACCTCGGCATCAAGGTGAGAGGGATTCCAGCGCAGCTGATACGGTTCGTAATGAAATAATTTGTTATCTCGTTGATTGGCTAGCTTTTCCCGTAAGACAGCCACAAGGGAGCGATGGTAGAGATCGGCCGCTTGATATAGGCGAGGGCCTGGTGTTTCAGTTGTGCGGGAAAATGGCACTTGAATTGACACTGGCGTTCTTTTCCAACCGGCATCTTCGTCTTCCCACTCTTCTCCGTCTTCTTCATCATAATCGTTGACACCCAGTTGGAATTTATTCTCTTCCAATGTGTGGAGCTCACGTCAGTAGCTTGAAAGCTACTATCACTCAATATCTCCAATAGTTTCATGTAGTCGCCTTGCGACTTTTGCACCCCCTGGTTCCAGTACCAATCGCCAAGTCGGAAGGAGGAGCAGTTAGGATAGGGATAGTATTGGGAGTCGCTGCCCGGAGCAGCGGGGTAAGTTGGGTTTTTCACTGACATGGGAGTTGCCAGGAATAAATGAGAGGTCTTCGATGGTGACATACTTTTCCGGATCGTGGGAGGGCGGTGTAGATGAAAAGTATTGTCGCACTAATCCGAAGATATTTGAGGGAGTACGAAATACAGATTGCAAGGATAGGGGTGGCGATTGATTGGACGAGACGACCTGTTGTTGACTGACAGATGCCGGAGGGGAGGCGCACAACGCTGCAGTAGGTGGTGGTAGCGGAAGTATGTCCCTAAATCGCTTGGGCAGCTGGCGATTCTGACGCCTCGGTCTTCGCTCTGCCAAACTAAGGGTATCTCCGTCAACATCACAGTCAGGGGTAATGATATCTCCTGAGGATGGGAGGAGCGGGGATACAACGGTCACCTCGGGCTCTATGACAGGGTTAGCTTCACGCGACGCCTGGTGATTGGAAGGTGGATTAGACGATTGACAAGACGATTCCATGATCGCCACAGGCTCAGCATCATGGTTCGAAGTGCGCGGCCTTTTCCTGCGAGTTACAAGTTCCTTGAAAGCGGATATAGCAGATGATAGACGCTTTTTTGTTTGAGGGCACGAGCGCTGGTGTTGAGCGAAGTGATTCTGCGCAGTGAATGTGCGCCTACACAAGCAGGTGTAGGCGGGCTCTGACATGAGGGCATGACTGACGCCATAGTCTGTCGCCGGAGGATTTATAGAAAAAATCGTGCAATTCGGCGGATGGCATAGGAATGGCGCCGGAATGGCAACCAAATGGTTGAACAATGCGGTGATGCCGAAACAAAGTAGACATGAAGCGAAACGGCCGCATAACTGTATAAAATGCTGGAAATCAGTCATCTGCAATCTCTACATCCTAAAATGTCCGCACCGAGTTCTCCATATTCTGAATGTTCGACGATATCCACGGAATTCGAAGGGACTGCCGACCCCGACGTCGTCAAGATGCTGGTGGCGATCCTCACATGCCGCCATGGCATACTGCATTATCATGCCCAAACTGCGGAACTGACAACGTTTCAATGGTAAGTCATCTATCTTTGTGAGAGAATATTTGTTACTCACGTACACCAACTGCAGGCCGACCGACCGATATGGCCATAAAATCCACCCTTCTCAATTTGAGGCTTATCACAAAGCGCATACGTTTCGCTACCCGTGTTGCCTTTGCGCGACAGGTAACCGATACGTCGAGGCATCTATATTTAGACGCACTGCGGGGATATGTGAGGGGGAATATATAGCAGAGTGCGCAACCAGCAGTTGCGGGTACATGGGCGAGTGGGCTCCTCCTTTGCTCGTCACCAAGGTGGATGTGCTTATCTGATGACTTCAGTGAATATCGAAAAGTATTTTGGAAGAGCCTGCGTACCTGCAGTGTATTACCCTCGCAGAGGTATGTGTCCAAACCTACGCGCGAATGTATATGCCTATAATTGTCAGAGATCAGCAACCGCCCCGCACGCTACCGCCAGATGCTTAGGAACCCGTATGGCTCCGTAGGATGTGCTGTGGTATTGAGCCAGACATGGTAGCAAGATAGGGGCCGTTAGACCAACTGTGGTAGTTGCAGCTAACGTATCAGTATATTTCAACTACAGGGATAAAAATTCGTACAATGTGCATTATTATTCATGGCGACAATCTCCATCCTAACTGAGGGAGATAGGACGTGATCAACTACAATTTTGATAACTACAAGACCTGACTTGAGGCCGGCCGAGGCCCAAGATAGTATCAACCGCTGAAAATTACATTTAAGGATGTGAATCACGATAAGATAAGTTAGTGTGATCTCACCGTCAATCTGGCGCGACTTCCAGACCGTTGCGGCTCATTCCTTATGTCATTTGAACCTTCGGCTATTCGTCGAAAGTCACATCAACTCTCCATTCATGAGTGAAATCAAAATAACCTTACTAAGTGCCTATCCGAATTTAATACAAGTCCAACGCGCACAACGTGCTAGGCTGAAGTTTACTTCATTATGAAGTTCACTTAGGATTATCATGCTATTGTACTAATAGATTGTAGTGCTAGACATTGTAAACGTACGACTACTGAGACGAACGAGAAAGAAAGGAAAAAAGATCAAATTGAAGCGCTGGAGGTTTATATAGTGAATCACTTGATGAAATCAAACTCAGCCGGCACTGCCCGAAATGGGTTCCACTGGCCACTGACGTCAAGTTACACATTATGTCATCATATTGACAATGCCCATTGTGGCCGAACCTTACGCCGACGCTTCCCGCTCGTCGTTCCACACGATGACGTCAACTTACACATTATGTCATCATATTGACAATGCCCATTGTGGCCGAACCTTACGCCGACGCTTCCCGCTCGTCGTTCCACACGATGAGCTCAATATATCCCTCAATTTACTTTGCTTTTGGGCGCGCTTTGTAAATATATCCCTACAGTACTTTATAATATGTTATTTTGATTGAAAATATCCGTTGTCGACGAGGACGCGAAGAGACACGACGAAGGACAAGAGTGTGCTAATATTGTATTTCTAGAGTTGCTACTGTAAATATCGTCGAAGGAACGGGTGCCCTTGTATTTAGTATAGAGCCGGTAAATCCCTTATATGCATTCACAGGGACGCCACAGCATCAAGCTGAATGAAGGAACGCCAAGAGCCCGAGCGACAAATGCACGTCCTGGCCCTGTGGACATTGACATGTCACCAGCAGTGAGAAGCGAATATGCAAAAGTCAAAATCTCGGAATGCAGAGGGATATCAAGCGGCAGCGACGCCAGTCTTGAGGCAAGCTGTGTTAGGTGGTTTGCTACAGGTGCAAAGTTCAATGGGTGCGCAAGACTAAGAAACAATAACAACATACAGGACAGTCGCGATCGTTGGCGAACTGCACAGATGACGGACGTGATTTGCATGGCACGTTGTCCAGTGAGGTTGGTCATAACAGCGCGTGAAGGGTCCGTACGTCTTTAAGGAGCATGTTCAGGCTTGCCACTTCCCTGAACAATGCCGAAGCACGTACCTCACTGGCGATGATGGAAGAACGAATCAGCTTAGGCATAATTTAAACGTTGTGCTGGACTTACGTCAGACCGTATACATGCACAGGCTTGATTCCCTTTTGCTCGAGCTGGCTGATGAGGTGAGCAGTGGGTGCGGCCCCTGCAATCACCGCGGATATTGTACGAGGGAGAGGTCTAGCAGCGGGATCGTTCACAATTCCAATCTATCGACACATCAGACTAATTCATGTCTCTGTGCGGCGCACAAACCTGGACAGTGGGTGCACCACAATAGTGAGTTATCCCGGAATTCAGGAAGTGCTTCCAGATAAGTGGGTAGTTAACAGAGCGCATAGTTATCTGGAACAAGAACATAAGATGGTGCGTGGTTATAAACATGACATCGTGTTCGGCACACCTGCGTCGCGCATGCGAAGACATTTGCCCATGGGTATGTCCAACCGGCTGCATGGAACATTGGAAGGATCCTGCGGTTCTTTGTAATCTCGACTGTTCATGCAACCACATAAAACTTACCACAAGTACGTCGACTCACGGCTTATCCTGTAAATCCAACTGGTGAGTCTGTCATAAGGATACAGCAAGACAGAGGCACGCACTGTCCCTCAACAACGTTCCCTATTGCTGCCAAGTAAGAGCCTAGTTAGATAATAGCATCAGCCAAACAAAAGTGGAGTAGGTTGACGGAGCATACCACGCAGCGTGGTGAGGACGCCCTTCGGCTATGCAAAATGAGCAATTGTTTTTACTTGCAGACACAGGCGAATCTTACGCGACCTGTAGTTCCCGACCTTGTAAAAATGTGTTCACATCTTGGTCAAACTGCATAACAGAGTCGTGACTCATGTGTAGCATAAAACTGCGCCAACGTTCTCGTCCGGCTCAACATCCAAGCCAGCCCACCCCTTTTCTGTACTGAATACTCTACCGGCACTGAGGAAGCTTTCATACGGGTCGCCTGCTCTGCCTGTATCATGACAAACAATGGTAGGAATATTAGTATTCTCAATGAGATGCGTGAACTCGCGATCAATGAGGATAAGTTTGGATCCACTATGTTCCAGAATGTATGAGACCTCAGGGGGTGTGAGGCGAGTATTTACAGGTGTGACGATAGCACGAGCAGCAAGAATGCCAAAGTGAGCATCTACCCAGGGTGTTTCATTATTGCCAGGTGTAATAAAATGGAGGTTATACCTGCAATCAAGGGGCTGTCGTGCTTCTGTGTAAGACGCATCAAGCGCGTGATACAGTAGAACTCACCAGTTGGGCGTTATAACTGCAACGCGGTCACCTGGGCGCGTGCCTGCTTGTATGAGAGCATATGCCATGTTCTGAATGCGCTGAGCCCTATCGCCGCTGTCAGACTAGTTCTCGGCGAAGCACAGTGGACCCACCAAACAGCATAGGTATAGAACGCAGGATATTTCACATCCGGATGAGCAATGGCAAGTTTGTCCGGGTATACGGCTGCGGCGCGAAGAATGAAGGGGAAGGGGTTCTTATGGGATTTCTGGTGAGTAAAGAGGCGGTGAACGATATTGAGATATTGCAGCTTACAAGAGGATGTACATTGGGGGCAAGACCGAGCACCGATTGCCGGTAGCTCACATTCGGAGGTGGTATGCTCTCCCGGGTTGGTTGGAAATCTGTATCCATATCTAGCACTGTTACTAGCTTCCTCGTTCGCAGAACTCACCGAGTGCGCCAGCGTGCATAGAACTGTTGTCCACGGGTTTGTCAGGATTCCTGACTTCAAGGTCTTCGACTCTTGTATTCAACCAAGCTCGTGTCAGAACAAGTTGAAGGGCCTGAGAGCCTGAATGCCGAAAGTTTCAACCCAAACGGCGACATCATGACCCTAGTAGGTAATCTTGCGTTTCCAGTGAGTCTGTGTCGTCGGAGGGTTTCAGGTTAAGAGCTTCCGGACTATTGTCACTCAGGAGATGCACTGGTGGCGCTGGTGCAGTACGGTACTCGCAAGGAATGACATCAACGGCCCCTTTGCCAAGGTTAGTTCCCTATGGAGGGAGTGAATGTTATACAAGGCATTCTTCAGACCAGACGAGGACCCTCACCCATATTCGTTCCTCAGAATAAACAGGGTCATTGGCTATTAGATGACCGAGGTTTTGTAGATGAAGTCATATCTGATGTGCTGCAACAAAATTGGTCAGGAACATCCGGCGCGGGATCTGTGTGATCCTTACATCGACCTGTCATGGGACGACCTAGGGAGAAAGAATGAGCGTGTTTATCAAATACAGCATGTAACTGAAAGTCTCACAGTGAAGCACACTCGTGTTGGTCGCGGAATCATAATAAAGCCGGTTGAAAATCGTCTTCGCTGGCTGCAGACCGTCAAAAACTCCACCGAGAGCTTAAGCTGCCATGTACCTTTCCTTCCGGGTGCACTATGTTAAGCCCCATTTGTCGATCAACAGTCAGGAGGAGTTCTTCACATCAAGAGGCGTGCAATGGAGAAACCCGAAACACCAACACTTTGCTTACCGTAAGCAAAAACCTTAATCTCAGCCACTTTGGCGTTAGAGCATGTTGTCGTCTGAACTTCTCGACAGCACTTTCAAATCTTCGCCAAATCTTTTGGTAACTTGATGGAGGTGGTGGTTACAAGTACCTTAGAGTAATTCTAGATACCTGTATTAATAAACTGCATATGCTGTAGCTGATTTCCCCTGCAAAGTGAATATTTTAAGTTTTTTTGGCTGCACGTGAGTCGTGATTTCACGTGATGATCAATTAACGAGATCATTGACATATATTACATGTATCGCTGTGTCGTGTATATCCCTTAGCAGTTCTCTGTCCATTCCTTCTTATTCTTATTCTTATTCGGCCAGGAGCCTATATCATGTACCCAGCCCGTTATGAATCATGGTTTGCCACCAAATCTCAGGCATCAGACTCGCAAAGCAGTTGTGCCTCTCTGATTCCAGACTTGGACCAAATTTCTTATGAACTTGACCATGCTCCACAGTGGACGCATAATCCAACTCTCAGTCCAATTGATATTAATGCACATTCTTTTGATGATTCCATCGACCCTGATGCCTCTGTCTTGTTCTCTCCCGCACTGCCATCTTCAATTCATCCAACAGGAACTCGATCTGATGCATCCGACACTGCTATTATACCTTTTTCTGATGATTCCGACACTTTGCCACTTGAACCCAACATATTACTCAAATCAAACACGCCTGCTGATCTCATGCATCTATTTTCAGCAAATCTTATTCAGAGGCGCACGGGAACTCACCAGTGGGAAATTGAGTGCCCAGACTGCAAAGCCTGGATCAAGACTACTCTTCTGACCCGAATCCTTAGCAATTTAGATGCTCCAGGGTATTTTAATACTCTCAGTGACCATAGGCAGGGTAAAAAGTGTCTGAAAGGCCGCAATCAAGCAGATTCATCACCTTCACTAAGTGCAGCCAGCGGCTCTGCCTCGAGTGTTTCATTACCCTTACTCCATCTGACATGTCACACGCAATCAATGCGTGCCCCAGAGTTCCAATACATTGGCCAGTTCCAGGCCCCTCATTTCTCGAAACCTTTCCTGTTGGTCAAGCTTCTGCAGGCCAAGGAGTCCTCCCGTTCAACATTGACACTCGTGGAAATATCCCCTGTGCATACTCTCAAAATTGTGCAGGTACTACTACAACATCAATGTCACCTTGTAGCGGGTGTACCAAGGTTGTGGGATTCATTGAACACCTCCTCTCACTCGCTCAAGACATCAAACCACACACCAAATACCGATTTCTGAGTCATTCTGATATGGTCAATGTCGCATGTCAGTACTCTGCTGAAAATAATCGGCTGAAACTCAAGGTTCATTGTTTGCGGGATGATCTAACCATGCTGATAAATATCTGAAGGGTCTTAATGATGCAAGAAGGGTCTCGCATATACTGACACAACTAGATGATACATTCATCATTGGTGACATTTTCCTCACAATCATCCGCATCAACCTCACAGTCACTATCACATTTGTGCGTTCCACGTCAATTGAACACCACAGTATTACTCGTCACGATATTCTTACCTCAAATATTCACACTCCTGACGTGAAACTCACTGGCCAAATCTTAATGTTGATCCCCATGCACCAACCTGTTGAACAGCGCTCCTGGCTCTGGATGGGAGATTGTATCAAAACACACTCGGAGATTCAAGGCATCAAGCAAACTACAGAAAAAGTTGTTGAAATAACAGCACCAGGACTTCTAGTAGAACTTGTTAACCCCGAGACGACGTGTGTCCGCATGCGTGATGACATCAATTCTGACAAATTTTTCGCATTGAACAACCTTGGGAACACATGGATCATTGAAGAGTTGGCTCTCTCTCTTGCATGCGACACTCTTTGGCGCAATGCCTGCAAGCATTCAATTAGCATCAAGAATATCCTCCACATCCCTACCCCTTCTGACCCTTCCATGTTTCCTTACACTCTTCCTGATGGTGAGTTTTTTGTCTTGTAACTTCATAATGTCTACTAACATGATGATACAGGCTCTGCGGGTATCGTTTGCATAGAAGCAAGTCAGCAACTTGCTACTGCTGAATTGGGACCTCTGGATGACTGTCCACTATGTGGCATGAAAACTGACTCGATGCGTGTGCATATTGGTGTTCATATCTTGCGGGCATCTCACGGCATCAAGGAGACTCTAAAGGAGGAGGTATGTGTCAAGGTTTTCTTTGCAAGCAAGGCTTACCAGTTTTCAGGTTGGTCTCGCATACCCATGCGGATTCTGTGGTCAATCTGGTCGCGACGAGTGCAAGATTCAGATCAAGGTCTTAAATAAGGGCAGCGTATCACTCGAAACACGCTGCCCTTACTTTCATGTCTTCCAATATGCCAACACCGACATCGGCTCCAAGAATCGACCCTCACACAATGTCCCACTTAAGTGCGAGCTCTGTCACCCGTCACTCACACCCATCACTGGGAAAAAGTCTCGTGTTGAATCAGAATTTGTGGATGCTGTCTGGCGCTACAACATGATTCAGCATCTTGATGATGTTGACCCGCAGTATGCACACCCCAAGAATCCCACTGGTCACCCTTTGCCACTTGACATCCTCGATACATTCACGCTGACTTCCCTCGAACAACGTGACACCAGCATCCCCGAGTCGCAATGGCTTATGCCTCTTTTTGACTTGGATGATGATAAAGAAAATCAACCTGGACCAAGCACCCGCAAGCAGAAGAATAAGAACACTGGCAATACAAATGCGAAGAAAGCTCGTAAATCTGCATAGTCTGTTTGTTCGTTTCATTTCCTTTGCATGCTTTTCACGACTGCATGTACTTGTGATAACTCTCATTCACTATCATTTTGCTTTCTTACCCTTGCTACTTCATGTTTTCGTGGATCTTATTGCTTCCAATTGCATAGTACTACTTAGGAATCAATACATGCATGTTTCTACCTTCTTATATTGCATACGATGCGTCAATGACACGTGAATATCGAGATGCATCTCTCATGCATTAGTGAAAATTTCAAACACGACAGAATTACCCGATTTGGCCTTGTGACATCACATGATGTCACTGTAATGGTGGTGGTGGTGGTCGCCAAACTAAAAGTGTTAGTGTCTGGAACTAACTGATCGCACGCCTCTTGCTTCACATATTCCCGCTACTGTGAGGGAGTGGGTCTTGTCATGCACTATTTTCATGTTTTTGCGCTAGATCTGTCCGATTTTGCCCTGGCTGTGTTTTCGCTTCAAATAGTTACTTGCTGTGCTGATTTCGCCTTGAATAGTAATATGCTGTGCTGATTGATCGGTCTAGGCCTCAGCTTTTTGTTTCTCTTTCATCAATCACACCCCTTATCAGAAGCCCCTCAAATGTGCAAGATATCCACTCAACCTCACACTCGAATTTGTTCTTACGTCTCACCATGACCTCGTATATTGGCCGCCTACCTGTATCTGTCACCTTTGACCTTGACTCGCCTCTGTCTGTCATCTCCCTGTCAATTGCTCGCTCTCTTGGCCATTCCAAGTCAGTCTTGCACTTTTCTGAAATACTCACGGCTTCTTATCAAGGTCGCTCGCTCACGACTGATGTTGACTTTGAGGTTGGATGTCTTGTCGATGCTGATGTTGCGATCAGCTTGAATTGGATTGGTGTGTGGCGCACCATCAGTCGCGAATCAGATGCTGTCGGCACATGGTTGAAGCAACCAGACAGGCGTACCAGAATATATTATCGTGAACACAGAGCAGTTATATGCGGTAGGAGTTGCGAGTTCGGCAGCATGATGACACTAATGATT